>CADEBD010000745.1:9105687-9749459 GCA_902825455.1 Arctia plantaginis | reverse complement strand
CGACCGCATAGAACAAATGAGGCAACATTTTTGGCAGCGCTGGTCGAAGGAGTATGTTTCTGAGCTTCAGACTCGCACCAAGTGGAAGATCCACCAAGCTGACATCGCACTAAACACTCTAGTGCTCATCAAAGAGGAGAACTTACCACCTCTCAAATGGCGATTGGGCCGCGTCGTGCACACCTACCCTGGCAAGGACGGAGTATCACGAGTAGCAGATATCCTGACAACAGCTGGCATAGTACGACGCGCCACTTCGAAAATCTGTCCTCTCCCACTGCTGCCGCCGGAGATAGAAGACAGCAAGACGGTCAATCCTTAATATTTTGAAAGCCTGCTGCTTCCAAAGGCGGGGCCATGTTAACGCCATCTATCGGCGTTAATTAAAAGACGACAACCATCGTGAAGCTCGCGAGCGCGACGCGACGAACTTCACTCTCTCTCATTTTGTTACTCGCTTGTTAATCATATTCATATATACAATGTTAAATTCATTTCGCTATTAAACGTATTGAAAATCAATAATAAACGTATGTCATTGAAGAGCAACACCATTACGAAAGGATCCTGGCCTCAACAAACTCACCTCAATGAAAGCGACCAAGAAAGCATACAAAAAAAAAAAACATAGTTCTGTCGTTTCCATTTTTCCCGGCAATTTTGAATTTGGAACTGTTCTATATTCGAATGTGTTCAAATTTTGAGTCACAAAACAGTTGAAAGTATTAGGATTAATGCTATTGTTTAGTCACAGCGTCGATTGGAATCTGTCAGGTTACGTACGAAAATGTATTGTGTATTGAAAAGTGTATTAAGCTACGTGGTGAATATTTTGAAAAACAATAAAAAGTACTATAAGGTTCTATTTGTGTTTTTTTCTTCAAACAACAAAACTTAAAAAGCAAATTGCCTTTTTGAAAAGTAAAGAACTTTAAATACCCATCGAATCCATATCAAATTCATAGAACAAGAAAGAGATATAAATTATAACTGACCATAATTAAAAACAAGAACCTTTAGTCCATAAATCACTGGTCGATGAAATGTATATTGTCGGTAAACCCAACGGTACTTCCGTTTCTTGTCATCTTATTACGACAGAAATCTTCGCTCTGCAAATTATTTGCTTCCCTTACGCCCCTCCCACAAATCCGACTTCGTGAACTCTTCGTTCTTCGTTCAAGCAGTTCTACTCTGGAATGCATTTCCGCTTGAAGTCAGGATGTCCACTAACCGTTCCGTAAAAAGAAGGTACATGACCTCCTTCTCAATGATATGGCAGAATCATCCAGTCGATAATACATCAACCAATTTTCTTAAATTCATAGTGTACGAATATAACGTAGATATGTATGTTTGTGTATATGTAAATATATATATGTGTACAGTATTTATAGTATATATATATAAATGTTGTGTATGTATATATATATCTAAGTATGTAGTATTGTGTAGTTGAATAGTAATGCAACCTATGCGCGCCTACCACTAACGATTTCTACACCACCCAAAGATTAACTGGAAGAGAATGCCCTGGGCATTAAGTCCACCGTTGTACAAGAGTGCATAAAGTTTTGTAAATAAAAAAAAAGTATGAAAATATATATAACGTATTTAATTAAAAAAGTATATCCGATGTGACGAATTTTTTATTTTATTTTTGAAATGAAAGAAAGGAGCTTTGAACGACTTAAGAAACAGAAAATGATTATTTTTAAACTTCTCGTCACGGTTTATCATTGAATGCTTAGTGCGATCTCTATAAAAACATTGGGATCCATCCAATCAATTTTTATACACCGCTTCATCTTGTGACGTAGAAACGAGAGCATTGACTTCTGGAAAAGCCATCAAAGCTACTCCCACGGTTCCAGAAAGCCTTTGTTATCAATCTAAGTAATAGCAAACGTTTACGTTTTGATTTAGGAAATCTGAACACCAAAAATATTTATTGCTCTGAAAAATAAATTCACTTGAGTGACTTTAGTGTAGCCACATTAAAGTCACGCAAGTGAATTTAATAATATTCTATAAATGCCAATATCTGGACCTATACTAATAATATTTCTCATAATAATATTTCTTACACATCTCACACACAGCCGTCTGATCCCAAATTAGGCAGAGTCTGTACTATGGTAACCAGACTACTGATAAACATACTTATATATTTCTTAATACATACATATTATAGATAAAGTACACCCAGACACAGAACAAATGACTGTGATCATCACACAATACTTGTCCTGGGTGGAAAACGAACCCACGACTTCCGGCCTATCAGTCAGGGTTACTAACCACTAGACCAACAGGCCCGTCAACTGAGTACTCGTATATCTTTATTTAAAATTATTAAAAAATAAAGTTTAAGGATATATAATGTTGATGATATGATGCTTTGATACCTTTTTGTAATTTATTAATTAACTAAATAAATAAATTAAATAAATTAAAATTAACACTCAACGCCATCTAGTCCGAAATTAAACGGAGCTTGTACCATGGGTACTTAAAACTGATATAAATACATATACTCATACATTTTTTATGTAAATACATACGTCATACATATTATGATACATAGAAACACCCAGACCAAACCAAACATTAAATGTTCAAACACACAAGTGTTTGCCTTGAGCAGGAATCAAACCAGCGACCTTGTGCGTAGCAGTCCGTTACACAAGCCACTACGCCATCCTGCCGTCATTGCAATTATTATCGTTATTAGTATTGGTTTACATATAAATCATAATAAAATAAAAATGTGGACGGGCTTATGACAGGTTCATATTAGTGTGTGTAGTCTTATTTATGAGTGTGACGTCGGAAGCCGAGCAGCCACAGGCAAATAAAAACCGGACAAGAGTGAGTCTGACTCGTGCAATTAGGTTGGTGTACAAACTTGTGTAAAAATATGTAATCTATTCTATTTGAGTTACAATGTCACCTGGACTTGCTCAAGCTATTGCTTACTTTCTCCTGTCTATCCGTATGGCTTTATATATATCTATCTAATGCCTTTTCTGCCAGTGTCTGCCCTTCTTATCTACCTTTCCTTGCAATACTTTCATTTTATTTCACCCAATCCTTAAAGAGCCTGGGCGACAGCAATTGGTTTGTGGGACACAAAGTTATGGTTTAGAAAATATGGCCATTGCATACATCTTCGCCTACCGTAGCATACATATTATTATGTTAGGTAGATAGATAGATATATCTTGTAATATTGTATTTACTGCATTTAAAACCAACAAAAGGATTAAACCTTAGTTCATTAAACAAGAAATCGCGTTATTTATTACAGATTATTATGAGGTCGTAGGGCTTATGGGACCGAGCCAGCGCTCCCGGATTCTATTTATAAATACAATAATTTATTTTTGAGTAGTATTTCGGGACCACAAATAAAACAAACAAAGTTATGTCTTGGAAAAGTACGGTCAACCAAAAAATTTACTTTACTGAAGGTTAGTTATTCAGTTACTATATACATATATATATATAGGTAATAGTGATCAGATTGTTTTTAAAATATGTACAAGAAGAGATCCACTTGAGGCCGTTGAATACTAGGTCTGTGAACTTTTGGTATTACGAGTATTAGTGATTGTCGGTTTAAATATGTTGTACATTTGTACGCATATTTCTACCGCAAATAGATCATGTGAATTTAATGCAAATATTGAAGTTATAACAGTACCACCAGTTTTAGTAAAAAGGGAAATAAAAACAGATACAAATTCATTCTTATATTCAAAATAAATGAAAATCAAAATAAAAATTCTTTAAACAAAAGATATTCATATCATTTCTCAATGTATTGGCCAATATTATTGCAAATTCATAATTTCTATTAGTTACTGCATGCCTATTTACAAGATTATCGTCTGTAAACATATTCATATGTGTACGCTGCTGGCAGTGGATACGCGGAAGCCAAAGGTGCATAATTTGGTAAACTGTATTCTCCGAAAGCATAGGCTGCTAAGTCTGCTCGGGGATACGCAGCGGAGTAAGGAGCAGCTAAGGGCGTTGCGACCGCACTCGACAGTATCGGTTGAGCGTATGCGGGGCTATATGCTGGGCTATACGCTGGACTGTATGCTGGGCTGTATGCAGGGAATACGGGCAGTGGCGGTATATACGGCTCAGCAGAAACTGCTGCGATAAAAGCCAACATTGTTATCTGAAAAGTTTTTAGTAAATGTTTAATAATACTTTTAATGAAACATAGTAGGGTATTAAATGTTGTGTTATATAATATTAAAAGTACTTAAAGCTAGTTCCCCATAAGCAATACGACTATGATTTTTCATTTGCTTCACATCATCACATCACATCAACAGCCTGTAAAAGTCCACTGCTGGCCTCTCCTACATAGGCCTCTCCTTAGAAAGGAGGTTTTGGCCTACTATACCACGCTGGCCAGACGGGTTGGTATAGGGTTTGTTTCAAGTTTTCCTTCTCTTTGCAGTGTTGTCTTGCGTAGTTTTCTCCTTTAGTCGACTTTTACGACACCCACGGGATGAATAATAAGCATGTTTAACATACAATAATAAATATTCCCTAAAACAGTAAAAAAATAGTTACCAAAAACATTTTCGTCATTGTAAAATATCACGTATTTACAAATCACTTATTAAGTTTGACAGTTCAATTTGCACTGCCTGACATGAAATGGTTTTACCTTATATATATCTGTATATGGCCATGTTTGATGACAAATATGGAACCAAATGAATATTTGTATTTATGAAATTATTCTTTCAATGTTTCTCCAAGGCCTTGTCGAATGGTTTTTACAGAAACAAAAGAATATATAATCTATGGCTTAGGAGTATAAAGACAGAAATTTACGTTCCGAAATTGTCATTGCATTGTCTTTTAAAGAAGGTAGCCTATCAAAATACAAAGGAACATGAATATATTAAAAGTCTGCAGGCACTAGGAACTTCTTAAATTATTTTATTTTTTCTCTCTTTGGGATAATTACAGCTAGGTTTTTAAAAACATAAGCACAAAACATGAACATCTGATGGCCACTTACAAATATCCCCGATTAGAAATACACGCATAACATTGAAATATGAACCGTAAAATAATCCTAATTGTCATACATATTATTATATTAGTACTATATTAGACAATATTACTATTAATATATTAATATACTTTAATAGACTTTTAGTCATACATGTCGTCTTTCATATTTAAAGACGCCCACCATCCCCCGGAAGAGGAATCAATTTAAATATTTTCAATTTTAAATTATATTGTTTTCTTACTCCGCCGCATACCTGGTGTCATAATCCTGTGCACGCCGCTGCTATGACTGGCAGCTCTTTTAAGATTTTAGCTATGATCAGGTCATAACCAGGAGCTTTGTGAACATCGAGTTTCTTGATGGCTCGAATTACTTCCCATTTGGCGATCTCCTTAATGGGCAGGTCCATTTGGTGTGGTTGGGTGATTAAATTCCAAACTTTATTTAAATTCGAGGTTCCGCAGTCGTCATTTGTAGTAAATACTTCTGATAGATGATTCGCAAATACTTAGGCTTTGTCCTTGTCACTTTTTGCCCAGGTACCATTTTGTTTTTTAATAGGTGATTGGTGAACAGTAGGTCTCTTTAATTTTTTCGTAGCTTTTCTTTAATTCTATGTCGGTTGGTTTCTGCATTGCAAGTAATTTTCTTATCTTCTTAATTAGTTTCTTAAGTTTGGTTTTCGATATTTTGGTGTCTGCCAACTTTGGTGTTTTCTAACCTCACGTTTCTCTTTTACCAAGTCCAACGTCGCCTTGGGGTAGCTGTCAATATTCTAGGTTTTCCCAATTTTTGTTTGGGTTTAAAATTTTTATAACACGATTCAGGATGTTGCAAGGGCCGCCCCTTGCAACATCCTGAATCGTGTTATAAAAATTTTTCACGGTATCGACCACATCCTCGTCTGATTGTAGGGGTATTTTCAATGAGTATACGAAAATATGATCACTTAGTTTTGGTATTATGCAGTCTGCAGATCTTTCTTTTCTATGTTTTCCACCGAGAAGTTGACTTGTGCTATTACTGGCGAATGATCAGAAGAAAGCAAAAAGCAAGAGCTGCACTTGATTGAAGAGGAAGGCAGCCCTTTACTAATGAATGTGAAAAAGAGTGAATACATGGTATTTGAGGCCAGTGGTAAAAGTCCAGAGGTTGTACTAGATATAACACTGGAGAGGCTGCCTCTAACTAGGGTGCAGCAGTTTAAATACCATGGTGTTCTGCTTACTACAAACCTTAAAGACGATGCAGCAATTGAGCGCGAACGTGGAGCATTGTCCGTAACAGTGAACTTGCTGGCACGCAGGTTTGCCAGATGCTCATAACAAGTGAAAATCGCATTGTTCCGTGCCTATTGTACATCGCTTTACACAAGCAGCTTGTGGGCGAGATATACTCAAACGGCGTACATCGCTCTGCGGATGCAGTTCAACAATGCGTTCAGGGCATTGTTGGGGCTGGCTCGTTTCTGAAGCGCATCAAGAATGTTTGCCGAAGCCAGAGTTTGCTGAAGCAAGGATTGCTTTTACTCCACAATTCGAAAGCGATGTGCTTCCTTGCTCTGCAGAGTGCGGGCCAGCCCCAATGATAGCTGCTAGGCTTGGCTCTACTTATATGAGCCACTGTTCCATGGTTCATGTAATGAGAAACTAGAAGTAACTACTATTCTTGTATTTGACTTTAGTATTTTTATCTTGTAGTTTTTTATCTTTTTTGCAAATGTGGAACAGTATATGCCCAAGATAATAAATATAAGACAATAAAGATAATAATAATAATTTTTAAAACCCTTCTTTTTTTGTTTAAGACATTTGACGTTTTTTACGTAATAATAATAATTAAGTAGTAGTGGTTTTGTAAATCAGTCACTGGGGTGTTGATATGATTTATAAATCACATGATTCATCACATTTGATTTTATTCGATCCTTAGTTTGAACTTGTAAACTGTTCAAATCTTTTCAGTCAAATACTGCAGTTTTTTGTTTTGATCGACTCTTTATCTTCGGAGGAATTATAATATTCATTAGTTTTTGTGTCAATCACCAACACTAACTTTGTGAAACGCTGGGACGTTTCCTTTGTGTATATTTACGAATATTCTTTTTTGTACAAATAATCAACCGAAAATGTCGACCACTTCACGTGAGGAACATACAAGAACATTCGATCGACGAAACCGGTGTATCAACTGTTCTATTGCGTAGATATGCCATAGAACTGGCGTCTAGTTCAATGATTACATGAATGTATTACAGTCATGGATAGCTCCTACACAGGTAAATGATGATGATGATCATCAAAGCTTATTTTCGCTACATCGACCATCGGGTGCTACTTCTTACTGCTGTTGGTACCTCACATTAAATATGTACAGGACTTCAGCATTACAAGTCCTTTAGCAAATGTTGGACGTGAGGCCGCAATTTAGCTTTTAAAACGATGTTACAAAGTTTTTTGTTTTTCACTTTTTCTATTTAAGTCTGTATTTCTACCACCTACTTATATAAATAGGGACGACGTGAGGAAAATAGGTGATAGAATGCAGCGGATAGATACTGCCCAAGACCGTGAGGAATAGCGCTCTTTGGGGGAGGCTCTTATTCAGCAGTGGATGGAAATATCTTGATGACTTGCATAATCACGAGGTTAAATTGAAAATCTATTTCATTTCCACTCTGTCTGTTTCTTACACCTGTTTTTTTTTTTTTGGTTTATGCGAATAAACCGAAACAATGCCTGAGCTCAAATCAGAGCCATGAAAATTTTCATGAAAAGAGTAATGGCTTGTCATCAGAGCCGTGGGGGCCACTTGCCGGATATTTTATTCCATACTTAATCGGAACATGTCTTCTTTACAATCCAATAAAAATATCACAATTTTTTCATAAAATACATGTTTTTTTTAATGAAAAAGTGTACTCTTACTCAGACACCCTTTAATAGCAATAGTTCCTTCCAGTCTGTTTGAAGTCGGTGCCAAGCCCAATGCATGATAAGTAATACTGGTCTATATCACCTTTATATTAGCACAATAAAAAATTAAGAATTCAATATCATTCTAATGGCACATCGCAGATTTTGTTAATTAATAAAGACCAACCAGATCAATTACGTGCTCAAACTTATCAAATATTTTTATTCATCAAATAAGTTTTTTGTTAAAAAAAAACAACGCCCGCACTAGGAATATATCCTGTTTTAGGTTCTGGTCAATTATATAGTACATTATGCGTAGAGGATTATTTATGGTCATTGTGTATTCCGTACGTGTGTGGGCGCATTAAGAATACGGAGTGTCACCACCCCTGTTCATCCCGTGGGTGTCGTAAGAGATGACTAAGGGAACAAACTGCGCAGGACAACAGCACTGCAAGGAGAAGGAAAACTAGAAACAAACCACACACCAACCAGCGTGGTATAGTAGGCCAAAACCTCCTTTCTAAGGAGAGGCCTATGTCCAGTGGTGGACATTTAAAGGCTGTTGATGATGATGATGATGTGTGTTCCCCTGAATTAGAAAAGAACTCGTACAGCTGTGTAAGATATATGATAGAACGAATATATATAGATGAAAGAACAAAATATTGTAATTAAAAGCTGAATTTCGATGGCTCCTCATTCCTTTGTTTTCCAAAAATGTATGAAAATAAAAACAACTTGATTATAATTACATAGTGACTGATAGAAGTATTTGGAGAAACAGATATCTTAGACTAATCCAAAAATTAGTAAATTAGTGAATTATAAGCATTATGCCTTGATTATTTGTTGGTTACTTAATTGATTATTTCATCATTGCTTTATGTAGCTCTATTTGATATTAGTCGCACAATTTGAAATGAAATATTCTACTATATATTCTACCACATTCACTAAGCAGAGAGAGAGAGCTGAGACTTTTTTTTTGTAAATACATACATACATATTATACATAGAAACACCCAGACTAAATCAAACATTAAATGTTTATGCACACAAATGTTTTACTTAAGCGGGAATCGAACCAGCAACCTTTGGAATAGCTGGGTGTTACACAAACCACTACGCCATCTGGTTGTCAATGAATTCATTTATTAATATTCAAGACTTCGTTGCAATATTATTACTATATCCACGTAACAAAAAGACTATTAGTCAGTTATGTTATCAACTAGCACACTTATAGTTTATTTTAATATCAAATTATAATAAATTTTAGATGACAACGTTTCAAAGGCATTGTAGACTTACATTCTTTTCCTGTAAATACAACACTCAACCTTACTTTATATATAAATATATATATATATATATATATAGAATCGAAATGCAATTAATTTCTACTTCTACTTTAGTCCATTGCCGTCCACTGGTAACGGAGGCCTTTATAAAAAAATATTATTTAATAATAATAATTAACTCATGAAAAATGTATTAATACATAAATTCATAATTATTGAACCTACTTCAATAAAGTGTGAGGTTTTCAATTAGTTTGTATCTTATTTTATGTTTGTTACCTCAGAATTCCGCCATTTATGAATCGATCTTGAAAACTTTGTTTTTTTTTATTCTTTAAAAACATATTATAATAGGTGGAAAATTAAGAACTGAAGAATACAGTTTATTACAATTAATCTCGACTGACAGCATATGCTATCATAGGACATGATGTGTCAAAACATAACATGTACAGGAAGCGTGGAAGTTGATAAAACTGTTTTCAGGTAAGCTTTTTGACTTACTTTACTGACTGTAGAACATAAAGTAAGTATTTCAAAAAACCTAAACGTTTCTGTTTTAGCTGTTTTTCAAAAATGGATTGAACCAAGTTATTCATTTTTTCATAGGGGATAATAAAAAAAGGAATAGCTGTAGCTAATGACTGTATCCATATATTATGATATATAAGTTGCTTAGCTAAAACTAGGCTTTAGAGTCGAATAAATAACCATCATATTCAGTTTTCTTCATATTTTAAATGTAGTATGAGTATGGTGCGGCGTAGGTGTAGGCAGAGTATGCGACCGGAGAGTATGCGCTGTATGCTGAGTATGCTACGGGGGCAGTGTAAGCAGCTGCCACTGGCGCGGTATATGCTGCAGCCACTGGAGCGCTGTAGCTGAATACTAATGGCTTCGCGGCGGCGAAAGCCAGAAGAGCGAAGAAGATCAGCTGTAAAGAAACAAATGAAACGCATTATTTTATTGTAATAAACTCAATATCCCTAATTTCAGAATCAAGAAGCTTTTTTACCGCGTAGTTCAATTAGTTGAATTTACTAAAAGAAATCAGCATCTGTGATCGAGAAATTATTCCACTGTGCAAACATCTTTAGGTTACAATGTTAAAGATAAGATAAAGATAAATTCATTTTGTTACATTGATGGTTGTCGATAAATGTATTACCTTTCACTAACTCAGAGCATCGGTTGAACTAATATATTTAGGTAAATCGGTTTTTAGTTTTAAGTATGTATCCTCTACCCAGAACCTCAACTTTGTACCAAAACATTAATAAATGTAAGAAAAATTACGAAAGTGCTTTTTAGAGACACATTGATAAATTTTGTTGCTTTGCAATTGTGATGAAAACGAAATGAAAGAAAGATATTAAAACGCAATTGTGAAAGTGTTTTTTCTTATTTGTACTTACATATATTTAAATTAGGAAAGGTTTAAGTTTCCAAAGTCTAGTATATTTATTTTTATAGGTAGGGTGTGTTGGCTCATCAAATTGTAGTAGGTAGAAGGGATATTACTATTAAGCAAGGTGAAAAACCATTAATTTTGGTGGGTACTATTTCCTTACGTACTTTCATTAATTTGCATGCGATATTTACTAATAAATTGTCATTATTAATTTATCTTAAAAATATTGAGTTAGTAAGTAAGTATTAACTTTAATAGGTTATTGCATTTTTAAACAATTTGTAGTCATTACTAAGATTGCATGTTTCGGATATTTTTTATGTTATTTATTTATTTTGATTTAATTTTGCACTAAAACTAGTAAGCGTTTCTATTTTCAGAAATATTATAATTATACACTTGAAGAAACCAAAACTGCCAAAATGTTAGGTTGTAAAAGCGTAAATCACATGAAATGTTGTTATTTTAAAAAGCGAGCAAAAGAAACTATTAATTTTATTATAAAACATGAGAAAAAAAATTGAGCAAAGTAATCGGAAATGTTTGTCTTAATCTGGTATTATTAGTTCAAGCTTTATAATATTAAACCTCGTGAGTTTTATAGTATACATAGTGTGCTAAAAAAAGAAAATCAAAGACTAAAGAACACTGAGTTGCTGTATTGCAGTTATAATTTGATTATAGATTTTTATCGTTAGTTAAAGAAGTAACAATATGCGTAAAAAAAATTGTCAAAATAAATAAACATAAGTTGTTTCTATTGGGTTTATTCTTAACAATCAGGTTGAAATGACTGGTACAGACTACTCTATTAAAAGTTACGGTTTTTAATAAAATCAGTAACGACAAGTAACTAAGATTTGGTAAATAACACAGGCTGATGAGTGTGACAACGTCTAATATTAAATGTTAGAGCCCCTAGCGAACTTCCAGAAAGCTAAAGGAGTGATATATTCAATAAGATTAGAATTAATAAAGGTACTTACGAATTTGAACATGTTGATTGTTTAGTTCCACAAGTACTGACTAATGGTTTGACGTTCTGGCTAATTTATAAGGATTCAATGATGACCTCTATTGTGTTGGCATCAGTTCGGCCCCTGCGCACCTTGGCGGGACGTGCGCAATTGAGACCTGTACGCGACTTGAATATTCTTGTTACACCTCAACTATTACAGGAAGATTTAAAATGAAGAAATAAATAAAAAAGGGATTAATGGATAGAAATCATTTATTTCAATATTTGTAAGTTAACTTGGGCAAGTGAATATTTAACTATAATTTAATGTACTTAAACATTTTTAACATAAATGGACCATTTACATGCATGTTGCGTTCGTAAAAGGCTGGCAGCATTGCGACGTTGAATGGCAATGCTAGTTCTCTCTGCGAGAAAAATGATTAAGTGATTTTATATTTTAATATCAATTTATTTTGAAATATTCTGTATAGAGTTTAAACAGCGTTTGACAGAGTAATTAAGTATAGTAAGCAGACCGTAATTAAATAAACTTGAAACAAACCCTATATCAACCCGTCTGGGCAGCGTTATTGCTGGCCAAAACCTCCTTTCTAAGGAGAGGTATACATCCAGCGGTGGACTACTAAAGGCTGTTGATGAAGATGACGACAATGATGCATAAATAAATTATATCCAGCCACAGAACAAATGATTGTGATCATCACCCAATTATTTGCCCTGGTTGGGAATTGAGCCAACGGCCTACGGCTTAGTATGGTCACTAACCACTAGACCTGTTTATGTTCTGAATAAACAATGATGAAGAAATGCTCATAACATTCTGCATTCTGTATTCGTCTTCTATTTACACGGCAAAATTTTCATCCTAATCACCTGGATAGTTGACGGTCCACTACTGTGCGCTTTACGAGACACTTTTTGCCCCGCACAACCAATCTGTGGAAGGGGTTATCGTCTGCGGTATTTCCAGACCGATACCACCTTCAAACCTTCAAGAAAAGAGTGTACTCTTTCCTAAAAGGCTGTCAACGCGTTTGTGACCTCCTGAGTTGCAGACGTTCATGGGCGGCGATGGTCACTTTCCATCAGGTGACCCGACTGCTCGTCTGCCCCCTCTAACATAAAAATATAATAATATATAATGTAATCAAATTACTAAGTTATACTGAATTGTTTATCCTAAGTTTCCTTAGTTAACATGTATACAATCATGTACATAACTACACTGCAAGTATTCGAAATTAAAATTTCTATTGTGTTACTTGAACTTAGTTTAATATTTCTATTAGTTATAAAAATATACATACTGTATTTTGGCAATAGCGTCATTGCAGCCTTATCAAAGCTCAAAGATCTGTCGTCATACGCGTAGAACATTCTATTCTTTGTAAAGTATGTAGGTACTCATGCGCAAGTCAAAGCGACATTATTGAGTGACCAGTAGGCGACATACGCGCATAATGATCAAGGCCACCATTATTACTAGCCTATTTTGGAACAACCTTGATCTTCACTATACACTACATACACTATACACTTAATAGGTATATATTAGTAGTACCGGTGCATTTTTTACAAGCAGGATGTAAAAGATCTGTTGTGCGATGTTCTTTGGGAAAATTACTAAGAGTTATTGGTCGAATTCCGAGCGTTAATCATCAAATTAAAATGTTTTGTAAGGCATGTACGAGTAGCTTCATGTGAATCATATTGATTAAACATTTTAGCTATTTATGCTCCTCCTACGAGTACAAATGTTATAAAATATAGAAATTTTAATCTAAATTTTGCACAAACCAGTCATAAGTTTTTCTAATATGATTTGCAGAAAACGTTTCGATATAAAGTTTTTGTGACGTCATAAAATTGCACTGTAAGCCCCTATAAGTGTTTTACATCGATAATATCAGATGAAAATTTATGCATTACCTAAAACTTAGGAATTATAGTCAAATTGGTCTAACGAAAGTTTGTTTAGATATATTTGTAAGCTGAATAAATTATGTAAGTTGCATACCTAATGTCAAGTACATTAGGTAGGATAGTTACATAATTTAAACAGCTCAATTTATACAGCCGGTCTAGATAGACCGGCTGTATAAATTATGTTATGTGTAGACTATTATTAAAGCATTATATTTATTAATCAATTTGTATTTTTTGCTTTACTAATGTAGATATACCAAGTAGGTTGGCATATTGCTGAGCACTCATATACAATTATAGCCAGGTCAGTCTGTGGATGGGTGGTGATTCTTAACATACTAAGGCCCCTCCGTGCCTCAGAGAGCACGTTAAGAAGTCCCGGTTGCTAAACGAACATCTCTAGCAATCGTTACGGATAGTTCATCATCATGGGGTGCCATCCTCAAAATGAAGTTTGGAGGTCAGCAGACGGTACACCTCTCGATCATGAGCGGCCTCCTTTAGTTGGCGATATTGCAGTCCGATCCAGGCCACGATGTCATCTATCCACTTCCTTCGTGGTCGACCTGGTGTCCTCCTGCCTAGTATTTTTCCTTCTAACAGAAGCCTCAGGAATTCATGTTGTACGGGTAGTTGGAGCCCTAAAAAGTAAGATATAAAATAGTTTTTCTACAGAGCTTCGATTATGCCTATTACTTGGGTTGTGGAGGTCTGATGCCAGTCGCGAAAAATCGAAGTTCAGCCGTGTCGTAGAAGATAAAAAGCCGAACTCAACTTTACTTAGGCTCGGAGGAATAAATTATTGTTGTTCTTATTTTTTCACGTCTTCTCATAGTGTGTCTTAAAGAAACTAAGTTTTCACCACATATAAGTTACATTCTTCAACATGTTTGGGTATAGCATTTTAATAAGAATGTAAATTTTAATAAAGGAGTAAAAACACTAAAGATAAGTTTTAGGAACGAAAAAACTCACTAAATGATTTAGTCATTGCTATCATTCAGGTATAGGTTTCCATATTGGACATCGCACAGCAATAACGCATTCGCACCATTATCATCATTTAACCACGAGACGTCCACTGTTGGATTGACTCCATGACTTTACAGAACACCGGTTGGAAACACTGACTAGTCGATACCATCGACCCGCGATCTTTTTGATGCCATCTATCTACTAGTCTAGTGATATAACTAACTATCTATATTATTTTGGTATTTACCATTTAGTCCACATTGACTAAAAAGTGAATTCACTCAGCGGCATACAGTAATGTATGTAGATAAAGTGCCTACATCCGTTTTGATTAAAATTCTGCATAACTTATCCAACATTCAGTATTTATATATGTAATTAAGTGGAATTTAATTAGTTTATTAAAATTAATTAAATAGTTACACGATCCTATATATTAACATACATATAGTTAATCCGCAACTTCAAATTTAACGTAAATCTTGGAAGTATTCATAGCTTTTTAGAACGCTACGGTTTTAAAATTTAGCACTGGTTTCGTTGCATATTACCATTTACGAGTTAAACATAAAATTCAAAAGAATCTCAAAATTAAAGAACCCTTAGCTCTTCAAAACCATAGTTGTACAACAGTATTCTAAGACCATATCTCTTACTTATCTTCGATTTAACGATTTATATAATTTACTTTGACTACAAATTAGTCATTCTTGTTTTTGGTCAATAATAGCTTTAGTATTGCGTGTATATAAATAAACACAAAATCATGCTTTGGTAAGTTCATTTAATCGCTTTAGAGTGGATAATGACGTCACGATGATACAATCTACACCCTATAAACAACCCCTATTATGTAACATACAATTTATGGATATCATACAATGCGTATTGTTTTAAACTGCGGTTATGCAACTACATATCATACATACTATTAAACTCAAAAATATTACTGGCACAAAAGTTGTGATCAGGTATTTGAAAATACGGATATGTTGAAACTTATCACACATCCTTTTAAATAAAAATCGACTCCAACAAACCTTAACATTGCAACTGCAAAATGTTTGAAAGCTTTTAACAGTTTTTTTTGCATAAAGTTCTTGAATGCTTCATCAGAAGTATTATATACTTCTTCTAATTCTGAATACTAATTCAGAAGTATTATTATTATCATAGAGTTAGGTACCACAAGTATACACAACCGTTGGGTACAAGGTCAGGTTTCGCTTCGATGAGTAGATAACTATAGCATTCGTAACAAATTACAAACAGTGAGAAGTAATATTACAGATCGATTTGAACTGCATTTTATTGTGTAGGGCCAAGAGTCGATATATATTTAAAAAATAATTGTGAAGTGGTTCTTTGTTACTATTCTCTAGTATCAGAAGTCATCTTTATCATCGTTTCTTTCTCTAACGTTAAGAAGAGGCACAAGCAAAGAAATGGTTAAAAAGGTTAACAAATATTGTTAAAACTTTTGCCTGCAGTCAGTATACGCATGAGAAATAAATACTGAAATGTTACAGTTTAAAACGTCGTAAACATATTTTATTTGGGTAGATTCTATCCGTCAATGAGTACAAGCTATTTTAAAAGTACGTGGCGGCAACAGGGGCAGTATAGGCAGCAGCAATAGGACCTGCATATGACGCTGCAACAGGACCGGTGTAAGCGGCTGTGTACGCGGCTGCGACAGGTGCAGTGTATGCAGCAGCAACGGGAGCCGTGTAGGCAGCTGCAAACGGTGCTGTGTATGCCAAAGGTGCTGGGTAGGCTACGGAGTGAATGCCAGGCTTAGCGGCCGTGATGGCGAGGAGGGCGGCGAATATTACCTACGACAGTACATCTAGTTTAAAAAATAATGTATTAAATGACGAAATATATATTACATTATTCACATACATCACCCATAAATATACAAATATGTACTAAAGTTGTAGTGAACTTGATTAAAATTGTAGTAAATGTGGGCAAAATGTGGTATCCCCACATATTGTCCACTACAATTTTGTCGCACTTATATTATATTATAGATAAATTACACCCAGTCACAGAACAAATATTCGTGTTCATCACACAATATTTGTCCAGAGTGGGAATCGAACCCATAACCTATGGATCGTTAACCACTTAACCAACAGTAATTTTTTATTTACTCATCCCATTTATACAAAAAATCGAATTAAAATTAAAATTTAATTACCAGCTTGTACATGTTGTATCTGTTTTGTTTGAGGTAAAATGAGTGAATGATACTATTGTCTTAAGGCCTTTCGTTTAAATAGTCCTGTTTGTAGTCAAGAAATTTCGAGACAATACGAGGGCTTGCAAACGTAATACATACATAAATACCTACTCGTATACTTTGCAACGTTGCTCCGAATTCAAGATAAACATCGAGGATGATATAACGCAAAACAGAACCAAGTATCAACAAGTTTAAAAAAAAAAGTCTCATAAAATTTATAAAAAGACGCATTGTTATGGTCCTAAACAAAAATGATGCCATGATGAAATTATTTGAAGCTAAAGAAACATTTTTCTAACTTTTTCTTGGTTCGTAAATGCTTGATTTATGACTGCATGATGCAGTCATATTAGTATTCAGGATGCGTAACGTCTATTGCGTCAGAGGTCAGTAAGCGCGTGTCTGCGCTTACAATACTGTATCTGGTTGCGACAAGCATGGAGGTCAATGTGCCTATTTAAACTGGACGACTTATACAGATTACTCATGATTATGTCTCGGTTCTATTATTGTTGGAAACGAGTAGTTTTTATAGTGGATCCCGTGCAATTCAGATAGCAATTACGACGTGACGTACTCTACTGTGTAAAGCTCTAACACTTACATTTATTATGTAGTTACATTACTATTGTAGTTCTAAAGAAATATCTTAATTTGAAAATTTGATTTCAATTAGACTTTAGAGTTTAGCGCTACAATAAAAGTTTATCTTTTTACCCGACTTATAAGGAAGGGTTGTAAATTTCTCTATTACCTCGAATCTTCCAACTGGCAATAGATAAATTTGCACTTTAGCAGCTATTTAGCTGGATGCAATTGACATTTAAGTGTCCTTAGATAGCTTTTTTAAGAAAAAACAAAAAAGCAGATTTTTGGCGCAAAATAGTTGTAGGTTAATAAAAAAAAAAACAACCAAACCTATCGAGTAGAATATCAAAATCAAGAAAATTAAAAGGTGATTACAAATATATAAATAAGTTATATATTTTAATTTCATCATCATAATCATCAACATGCCTTTAATGGTCCACTGCTGGACATAGGCCTCTCCTTAGAAAAGAGGTTTTGGCCTACTATACCACGCTGGCCAGACGGGTTGGTATAGGGCTTGCGTGGGGTGCTAGGCTAGAAAACCTCCCCGTGGTGCACCCTGGAAACGCTGGCGATGGTACTGTTTCCTCCTTGTCCTCTTGGAGGAGAGGATTATCGCCAGCGGCCAATATTCTAGCAGAAGAGGTAGCCGTTCATCGGCTCTCGGGCAAGGCCTGGTCCAGCAGGGTGGGCGTGTCTGCCGGTTGCCCTGCTGGCTCTTCGCTCTTCGGAGCATGGAGGAGGAAACCTCGGTAAAAACCGGATTGCGGGGCCCTGTAGGGGCCACAGTTTCTCCGTTGACAGCGGTGGAGAAAGGAGGACGGGCTCGGCGTGTACTGACACTACCACCGAGCAGGCAGGGGGACGTAGTCTCCCTGTCAACCGTCGGCATATCGTAATCCCGAGAAGAGCGCTGTGGTTAAGTCTCGCGGCTCTGATCGGGGGCGAGGGTCTTGGCTTAACCGCCCGGACCGCGAGGAAGATAACCTCTCTAAAAAATTCCCCGAATCCCGTGTTCTGGTGCGTGGCCAGGGGATGCATGGCTGATGGGAAGTTCAGTCTCGAGCGCACTCCAAGCCGAGGTACCTGCGGACCCCTCGGTTGGGTTAAAAACTTACGCTTGCCCGGGTAATGGGGGATCTATGCCCGGGTGGACCTTTAGTTCTCCCCCACTCGTGGGATTTATTATGGAGCATATCAATAAAAACATACAGAAACGGCAACAAACACAAAAACAGAAACAGGCAAGCAAAACGGACTCTGAAACGAAGGAGAAGAGGAAAAGTGGTTTGGATGGGTCATCCACGGAGGGTGAGATAGCGTCGGGAACGCCTATCTCGGTGGGGCTCCCAGAAGTCAGTCTGACGCTGGTCTCTGGGAGCCGAAGAGCATCAGATCGGCTGCGTTCCGGATCCGCCGTTTCGTCGGATGGCGCTGACGCCATGGAGGCGGAGCGAAGCGACAGCCGGAAACGCGGACGCTCCAGGGACGAAGAAACCGACACGTCCCAGGAGATGATGCCGCAGTTGTTAATATGCTGGACGGACGCCTGGCGGGCCTGGAGGCGAGACTGCCCCCTGCGCCGGTTGTGCGCCATGCCCCGCATTCGAGGTCGTCGGCCTCCAAGGAAGGAGGTCTACTGGTGGTCCCAGGAGCTGGCGGACCTCCATGCGGCCTGTACACGTGCCCGGAGGTTCTACACGCGCAGTCGGCGGCGTCACCGTGGAGACGGTGAGGAGGACCGGCTTCATGAGGAGTACCGACGGGCGCGGAAAACTCTGAAGCTGGCCATTAGCCGCGCCAAAGAAGAAAAGAGAAAGGAGATGCTGGAGGGTCTTAATCGTGACCCCTGGGGTCGCCCTTACCGCGCGGTGCGACAAAAGCTCCGCGCGTCGCCCCCCCCCCCCCCTTACGGAGACTCTCCAGCCCAGCTTCCTGCGAGAAGTGGTTGAGGGCCTTTTCCCACAACGAGCGGAACACACTCCCCCGTCGATGGCCTCCCTGGCCGGAGACGACGGGGAGCACGGGGAGGATAATGTTCCGCCCTTCCGGGATTCGGAGGTAGGGGCGGCTGTTCTACGGATCCGTTCCAAGAACACCGCCCCTGGGCCAGACGGGGTACCGGCCCGAGTGCTGGCCCTGGCCCTCAACCACATGGCAGACCGCCTCGGGGAGGTGTTCGACGCTAGCTTGGCGTCGGGACGCTTCCCTGAGTGCTGGAAGAGCGGGAAGCTGGTCCTATTGAGGAAGCCGGGACGGCCTGCCGATTCGGTCGCGGCCTATAGGCCCATCGTGCTGCTGGACGAGGCGGGCAAATTGTTTGAGAGGGTTCTTTCTGCCCGCATCGTCCGGCACCTCTGCGAGGTGGGCCCCGATCTGTCGGACGCCCAATTTGGTTTTCGGGCGGGGCGTTCGACAGTCGACGCCGTGTTGCGCCTGAGGGCCGTGACCGAAGAGGCCGTGAGCTGTGGCGGCGTGCTGTTGGCGGTGTCATTAGACATCGCCAACGCATTCAATAGTCTGCCATTCAGCTGCGTCAGGGAAGCACTCCACTATCATGGGGTGCCAAAGTACCTGAGGCGGCTAGTGGCAGACTATTTAGAGGAGCGTACCGTCGTGTACGAGGACCGAGAAGGTAATCTGAGGTGTCGGCCCATGTCGTGCGGTGTTCCACAGGGGTCTGTTCTTGGACCCCTCTTGTGGAACATAGGGTACGACTGGGCCCTTCGCGCCGATTTCCCCCCCGGGCTGGGTGTAATCTGTTACGCAGACGATACCCTGGTGACAGCCCGGGGAGCAAACTTCCAAGAGGCGGCGCGCCTGGCCACAGGGGGAGTCTCCCTGGTGGTCGGGCGCATTGAGGCGCTGGGCTTAGGGGTGGCCCTAGATAAGACGGAAGCCCTGTTATTTCATGGGCCCCGTCGTGGTCCACCCCCTGGCGCCTCAATCGTGGTCAACTCGGTCCTCGTACCGGTTCGGGCCCAGATTAAATATCTGGGCCTGATCCTCGACGGGAGGTGGCTCTTCGACGAACACTTCCGACAGCTTGCTCCAAAGCTGGTCGGCGCTGCGTCTGCCCTAGGGCGACTTTTGCCCAATATGGGTGGACCCAGCGTCGCGACAAGACGGCTGTACACGGGGGTTGTCCGGTCAATGGCACTGTACGGTGAACCGGTGTGGGCGGCGGCTCTGACCGCCCAGAAAAGGGTACGCCTCTGGCGCCCTCAGAGGGTAATGGCGGTCAGAGCCATACGCGGTTACCGCACCGTTTCGACGGAGGTGGCATGCGCGTTGGCCGGAACTCCCCCGTGGGATTTGGAGGCGGAAGTGCTCGCCGAAGTTTATCGGCGAGTGGCTGACTCCCGGGCGGAGAGCGGATTTCGCCCTCCGCCCGAGGATGTGCGCGAGTGGCCCGAAGCCACTCGCCGAGCCACGATGGCTCGTTGGTCGTTCCGGCTGGAGACTCCACGCGCTGGCTTCGCCGCCGTGGAGGCTCTCCAGCCGGTCATCGCCGAGGTGGGCAGGGCGGCAGCACGGGATCCTTTCCTTCCGGCTGACGCAGGTGCTTTCCGGGCACGGTTGCTTCGGAAAGTACCTGCACTCGGTCGCTAGGAGGGAACTGAGTCCCGCCTGCCACCACTGCGACTGCAGTGAGGACTCGGCCCAGCACACGCTGGCGGTCTGCCCCGCATGGGCGGCGCAGCGCCGGGCCCTCACTGCAGTCATCGGAGTGGATCTCTCGCTACCGGCCGTAGTACACTCCATGGCCGGTAGCGACAGTTGTTTTACCGCGGTCGCAACCTTCTGCGAGGTAGTAATCTCGCGGAAGGAGGCGGCGGAGAGGGCCCGGGAGGACGACCTCCACTCGGACCCGATCCGCCGCCGGCGAACCGGGCGGCGGAGGCCCGCCTATCACAGCCTCATGCCGCCCTGAGTGTGGCCGCGGGTGGACGGGGTGGGTTTCCCCTCCACCCGCATTAGTTTGGCCAGCCGCGAGGGGGCGGCGTCCGCGTGTGCCGGACGTCGCCTATAAAGAGAGGAAAAACATTGAGACGGAGCCCGGACCAGGAGCGGGCTGGCGCTAGGAGGGGTCCGGATGTCTTAACAACAGCTGTTCCCGGATCCCTCCTGTTACAGGCGCAGAGTGGCACACCGTGTGGTTTTAGTCGGTCCGAGTCCGACACACCACCCCGCCGCAAACCCCGGAGGGGTGACGGTCCGAGGGGATTTCCACACGATAAAAAAAAAAAAAAAGGGCTTGCGTCAAGTTTTCCTTCTCTCTGCAGTGCTCTGTTGTTTTCTCTCTTATTCGGCTCTTACGACACCGACGGGATGAATTAGAGGTGGTGAGAGTCTGTATTCTTAATCCGTCACCACACGGAATTTCATCATCATCATCATCATCAGCCTATCGCAGTCCACTGCTGGACATAGGCCTCTCCCATTGCACGCCACTTAGATCGATTTTGGGCTTTAATGAATAATAACTAATTGGTTTAAAAAGGTTTTGATAGCGTAAACACGGGCCATGTTTCCTTTTAGTGCATTACTTAAAAAAAATCTTTTTTGTAGTCGGGTTTTTGATTTTTTTAATTACTTGTTACTGTGCACTGTACTATACACTTACAAGTAAGTATTCAAAATGGTTCGCATGGCTGCGTGTGTACTGTTGATGCTAACAAACATATTAATATAATTTGTTAGCCACTTTTTTGCAGAAACATTGAAAATTACTGAATTGGCAGCATGCTTTTCAACTTGAAAACGATTGAAAGTTAATGTAGGAAAACATTCATAAGTTGGACTTAGGACTTTATTTCATTTTAACATTATCTTTAATTTATTTTCTTCCTTATAAAGTCGACGTTGCTTATACGCCGAATATTCAGGGTAAGGTTCAACAACTGCTGGCATTTTGTAATTAAGAGTCATCTCTACAACTATCATAGGTGAAATAAACCAAAGAAAATAGAGAGATAAAGAGGAGGTGTATTGCTGATTTTGTAGCTTAGGAAAATGAAAAAAAAAAAAACCAACGAGGAGATCGAATATGTTATTTTGAATAAGATCAGCAAATCTTATGAGATGATTAAACATCAACTTAAATATACCTTTTTTTTCTTTTTCAGTATTCTATATGTAAAAAAGGTACAAGGCTAATGATTCACGAAGGTATTTACACTAAGATTCTTAGTCAACGATTGTATAGACACAATAAGTGAATGTAAGTAGGTTCATTTGTCATGCTAATACGAGTACATCGCCATTACTTTGTTTTGTTTGCTAATGAACGTATAGTAATGAGACATCCAAATAAAAATCTTGTTCCATTAAAACTCAAATATCAACTAGATGTTACAAACGATCTATCAATCGTATTAATCAATTCTTCAACCTTTTTGTAATATTATATATATATCTATCTATTTATATAAAAATGTTAAGTTAGTTTGTGTACCCTTCAAAAACTCAAAAAGTTCAACACTGATTGAGCTCAATTTTTGTCACGATATACAACCCGCTTCAAAGATGGTTTTTATCTACTTTTCGCGTTAGTTTTGTTACTCATTGTGTTGCAGGGTACACCTAGTGTATTGTAAACTTTCAACTTTTTAAAGACAACCATAACCTTGTGATAAAATGCAAAACATTTTTATATAGCTTCGTCACATGAGTAGCAATGAAAATAAACATCACAATGTTATGTGCTACTAGGACAATAGCTGAACCCTACTCCTTACTATTTTCTATTACTTCCTTTTCTTACACGCGGGTCACGTGAAGAAACATCTATGGGCCGGACTCCATGCACATGATAAACCTAGCTATTACCACAAAATATAAATCTGACTGGTAACTTACTAACTTAATGAGTTTCCTGTTTAAGGATGATGATTTGCCGTGCGGTAAGTTGCGGCTGGTATTAGTCCGACCAATTCCTCGAATCACTTTCCATGACATATGGGATAGAGAATGCTGAGTGAAGCCAGATCTCTTCGTAACGCCAAGGGATCGAGCCGATCGGAGATGTTTTGGTTATCGACGATTCGAGTCGCTCTTCGTTGCTTTCAGCTCCTATTTTTTTTCGTTTCTTATTTTGCCCTGACGTTATCAAATTATATATTTTTGTATATATAAATTACATTGAAACAAAAATATTCTAACATGTATTACAGCTTCAGTGATGTGTATACGTGGCGTACTTATGCATGGTATGAAGATTACAACTTTTTCAACTTTTAGAATATTAAGGAACATTTTATAGATCCATAATTTACCGTTTTGCTGAAAAACGCAATATAACCATTTTTATAGCGTTTTTTTTCTTTGACCTTGAATAAAAAATCCAGGTACGGGATTGGGACTTTTCAGCATTCATTTATAATGGTGTTCCGAATATTCATACAATCATCAATTTTTAGGTCGATGCGAATTATTGTACCCTTGCATGTCTAAATTGACCGGACTATTTAACTTTTCAAAAATTTTAATAAAATTATATACCTGAGATTTTGCCGTAAGATTTTTAGAGATTTTTATATCTGCCAATTAACCATTCCTCTAAAGGACAATGTAGCTATGGACTAGTCAGTCTAATATGTACAGAAGAAGCCAAATTATATAAAACACCACTACACACTTTCTTATCGTAACAAATGTTCACGTATTAAAAGTTTATGAAGTTTGACACTTCATAACACTTAAACACATCACACGCTAAAAAGAATCAGCTTTTCAAATTGTCAAGTATTATCGTTATCAATTTCTGTGCTTTCCGAACTTTACCTTAAGTTCAAGCTCAAAGTGTAATACTTCAAATGGTTTCGGCTAATTTCTGTTATATGCAGTCGCCTGCGAGATGCTAATCTTTCTTAAGAATGTAATGGTTTTCAGGCGGGACAAAATTAAAGGAATAATGTAGATTAAGGTAACGATAGTGGATAGGGCAAAGGAGCTTACTTAAGAGATACCGTAAGTCCCAAAATGGCCAGAATTACATAACGGTATGTCCGTCCTGTTATTGGAAACACAGCTATGACAAGGATACAAACCGTCAACCAAGGATCTTTATAATGAAATTCCAAAATAATATATATCGATCATGTTTTATTACTTTTCAGGTATTTTCTTCAGGTAATTTGGTCATCAACGCAGTAAATAGGTAGAGTAAGGCGAGGCGTAGGTATAAGCGGAGTAAGCAGCTACGGGAGCGGTGTATGCGGAGTAGGCGAACGGCGCTGTGTAGGCGGCTGCGACGGGCGCTGTGTACGCCGCTGCCACGGGCGCTGTGTATGCACTGTAGAACACTCCAGGCTTGGGCTTGGGATCAGCAGCCACCAGCGCCAACATGCAAGCCAATACGAACTGCAGCAAAAAAAATAATAGTTTATAGTACTATTACAATTTTATTTGTTCATTTGATTGCGTAGTAACCCAAATGTTTATGTTTAAATTAACTTAGACTCACCAGTTTGAACATTTTGATTGTTTATTTACACTGAGCGACTGCTTAATGATATCAAAAGTGTACCCGCGGCTAACTTTATAGTAATTTGAGAAGGACAATTCATGGCACTGTAAATACATGTAAGGTTGTACGCATTTGAGATCGTGAACAGAATAACGACGTGTATGTTTCTGACCGAGACGGCCTTTGAAGAATGTATTGGATTATACTTTCCGTTTCATTGCTTGATTGATTAATTTATTTTCTTTCACGTACATAGGAGGATATTAAATCTTCTTTATAAGAATTATGTGGAAGTTAAAAGCTCGAATTTACATCTAACGGCTGTTTTTTGTTTATTTTTTGATGTCCGTGAGACAAAATCCAAAGAATGGTATCGGTGAGATAACTGTTAAGATTAAAGGGAAAATGGTGGTATGTCTTTTAACTGTAGTAAGTTTGTTTATATCAGAATTTTTCAAGGTATATTTAAATTATCGTATATGCTAACTTTTTTTAACACATTTAAATGCAGCATAAGGCACGCACGGTCTTTTTTGTCTAATTATTAAAATTGATGAAAAATATTAACATTTCAATAGGCAAATGTATTTTTTGGAAATAAATATTGTAATAATAATTCTTGAAATAAAAGTGTGTATTACGAGTAATATTACGACGCCTTCAAACTAACCGTCAATACAGTTATACTTTTTTCTGGAAAATCTATTAATGCGATAACTATATACGGATAATGTATTGTAGCTCCTTTTAAACTTTATTATTTTAATGGTCATTTTTCTATAAACTAAAAGATATAAATAAGTATAAACGTACTGGGATATATTTTTACAAATACGTTTACATAGAATCTAATATTTTATACAGAAATAAACTTTTTTTAATATTTTATAAAAAGACAACTTCCGCATAAGGAATATATCCTGTGTCGCGGGGGACTGTACAAACATACATGAAACGGATACAAAGAACAAGCAGACTCAGAACAACAATTTGTGGATCACACAAAGTGTTGTTCCATGTGGGGATCGGACCCACAATACGCAGCGCAGTAGTGAGCAGCGTGGCGACCGCTTAAACCACTACGCCATCCGTGCAGTCAAAGTCCGTAAACTGAACAATACATATGTGTAAAAATTAATGAATATTCACATATATTTTACAAGCTCTCCCGCCCATCTTTGTTTGTGTCTCTCAAACTGATTAAATTTTCCCCTCTCTTCTTCTTCTTTTTTCTGGCTCCTTGGTATTAAGTATCAAAGGGTAAATACATATTTAAACGGTATAATCCTCAGTGAGTTATCAGTTGGAAGTCTCAGTAGAAGCATATAAAATAACAAATCAGACTAGTCATGACTATAATAATAATGAAGATGTTTTATTTTATTTTTATTCAGACCGGCTTCCGTCCGGCTTTTAAAATGTCATATTAAGAGTTGAAAATATCATCATGAACGACTAACTAACGTATTTTTTATAACTAAGCTTTAACAAATTAAGGTATTTTAGTAGTCACTGCCAAATTGTTATAATTACAACATTTACTATGGAATTTTTACATGCATATTCTTTCTATAGCTTCTGTCTATCATATAATATAATTAACACAAACACTTATTCTGATCTGGAATAGACATGAGAATAAAATTACTCTGTGTTACGTCTGAATAATTTACCTATACAACGTTGGAAGTCTTGTTAAAGTCCGTTCAGCACTTGCACTATCATAGCTGACGAGCTGTATGTACATATTTATTATAGCAGTGTGAAACTCCTGCTTCGGGTTCGACTCCAAGGGTTATGCACTTATGCAGCGCACAATTATGGTTTAACAATTGAACAAAAAATACATTTAAAATACATTCACTATAAAAGGATAACATCGCAAATCTTTTGTAAAACCTTAGAGTACTTGACTAAAATGTGTAAGTGTTAGTCTAAGCGTTGGGCTTTTCGCTGTTTTCTTACTACTAGCATTCTTAGACCACTCATATCTTCTAAATGAATTTGTTTACGGATTTAACTTACTTTTAAATATATTAATTTTCCATAAAAAGGCTTTCTGTAGGTACTAGCTTTTCAAATTTTTTTAAGAAATATTTTAGTTTCTTAATAAAAACAGGCAATTGGAAACGTTTATATTTATAATATTAGTACAGATGAGTAAGATTGAAACTCGCTTGTAAACCAAAACTAAACCGTCTCATTAAAATATTAGATATTATTTGTATTTGCATTAACCATAGTAGGTGCCAAATAGAGACATCGTGTGTCTGTGTCTCATTGTTATTCAACGAAGCACACTACTGGCCAACAGCACTTTACCTCACACTGCACAATGTCCTTCGTCAATTACTATAAATTCACATGATAGTATGGCTTTAATATCATTCGGTTTGATAGCTGGACTTTGATAAGACTAATAAAAATGTTTAAACTAGTAAGTATTTTTAATTTATCGAAAAAATGATGTAGTAGTAGTTGTATCGTCATCAGCCTTTAGTAGTCCACCGCTGGACATTAGCCTCTTCTTAGAAAGGAAGTTCTGGCTTCTACTAAGCCAATTTTTATATGAAGTTTAACAAAAAATGTTTTTAATTGCAGTTCTTGCTCGCTTGCATATTGGCGCTGGTGGCTGCTGATCCCAAGCCCAAGCCGGGTGTGTTTTACAGTGCATACACAGCGCCTGTAGCAGCGGCGTACACCGCGCCTGTTGCGGCCGCCTACACAGCGCCGCTCGCCTACTCCGCGTACTCTGCTCCAATCGCCGCCTACTCCGCTTATCCCTATGCTGCCCCTTACTCCGCTTACCTGTTACGTTGATGACTACGCCATGAAGAGATATAAAAAGAGCTATAAATCTATTTGAAATCAAATACTGTACTTTAATTTAAACTTGACCAATACCTAGGTACTTTCAAATAACATTCTTGACACAAATTAAGCATTGCTTTTATAAACTTTTTTTGTATTTCTCCAGATAAAACATGAAGTTCCATAAAGACCAATATTTCGTTTTTACACATGTTTCCCCTGTTTCATACACCTTAGTATATGTTTTTCATAATCTTTTGCTGTGAAACCCTAACAGTTAAATTGGTAGATGGATTAGATTCTGATTATTTTGGGGAAACTTGTTTATGTTTTCACTGTTATCTGTGGAAACGATACCTGAAACTATTTAAAGAAATTAGAGTCTTTTATGTGCATCAATAAATGCTCACTAAATCATACTTTTAGTAAAAAGAAGTTACATTCGAAACGATATAGTTATACTCTTCCCAGTCATATAACATTCGTCAAGTTTATCACAAAAACTAAGACTTCTGTATCACAAATATGTTTTAAATTACTAATTCTAGATAGGCTAGATTTTATTTAAAAAGTAAAGTAGTTCAGCCTGTTAGCCTGTTTAACATTTATTATTCACTTTTTCATATATTTGTTTGGTAGCAGATGTCGGTAGAAGGTTGCAGATAGATAAGAATATGGCTGTAACCTAATGAAATGATTAATTAATGCTTTTAAGAGTAACTTTAATGATGATAATATAACTGTTACACCTTACCCACTTGCTTCCTCTCTATCGCCTTCGTGATTATTTGTCTGGCCATTTTGCAAAATTTATTGGTCTGCCCAATGTGTGACATTGCAAAGAGTTTTGGCTGGTTTATGGCCCTATGAATATTATTTTAATCGTTTTCAGGCGAGTAAAAAATAAGGTAACTTTTTCTAAAGAAAACGAACGAACGAAACGAACGACGAAACGACGAAAGATTCCTATCCATATCTGAATACGAGACTGTAGAAACAGTCTCGGATTAGGAAATAGGTCTAAGACTACAGTATCTCCAGGCTAGAGTCACATTCCCATATATCCGTCCTGGGAGTGATAACGCCAATAGTAGGGACACGAAAATTTGCTTTACATGAATAAGCATAAATATGACTTTTCTATCCATGTTCTGGAATAATTAGTAAAATTTGTTTTTAGTTTGTATCTAAACAGAAGCAGGCTGTTACAACTAAATAAAATATTGGTAGTTGCCATTGGCCGCACGCCGTCATCGCGGCGGTAAGACCCGTTATGGAGGATTGGCTCGAGAGGCGTCACGGGACCCTCTCATACCGACTGGTGCAGGTGACACGGGGGGGGGGGGAGGGGGTGGGTCGTCTACGTGTTGTAGATGGCCCGAGGTATGTCGGGGCACCAGGGACTTCCTTTCTAGGGTATACCTGGTTCCCCGGCTATTAGTACCCGAGACGGCGTGCGGTTTTAGTCGTTTCGAGTCCGACATGCCACCGATAGGTGGTATCCGAGGGTATTTCCGCACGGAAAAAAAAAGGTGCCATTGGCCATGATATCTACAGCAAACGTACAAATTTAATAAGTTTCGAATAATTGTTAGGGAGCTTGAAAATGAATATATGTATAAACATGAAATGTTAACACGAAGAAGCATATAAGTGGAGCACATCAAATTTTTGCTCGAATCCTAGCCACCTCTCTGTGGAAATATTTCTACTCTATAGTAGTCATCTCTTTATGTAAATTACGCTTAGACTTTAAATACATTTCTTATGAATTATTTTTGAATAATTTGGTCTTGGATCCTGATTTATGCATTTATGGTAGATATGGTAATAAAAGACAATTATTTTTTTTTTTTACTTTTTTTACTTTTCGTTAAAAATAAATCTGGCATTAAGAATATATCCTGCGACGCGGGAGACTTTACAAACATTTATGAAACAGACACAAAGAACGCAAAACGACAAACTGTAGATTATATGAAGTGCAGTGTACAACGCTCAACGCAGCGGTCATCGGCGAGGTGACCGCTTAAGCTACTAGGCTATCCGTGCAGTCAAGTTAATATTCTATTAGTAATCGTTTTTTCTTTTTTTAATTTTAATTTCAAGTCGAGGTTGTGAAGGTAGTTTGAGTATAGTGTGACATAGATAGATATAAAGGGAGGAGGCAGAGACTGGAGCGGCAGATGCAGAGGAGTGAGATCATGACAGATATTTATATTGTAGAAGGATTGCAAACTTGATTTGTATAATCTTGTATAATATCAAATTAAATATATTAGGTTGTAAGTTTAATGGGGGAGGCGTAGAGATTTTCAATACATGATGGTTCCAGTAGCTTGGCATAGCTTCTCCATTGTCGGCCTCTTGGTATGCAATACCTAACATTTTATAAATACATACTTTAGGAATCTAATTACAACAGTTTTCATATTTAGAGATGTAAGGATGTCAATATATCATATATTTATAACTATAGATTGAATGAAAAGCGGTGCATTTTATGTCAATTGAAATAAATTACAATAGAATGTCACAATAATTTAAGATTAAAACAAATAGACTAAGATAAAACATATTATGTACAGTCTTTTTCATTTAAAAATTCGTCCACTGTATAGTACGACTTTTGCAACAGAAATTGTGTAACCATAATTGTAACATTTATGAAACACGTAATTTCTATTAAGCGTTTAGGTGGATGGTTATAGACTCATGGCGCCATGCAAAACACGTTCCGATCCATCAAAGCACTTCTATGCTGAGTACAACATATTCGGAAATTGTGACGCTTACTTTTATACTTATCAAACATGTTTAGGTTACCTCTGACAAATAATAACAATTTGTAGACATACAGACAGGATACGGTTAGTATTATGAGTCTCTTGAAATACGGTTTACAGGTGTCAAATTGTTGGAGGTTGCACATTGCCTGACATGTCTCTCCTGAGCTTTAAATAATTGCTCTATTTCAGTTCAGTTACCCCAAAATATGATCCCAAACCTCAAGATCGAATCCACGTATCCGTGATATGCAGTTAATAACGCAAACGACTGGGTATTTCATTTTGCACAGAGGTATTCGCCATGTTCCTTCCAATTCAGGTTGCTATGTTTATGCCTAGAAATGTTGTTGTTCCTACTTCGTGAAGTTTTTCGCCTTTTTAAGTTAAATTCATGTCTGTTACTAGGGGAATTCTATTTTTAAATGTCATTAAAAGTGTTTTGTTTAGATTAATTTTTAAGTTATTTTCAGTTTAGTCAACCATTTTATTACAGTATTGAGAGTATTAAACACGTCAAGATAAGATGCGCTCAGATACATTACATCTTATGCCATACAGAAAGTCTATTAACTCTTTTTTTTAAGTATTTATTAACCATACTATTATACAAATTCAATTGTATGGATATAATAAAACTTTTATACAACCTAAACATTATATTTGGAAATATCAATTCAAAACGTCACACGTGAAAGTAAGGATTCCATTGGTATTCAACATACCCCGTGAACTGCGCTTTGCCTAACATTGAACACTGTCCTTCAGTAAGACTATAAAGTCGGACAATTACCCGTCTTGACATCATTCAGTTTAACAGCTGTACTGTGATAACACTAACTCAACATGTTCAAAATCGTAAGTATAATTTAATAAATATGCATGTATAAGGAATTGTTGTATGTACGTCTAGCAAATGTTTTTAGATAATTATTATTTAAAAAAAACAAACGATGTTTGTTTTGCAGTTCTTACTCGCTTGTGTGTTGGCACTGGTGGCAGCTGATCCCAAGCCCAAGGCTGGCGTGTTCTACAGCGCATACACAGCGCCCGTGGCAGCAGCTTACACCGCGCCCGTTGCAGCTGCCTACACAGCGCAGCTCGCCTACTCCGCGTACTCTGCTCCAATCGCCTCATACTCCGCTTATCCCTATGCCTCCCCTTACTCTACTTACCTGCTACGTTGATGACTTCGGAGTTACTAATGAATAATATGGAAACCAATAAATCAATTTAAAATCAGAAATGCTACTGCATTTTATTTCAAATTTCGATACTTCTAGTTTATTATTATTGAACTCAAACCATTCACCAAGTGGTGTTCTGTCACGTAATCCGTGATGGGATGAGAATAGTTTCCTTCTACTAAAATGCCTAATAGGCATACAAAACTTTTCTGCAGACCAAGGCAGCGGCATCTCATGCTCTCTGGCACTGGTTACCATGTCCAAAACCAAACCATGGTTAGTTAGCTTCTACTATGGGTTCTAGAATATGCACAAGTAACAGTATTAACGTAGAAACATCCAGATAGATGTTATTAGAAACTGTTTTCAGGAAACTCGATTGGAACAGACAGGGAATCAATATCTCTGCATGATCTGGAGATGCTTAGAAGTCTGGACAATTTTTCAAGCCGAGTGGGACTTGGGAAGAACATCGAAAAGACGAAAATCATGGATAACATAGGCTTTTATCCCCGAATAAGCCAACGCCTTCGTTCAGCAGTGGACGGCGATAGGTTGATGAGAGATGTAATAAGATATATTCTTGTATTAAAACATTCTACCATCAGGAATCAACTCATGGCCGTTGAAATGCATAACGCCTTATCATCACTACCGCCGCACCACATAAATTGTCAAAACCTATGATCTTGGTAATAGTGCAGTTAACAAGCTAAGAAACGGGTTAATTCTTGTTCCCGGACCTAAAAATATGTGCGATAGCTCATTTGATTCGGAATGATATCTAGAAAAAGATGTCTCGAGCATAAAAACATAAAATATTGCGATTGTTATTACGAAATAGGCTGAAAAAAAAGATATTCAGTTTTTTGTTAATAATTCAAAAACTATAAATATTTGAGATTTTTTTCAAAAGATCCTTAGTTTTAATAAGAAAGTCCGGACCTCCCGGAAATCTATCTCTATTGTTTATAATTTGCATTCAACGTCGAAAGTAGGTCTCCGCGCGGCCGTTACGGCATGAGCGCAACGCTGCTTGAGACTGTACGTTTATCACACAAAATAATTATTTTATAATACACAAGGTGTAAGGGACGTCGTACCGAATACTGAAATAATGTATGCAGACCATGATTCTGAGTCGAAAATCATTCAATTATTTTTGATCATTTTAAACCAGAAAAATGGAAAATTAAAAAAAATGAATTTACCGGCAGAAAATTCCAATGATACAGAATCATGGTCTGAATCTGAAATCTGAAAATCTGAATCTGCAATCTTACACCTTGTATATATATGTATATTTATAACATAATTTGAAAATATGATGGTGTCATCTGACATCCAACACTTGAAATAATAAAATCCCGCGATTTTTCAAAAAGTTATACGAATGTTAATAAACTAATTAAAAGATATATATATTTTTTTAATGTGCTATAAATGCTCAAGATACCTTTACCTAAACGTCATTTCGAACCGAATGACCTATAGCACATAGGATGGGCATCAAGTATTAACACGTTATTTAACTTATTGACTGGACTATAGATAAAAAGACTTGCCTTACGTTTTCAAATTTTTGTTAAAAACATTAAATACGTAAGGTACATCGGTAATTTATTCACAGTATTGCTGAAATCTATAATAAAGGTGTGCTAACTAGCTGATACCTGGGGCCCAAGGCACCGATACTAATAACTTATTTCTAGTAGAAGCATGAATTTGATTAATTACATTATTTGGACAGTTTGGACAGTTATGAGCTCAGTGTTACTTTACTTGATTGATAATAATATGTCATTTCTTATACCTATAATCTACAATCTCTAGTATAAATTAACACATGACATGAAAGTAGTTCTAACCTGATTTATGTAATGGTGCCGATTTAACGCAGGAAGTTGTACCTTTATCAATAGCGAATATCTACTGACTTATTGTTCTGTGAACAGTAAAAATCGTGCCAGAATTTTTCGATTGCAACGATGACAACTGACAATGACTGCACTTACTCGGTGATGCAGTGGTAGCGTATGCGGTTTCCGCGTCGAACCAAATGTTTGTATGATTTGCCAATATTTGTTTCGGAGTTTGGGTATTTTCTATGTATAATATGTATGTATTTACGAAAAAATATATATTTAAGTATTCTATCAGTCAATCTAGTTTTCATAGTACAAGCTCTGTTAAGTTTGAACTTAGATCATGTTGTGTGTCAGATGTCCTAAAATATTATTATTATTAATAATGACGAATTTAAAGGCGCAGAGTGTGTGTCCGAGGGGATTTCCACACGTAAACAAAGTTTAGAGTAATACATTTCAGGGTATTGATTTAAATAAAGTAGAATATTTGGTTTCATGTAGACTTATAAGCCATTATATTTTTCTTTAGTAAGTTCATGGTCATCAACGTAATAGATAAGCGGAGTAAGGGGCAGCATAGGGATAAGCGGAGTATGCGGCAATTGGAGCAGAGTAAGCGGAGTAGGCGAGCGGTGCTGTGTAGGCGGCCGCGACGGGTGCAGTGTATGCCGCTGCTACAGGCGCTGTGTATGCGCTGTAGAACACGCCAGGCTTGGGCTTGGGATCAGCAGCCACCAGCGCCAATACACAAGCGAGTAAGATCTAGAAAGAAAAAAAAAATTGATACATTTGCGTACATGATACGACAAAGACAAAATGATTTGCTGAATGTGAACACACAAAAATATTACTCACGAATTTGAACATGTTTGCTTAGTGTTATCACAGTACAGCTGTTAAACTGAATGATATCAAAACAGGCAAATTGTCCGACTTTATAGTGTTACTGAAGGACAGTGTTTAATGTGTGGTAAGACGCAGGTCGCTATAACGAGGTATGTTGAATACCAATAGAGTCCCTACTTTCGAGTTTGAAACTTTACAAATAAAATGCCATTTATGTATAAAATGATCACTTTTATAAATATAATTTATTTATTTAATTACTTTATGCACATAAGTACAATGGCGGACTTAATGCCATAGGCATTCTCTACCAGTCTACCTTAGGGTGATGTGGAAATGAGTGTGGAGGTGCACTACCCTTTGGTTGAGAATTATGAAGTGGACATAAAAGAAGTAATGTTAGCAATACTGTCTCGCACAGAAGGAGAAGAGAAAAAAAAATGAGAAAAAGCAATGAAATAATATAAAAATAACAACGTTTACATACAAGAATACATACATTCATATTCATATATATTGTGTTATATATATACACATACATATATACCAGAATATATAAAGTATCATATTTGTGATGATTCCCCTACATTCCGGTCAAGGAGAGCCCGCACCTTCGCCCTAAACGAATTACGACTGGTCGCCATTCTGATATCCTGGGGAAGAGCATTCCATAGAAGTAAAGATTGAGTGAGGAAGGAAGAATGAACACACGCAGAAGTGTGGGCAGGCCATAAGAGTAGAAGATTATTTGTAGAGCGAAGGGTTCTGTTATGATTGGAGCACAAGAACTGGAAGGAGGATGTCAAGTATGTAGGCGAGTTAGGAGAGTTGAGAATAGTGTAGAGAGTCGTTAGTGCCCGCAGGTGACGACGCTGACGAATTGGGAGCCAATTTAGTTTAAGACGAAAGGAGGAAATATGATCATATTTACGAAGATTAAAAATGAATCGAATGCAGTTATTAAGAAGACGGTTGACGGACGGACGGTATAATTGAATTTGCATAGTAATAATATATTGATAAATAAGAACGACACAACTTTTGGAGCGAATTAAAAATTATCCGTACCTAGGTATAAGTGTAGGAGGAGGGAGGAGAGGGAGGGTTAACATGAGAATGGCTGTAATTAGAACATCAAATTTCAGCTCGAATCATAGCCACCCGTAGTAGTCACCGCTTCAAAAAGATTACGATTATTAATAAAATACAATGTTATATCAGATGTAGTTTATTATTTTACAAGTATTTATTTTTGAGAATGCTCAGGTCTGAGACATAGGTGTAAAAGGCAGCAGACTTTGAATATTTTATTGATAAATAAATGCAAAGTTCATTTTATCTATGTGATCTTTATGGAACATATAAGTTTTGGAGAGAATTAAAGACTTGCCGTACCTAACTGTGTCGTTCTTTTTTATCAATATATTATTAAAATACAAATTAAATTAAATTTATAAAAGCGATAATTTTATACATAAACTAGCTGACCTGGCAAACGTTGTATTGCAAAACAAAAAAAAATTAGGGATGGGTCACCCTTACCATTTAGGGGTATGGAAAATAGATGTTGGCCGATTCTCAGACCTACTCGATGTGCACACAAAATTTCATGAGAATCGGTCAAGCCGTTTCGGAGGAGTACGGGAACGAACTTTGTGACACGAGAATTTTATATATAAGATGGCATTTTATTTGTAAAGCTTACAAACATCATTATCTCATATTTCACAGAGTAAACGTAGATACAAGATTTCAAACTCGAAAGTAGGGACTCTATTGGTATTCAACATACCTCGTTATAGCGACCTGCGTCTTACCACACATTGAACACTGTCCTTCAGTAACACTATAAAGTCGGACAATTTGCCTGTTTTGATATCATTCAGTTTAACAGCTGTACTGTGATAACACTAACCAAACATGTTCAAATTCGTAAGTAATATTTTTGTGTGTTCACATTCAGCAAATCATTTTGTCTTTGTCGTATCATGTACGCAAATGTATCAAATTATTTTTTTTCTTTCTAGATCTTACTCGCTTGTGTATTGGCGCTGGTGGCTGCTGATCCCAAGCCTAAGCCTGGCGTGTTCTACAGCGCATACACAGCGCCTGTAGCAGCGGCGTACACTGCACCCGTCGCGGCCGCCTACACAGCACCGCTTGCCTACTCCGCGTACTCTGCTCCGATTGCCGCATACTCCGCTTATCCCTATGCTGCCCCTTACTCCGCTTATCTATTGCGTTGATGACCATGCATTTACTAAAGAGAAATATAATGGCTTATAAGTCTACATGAAACCAAATATTCTACTTTATTTAAATCAATACCCTGAAATGTATTACTCTAAACTTTTTTTACGTGTGGAAATCCCCTCGGACACACACTCTGCGCCTTTAAATTCGTCATTATTAATAATAATGATATTTTAGGACATCTGACACACAACACCATCTAAGTTCAAACTAAGCAGACCTTGTACTATGAAAGCTAGATTGACTGATAGAATACTTAAATACATTTTTTTTCGTAAATACACACATATTATACATAGAAAACAAACAAACTCCGAAACAAATATTTGCAAATCATACAAACATTTGGCTCGACGCGGAAGTCGAACCCGAGACCTGAGCTTAGCAGCCGCATACGCTACCACTGCCTCACCGAGTGAGTGCAGTCATTGTCAGTTGTCATCGTTGCAATCGAAAAATTCTGGCATGATTTTTACTGTTCACAGAACAATAAGTCAGTAGATATTCGCTATTGATAAAGGTAAACTTCCTGCGTTAAATCGGCACCATTACATAAATCAGGTTCGAACTACTCCCCAAGTTGGTTGGGGCAGCGCGTGCGTTGGCGCGGCTGCTGCCCAACATGAAGGGACCCGATGACTCCTGCCGGAGACTCTACTCGGGGGTTGTGCGGTCCATGGCCCTTTACGGGTGCCCAGTATGGGCGGGGGCCCTGAAGGCCAGCAACGTCGCGATACTGCGGCGACCGCAGCGAATGCTGGCCATCAGGATCATAAGGGGGTACCGCACGATCTCCTTTGAGGCGGCGAGTCTCCTGGCCGGAACTCCACCGTGGGACCTGGAGGCGAGAGCCCTTGCAGCACTGTATCAATGGCGCAAGGAGGCGCAGGAGTTGGGTCGATGCCCCGAGATTCGAGAAATCGATGACCGGAAATCCCAACTCCGCCAGGTCATCATAGGGGAGTGGAGGGAACGACTCGGGCAACCGAGCGCCGGGCACGCCGTCATTGCGGCGGTAAGACCCGTTATGGAGGATTGGCTCGAGAGGCGTCACGGGACCCTCTCATACCGATTGACGCAGGTGATCACTGGGAAGGGATGTTTCGGAGATCACCTGTGTCTGATCCGCAAGGAGCCAACGCCTGAGTGCCACCACTGCGATGGCCAGACCGTGGACACGGCTCTCCACACGCTGGCAGAGTGCCCGGCGTGGGTTGAGCAGAGGCGAGACCTCGTGGCGGCCATCGGAGTGGGAGTTCTCTCGCTCGATAGCCTGATTGCGGCTATCGTGCGGAGCGAGAGTGCGTGGAACTCTGCCGTCTCCTTCTGCGAGCAAGTTATGCTCGCGAAGGAGACGGCGGAGCGGGACCGGGAGAGGTTTAGAACTCTCCCGGCCCGCCAGGCCCGGGCACGGGCCAGGCAGCGCAGGCGACTCAGGCGCCGGAGGTCGCAGAACGACCTCCGTCCTCCATAAGCGCAGGCCTGGGGGTGACAGGTGAGGCCATCTGTCACCCTAGCAGAAGCAGGCCGGGGTGGCGGCGAGCGCGTTGCGAAGCGCGCTCGCTTTCAGGGAGCACAGGGAACATGGGGTTCCCACACGGGGCGGGGGTCGTCGTCGATGACCCGAGGTATGTCGGGGCACCAGGGCCTTCCTTTCTAGGGTATACCTGGTTCCCCGGCTATTAGTACCCGGCGAAGGCGTGCGGTTTTAGTCGGTTCGAGTCCGACATGCCACCGACAGGTGGTATCCGAGGGGATTTCCGCACGGAAAAAAAAAAAAAAAAAAAAAAAAAAAAAAAAAAGGTTCGAACTACTTTCATGTCATGTGTCAATTTATACTAGAGATTGTAGATTATAGGTAGAAGAAATGACATATTATTAATCAAGTAAAGTAACTAAATCATCAGTAAGTAAATCAAATTCACTCTTCTAGTAGAAATAAGTCATTAGTATCAGTGCCTTGGGCCCCAGGTATCAGCTAGTTAGCCTTTATTATGGATTTCAGCAATACTGTAAATAAATTACTGATGTAACTTACGTATTTAATGTTTTTAACAAAAATTAGAAAACATAAGGCAAGTCTTTTTATCTATAGTCCAGGCAATAAGTTAAAAAACGTGTTAATACTTGTTCCCCATCCTAAAAATATGTGCTATAGCTCATTCGGATTGATGTGTAGATAAAGGTATCTTGAGCATTTACTAGCACATAACAAAAAAAAATATATATTTTAATTAGTTAATTAACAATCGTATAACTTTTTGAAAAATCGCGGGATTTTATTCTTTCAAGTGTTGGATGTCAGATGACACCATCATATTTTCAAATTATGTTATAAATATACATACAGATACAAGGTGTAAGATTGCAGATTCAGATTTTCAGATTTCAGATTCAGACCATGATTCTGATTCCATAAATGATTGGAATTTTCTGCCGAAAAATTCATTTTTTTTTAAATTCCATTTTTCTAGTTAAAAATGATCAAATCGTATAACTTTTTGAAAAATCGTGGGATTTTATTCTTTCGAGTGTTCGTATGACACCATCATTTTTTCAAATTATATCATAAATATTCATTTTATTTATTTATTTTCTAACAATATCTTTACAGAATTTTTCGAATGCGATATTGTTTTACATTTACATTTTTTACATTATTTAAATTTAAGCTAAACTAACTAAACATATTTCTATCTATTTATATATATATATATATATATATATACTATATATATATATATGTCGGAGAAACATTATTCTCGTTGACTTCGTCATTCGTGGTTGCGGGCTTAGTGGGCTTCATTAGGGTAAAATGCGAGCACAAAACAATGATCACAATTTCTTACAATTTTAATTGAAATTGATAATTTTGTTTAATCAATAATTTCCATCGAAAAATCGACACTTAAGACCGAGCAGCGGGCTCAGGGCACCCCTCTTACTTTAATCCGAATAAACTCTCCAAGATCCAACTCAATCAGTCGCTGTCACTCAAATGTGTCCCAAAAACTGTCAGCCCTCCTAAAGTAAAGTAGGCGCCTCGACCCCGCTCGAGACATGTGTTCTGCTCTGATTGGTCATTCCGTGGATAACAATATTCCTAACTTTTATTACATTAGTAAGGTTTTAAGTTATAGAACAATATACAAAATATGTTACAAATCAAATAAAATAAAATAAAGAATTTTAAAGGTAATTAAAAATGTAAACAAATCAACAATCAGCAATCACATCAAACAACAACCAACCGGACTCCTAGCTTCCTCCGACATTAATATATATATATATATATATATATATATATATATATATATAATATTTACATATAAAAATATATTAAATATATTTAAATATGTATATATATATATATATAAATATTATAAAATATTTTTTTGTGTGAAATACCTACTGTCTCAAGCATCGTTGCGCTCATGCCGTAACGGCCGCGCGGAGACCTACTTTCGTTGAATGAAAATTTTAAACAATGGAGGTAAACTTCCGGGGGTCCGGACTTTCTTATTAAAACTTTCCTTCATGGTACATAACATGTAAGTATCCATAGAAAAACCGCTTAATTGAGGGCCATACAGGGCATACGACGCTGGGGTGGACTCAGTTAAGCGGTTTAACTATAGGCATTACTTAAACTTTATTTACTTTATTTTAGAAAAGAACTTTTATTAAGAATCAAAGCTTTGTATAGCAACTTCAGAAGTAGTGTATTAATAATAATAATATTTCTTTAATAATATTAGAATTAAGTCTTTCTTTTACTAGTTCGTAAAAACGTTAATAAAATGCGGTGTATTATCGATCACAATTTATTATTATATTGGTAGTTTTATTAGGTACTTTAACATATAATATTTATTAACGCAGCAGGTAAGTGGAGTAAGGGGCAGCATAGGGATAAGCGGAGTAGGCAGCAATTGGAGCAGAGTAGGCGGAGTAGGCGAGCGGCGCTGTGTAGGCGGCCGCGACTGGCGCGGTGTACGCAGCTGCTACAGGCGCTGTGTATGCGCTGTAGAAGACACCTGGCTTGGGCTTGGGATCAGCAGCCACCAGTGTCAACACACAAGCAAGTAAGAACTGCAAAAGAAAAAAAAACAATTCAATTACATACATGTTATAATAAAGATATAAAAATATAATTAGAGATCCATTTATTTAAAAAATACTTACGAATTTGAACATGTTTGGGTAGTGTTATCACAGTACAGCTGTTAAACCGAATGATATAAAGAGGAAGAAATTGACCGACTTTATAGTGTTACCGAAGGACAGTGTACGATGTTAGGTAAAGCGCAGGTCACTATACCAAGACATGTTGAATATCAATTGAGTCTACAAGAGTCACACTAAGAGTTTTAATCATTTAAATTGTAAAACTTTTAGAGTTCTAAATTTAAGGTTATAAATCCGGACAAGTGTGAGTCGGACTCGCCCACCGAGGATTCCATACAAATCTGTAGGTATTAGGTACTACTACGGATCTCCAGAAGTCGCCGATGCGTTCCTGGGGCTCCTCCCGACTGCCGAGGTAGGCCGCCGAGGGGTTTAGTGGGTAGACCGGTTCTCCGGGAGTCCCACACATGCCCTACGTTTCCCCAACGGAGGGTATGGCGCGAAAAGCATTCCCCGCGTGAAAAAAAAAAAAAGGTACTTCTACGGATGGGAGGTAAATAAAATGTGTAGCGAGACCATATGTTTGTTTAGACTTTTAGTTGTTTTCTTTCAAGTCATTCAGGTGTACTGATGATGGAAGGTAAAACTCCTTAACGGTGAGGAGTTAGATGATAATTTAAGGTGCCAACATATCAACCTGTAATGTAGGAAAGGAAAGAAAAGACATGTAAAGCTGAGGGTTTGGATTAGCAACCTGCACCACATACTAAGCTTGTCTTAGTGTTCTAATTTATATATTTACAATTGCTTACTCTTAATCGTTGCTTTTTCTGGCACTGTGAGGTTCCAATTCTCCAATAGCAACACAATTATTTTGCCATTTTCACGCGACTTAGCGTTAATGAACGGGGTTAGTATCTATACATATATAAATTATAAAAGTATATAAAAATGTTAAGTTGTTTTGTATGCGCTTTAAAATCTCAAAAAACTCTGCACCGATTGAGTTCACACTTTGACACGATACACAACAAGCTTCAATCAAGCTTTTTGCTACCACAATGTGCCACAGCGAAGCATGGCAGGGTATAGCAAGGATTTTTATAAAAACTGAATCGGGTAACTTGCCTGATTCTACTTGATCACGGTGAAGGGCAGGCCATTTAAATTAGGATAAGATGCTTGGACCAGGCCCTTTGGTAACAGAAATGTTGCATCTCAACATACCTCTGGAGCCTATGCCAAATTTCACAACGTGCATCAAACCACCACAGTTATTCACAACAGCAGGAATAACATTTGAAGGTGGTCGTTTTCCGTAGGTTGCTACCTCTTCTTCAAACCACTACGTACCTATGAACATTTACAATATAAAGGGAAAATAAACAATTTCACAAATAAAATGGAACCAATTAAAAAAAAAACATCAAACAAAAACTCCCTAACTAAAAACACTAGACAGCGAAAAATGAACTGAATTATGTAATATTTAATTAAAAAATGTGCGACTTTTTCTAACAAATTAAATCAAAAACTATAACTTACCTATTCTCAATAAAATTCTTAATGAAAATATAATAAAGTATATAAGATAAATCTCAAAGCGAAAGGAACTTCGTTCCGACCGAAGGTACATAGACTCACGCCGTTTTTTATTATATTATATTATTTACATTTATATAGATTTTTTATTTAATATTTTTTTTATTTAACAAATTAATATTTTTTCTTTTCCTCAAATACTCGTAGTAATTTAACATCAGCTTACTACATAAATGGTAAGTAAGTGTAATATTTATGTATGTATGTCAATTTATATTTAGCCTATTTTTTCATAATTCTTAAAAAGATATTATCTGTTATTACTAACAAATGTTTATAAAAATAAGTATATCATTGGTACCGATAATATGTACCGATAATATGTACCGATAATATACTTAATTCAAATAAGTCTGTACAGGCAGAGTGATAATATTAGTAAACTTCAACAAGTTTTTAATTATTTAGTATAAATCTTACGCTTTCAGTTTAACAGGCCATATCTTTAGCTATATTTTTAGAAGTATAGTGTATTACAATGTTGATAAATTCATACATGCACGCAAGAATATGTGAAAAAATATGCTAATTTGCATCGGTATGCAAGCTGAGCTCGACTAGACTTGGTTTTCACATAGACAGCTTATCCATGAAAAACATCAATCACGACAATATTGAACTGGTAAAGTATAAGTAAGCATAAGTCTATGATCATGGTTTTCGAGGCCGTGCGCAGATTATAACGAAATATTTCTCCTCTTCGACTAAATTGCAAAATATTAGATAGAGTGTATAAATTTAATTATTTCGGTCACATCATATTAACCCCCGACCTTACTGATAACCTTGACATTAAACAAGAAAGGACAGCATGGTCCATTAGAGCAAATATAATGGTCCGCAGGTTTGCATATTGTTCACTAGGTGTAAAACTCACGCTCTTTCTAGCCTACTGTACATCTTTTAACACGTGCCATCTGTGGGCTAGGGATAGTCCAAGATCGTATAAAACTCTTCGTGTTCAATACAGCGATATCTTTAGGGTTAGAGGGTCTGAATCACTTCTGTGGTGTATCAGGTATGTTCATGGATGCAAAAGTAGCACATGATTTCAAGTATAAGCATACTTTTTCATTTAAAAAAGATAACTTCCGCACTAGTAAAGTATCCAGTGCTGCGGAAGATTTTACGCACACACATGAAACGGACACAAAAATCGATCGCAAAAATATCACACAAAGAGTTGTTCCATGTGGGGATCTAACCCTCAACATGAAGTAGAAAGCGGCAAGGTGACCGCTTAAACCACTATCAATAAACTGACAAAACATTGTGCGCCATGGGGTGTAGCAGCGGCGGGATATGTGTGCAGTCTATACAATCTATCTACTTATTTAATCTAAGCCAGCCATTAATTGAATACTTTGTGAAATTCTAAGCTTTGTTTTACTACTTCGAGTCACATAAATAAAATACAATTTCATATTCATAATTGTTTATTATCTCATAAATAATTTAGTTTCGAAGGTAAGGTCATTAACGGAGCAGGTAGGCTGATAATGGTGAAGCATAGGTATAAGCGGAGAAGGCGGCGACTGGAGCGGTGTAAGCGGAGTAAGCGAGCGGCGCTGTGTAGACGGCCGCAACGGGTGCGGTGTACGCCGCTGCCACGGGAGCTGTGTATGCGCTGTAGCCCGGCTTGATCTTAGGATCAGCGGCCACCAACGCCATCATAAAAGCGAGCACTAACTAGAAAGAAAAACATTTTATTATCGTTCTTACTCTTCTTATTACTCATGGATCTGTATACACACTTTAAGAGAAAAATACTTACAAAGAACGATGGCAGAAACATATTTACCTAAAACTTAAACGTTTAAAAAATCGAATCACAATAAACTTAATCAATATTTTTTTATGACTTATCATTACACCACCATGTGTTGTATAAGTCTTATAAGAGATAGGATATTTTTGAAGATTTTATTTGACCTAAGTACGTAATGTCAGATTCGCTATCACGTATAACTGACTAGGGATGCGTGGTGGCAATATTATATTATGAAATGTTTTATCAATATCAATTGTAATAGCTTTGGCTGAAATATCTACCGAAGGTTCACCCATTATGATCATGAATTTGCTTCTACCCACGGCTTCACTCGTACGGTAGAGTGACTGAACCAACATAATGAGCAATAATTTAGAATATTTTTGACTCTCTTTAAACGTTTTTAAAACACTAAAGAAATAGAATATAGTTACGTTATTTTCCGACGTAAAAAAATATACACTACACAGTGTGATGAGAAAAATACATTGTCATTGATAACGGCACATAAATAGACATATATCGATATTTTCAAAATGTCGATACGTCGTCGTTTAGATCCTGTCAAGTTGCGGACCCCGTTTGTTATTTATTTTTGTTTAAGTTAGTGTTAAACTCGCATAGATATTATGCTTTTCTATTTGTTATTGCATATATTGTAATAATAATGAAAATAATATTTTCGGCTATCTGACACACAACGCCATCTAGTTTTAAACAAAACATTAACAATATGTTACTTAACCTCGAAACATTCAAAATCTAATATCTTTTTTCCTAGACTACTTTCGCTAGTAATTTTGGTATGAGAATGGTCAAGAATAAATTCTCAAGTGTTAAGGATTTTTTGATATTTAAACGCTATCATTTCAGTACAAACAAAATTATGTATGGGGACTTGCCATTGTCCTTTGAAAATGTTTGGTGGTTATTACAGTACAGCTATTAAACTGAATGATATCAAAGTTGTAGCATCGTCTTTACAGTGTAGCTAGAAGGAATGTGTGCAATGTGAGTTAAAGCACAGGTTACTAGAGTGTAGCACGTTGAATACAAATTATTTTTGTAAGAACAGCGAAAATGTTTAACTCTTTGCACACATTGACCTGCTCCACAAATTATGAATATCATTATAATGACTATCTCCCATTATTCGATTCTAACTTCTAACTAAATAATTGTCATTTGTTCTCTTTGTTGTTCTGTTTGTTTTATTACTGAGTCTGGGTATAATTTATCTACAAAATGTATGTATATAAGTATTTTTACCAGGAGTCTGTTTACCATAGCACAGGCACTATCTGGTTTGGGACGAGACTGCCATGTGTGAGATATGAACTTATTTTTAGTATTATTATAATTGCACTATAGATGAAAATATTGTGAAATGCACTAAGACTAATGACCGGATAATAGGAAACCAATTCTCAAAAAGACGAAATTAATTTTCAGGTGATTAAACCCTCCCAAAAGGAAAAATGTAAAATAGGCTGTCAGTGCTTATGATCAGGCCCAAAAATGATAAAGCATGGCTCCCTACGGCTACTTAAGGACTAATTAAGAAAAATTCTAATCTCTATCCGATCTCACTCTAATTCATAAAAAGTTAAATATTTTTCATTAATTTTCAAAAAAATTATGTTCAAAAAGAACGTTAACATTTTCGGTTTGCACGCAATAATAATAACATATAACTTAGTTTTTAACCGACTTCAAAAAAAGGAGGAGGTTCTCAATTCGACTGCATTTTTTTTTTTTTTTTTTTTTTGTATATTTGTTACGCGATTACTCCGGCAATTATAAACCGATTTGAATAATTCTTTTTTTATTTGATAGGTCATACGTCAGAGGTGGTCCCATTGTCACCAGGTCAGGATCTGATGATGGGATCCTGGGGAAATCGAGGGAAACCCTCAAATTTTGTAGACATATACACTGTTTATCAGAAATTATCTTAATCTATGTAGATTTTTGCATCTAATGGTCACCATCTGATGTTGCTGAGCTGATGATGAAGCTGATGATGAATGGTTTAGGAGTATGGGATCTCTGTAACAAAATTATGTAATACCATCGAATTTGAATGTGTTTGAGTCTAATTAATAAGGACTCCGATCCTATGTGATATTCAGGGTCTGATGATGGAGACGGTAAATAGCCATGGGAACTCTGTAATAAAATAAAGCAATTCCGCCGTGTTTGTGCTCATTTGATTCGTCTCGACTAGGAGCTTCATGCTAGTCGATTTTTAACCAACATCAAAAAAGGAGGGTTTTTGATTCGACAGTATGTTTTCTTTTTGTATGTTTGATACGCGATCATTCCGCCAATTTTGACAATCCTACATTATGTTTGTCCACGGCACCTTTTTTTTTTTTTTTTTTTTTTTTTTTTTGTTGACGGGGTGGAAAATCCCTTCGGATCTCCGGCTCCTCGGCCCGACGGCCGACGGCCGAAAACCACCCCGACGGCCGGCCTTAGGTGTCCTACTCTGGGGAGGACCCGGACCATGTTATCTCAGGTCACCATGGGGACCAGGGGAGAACACTTCCCCCTTCAATCGCGGCATGGCGGCCCGATCGCATCTTAATGCAATCAGGCCGGCCATTCCATCCCCTACCGCAGCAATCAATCTGCCACCAGAGGTCCCCACTCTCTGGCGGCCTTGTCCACGGCACCTAGGATACACGGATACGATAAACATTTTTAGAGTTGGGCTTTATGACCTTAAAAATCACACTTACTTCCCACAAAAAATTAAAAAATAAAATTATTTAAAAAAAAAATTGAAAACTTCAAACAACTAAAAAGCAATTTTAATTACTTACTTCAAACATTCAACAAAATTATTGATACTTAGAAAACCTACCTATTTACAATTTTTAATCAGTTATTTTTCAACAAACCAACAAATAAAAAAAATACGCGATTACTCCGCCAATTATGAACCGATTTGAATAATAATTATTAAAGAAAACTAGGTACCTAATTGTTGGAAAGATCACGCAAGCGTGTCATTTCTGTTAATGATTTTTCGTCGTGGGGTCGATTTAATAGCTTATTTGCATCCAAATCAGATATGGCAATGCCATTTAAGGTTTTGACGCGACTGAGGGCTACATAAATCTGTCCTTTAGCGAAATTCTTCTTTCCTAAATCGATCACTGCTTTATCAAGGGTTGTACCCTGAAGTTTGTGAACGGTTACTGCCCAGCTTAAGATGAGCGGTAACATTCTTCGTTCGACATCTCCATATCCTCTTTGCGCTTGAAATGTTGTACAAGCAGGTGAGATTGCTACACAACCGTCATTATCTTTTGTTCTATGGCCAACAGTCGCGTCATCAAATTTTATAAGCACAGATTCAGGCAACTCGCCTTCCTCCAATTGATCTCTTCGGAGAGCAGGCCATTTAATTTTCTTAACAATGTCCATGGCACCATTCACGAGCCCATCAGATACGGAAATATTCCGCCTTAACATGACTCGCGATTCGATACTCAACTTTATAGTTGGCAAGAAACCACCGCAGTTATTAATGTCTTTAGGAATAACATTTTCTGGTGGCTTCCTACCATAGGTTGCCGCCTCTCGAGACTCATCTACAGCATTTATTGTGTACATGCGGTGCGCTTTCGCATTTTCAACGGTCATTCTTTCATTATATGTATCCACTTGTCTAACAGTAGGGAATATACGGACAGCAACCCCATCAGCAAAATCTCCTGACAAAGGCACGTGTCGCCGCTCACAAAGTAACTCCAACTGAGATGTCGTTAATTCACCAACCCGCAAGCTATTTAAGAGGTCTATGAACTCAATGTCATTTCGTTGTCGCATATTTATCGTAAGTTCACAAAATGAGAACTGCTGCCATAAGTTAACTTCGCCGGAAAACCATGGCGGTTGAATAAAACACCAATGCCCTTTTACCGGTGGGAGTTGAAGTATATCACCAAAAAGCAATATTTGCACCCCGCCGAATAATTTGTCATTATTTTTGTATTCTTGGAGACGCAGGTGTATAATTCGCAAATTTTCATATGACACCATTGAAATTTCATCTATGATTAACCAGTTTATATGGCGCCATTTACGTCTCTCATTCTCTAGCTTTTGTCCAGTAATTTTTTTGTACGTCATAGTATTTCCTTTTTCAATTGGAAGTGAGAATATTGAGTGCAATGTTTTTCCAAATATTTGACGTGCGGCTACACCTGTTAGGGATCCCACCTCAACAAATTTAGCCTTGAGCAATACGTCAACTGTTGGTGCATAACACCGTTTGATATGTTCCACGAGTAATTTCAAGACGAAAGACTTTCCACTTCCTGCACCGCCAGTGATGAATAACAATAATTGACCTTCTTGTCCCTGCAAATCCATTTCTACAGCCGCAGAAACTTTTTGGAAAAGGTCTCTCTGTTGGACGTTTAGACTTCGAATATTACCCAAGAAGACTTCATCTGGCATAGCAGACCTTTCGCATACATCTTCACAATAATTGTCATCGTTATTCACGATTTGTTCACCGCCACAAATCAAAGGAGCATCAACATCGTGAGTGTTACGGGCAGCGTTGAGCGCGACTGCTTGGGCAAGGGCCTGTTGTATCATTTGTTCTGCGTGAGCAAACTCTTCTGCGCTTACGTTGCCATGTAATGGTCGGAATTCTCTTTGCCGCCTAATAAAACACTCCTCAGCGGTTTCCTCTTCGAGTAGAAGTTCACTTTCATCACGAAATGGTACATGACATACTAACAAGCTGTAGTAATAGGCTTCCTTGTCGCTGTTCAATGTAAAGTATCGTGTGCGCAATACTGCAGACTTGTTTCTTATACGCATCCGCGTGTTATCTCTTAGCCGTATAAATCTTGCCGGCGTAACATCTTCACTCCTTAATTCTTCATCACCATCGTCTTCGTTCCATATTAAGTTAGACACCGTTTCAAAGCGCACAGCGAATTCGGCGAGACTTAAGTCTTCTAGTTCATCTGGGCGTAATACATATCGATCAAAAATGTTGTTGTAAATGGATGTATCATCACCGTCGAATCGTAGAAGTCTGAAACGTTCATTTGGCTTACAACTGTTTATGAAGACTGTTTTTCGGGAAGACATTTTTAGCGGTAAATGACACAATCTATATGCGCATTCCGGAGCACTTACAAGGCGTTGAGATAGAATGGCCATTGAGACTGCAAATAACTGATTCCACACAGGACCACCTTGCCTCTTGGCCTTCACAACGGCTTCTCGTACAACTTCACCTGTATCATGGGGCTCACATTTACTTGCGTATTTAGCAACATAGTATGCAACTGCTGTTACGTTACCGCACGGCTGCACATCAATGTTCCCTTTCCATAGACTTAATAGAGTAGGATTGTAATTGTTTACCATACTTTCGTCTACAGTTCGTTTCAAACAACAAAATCGTCCATTGTTTGATAATACTTCATCAGGACCTAAGCAAATAGTAGTCTCATATGCGGGCCTCGGGAAACCAAAACGACAATGACTATCGTTGCGGTTTTTGTAACACGTGGCCGTGTGTTTGTGTATTTGCACGTCTTTTATTAATTTCTGCAATACAGAATCATTGGGCATTAAAGAGCATGAAACCACCCTTTCGATGACTTCGATACCCTCCTGAGTCGAGAAATCTGGGATATTGTCACACCACACCAACATGTGAAGGTGTGGACTTCCGCGATTTTGAAACTCTATTCTATACCAAAAGTCCACAACTGGACCACCTAAGCAGTCTGGATCGCGTTTGAGGAATCGCATCAGAGCGTTCACGCGAACCGAAAATTGTCGAGAGACAACCACGGGATATTTCTGTACCAATTGCAAACGCTCGGGGAAAGACAGGTTCTCTGCTTGATTTACATCACGACCATCTGCGATGAGTAAGGCTTTGGTCATGTCTGGCCAATTAAGGTCGTTGCAAGAGAACGTCATGAACCACGTAGGAGGCCCCAAAGTTCGGACCATTGCAGTAATTTCAGAGCAACATTTCTGCCAATAAGACGCCGATCCTCTGATATTCCTCATAGTAAGATGCATGTTATCTATGAGTCCTTGAGGTGTCTGCTCGCCTTGGCCCTGACGCATCCGGCATGATACAGAAACACTGGATTTAGCTCGATAATATTCAACTATAGAAAGAGCAAAAAACAAATAGTCGTTTCGATTGAAACGCTTGTCCAGGCTCATTACTCGACTCTGAAAATAGTCCAAAGGAGTAATTTGAATATCTCTTTCCTCTCCAAAGCCATTTTTTCCATCAGGAAAAAGACAATACCAAGCAAGCTCTTCCATTCGTCGCTCTCGATCCACATTTAATGGTGGCGCTGTTTTTCTTGAAATCTCAGCTAATCTCATCTCGTTATTATTCGTTGTGGGATTGGGATTCAAAGAAACTACACTTTCTAGATCAGGGACCGCTTCATCTATGCTACGGAGCATACTAGTTGTTTCAATTATAGTGGCAATTGGTTGTATGTATGATAGTGTTTTTTCTTGTACTGAAGCTGAGGTTGGTCGAGATGTTTGTTGAGGAGTGTTGTTATTTTCTAGTACAGGAATTGTATATGTAGGACTCTCTGATGTTCTCAAAGTGTCTCTGTGCAGTCTTTCTTGTTCCAGGACTGAGTTTGCTTGAAATATTGGAGGACTGTCTTTTTCTGATGTAAGTATTGTATATGTAGGGCTCTCTGACTGAACTACTCTTGACTGCTCCTGAGTATTGTTGAAATGTTGATTCCCCAACGTTTCTCTGCGCTCTTCTGCCTGGTTCTCCGGTGTTATAATCAAAGGAGTTAGTGAGTACACATTGAGAAAGTAATCTTGTGCCGGTACTTTCTTCGTCGGAGTAAACAAATTTCGTCGCATTATATCATGTAATTCATCTATATTTTGGAATTTCATGCAACAGGCTGCACCACGTTTTGGAGCTTTACCTCCCTTAGGCCCACGTGCATGTGAATCGAACAACCAATATTTATAAGCATCAGTTTCAGTTTTACAATATATAGCCACAGTCATGGAATTCGCAGTAAGCAGCCCGCAACAGTTTTCTCTTAAAAATAATGTCAGAGCATTTTTTAGGTTAGGGAAGCCGTCAGTACTTCGATCTGTATCTATATGACCATTATAATTGGTATCAGTAACAGAGATATTGATTTTCTTCCTGTTATATAATATTTGCTGTGCAAGATCACTCGCAGCAAGATATTCAGGATTAATTTCTCCAATTGCGGGGTTCTCTCTAGAAGCAATGGACTCACGGTAGAGCTTATCTCCGAGTATTACTATATAATCAATGTCACTTTTTGACCATTGACTTGGCTCATCTGTACAGAACGCTGCACAAGCTACAGCTGCTACAGCAGTGCATTGTTTGCCACGAGATTGTAAATCAAATCTTAAATCAGCTTGATGAAATGATCCGTGTAGTATAGAAACGTTTTCATTTATATCGACGTAGTTGTTTTGAGGAGTAGATTCTAACTCCATAAGCTCACCACCATCTGCAGGCTCTTCAGAAATTTGAACAAGTTCAGAAATGTCGATAACATTCTCAAAATGGGGTCTTACATCTCTGTAGAGTATATTGTTTGACATTAACCAGGTTAGAGCTTGATACAATCTGTTCATATCCACAACAAACTCTTGGGAGCGTTGCAAGTTCTCGAGACTTTCCACAACAAGAACTAATCCTACTTGGTTTGGCGCAAGTGGCAGTTGTTCAGCGACTTCAACAACGTCTTTTGCAAACAAAGTTACTTGTCCCTTACACCAATCTTGACAGAAACGATTTTGTAATTTCATTATTTTAAGAAACGGTACAACACGGCATAAAAACCGTTCTTCAAGTTTCATCAAATTAGCTAGCTCTTGAGGAACAGTCGCGACTGTCATTTTGTTCCAGAAAGCTGCTGGTGGAATTTTTCGTTTCCTAATATTATTTTGACAGCGAGAGCATGTTATGATATTGCCCAGAGACACCAATTCTTTGGGTAATAATGCACTGTAAATTGCAGTACGTAAATTAAAACGTTGTGGTGGATATAACGCTTTATAACAAACGGCACACTGAACGTCTGCAAAAATGTTAATAGACTGTTCGAAATCATTCCTGCGGTTGCGACTAGCTTGTCGCATAGCATCTAATCGAGTCGATCTGGATTCGATAGATTCATTTGACAAACGCTCGTGAATCAAACCAAGGCGATGAGAACGTTGCTCTTCGCTTTCGTTTGATAAACGCTCGTGAATCAGCCCAAGACGATGAGAACGTTGCTCTTCGCTTTCGTTTGATAAACGCTCGTGAATCAGCCCAAGACGATGAGAACGTTGCTCTTCGCTTTCGTTTGATAAACGCTCGAGAATCAGCCCAAGACGATGAGAACGTTGCTCTTCGCTTTCATTTGATAAACGCTCGTGAATCAGCCCAAGACGATGAGAACGTTGCTCTTCGCTTTCGTTTGATAAACGCTCGTGAATCAACTCAAGACGATGAGAACGTTGCTCTTCGCTTTCGTTTGATAAACGCTCGTGAATCAACCGAAGACGATGAGAACGTTGCTCTTTGCTTTCGTTTGATAAACGCTCGTGAATCAAACTGAGTCGTTGAGCATGACTTTTTGGACTTTCATTAAGCCTTGATAAGTTTGAGTATGCCCTCATCTGAGAAAGTCTATACGCCCGCTGCTCATCACTCTCATTTGCAATTTTTATTGCAAATCTTTCCCTACTCTTCTTTAGACGATCTTCCCTCTCGTCCCTACTTTCTTCCAAACGACGCTTTCTCATTTGAGAAGCGCGTTTAGTAGGCCTACCCATATTATATACAAACAAAATACACTAACTTTCCACTTAAAAATTAAAAATAAAGTTAATTTTTAGAAAAAAAACAAAAACCGACTTCAAAACTATACCTATATGTACAAATTTAAACTGAAAAGTAGAAAATAATATTAAATAATAATAATGATATTAATTTTTTATTTTAATTACTTTAAACATTCAACGAAAAGGTTTCCTAAGTTATTTTTGAAGTCGGTGCCAACCAAAACAAAAATATCGTTAATAAAAAAATAACCTAATAATTAATTACACTATTTATTATATTAATTACCTTAACTTTTACTAGAGAAAAGAAAATCGCACGTAAGCTTACTTATAAATTGCAAAGAAGCGCATCAAAATTTTTATGCATAGAGACACAACCGTCAACGACGTCTGCCCTCACGCGTCTGCCCGCGTTCGGGTCGCTCACTTAGGCACATCCCCCCGCGTCCCGTCCTGTCCGGCTGCAACACGCGCGCAGCCGCGTCGCGCCGCCGTACATTCCATTTGTTGCTGCCTTTGCAACAATTAAACTGTTTTTGGGCGGCACCGACTTTAAAAATAACTTAGGAAACCTTTTCGTTGAATGTTTAAAGTAATTAAAATAAAAAATTAATATCATTATTATTATTTAATATTATTTTCTACTTTTCAGTTTAAATTTGTACATATAGGTATAGTTTTGAAGTCGGTTTTTGTTTTTTTTCTAAAAATTAACTTTATAATTGAAAATTTTACTTGATAGGTTCATTAATCCATTAGCTATTTTTTTGAATATCGCCTTTTTTAATTAAGTTTTAAATTAATTCCTTTCCTGCAGTAAAGTAAATAGCTTATTAAAGTGTACCTGTTGAATTTAAATGCTTATAGGCAATACTTTTAATGAGTTGTTCAAAAAGTTAACTCAAAATCCTAACAGTTTATGCCCTCCCCCCCGCCTAGAGTCATACACCGAGAAGGTGTTAATCATTTTATTTGGAATATATTTAAATGAAATTAATAAAAATATTTAATAAATAATAATACGAAACAGTTTATACAGTATCTAAGCTGGAAGTTTACAGAATGTAAAAATATGAGAAATGTGTGAATTATGGCAATTTGCATTAAAACTTTTAAACAAGAATAGTGAACTATTTCTCATGAAGAGCTATAACTGTTATTTTAAACAAAAATAGGTTATAGGTTATTTAGTAAGTAATTTTAACTAGATTATAAAGTATTTGGGTTAAATCTAGGGTTAAAAGGCAGCCATGTTTTTCAGAAAATTAATAAAAATAAACCGTCGTTATAAAATAATAAAATACGCTTTATATAATATTATCACGAAGCTCTTACAATTTAAATGATTTTATTTATCCAGATTCCTCAAATCGATAAAAAATATTTACTAAAACACTTATTTCTTTGGCTAATTGTAATGTAAGACTTGATAAGACAAAAATATAATTCAATCATGACCAAGACATCACAATCGAGAGTAGCGTGACGATACGAAATATCCTATTGGTATTCAACTCACACACATAGTGCACTCTACCTCACATTGAACACTGTCCTTCAGTAAGACTATAAAGTCTGACTATTTCCCAGTCTTGATATCATTCAGTTTAACAGCTGTACTGTGATAACACTAATCAAACATGTTCAAATTCGTAAGTAATGTTAATTTAATGTGCATTGTATATTGCAGAAATCATTTTTAAATTATATGTATGATAAACAAAGATTTTTCTTTGCAGTTATTACTCGCTTGTGTGTTGGCGTTGGTGGCTGCTGATCCCAAGCCCAAGCCAGGTGTATTCTACAGCGCATACACAGCTCCCGTGGCAGCTGCGTACACCGCGCCAGTCGCGGCCGCCTATACAGCGCCGCTCGCCTACTCCGCATACTCTGCTCCAATTGCTGCCTACTCCGCTTATCCCTATGCTGCCCATTACTCCACCTATCTGCTGCGTTAATAAATATTCTGTTAAAGTACCTAATAAAACTACCAATATGATAATAAATTGTGATCGATAATACATCGCATTTTACTTACGTTTTACGAACTAGTAAAAGAAAGACTTAATGCTAATACACTACTTCTGAAGTTGCTGCTCGCTGCCTATTCTGCTTACACCTTTGCCTCGCCTTACTCTTACCAGCTCCGTTAAAGACTTTAATGTTACTGCAATCAAAATACATGCGAGATAATAGATAATTATGGATATATCCTTGTGTTTTATTTCTATATTACGATCTAGTTATATATCTACAAAGTTTTTATAGTCACGTTTGTAGTACAGCATATTATTATGCTACGGTCGCTTCCTATTTATCCTTACACTACTACGTAATGGGTGTTATATTATTGAAATGAAATAGTTATGTAGGTTTCGAAATATGTTTTAAAAGTGTTCCTAAACATAGTTTTATGTATATATTTAGATTTAGAAGAGAATTAGTAAATCAGAATCGATAAATCGCTATGATTTTTATCTTTCCTAGATAAAGTAAGGCCTTTTTATCACATGAATTCGATCACTCGTCTAGAAAGTTTCAAATATGAAGGAATACTTAAAATTTATGAAATGAAAAATATCAAAAATCTATTTAAAGACAATAATTGAGACAGATGAGTAATCGATTTACTCTGTTGTAACTATGAAAGATGAGATGGCGCGAACATAAATAAAAATTTTGAGTTAAATGTTTCTCTAAATTTGTGTAGGTAATCAAGGTAGAGTAACATGCTCTATAGTTAAAACAGTACATTCATGCTTTGTATGGGGAGAGACGCGCCTTGCTTGAGATAGGGCCGTTCATTTATTTTTACACATTTTATGTACATATGTATTAACTGTTAGTGTGTATTTATTTTCTTTTCCTCGGTGTACAATAAAGAGTATTTATTTTATTATTCTGTTGACTAGCTGAAATATGTATTGAAATTAGGCTTTTAAATATTTATCCAGATATATATGTATACATTCTAAATCTATATAAAAATCCTACCTTAATATCAATCTGACACCCAGAATCACTTAGTGAGTTCAATTAAAAACCGCTTAATATTAAAAAAAATGCGTCGCAGAGAAGTGTTATAGTTAAATTTCCCGTAAGACAGGGGCATTAACGACACCTTGAACTTTGACCTCGAGTATCTTAGGAACAGTAAGTGAAGCGGAAAAATGTGAGTGAGCTTTTCCTATAAAAAACATGTGAATATATTAAAATTTATTATGATTAATCGTTTAAACGTTAGATTGAAGTTGGTTTTATTGGTTTTTATGTACAAAAATGTTAAGCTGATTTGTTTACGGTTAAAAAACGCAAAAATTTTGACGCAATATACATTTATTTATCGCGTCAATAAATAATGAAGCGGGCTGTATATCGCGCTATTTACTTTACTGCAGTAAAAGAATTAATTTAAAACTTAATTAAAAAAAGGCGATATTAAAAAAACAGCTTATGGATTATTTATCTGTGTGGTGACGGATTAAGAATACAGAGTGTCACCACCCCTATTCATCCCGTGGGTGTGTAAGAAGCGACTAAGGAAGCAAACTACGCAGGACAACAGCACCGCAGAGAGAAGGAAAACTTGAAACAAACCCTTTTTTTTTTAACGTGTGGAAATCCCCTCGGACCGTCACCCCGCCGGGGCTCTCGTTCGGCGGGGCGGTGTGTCGGACTCGAACCGACTAAAACCACACGGTGTGCCCTCTTTGCGCTTCCAGTTTAGGAGGGGTCCAGGTAGTTATCGCCTTCTGGACCCCTCCCAGCGCCGGCCCGCTCCTGTTGCTGGCTCCGTCTCAAAATTTTCCTCTCTTTAGGCGACGTCCGGCACACGCGGACGCCGCCCCCTCGCGGCTGGCCAACTAATGCGGGTGGAGGGGAGAACCCATCCCGTCCACCCGCGGCCACACTCAGGGCGGCATGAGGCGCAGGTGAGCGCGCCTCCGCCGCCCAGTTCGCCGGCGGCGGATCAGGTCCGAGTGGAGGTCGTCCTCCCGGGCCTTCTCCGCCGCCTCCTTCTGCGAGATTACCTCCTCGTAGAAGGTTGCGACCGCGGTAAAACAACTGTCGCTACCGGCCATGGAGCGAATTACGGCCGGTAACGAGAGATCTGCTCCGATGACTGCAGTGAGGGCCCGGCGCTGCGTCGCCCATGCGGGGCAGACCGCCAGCGTGTGCTGGGCCGAGTCCTCACTGCAGTCGCAGTGGTGGCAGGCGGGACTCGATTCCCTCCTAGCGACTGAGTACAGGTACTTTCCGAAGCAGACGTGCCCGGAAAGCACCTGCGTCAGCCGGAAGGTAAGGGTCCCGTGCTGCCACCCTGCCCACTCGGCGATGACCGGCTGGAGGCCCTCCACGGCGGCGAAGCCAGCGCGTGGAGTCTCCAGCCGGAACGACCATCTCACCATAATGGCTCGGCGAGCGGCTTCGCGCCACTCGCGCACGTCTTCGGGCGGAGGGCGAAATCCGCTCTCCGCCCGGAAGTCAGCCACTCGCCGATACACTTTGGCGAGCACTTCCGCCTCCAAATCCCACTGATCCCACCATAAAGCGCCATGGACCGGACAACCCCCGCGTACAGCCGCCTCGTGGGAACACTGGCCCCGCCCAAATTGGGCAAAAGTTGCCCTTGGGCGGAGGCAGTGTCCACCAGCTTCGGACCAAGCTGTCGGAAGTGCTCGTCGAAGAGCCACCTACCGTCTAGGACCAGACCCAGGTACCTCATCTGGGCCCGGACCGGTACAAGGACCGAGCCGACCTCGATTGAGGCGCCGTCGGGTGGACCACGACGGGGCCCATGGAATAATAGGGCCTCCGTCTTATCCAGGGCCACCCGTAGTCCCAACGCCTCAATGCACCCGACCACCTGGGAAACTCCCGTGGCGGCCAGGCGCGCCGCCTCCTGGAAGTTAGCCCCCCGGGCCGTGACTAAAGTGTCATCCGCGTAGCAGATTACACCCAGCCCAGGGGGGAGACGTCCTCGTAGGGCCCAGTCGTACCCGATGTTCCACAGGAGAGGTCCTAGGACAGACCCCTGCGGAACACCGCACGACATGGCCCTGCGTCTCAAGACGCCATCTCGATCCTCGTACATGACGGTTCGCTCCTCAAGATAGTCTGCCACCAGCCGCCTCAGGTACTCCGGCACTCCGTGGTAGCGGAGCGCTTCCCTGATGCAGCTGAATGGCAGACTATTGAAGGCGTTGGCGATGTCCAAGGACACCGCCAACACCACTCCGCCGCAGCTCACGGCCTCCTCGGTCACGGCCCTAAGGCCCATTACGGCATCGATCGTCGAACGCCCCTCCCGGAAACCGAATTGAGCGTCCGACAGATCAGGGCCAACCAGAGAGCACCCTCTCAAAAAGTTTACCCGCCTCGTCCAGTAACACGATAGGCCTATAGGCCGCGACCGAATCGGCAGGCCGTCCCGGCTTCTGTAGCAGGACCAGCTTCCCGCACTTCCAGCGCTCAGGGAAGCGTCCGGACGCCAGGCTAGCATCCAACACCCCCCTGAGTCCGACATGTAGTCGAGGGCTCGGGCCATCACTCGGGCTGGAACCCCGTCCGGCCCGGGGGTGGTGTTCTTGGATCGAATCCGTAGAACAGCCGCCCCCAACTCCGATTCCCTGACGGGCGGAACATCAACCTCGCTGCCCCCGTCGTCTCCGGCTGATGCAGCCATCGACGGGGGTGTGTGCTCCGCCCGCTGCGGGAATAGGCCCGCGACCAAAACAAACCCTGTACCAACCCGTCTGGCTAGCGTGGTGCCCGAAACCGCATTTCTAAGGAGAGGCCTATGTCCAGCAGTGGACTATTAAAGGCTGTTGATGATGATGATGATGGATTAATGAACGAATGAGATTAATGAATGAATGAGATTAGAATTTTTATTAATTAGTCCTTAAGTAGTCGTAGGGGAGCCATGCTTTGTCATTTTCGGGCCTGCAGATAAGCACTGACAGCCTATTTTAGATTTTTCCTTTTGGGAGGGTTTAATCACCTGAAAATTGTTTTCGTGTTTGTGAATTGGTTTCGGACCGAAAAACGTAAACAGACAAACCTATTATCCGGTCATTAGTCTTAGTGCATTTCATAATTATTTTCATCTATAGTACAATTATAATAATACTAAAAATAACTTCTCATATCTCACATATGGCAGTCTCGTCCCAAACCAGATAGTGCCTGTGCTATGGTAAACAGACTCCTGGTAAAAATACTTATATACATACATTTTGTAGAAAAATTATACCCAGACTCAGAAACAAAACAAACATCTTTTTTTAATAATTTGGTCAATTTTCTACAGTATAAAAAAATTCTTATCAGGAGACAGTACAAAATGCTTTCACACAGTTTGTCACATCTAAATGCCCAGAGTTTTATCGTAAACGCATAAATAAACTTCCGTTTAGATGACAGCAATGTATAGATAATGAGGGTAAATATTTTGATTAAATAATATGTTACACCTTAAAAAAAAAAAGTTTCAATTTTTCAGTAAAAATCGGTAATTTCATACTTTAACCCCTCATATATCATTCAAGTTATTGCATTCTATTGTTTCCTAGTTTATTTGATTTCGTATCACTTTGCTTAAAATTTGCTTTCTGCTGTTTGGACTTCGGCTTGACACAACGTAACTGAGACTAACCCGTAACTTGAAATGTATTTTTTGAAAAGTATATTATTATTTTCTCAAATTTCATCTTTAACAACACTCTTGAAACCATACATAATTTGATAGAGCCACTGTTTTCCTAATCATAATCATAGTTTTACTAATTCAAATTTACTATGTTTTTTATTTCAATGAAACAGTGACAAGAAATTGCTTAAATGTCGAAAACAATTGGTATATACCTAAAATTAGATTTTTTGATTATAAATTGTTGAATAATCAATTCTCATGTCGATAATAAAAAAGTAATTTGTTCGGGTAACCGGAACAAATAGGCATTCTATTAAAACGCTAAAATTTAATTCTATTAACTAATTTAAAAAATTAGTCAGCCTCGCTTCTTACAAGAGAAGGCTTCAAGCTTGGCGTACTTTTCATATTTACTGAATTAAACAACAATGAAACTATGGATAATTGTGAGTATTACTTTGTATTATCATCATCAACAGCCTTTATTAGTCTACTGCTGGACATAGGAATCTCCTTAGAAAGCAGGTTTTGGCCTACCATACCACGCGGTATAGGGTATATATATATATATATATATATTATATATATAGTATATTGGTATAGGGTTTGTGTCACGTTTTCCTTCTCTTTGCAGTGCTGTTGTCCTGCGTAGTATGCTCCCTTAGTCAGCTCTTACGACACCCACGGGATAAATAGGGGTCGTGACATTTTGTATTCTTAATCCGTCACCGTTTATCCAATGGCTTATTTCTATAAATAAAAATAATTTAAAGGTTAAATTTTTTTTTTTTTTTATTATAATACAATTTATTTAATAACTATAAAGAAAGTCTCTAAAGTATTTGTAAAAAAATTTAAAATATTATTATTTTTTTATCTTGTGGAAACTGTAACATTACCAGGAACAATAATGTAATTGATGAACTACTATGTAGAAATCAAATCCACTAAAATAATATGATGTTTCCTTAGAAGTAGGGTGTGCAATTTAGAAATCCGTCCAATTTAATACCTTTTTTTTTTTCCGTGCGGAAATCCCCTCGGATACCACCTGTCGGTGGCATGTCGGACTCGAACCGACTAAAACCGCACGCCGTCTCGGGTACTAATAGCCGGGGAACCAGGTATACCCTAGAAAGGAAGTCCCTGGTCCAATTTAATACCTGAAGAATTTATGAACGATTCGAATAATTCGGATTATAAGGATACTTACTAGTTTTATTTTTAAAGAATAACTTTTTAGACTTAAGTTTTCAAGCTTAGTGGCTTGAAAATTTAAGTCTAAAAAAGTTACATATTCTTACTATATCATTTTGCTTCGTATTTTATCAAATGGGTATTTGCTTAGACAATGTGCTGGCCACATCTCTGTTTAATCTTTATTATTATGTTTATCAAAAATATTTCGCAAATCACATCAAAAAAATATAATTTTAAAATGTTACCTCACCTTTACCATATTTCATTAAACTTGATTCCTCGATCGCCAAATTTCACCAAATTTTCGTTGAGGCCCTGTCATTATATCCTCTTACAAATAACGCTAGTAGGATTGAGTTAACACCTTGGCCCAGACATGAGTTAACACCTTGGCCCAGACAACTATGTAGGTTTTCCCTTTCTCCTTTAAAATTATGAAACTATTCTTCCAAAAAGTTAAAGGATTGAATGTTACTTTATTAAGTAACAACAAAGAGGTAAACGTGAAACCATTATGTGAGTGCTCTCGCTATTTATCCTTTACAAGGTTAACAAACGGCATCAATTTGATACACTATTTTGCAGAAACAAAACATCAATAAACTAGTAATTGAACCTGTAGTAGAAGATGACATCTTTGACTTGTTTTTTTTTACTTAGAATGGTTACTGTTATTTCGTGTTCAAAGCCAGATCTGGACATTTGGTGGTCCTCAGACCTCAGATTTGGATCCAGTTGTATTTAATAATAGGTCTTTACCTAGGTATGAAATTTCCGTATTGTATGCAATAAGTGAAAATATTTTTTCAAACTCTTTTATTTCTGTTATTCGAAGTAATCACCCATGCAATCGACGCATCTTTGCCAATGCATTGGCAGTTTATTGGGCATCAATAAAGTGCCAATGTAAAAATCAGCTGGACGGGAGGCAACAAACTCTTTAAAGGCATTTTGTACGGCCTCTCGGGCATTGAATTTTTTACCCACTAAACAGTTGTCTAAATTTTGGAAAAAGTAATAGTCGGTAGGTGCAAGGTCTGGTGGTCTCCAAGCTGCAAGAGCTCGGGTTGGAAGCTCCCCCTCATCCGCCATACTCACCATGCCTTTGAAGAGTTTAGAGAGAGAGAGAGAGAAGGGCATCAATAAACTGCCAATGCGTTGGCAAAGTTGCGTCGATTGCATGGGTGATTACTTCGAATAACAGAAATAAAAGAGTTTGAAAAAATATTTTCACTTATTGCATACAATACGGAAATTTCATTGGTAAAGTTAAATGTACCTAGTACCTATTATTAAATACAACTGGATCCAAATCTTCGGTCTGAGGACCACCAAGTGTCCAGATCTGGCTTTGAACACGAATAATAGTGATGATAGTACCGATTTTTTGTCTGCTTGTAGTAATCTCAGTTCTCAGGGTGATCCAACAATCGTTGAGACTCTCTCATTTCGTCTCTCTGACATTCCCGAAAACTCAACCTTGAACACACATTAATGCTCCAAGTGTGCTGGCTCACCTCCCCGATATGCTGGCATGTTTTGACTGTACGAATTTACACATTTTACTTATCTGTGAATCGTGGCTTAATCCCTGCTTACCCTCTTCTGCATATATGAAAGTTGAACTCCTTTACTCTAAAATCCTTCTTGGCGTCTTCTATTGCCCATCACTTTTTCTCATCGTTTGAGCTGCTCTTAGAATAACTTACTCCTTTGTACAGTCATTTCAAAATCATAGGTGATTTCAATACCGACTTCCTTAAAAATAATTCTCGTTCGTCGACGCTTCAATCTATCATCAAATCCAGCAATTTATCTATTTTTTATTCCAATGCAACGCACTATTTCCCTCACTCTGCTCCTTATCTGTCATACCTTACCCTTGTACCCTTCCCCTGACCTTGCAGCTAAACACGGCCAGTGCTCTTCTGACGAGTTTTCTTATCATAACTTACTACATTTTTCCTATCGTCTCGGACCTCCTAAACCTAAATCGAAAATTTTTCTGCAGCGGAACTTCAAGGGCATGGATTCGGAAGCCTTAGTTAGCGATGCCAACAAAATCGACTGAGTTTCTCTCTTCAGTGCTGATTGCATTGATGACAGAATGGCAATTTTTACATCCAAATTAATGTCTCTGTACAATAAATATGCGCCAATCCAAGAAATGAAAGTCAAACGCATTCCGTCACCATGGCCAACTGCGGAGATAAAAACGCTAATCAAAAAGAAAGCGATAGCGAAATCGAAATTTAAAAAGAATCCAAGCGATAGTAACCAGGGCAAATACATATCTATCAGGAATCAATTTAGTAAGGTGTGTAGGAAAGCTCAACGCCGATATATCCACAACTCCGTCGAAAACGGGGATCCAGCTAAAGTCTGGAAATTTTTAAGGTGTAGTCAATGGGAGTAGGCAAATCTGTTAATGAATCGTTTTCTAAAAATGTAAAGTTAAACTACTTAATCAACATTTCACAGCTTCGTCAAATTTTGATATAATGACAAAAGATGCTACACTGAAACATTTTACTTCTGCCCCGACTCCAGACTGTTCTCCCTTCTTCTTTGGTTAACTTGCAGAGTGTGATGTTAGGAAGAGCATAGTGTCAATTACTTCGAATGCAGTGGGCGAGTGCAGCGTATTTTCAACGGCTTGGAAGGATGCTGAAATTATACCCATCCCCAAAAAGAAAAACCCGCTTCCTCCCCTTTCTCTTCAAGGTCCTTACACGTCTTATTCATTCTCAACTTACGAATTTTCTATTCAGAAACCTGCTCCTAAATCCTCTCCAGTCAGGTTTTCGACCTGGTCACAGTACCACTACTACCCAAATCCATATTACGAAGGATATCAGATCTGTTGCAAATATGCAAATATGATCATGTTTCTGAATATCGCAAGAAGCTCAAGTGGTTACCCATTCGTCTTCGCCGGAATGCACAAACAAGGGAAAGAAAACTACCTGGGAGACGTCAATGTCAATTAACTTCTACTAAGTCGACAAGGTCACATTATTTCTTATAATATATGTATTTAGAACTTATAAATCACACGTATTTATTTAATTATATGTATCTAATAACACCACCAGCCTTGTTAAGCACGTAGTATATTCTCTCTAGTATGTTACATATTCACTTAAGACCAAGTCCTAAGTCCAGTAACCAATAGATACTATGTGAAATTTTCACTTTTTATAGTTATGTATATATAACAACAAGCAAAAACAACAAGGAAGAAACAAGGAGACATCCAATTTTAAAGATAGCAACAGACTATTACCGGAAGCTCTACTCTACCGGAAACACCTTAAATTGCAACATAAACTTTGAAGATGAAACGGAAGATGTCGCTCCGATTCTTGAAAGGGAAGTCCAGCATGCGATTGAAACCCAGAAAAATGATAAAGCCCCCGGACCTGATTATATAACTAACGAGATGATGAAAGCAACATTGCCAGAGACCACATCAAGACTAACCAACAAGAATATGATTGTCCACTGTACATGGCATTTGTGGACTATAAGAAAGCTTTCGATTGCCTGGAACTTCAGTACATTTGGAAAGCCCTGAAAAATCAAGGAATAGAAAAGAAGTATATAAGGGTAATAAAAAATGTATATTCCAACAGCAAAGCATGAATAAAATTGGAAACAGAGGGGGAAACTTTCCCAATACACAGGGGAGTGAGGCAGGGAGACCCACACTCGCCAAAACTTTGTTCTTCCGTGCTAGAGGAAGTCATGAAGAAGATGAAATGGGACAACATAGGGATTAACATAAATGGAACACGTTTGAATCATTTAAGATTCGCGGATGACATTATACTTATAACAGATAGGTAACCCGGCAGGCCTTAAAAACGTGCTCCAAGATTTGTCAAGTGAGAGCAGAAAGGTATGCCTAACAATAAACAAAACAAAGACTAAAATATTAACAAATAGATCCCAAATAAGCATCTCAGTAGATCAGGAAGAAATAGAATATGTAAATTCCTACATATATCTAGGCCAACTTATTGCCTTCAACAATCATATGGATTTAGAAATAGAAAGGAGGGTAGCCAATGCATGGAAAAGGTTTGGTCTCTCAAAGAAGTGCCAAAGGGTAAACAATATACTATTGCTATGAAAAGGAGAGTGTACAACATATGCATATTACCAATTCTCAATTATGGATGCCAGATCTGGGATAACACACAAAAACAAAAACAAAAACTGACCACATGTCAAAGAGCCATGGAGAGGGGTATGCTGGGTTACACAAAAAGAGACAGAAAGAGAGCTGTAGATTTAAGGCAAATTACGAAAATCGAAGATGTCGTAATCAAAATTAAAACACTTAAGTGGAGATGGGTAGGCTACATGATGAGAGAGAATAAGAATAAATGGACGAAACATATAACAGAATGGACCCCTAGATTCCAGACAAAAAGGAAAAGAGGCAGACAAAGAAAACGTTGGTCTGATGACATAAAAAAGAACGCGGGTCCACTGTGGCACAGAATAACTCAAACAAGAGCAGAATGGAAAGAGCTGAAGGAGGCCTTTGTGTCACAAGGACACGCCGACGCCCAATAACTGCGGCATAATAATAACAATAATAATATTGTATTGGTATAATTATAATGATAATATATTTAATTGCATTTAAAACTTAACTATTTGATAACGAATACGTGTAACTATGTTGGCAATAAAGGCTTAATAAAAATAAAAAATAAAAATATTTACAACTTTAATTTCAGCTTCTTCTCTATTTCCTAATACACCAGCCACTATCCATTACCTCCTCAGTTTCATGTTTTATCTTCATACCACGGTTGCCTATAAGAGATTGCCTCTGAGGGATAAGGCCGCCACTTGTACTAAGCTAGTCTAAGGTAATTACCTTAAACTAGCTTAGTACAAGTGGTAAGTGGTATATTTATTTCTGGTGTACAATACGGCGATATTTTATTATATTACTTTTTGAGTTTAGTAAATATTGTAAGTCTAGAAACTTAAGTATCTCTTTGTTTTACAACACAACTGTTTGGTTAAAAAAATTAAATTTATTTCATATAATGTGTTATCATTTGCAGTTACTACTTGTTACAATTTTGTACATCGTGCATGGTGCTATAGGATATCAAGCATCCGAAAGTACAAAAGTAACGGATGCTGCACCTAAGTCGAATACTCCTGTTCAGTTTTATAAACGGATTGTAAATCACATAAGTGCACCTAGTGATCGAATTTTCGATGGCTATCAACATAGAAGAAGAAGTTTATCGACTGAAAAAGCTCTTAACCCCAAGCCAAAATTTGATTTACCAAATTACTCTCATACAGACGTCAAAACTCATCGAAGAAAATGTAAAATGAATAAAAAGAAAACCCTCCCTGCTAATACATTAAAATTTAAGAAGTTAAATCGGATGGGAGGGATCCTAGAAGCTTTAAAAGGAATTAAAGATATGAAAACAGGACCTAATTACACGAAAAAGCACGTAGGGCCTGAATATGAATTAAATACGGAAGAAGCTCTAAATGATGCAGATAGTTCGATTTCTGAAGGAGGTTTCATGGCAGGAGAAGATATAAACAGTGGAGGCGATATAAGTGATATTAGCTGTCTGAGCCATTGGACTGATGTTGATTTAAATGTTGGAAGTGATGATGTAAGTGCTGAAGGCAGTTACACTACTGCAACTGGTATGAATACTGGAGGTAGCTTAAGCGTTGGAGGTGGTTTAAATTTTAGAGGTGATTTGAGTACTGAGGGTAGTTTAAGTGCCGAAGACGGTTTATATAATAATGGAGTTTCAAGTGATGGAAATAAAGTATCTCCTATCACTGGGAATTTTTTGGGCAATAAAGTTAATTTACATTATTTAGGTGGTGTGAATGCTGGAGGCCAGTTGATCGCTTTCAGTGGTTTAAACGGTGAAGATAGTTTGGATGTTGGAGGTGGTTTGAGTGCTGGAGACGGTGTGAGTGCTCATAGTGACTTACATGTAGGTAACAGTTTGAATTCCAAGGGTGTTTTGAGTACTTTAGACACTGCGAATGTAGGATACAATTTAAATACATTAGGTGGTTTAAAAGCTTTAGATCGCTTTATTGCTTTAGGCGGCTTGAATACTTTAGGAAGTTTCAGTTCCTTAGAGGATATTAATGCTTTAAATGATTTACACGCTGAGAGTAGTTTGAGTGCTGAAAGTGGTTTGAATGTTGGAAGTGGATTCAGTGCTTTGGGTGGTCTCAATGCTGGAGATGGTTTGAGCACTTTAGAAGTTTTAAGTGCCTTAAAAACTTTAATCCTTTTGAGTACCGCATTGGGTTCAAATACTGGAGAGGGTGCATCAAGTGGTTTAAATTTTGGAGGTAATTTGACTGCTTCAGAGACTTTAAGTGCTTTAGAAACCTTAAACCGTTTGAGTGCATCAGGTGGCTTAAATGTAGGAGGTAGCTTCAGTAGTCCGAGTGGTTTAAATACCGAAGAGAGCTCGAGTGCTGCTTGGATGTTAAATTTACTTGAGAATGGCGGATTTAGTGTTGGTGGAGGTTTAAGTGATACAGGAAGTTTCAGTTCTGAAGATAGTTGGAATGCTGAAGGTACTTTGAGTTCTGGACATGGTTTAAATGCAGGAGGTGGTTTGGCTGGTTTACAAGGTCTATTTTCATTAGGCGTTTTGAATACTTTAGATAATTTGAATGCCAAAGGAAGGTTGAATGGTGAAGATAGTTTGAGTGCTATAAATGGTTCAAATGATAGAGGTGATTTGAGTGCTTTAGATTATGTGAGTGCTTTAAGTTATTTGGGTGACTCAAGTCGCTTGAGTGCTTCAGGTAGTTTAAATGCAGGAAGTGAAAAGAAACGGGAAGTTACTTTTTATCCTTTAGGTAGTATGAGTGTCCTGGAGGGCTTAGACTCTGAGAGCTTGAGTACAGGCTGGGGTTTGGGTAGTTTCAGTGCTCCAGGCATCTCGACTGCTTCAGATAGTTTGGTCCCTGGAGGCACTATAAATTCTGGAAGTGATTTATATGTAGAACGTGGTATAACTAGTTTAGACGGTCTATTTAAATTAGTCGGATTGAATGCTTTAGGTAGTTTGAATACTGAAGAGGGTTTGAATGGGGGAGGAAGTTTGAGTCCTTTAGATGGTATAAATATTGGAGGTGGTTTGAATGATTTAGGTAGTTTAAACCTTGGAGGAGATTTGTACGGGGAAGGTAGTTTAAGTGCTTTAGGTGATTTGAACATTGGAGGTAGTTTAAATCTTGTGGATGGTTTTAATGCTTTAGGTGATTTGAACGCTGAAGGACGCTTGAATAGTGGAAATAATTTGAATGCTTTAGGTGGTTTAAATCTTATAGGTAATTTCAATCTTGGAGGTGATTCTAATGCTTTTAGTGATTTGAACGCTGGTGGGGATTTGACTGATGGAAGTAGTTTGGATCCTTTAGGTGGTTCAAACCTTGAAGTTGACTCTAATGATTTTAGTGATTTGAACATTGGAGGGGACTTCAATGGTGAAAGTAGTTTGGACCCTTTAGGTAGTTTAAACCTTGGAGGTAATTCTAATGCTTTTAGTGATTTGAACGCTGGAGGGGATTTGAATGATGCAAGTAGTTTGGATCCTTTAGGTGGTTTAAACCTTGGAGGTGATTCTAATGCTTTTAGTGATTTGAACGCTGGAGGGGATTTGAATGGTGGAAGTAGTTTGGACACTTTAGGTTTTTTAAACCATGGAGATGATGTTATTACTTGTAATAATTTGAACGTTGGAGGGGATTTGAATGGTGGAAATAGTTTAGATCCTTTAGGTGGTTTTAATACGTTAAGTGAATTGAACGCTTGTGGAGGTGGAAGTAGTTTGAATGCTTTAGATGGTTCAAACGTTGCAGATGGTTTTATTCTTGGGGGTGATTTAAATGTTTTTGGTGATTTGAACGCTGGAGGAGATTTGAATGATATAAAAGGTGCTGATCCTTTAGATGGTTTAAACCTTGGAGGTGGTTTAAGCCTCGGAGGTGGTTTTAATGCTTTTGGTGATTTAAACACTGGAGGAGGCTGGAATGGCGGAAGTAATTTGAATGCTCTAGTTGGTTTAAATCTTGGAGGTGATTTAAATCTTGGAAATGATTTTAATGCTTTTGGTGATTTGGACGCTGAAGGAGGCGTGAATAGTGGAAGTAGTTTGGATACTTTAGGTGGTTTAAACTTTGGAGATGGTTTAAGCTTTGGCAGTGGTTTTAATGCTTTAGGTAATTTCACTACTGCAGAAGATTTGAATGGTAAAAGCACTTTGAGTGCTTTGAGTGATTTGAACCTGGAAGGTGGTTTAAGCGTTGAAGATGGCTTGAATGCTTTAGATGATTTCAATGCTGGAAGTGGAAATAATCCTATAGGTGCTTTTAATCCCTTAGATAGTTTGAGTACTACGAGCGGTTTAAATACCGGAGGGGGCTTGAGTGCAGGCTTGATCTCAAATTTATGGCATCCAAATGCTGGTTTCAGTGCTGTCGGAAGTTTGGGTCCTAAAGGCAGTTTGAGTGGTACAGGAAGTTTCACTTCTGAAGGTAGTTGGAATGCTGAAGGTACTTTGAATTCTGGACATGATTTAAATGCAGGAATTGGTTTTTCTGATTTAAACGGTCTATATTCATTAGGAGGTTTGAAGGTTTTAGGTGACTTAAATGCTGGAGGAAGTTTGAATAACGAAGGTAGTTTGAGTGATCTAGGTGGTTCAAACGTTGGAGGTGATTTGAATGCTTTATTTGGCCTAAATACTGGAGGTGAATTAAATGCTGTAGGTGGTTCCAATGGTTTGAGTAGTCTGAACGCATTAGGTAGCTTGATAACTTTAGAAGAACTAAAATCTTTAATTAATGCTTGGGGTAGTTTTAATACTGAAGGCCTCTTAAATATAGGAGATGAATTTAGTCCTGAAAATAGTATGAGCATTAACAGTGGTTTAAGTGCTCAAGGCCATTTAGGTACTGAGGTTATAAAAGCTAACAGTGATTTAAGTGCTGAAGGTAGCCCAAATATTGGAGGTGGCTTCAATGTAACAGGTGGGGGTTTCATGACTGCTGAAGGTGGTAATGGTAGTTTAAGTGCTCATGGTCAGTTGAGTGCTGAAGGTAGTATAAATACTGACAGTGATTTAAGCTTAAATACTGGGGGCGGCTTAGATGTGGTAAGTGGAGGAGGCATGAGTATTGAAGGCAATACGAGTGAAGATGTTGATTACAATACTGGTAGTAGTGGAAATGCTGGAGCCGATTATAGTAATTTAGGTGGCAATAATATTGAAGACAGTTTGGACGGTAAAGGCAGTTTGAGTGTTGGAGGTAATTTGAGTACTGGGGCCGGTATAATTACCGACGGTGGTTTAAATACTCAAGGCAATTTGAGTGCTGAAAGCAGTATAAAAACTAACGGTGGTATAAGCATTCAAGGCCACTTAAATGCTGGAGGCAGTATAAAAACTGACAACGGTATAAGCACTCAAGGCCACTTAAATGCTGGAGGCAGTATAAAAACTGACAGCGATATAAGCGCTAAAGGGAAATTAAATGCTGTAGACAGTATAAAAGCTGATGGTGGTAGTGGCATAAGTGTAGGTGGTGGTTTTAATATTGGTGGTAGTATTAAGATTGGAGGTGGTTTAAGTACTGATAATCTTCCTGGTGCAGAAAGAAGCGATAATGGAATGAAAATTAATGAACCGTCTGTAGAATTATTGGAAACTCGATCTAGCACAAGAAATGGCTTTAGTTCTAGAAGCAGTTTGAGTGTTGGAGGCGGTGTGCACGCCAACAGTGGTTTAAGTAATCAAGATAAAATAAGTACTAAAGGAATGTTAAATAATGGAGGTAGCCTAAATGTAGGCAATGGTTTGAATGCTGGAGGTGGGTTAAGTACTGGAGGTAGTTTGAGTGCTGGAGGCAGTATGCACGCTATCCGTGGTGCTCAAAGCCCATTGAATGCTGGAGGAAGATTAAATACGAAAAGCAGTTTTAACATAGGAGGTGGTATAAATACTGGAGGTAGGTTAACTGTTGGAGGTAACATGAATGCTGATGGTAGTTTAAGTGCTCAAAGCCATTTGAATGCAGGAGGCAGTATGAATGCCGACAGTGGTTTAAATGGTCAAGGCCAATTGAATACTGGTGGTTGGAATACTGCAGGAGGTTTGATCGCAGCAGATGATTTTAGTGCTTTAGGAGGCTTGAGTGTTTTAGACCTTTTAAAGTACTCAAGAGGAGGAGGAGGAGGAAGTTTGAGTAGTGGGGGCAACTTGAATGCTTATAGAGATTCAAAAACTCAATCACATTTGAATACTGGGGGCAGTATCAATGCTTATGGTGGTTTAATTGGCACACATGACTTCAGTGGTTTAGTTAGCATGAGTGCTTTAGACCTTTTAAATGCTGGGGGTAGTTTGAATGGTGCAGGTGGAATGAATGCTTTGGGTGGGTTAACTGCTGGAGGTAGTTTGACTGATGGAGGCAGCGTGAGTTTTTATGATGATTTAAGTTCTCAAGCCTATTTCAATCCTGGAGGCAGTATGAATGCTGACGGTAGTTTAAGTGCTAATAACCAATTGAATGCTGGAGGAAGCTTAAATACTGGAAGCGGCTTAAACATAGGAGGCAGCTTCAATGCTGCAGGTGAGTTAAGTACTGGAAGTAGTTTGAGTGTTGGAGGCAGCATGAACACTTATGGTGATTCTACTCAAGGTCTGAATGCTGGTGGTTTGAATGCTGGAAGTAGTTTAAGGGCAGGTATTGTTGGTGTTGTACCTACTGGAAGTCTTTATCGTGATAAGATTGGCAGTCTTTATGGTGACAAGACTGAAAGTCTTTATGGTGATAAGAATGGCACGTATGATGTTAAGCTACATCATAAACTAAGACCAATTAAATTTGGTGTTGAGGATGGTACAATTTATGATCAAAGGTTTCATCAGTTCACTTTATAACCTAGGATAGACAGATTATTTGCCGCTGGTAAATAAGGAATAATTAAGGGTAGCAATAAAAACAAAATGACTTAATTTTATGAAATCGTATCTTACAGGGTGCCTTCAAAATACAAAGCTTAACAGAAAGCATTATCCATTTACTGATACTTTATAAAGTGTATAATAAAGTGATCCGTACGTAAAAGACGTCTTTCTACTTTAAGAACTAAAGGGCACCTACAGTAAATATACAACGAATAGGTAGAATGTATTTAATGAATTATGTGTACACTCACTTATATATTTAAAAACTATTATAAGGCATACCTTATAATGGTTATGAAAACATAATTATGCTAAGATTAATGTATTTCTAATATTTTATGTGGTAGTTATACGTTAATATGTTATGATAACTTATTATAATTTTTAAATGTTATTCATATTAATAGCAGGTCAGTAAAGCAGTTGTAAAGTAAAACAATAAATCTTTTTATTAATATACATATATTATTATATTTTAATGTATTCGTCTTTTAAAAATTTAGTGTGTATATAAATATACATACATACGTATCAGGTGTACAAATAAATGGACAACTCATTAAAATCACTGAAAGAGACGTAACTCTAACATAACATAAATAAATATATTAATTTTTATTTATGACGCCTTAAATTTTCAAATATAGAAGCTGATAAAACGTGTTACGTTAAAGACTCTAAATCGGACATATGCGTCTATTTTGGAAATTCAATCCTCTATTGAAAAAAGACATAAAAACGAACTTAAATAAATATTCAATGTTTTCAAAATAAGTTTTCATGGATTTTCTCATTAATAGATTGAATAATTAGAAAATTAAAAACTTATTTCGATTTCAAATGTTTAACTTTATACATTTTATTAGGTTTCATGAGAAATAAGACCAAAAATATCTTAAAATTGAAACAGTCATAACTCTTAAAAGTTAGTAGTAATTAGCGAATAGTTTTTTAATGATCGTTAAAATTGATAACCAAAGACAAGCACTATAAGTGTTTAAAGCTAAATAGTGTTCCATTTTTATAGATACCCTATATACATATGTGTGTATACGAGTATAGTAATAATATAATATAATGCACCTACTTTCATTCATTTCTACATCACCCTAAGGGGCCGTCTCCACGAACGAGCGATATCGTGTCGCGCAGCGGAATCGTTACGATTCCGCGCGAGGCGTTGTGCAATTAGCTTTGTTAAAAGAGTTCAGTCTGATAACAGACGAGATCGAAAAAAGTAGTGTCATAAGATGTATGCATGTCTCCATAATAGCGACACTGCAAGTAGTGGCAAATACACATTATATAGTGCGGGTCTGTCTCTCACTTCAACTACTCGTATTAACTTTTCAATGTTATCATTGCTTATCGTATTAAAAACTTGTAAATACGTAACGTCCTTGCTGCGTATTCAGGCACTCACAGGGTGCGGGATGCCGGCGATAGGCTGTGAAATTCGCGACGTGCGCCTGATAGCGATATGATGTAGATGAAAGCATAATATATTTTATCATATCTTTTGGTAAAAGTCATGATAGTTTAAGAGTGATATAAAATTGTAAACTGTATTGTAGTTTTTTACGATAGTTTAATGTTTATAGTTATGTGCTACCAAATTATTATCTATTGACATTGTTTTTATTATTATAATTAAAAATTTGTTACCGATATTTCTTCTTTATTCTTCTATTGTTTACAGTAAAAAAATATAATTAAAAAGTCTGTTGTTAAAAAATTGACATTTTCTAACTCTTTAATGACAAAATTTTAAGTGTGAACATTTCTTGTTACATTTTTCTATGTCATGTACATGCAATCATTTTCAGTGTAACTTCACGTGCTTTATGTAATCTTTGTTACATCAACTATTGAGACCATTTCTATATATTTGTGTGAACTTCTGTTATCCAATGCATCTTTAAGAAATGAACATGACGGAAGTGATATATCATATTCATACGAATTCTATAATTGTTTTTTCATTGTTTTATTGTTAGTGACCAGATCCAGAGACTTTCAGTATGTTCCACGTATTTAATTTTGTTTTCTGTAATGTTCACTCAGTTAAAAAATGTAAATAATAAAGGAACTATGTATTTACAACTTTGTATGTTACTCACCGTCTGTAATGTTACATATTGTATTAATTTGTAAAAATTCAATTTAAATTCATAAATCGATATTGGTATATTTCTGGTGGAACTCTATACCTACATTACTTCAGTGTAGTTAAGATGTGCAATGAACCTATGTTAAATGTTTTGTTTCATATCACAGAGATTCTAACTTGCACAGATATTGTAACGCTTAAGGTCAACATATGGAGGGTTCCCTCAGCTTTATTTACTTGTAATGGGTCTACATTTTTTAAAATTTGCAATACATACAGGTATACCTACCTATATATCGTATGTTGAATGTGCTATACATTTCAAACTATGTTTACTAAGCACGAAAATGTGGGAATGTGATGTATGATTATAATATAAGAACAACAATATAATATTATTAATAAAGGAGGACTTGAGCGGCATTTGCCGTCTCGCTAAAATGACGTTTTTTTAGAAAAGATTAGTTACGCTTGGATGAATATGGGCCCATATGTAGTAACTACCGCTAAACCACCAAATATAAAATATTTCAACTCGAAGAGAGTTATTCGCAATATAACAAGAATTTTAAATCTCATGTTACGAGGTAAGCTGTAGGTTTTGCAGTAATATAGGTATTTGAGTAGTGTCTTTCGGCCCTTATTTTAGTTTCAGCCGAAACCGTAACCGAAACTCAAACTATCATTTTAAAATTTAGATTGTACACTGAAATCTAGTGTATATTTCGGCATTTATCTACTTATACCTACATACCATCTAAAACAAGAAACAAACAGAAGACAATATGATGTCTATATTTTAGTAAAAAAACATATTCGTGGTCGATCAGGTATTATAGAATATTACAGCAATTGCTCGGTTGGGTGCCGAACTGCAGGCTGCTGCGCTCATACCATGACAATTTTGTGGTATTTAGGATGAGCCAGACATGAAGATAACATATCTGCACCTGCTGAATTCCTCGATACAATTTTTGTTTGCAGTCCACCATTGGTGACTTTTCACAAAAACAAAGAAGAATTTAGCCTATTAGTTCTACGCTTGCCTGACAAGTTGTTGGTGTTTAGGGTGCAGTTTCGAGTTTTCCTTCTCTCGCTGTGATTGTGTCTGCATAAGTTTTGATTCCTTAGTTGACTTGCATTTTAAATCTGTCAGCACGCACACGTAATCGGTAAGCAGAGATGTTTTGTATTGTTTTACAAATACATGCCAAGCAAATAACGTCCACCCTTTAATAGAGGCTAACTCTTTCAACATCAACATATCAAACAAATGTCATGGACAATATGTTAGTACTTAACCTTGAAATATGCAATATCTTTTTTCCTAGACTTCTTTCACTAGTAATTTTCATTATTTTTCTAACAAACTTGAAAGACTTTACAGCTTAAATACCTTTTGATAAACCATATTATAACATTGTGTCAGCCAATGACAAGTCTCCATTTATAGACAACATTATAAGTAAGTAGACAGACAGAGTATCGTAGTTTTGAGAATGATCAAGGATAAACTGTCAAGTGTTTTAGGTAGTTTGTTTGCTGAGGTTTTTTGATATTTAAACGCTACCATTTCACTTCACTATACTTAAAATAAAATTATATATAAGGACCTGCCGATGTCCTTTTATATTTATGATATTTTTATGAGTATTAGCGATAATGGAAGTGTAATTTGTGCAATGATATTTCTTTTTAAACTTGATCAACCCAACACGGGATGAAGAGAGAAATGAAAAAATAATTTTAAAACTGGTTACAACTTTTTAAAATTTACATCTCATAATAAAATATGTAGGAACTTTTTTAAAATACGTAAGAACAAAATAACACTTTCTTTATGCATCTTTATGCAAATATAAATATGCTTTTTATTCTTCATCAAATGTACGAGTATGTGTACCTAGCGTATCTATTTAATATAATATCTCACAACTGATAACAATTTAAAATACTTTATCTCATCTGCTCTAATCATACACCTGCCACACACAGCTCTGCATCATCTAAAAGTTGTCTGGAAGGAAATGCCTATGGCATTAGGTCCGCCTTATGCAATGTACTTGCAGAAAGTATAAAATAAAATAAAAATAAAATGTGTGTAAATGTTTATTTAAGCGATACAAGGTGTAATATTGCCATTGACTATTTGCTATCTTTGTATTTAATTCACTAGAAAAGAATATGGCAAAGATGTGAAACTATAGCTGCTCGAGTAACTGGACAATGGAGCCAAGTAACTGGGATAGACGATGGGGGATGAGTAGGCGTAGGTTACTGGCGAGGAGAATCGCGCCAGAGGTGCATATGAACTATAAATTACATCTGGCCTAGGCGCAGCTATCGCCGACGACAGCAGGCAAGCGATGATGATCTGAAATATTCAAATATAAATTATGTGAGTTAGAGGAAAACCATACGAAGCAAATGTTACTTTAACTTATATCAAGAGATCAAATTATTGGCCTATGCTGTTCGTTTTTTAATTATTATGGTATATAAAAAATTTACGTTGTAATCGATTTTATTGTTGATTTTAAAATTAGTAATATCAGATTAAGGTACAAAAGAAAGACTAGAAAACTTTACTCGTCGAATAAAAGAAAATGTCGTCAAACTCTAAAAGTTTTTGTAAACATTCGTAACATACTAACAACTTACAAAATAATATGGAGAAAACTAAAATGATCCAATTCCAATCCCATAAAAGAAATCCGTTGACGTTAAAAGCTAAATATAATGATAATATTATCGAACAAGTTGCAAGTACAAAATTTCTGGGTATAATATTGGCTCAGAATTGCGACTGGAAAACACACGTCGATCACATTTGTGATAAACTCGACAGATTTGTCTACGCAATTAAAACTGTAACGGTCACGGTGTCAACAGAAGCTGATCTTTCTGCATTTCACGGATACGCTTCGCCCGTACTTGCTTATGGTCCCTGATTTTGGGGTAATTCGGTGGATATTACAAAAAGCGTTTAGAGTACAAAAAATGGATACACGGATAGTTGTAAGCAATTGTTTAAAAAGTCATTACCGTGTATGTATATTAGATAATTATGCCGTAAAGGTATGTAACAAATTACCGGACGATTTTAAAGATTTACCTCTACCCATGTTTAACAAGAAGGTAACACAATGGTGAAACAAAACGCTATTACAATATAAATGAATACATATCAGATCGCGTAGAAGAAACATAGGTCTATTAAATTGGAATATATTGGTATACAATCTTGTAATAATTAAACCCATATAAGCCTAAAACTATTATTTTCTGAAATCAATTATAACATATATATTGTTTGATTAATTAGGTCATATAATGAAAAAAAAAACCTGAAAATATATCACCTGTAAGGCTTTCAGGAAAACTAACTAGGACAACCAAAACAAGGACAGTAGGATAATAGTTTAAATGGTGGTTTAAAAAATAAACAGTTATTCGTATAAAATTCAAAATATAGAATGCAAAAATTTAATAATTCTTAATTTTAGTAGATTCCATAATGCAAAAGAATGTTCTTTATGTTTGGTATAACTTAAAAACACTTTACACCTACTCGAAAATCACTCATGGTTGGGACACCTTGATATGGCTCAATCCACAACACATACCCAACCAAGTCGCTCCAACCCAGGTGTTGAACCTGTATATGAAAGGTTTTCCCTTTATATCCTGTAATGTTCATCGATAGTAGGAAAAAAGTTATTTAACTACGTTACGAGAAGGCGTTTTTTTTTGTATGCTTGTCAAGATTATCGTTGACATGAATGTAGCGAAAAATAAAATCAAGCATATCCCTTGTCATAGCAGGTCAGAGCTTACTTACTCGTTATTCGTATCAGGAGAGTTATCTCAATACATTCCTCAAAGTGTTAGCCATAAATAACCACAGGCTTATAAAATAACAATAAGCACTTGACATCCTAAGCGGTAATATCTCCTGGTTAGGTTTTTTTAAAATATTTATTACACCGACATTAATATAGAAATTACGTCCGCAAATTTTCGAACCACTCGATGGGATGTCTTTCTTGGCAAGGTCCTTTGATCTGAAGCAAACCAGTGGAGCTATATTCAAGTGCCTTTTTCACCATTGATAAACTCGTTTTGCTTTACGTCTATTTAGGTTCTTCTTCGGTACTACTCATAGCTTACTGAGCTTGTATTGATTGTTCTGCCGGTTGATTAAGTATGTTTAGTGGTAAATTGTTGACTATCCTCTACTAGACTGTCCTTTCATATTATCCACTTCTCCAGAATATTTTTTTTGTCGTATTTAACATGAGGTGGTAGAATGCATATCACCCTTTCCCTGTCGTCATCTTCATCGTCAGGAATATTTTCAAATGCACTAAAAACTTCATGTGCCGCTAACGGTCTGAGTCTCGGATTATCCTAGTGTCCTATAGAACAGTAGGATAATCCGAAAATGTAGAACACCATAATTTGTACAGAATTATATATTATTTTCAAATTCATTTTAATTTAAATTCTTGTAAATAGTAAGAGGTTATCAACAACACAGTAATATAGAAGTTACTTGTATATAATAACTTTTCATTCTTAACTGTTATCTGTTATGTGTGCAATGCACGTTTAGGACCAACTTTTCAATGAAATAAAATAGACAATGTAACTTTACCTTTTTTTTATTTCGATAGCATATTAGTTTCTCACTACACATCCATTAAACATATTTTGTTAATATGTGGGTAAGTTGAAATATATATTTCTTATATTATTATTTATTTATTATTATTGTTTAAATTCTACTATACCAACACTTTATGACATTATCAATTACAATTATTTGTTAAGTTGACATTTTATCTCTTGAACTGACATCTGTATAAACTTGACATCGATTAATTAATTTGTTCCTATAAATCCTAATGCATGAGAACTTATTTGTTGTTGGCTGTCTATATTTTCTGTGTCTAATGTTGCTGTCTAATGTTATTAAAATTATAACATTATGCAGGTTAAAATTAAATATTTGCACACCATATCTAATGGTATAATGTGATGGGGCCATTACAGTTTTAAGATTATACGTACATTCTGGCAAATAAATGATTTTTTTTTGATGTGAATAAATACAAGATTTAAATTGAGTACAGATAACACTGTGTATTAAGTCCCAGCACATAATTCCTGTTAGTAAATAAATTTATGGCAAATCCTATAACAATACAGGCGTATCTAATTAGTTAGTTGAAATGAAACAAGCTAATCGTATTTTAATCGAATTACCATAAATACGTGGATACAGAGGGGCTACATAGTTTGTGTTGAAACACAAATCGTAAACATGGTTAATAAATGCAGAATTAAAGAATAGCGTTTTCCAACGTTTTTTTAAGTTGTAAATTATTTGGTTTTACTTAAACATTTACTTAATTCAAGTATAAATTAGTATTTTTGTTAAACGTTTTCGCACTGAAATCACAGTAATAATAACAACAGAAATACGTTTTGTACAAAATATTACAAATAGTTAACAGTACAAAACACTCAGAATAAATAGTTATTGTACTTTATAGTACTAAACCGATTAGTAGATTACCATATAATACTCTACAGGTACACATTTATAATTAATACATCTTACGTACATACGGTGTATTTTAGTACGTACTTATCCCACAATAAGTTGTTTTGGGAGGAATCGAACCCACGACCTCTGATTTAGCAATCAGAGTCATTACCCACTAGCCTAACAGGCCAATCAATTAGGTAGTAATCCTTTTCAAACATTGTTATTTACAATATAATAAACTAATTTGTTGCAATTAACAGCTTACCAATTTATTCATCTTTATTTGTAGTTAACACGAAGCTCCTGCTTAACCAAATGGTGGCGGCTTGTGTCTGAGGAAACCTTTATAGACAGGTTCGGAGGACAAAATATAATTCACGGATTCTGACTAAAAAGAATAATGTTTATTTAATGAGATGTGATTGTGTTGAATGTTCTTTACAAATGCAGCTTAAATGACAGACTTCATTTGACGTTAACTTACAACAACTTAATTAGCATTTGAGAAGAGAGTCTATGATATAATATTTAACAAAATATTTTTGAAGTAAAAGAATATAACAAGTGTAAAAAACAATTTCAGATCTTTAAATACTTTAATAAATATCATTATTGTTATTGATAAAAATATAAAATATTACTATATCTATCCTAATAAAACACAAATTTGCCAATTGTTATCTTACAGGGTGACAAACGAAATAGTTATTGATTTCGCCAGATGTATACTGCAGCAAATATATTGCTAGATTATAGATGATGACGGAAGGGTTTGGCTTTTACCAGTTGCGAATTCCCATTAATCAGGTAAGAAAGATCTATATATTTTATTTATAACTTTAATGATATAAAAAAAGGCCAAATGCATATCGCGTCACGCGCCAGGGCTTCGCAGTTTCATACAATATGTTTTAAACACAAAACATGTGCATCTAGATCTTATGAAAGTACAAAACCTTTATTGAAAATATATAAAACTATGTCCTAGTATTTGGAGCACCTCAGATATTGGAGATAACTATTCTGCTACTTTTGTAAAGCAACTATATCGAACTTTAGGCTTAGTATTTCAGTTGTTTTGTTTTTTCATCATCCTTATATGATCCTTATATATCCAATAATGATTGATTAGGTTTGATTTATTGTTTTAATAAAAAAATATATCTATAGCTATATTATTATTACATTCGCTAAAAGAAGCACTAGTTTCTAAGATGTCCAGGTTCCTGCCTCACACTATTGTCATTAATTTCACTCTCACTACTATTTCAGCAATTACTTCTTAAGCATATCGTGCAGCCATAACATCTTCTTTAATATTCTTACCCCGAACCCATGGATTAATTATAATGCTAAACGCTTACTCGTTGTTTGATTTTCACAGAAAAAAAATATTTTAAAGTAAATAACGAGCATGAGTCATAGGAATTTCATGTAAGTCTCATAAAGTTTAGCATACGATGTGAAAAAACCACAAACTTCGGTCGTGTTTATGGGTAAGTTTTTAGTTATAAACAAACATTCATGTGACTGTGGAAGAGAAATTCTTCAGCACACATGGACCGGCCGATACCGACCGGTTAATGGGAGGGGGGGTGGGGGTTCATCTCAAAGGGCGGCAACATACTTATCTCTTGAACTGCTGGTGACCGTGGGTGATGGAAGTCAGTTGCCTTCAGGTGACAGACTGTTTGTTTGCCTACCTACAGCTCTTTATAAGCACCAAGTCTTTGCTGACTTTGTCGTTGGCGAATATTATCTCCCTTGACTGTGCGTGTACTTCTAAGTCGTCAGCGTAGAGGTGATACGTACACGTACGTACGTTGTACTGAATTGATGAATATTGAGAATAATAAGGGAGATAATATACCGCCTTACGGGGTGCCAGTGAGAAGATCACACCAACTCGATGATAAGTCATCAATATGAACACACTGTTGTCGTCCCTGAAGCTAAGAGGAGAACTATTAAAAGGCTTTTGAGGAGACTATAATTCCTAAACAGAAGACAAATCACTTGACAAGGAGGAGAGAGATTGGTAGTAAAATATTTTTTCTTTGCCTATTTATACTGATGACGTTTTCCTAACAGACATTCAATGCACTCGATAATATACGTCATGTCTTGTGTATTATTATTTATGCCTTATTTAATTACTATCAAAAAGGTTAATAAATATTTAATAAAATACACACTAAGTTTAACAAAAAACCAACACGAATACTCGTAGAAATTTTTATTACTTACTTCTTACTTTCTTTCTATGACACAACTAAGAATCAACCTCTTCAAAAGTTTAAAGTATTTGAATGTTACTGGAACTACTTTACGTAATTTAAATTTGACGCTTAATGTTATGTTTGCTACATTTAATCATTTACGCTGGCTTTTTGAATGTTTGTTACAAGATTACTCGAAGACTAAAAACTCGAATATTAACTTATATTTAGCGCTTGGAGAACTGACTGTGACCATCTATGTATGGAGAATATTATATGTTTATTACAGAATGGTAGAGTTAAGTTAGTTTTTGGGCAATCAGTCATTTAAGGCTCGTTTAGTATTTTGTACCTAGCGCATCAACTACCTATTTGGTTTGGTACCTACTTCAAACAGACTAGATGGTCCCTATTGCTATTATAATGTTATTTGTTATATTAAGGGTCACCCTTATTTTAGTCTATTCAATAAGGATTGTGATTATTTTTTAACTCCCCCTTTTTTGAAGAACCCTTTCAAAAAAAAATGCAACATTTATTTGTTGTGTTTTAATTACCTTCAAGAAGAATATAATACGTGACGTATACTCATAAAGTATTATGAGAGTACCTCGTGCATTATTTTCTTCAAATAGGTAATCTCATCTTGAATACTCCGACAGACGTTATATGCGTGTAAATATAAATTTCCATAATATACGGCGGTTTAGATATTGTAACGTTTGGTATTTGTTTTATTTTTTGACTACTTAAATAGTTTAAAAGATTCGATATATTATGGTTTGAACAGTAGTAAAAATAATTACAGTTTTCAGACTACATAGGATGATCGAAATTTGATGAGGCCTTACAAGCGATAAGCCTCTTTAAATAGATGATTGGATTAACAATTTTCTTACTACTTTATATTACATAGCGGCTCCCAGGAATATCTTGGAAGTATAGCAAAGCATTGATTAATAGCATTTACTACATTGTTTTTAATAACTGTTTTAAGTAACTATTGTAAAATCTGGTATTGATGTACACTTACTGACCGGGTATTTCATTTACCGTGTACGAAGTACGTACGGTACAGGTACGAGGGTACCTATGATTTTATTGAACAAGAGAGATTGAACCTAATAACGCTGAAAAGTTTTGAAACAATATTACTTTGCTAATATAATAGTATAGAGTTAAAGTATGACATTGCCGTTGTATAGTAATAGGTACTTTGAATTGACATAAAACCTTCATGGTGTGAGATTTTCGTGTGAATCTTTTTGCACATAATACCTATGAGGTTCTTCTTTTAAAAAATGTGCAATAGTTGATTTTAGACATTATATTGCTTTTATTCAGCTTAGACGTGAAAGATGGATACTTCGAAAATCCGAGTAAATTTTGAATACGAGTTCTGACACGGAACTAACGCGGCAGAAACGGCTCGCATAATTATCAATGCTGCGTTCGGAGAGGACTGCTGATGGACGCATCATGCATTTTTGGTTTAGACGCTTTCGTAATGGAAGAACGCTGAATTGAAAGATATGATGGAAGCCGATCCGAGTCAAATTACCCGGGAATTAGCGGCATGGTTTAGCTTTACCCTACCTACAACATTGGCTCAAAAGCATCAAATCAATAAGATAAAAAAATATGAAAAACACAATACACACAAACACAAACAATAACAAAATGCTTTCACATTGTTGAAGCTAGATCCCCAGAGTTAAATTGTAAAGATATAAATGAACTTCCGTTTAGGTGACAGCAATGTATAGATAATGAGGGTAAATATTTTGATTAAATAAATAAGTTAGGTATATCTTTGAAAAAAAGGAGTTTAAATTTATACTTTAACCCCTAATATAAGTGAACCAAAGAGTTATTTACAATTCTCACCCATGTGAACGTACGCAAACGTAATTATATTAAATATTTACCGGAACAATACTCACATGTTAACCTGACCAGGTATTTAGTTTACCGTATGTACGTCCTCTTTGTACCTATGACCAAAAACATCATTCATTTAAAATAAAAATTACCTATTTATTTCTGGTCTTTTTATTTTACTTACAGAAATATACATACTTTTTTAATTTGGACATTTTACAGTGTTCTTCCACGTCACTAGTGGCATAATCCAGTGCAATGTACTGTTATTAGTGTGTCAGCTTGGTGCTGAGAGACACCATCATTTTAAGCCACTGTATCTCGCGTATGATGGCAGAGGTTACAGCATGGAAACTTTGCAAGACCTATATCTGGACGCTAAGAGGCGGAGGTATAATATATGCCTCAATATGATCAAAGCTTGAACGAATTTATTTTGATAAATGAAAATAAGGCTGGTAGGTTAGCTAGGGAGTACGTGAAAGTGTTCTTCCAAAGAAGTACCCAGATGGTCTGCAACTGAAAGCAGCAAGGGCATCTCGATCTTCACTAACGAAGGTCCATATTCCATTTCCCCATTTCTATTCAGATTTAATTTCTCTTCTGCAATTGGGTGAAGTCTCTATAAAAATTCCAAATGAAACTAATAATTTGTTATATCAAATGAAATAAGGTTTTTATAAATCATAGATTTTTTAAATTGTGGAGATGGTTCTAGAATTCTAAGAGATACGAGTGTGCTTTATCGCACAACGGTACTCTCGATACTGCTTTTAAAATCAAAACATTGCTTGTGTTTGTTAATTAAATTGCAAAGTTATCATCAAATTAATGAAAGCGTAGTTGATGAAATAGGCATAATTAATTTGTCATACTACTAAGAGGTTAACCTACCTTCCTTTTTATGATTAGGAAGAAGGTATATAAGCCTCATTTCATTTAATCAATTGAGCTCGTGTGAGGACGATGTTACTAACAGCAGTGAGTATTTATAATTTCATGCTATATTTGTATCCTCTATAAAATCTTACTAAAACAATCACTTCATAGAAAAACACTCGAGAGAAATAAATGTTATAAGTGTTAAGTTGCCCACTAAGTAGCATAAATTGTTTTAACTAGACAACTAAATACTCCTTAAATTAAAGTTTAAAAATTGATTTTCACTAAGTATAATACTTTTATAAAATTGTCTAAAGAAAAATTAACTAATATCATCCCAAAACAAAAAATAGAAAAATCAGAATGATTTTTAGAGCTTTACAATTTTCTTCAATTCTGATTCTTTGTGCTGCCATGTTATACTGCTATGGTTATGTAGTTGGCATCCTACACCAAGTTTAGTAGTACCTACTCATTTGATTACTAATCCGTTACTTAGATGAAAAAAAAAATGTGTGTCGGATTTGACGCACGACTGGAGTTTACTCCTTAAGAAAGATTCGGCTGTACACAAGTATACAAGTGATACACACATATTAACAAAAAGTGAAAGGTGCGCACGATAGGTTGCACACAAAAAACGTAACGAGGACATTCGATAGCTAAATTTTACTCTTCATATTTTTTTTATACTGATCTTATATGAAAATAGATTCTTAAGGAGTAAACTCCAAAAAACTTATGATTATAGGCAATTGATAAACCACTTCCGCACTTGTACAAATACCTGCTATATTTATATTGTAAATTATGTTGTAAGATAAAATTCTGCCTAGAAAATACTTAATTTTTTAATGCTAAACTTGTTCAGCAACTTTATACAAATATAAAGTATTAAAAAAATGAATGAACTTCATAATTAAAATATTTAGTTATAAAATACATTTTTGATTCCAGTGGCTCTGTTTCTTTTTGGCCTGCTTTATGGCGGTAAGCTTTGGCGAAGCAAAGCATGTACACGGCCGTCGCCCCCTCGTTCTTGTCAAAAATAAATTACCGCCACATGTCAAGGTCGCACCAAGAGGCTACTACATGTAAATATCTGATGGCCGAGTAGTAACTATATAAAAAACATGTCACTTGAATAAAATTATTCAGTTGTATCTTTTTATATTATTTTCATAGAACAACACCTTAATATTAAGTCTAACTGCAAAAAAAATTAAGGAATAAAGATCTGCCTGAAAATAACTAGGTAATTGAAACTCTCCCCTCCCTGTTGTCAGCTTGTTTAAAAAAAAATGCAACCAAGAGCCAGCTCTATAGTCCACATAACCAACTTTTAAAAAGTGTTACCTACTTCAATGCACCGATATCATGATGAATTCTAATAAATTGTAATGTTCATTCCTTATTCCTTCATCCATAAGGGTGACTTTTTTTTTCCAGGTCAGTTCATAAAGATTCTGATATAACAAAGATAAAAATAGAACTAAGCTGAAATGTCTCAATACAGTTAACATTGTATTTTTTTGGATTTATCAATACAATCGAATGGTGAGTCCATCTACTCCGAGAGAACCTACTCTCGGAGTACGAGTAGATAGGGACTAGGGCTAATAGCAGGCGCTAATAAACAAATTATCAGAGGTCATTTATTATCTGGTAATCCATCTACTTGTTTGATAAAGAAAACACTTAGTTCGTATGTACAGTGCCAGGCAAAGACTAATTTGACCCTCAACTTAACGTTATTGCGATATGTGACTGTTTAGACTTTAACTTTAACCTCATGGTGCAGTTAACATAGGTATTCTTTATACTTGTTATTCCATGGGTCAATCCTATGCAATAACAAGTATAAATAATATATATATCCTATCTGATACTAAGAAACGTCTCCATATCACTTCTAGGCATAACATAACATAAAAACGGCTAAACATTTTATTTAAGTTACAGAACTATCATATTTCTATGGATAATACTCGTATTTAATTGAAGCAGATACGCAATTGTTTAAATAATTTAGGCTGCTACTCTTTTTTAATGTTATGAATGCCTAAAGCTGTCCTTGATCTAATAAGCATTAATGTCCAGTGACACTGTGCAAGGTTGTGCGTGACAAAAATACTAATATGATTTAGGAGGATATTCTGACTATTATCCGGTCACACTGCCATATATTATGCATGGCCCTCTACTTCGTAACTAGTATATAAGAGGGCTGGATTTTTCTTAATCATTAAACATCGGAACTTGTGTCCTGCCATCACTTACATCCCGCAACAAATTAAACCAGCGTTAAAATGTTTAAATATGTAAGTATATTTCATATTTTTTTACCCTTTATTACTTTTTATTACGTATATAATGGTATATATACGTATGGTGTGGTATATATATAGTAGGCCAAAACCTCCTTTCTAAGGAGAGGCCTATGTCCAGCAGTGGACTTTTAAAGACTGATGATGAATAAAAATGATGACATATTGGTATTTACATATACTTGATGTCCATATGCGAGGCAAATAGCCTCGCTAGTCATAAACCGGCGGGTGATATTTTATATGAAAGTTGTTTTAGGCAAAGTGATTTTAAATAAAAAAATGTTCTGTTTTGTGGTCGCCTAAGAAGATACGGCAATTTAAAAAAGAACAGACGAAATTGAACAAACGCTGCTCATATTATAATATTAAAACATTAATTTCTATGCAATATTCTAAGGGAGCAAACTACGGAGGATAACAGCACTGTTTAAAGGGGGAAAACTTGAAACAGACCCTATATCATGCCATCTGGCCAAGATGGTATAGTAGGCCATAACCTCTTTTGTAAGGAGAGGCCTGTGTCCAGCAGTGGACTATTAAAGGCTGTTGATGAAGATTAATTTCTATGCATGTATAGATATTGGTTTTCGTGTTAACCTGTTTGGCTTTGCCTTCTTCAATTGTCTAGGGACATATTTAAGAACTAATTACATTTCGATAGATGGTGTTCACCGCTCTCCTGGCTTTCGCCGCAGCCAAGCCCAAGCCACTAGTAGTGGAATATCCATTAGCAGCAGCATACGATTACGTTTCTCCTGTTGCTGCAGCCTACACAGCGCCTGTGGCTTACACCAGCGCATATGACTACGCTCTCCCGTACTCCGCATACACATACGCAGCTCCGTATACATATTACGTTCGCTGATAACTACTCGATGATAAAATGATTCAACTGTACACATATCCGCTTATTTATATCATGTATTATTAAAGCAATTGAGATTAGAAATCTAATCAATATCAAAACGTCTTATTTTATTTTCATCTTTATATTTTTCATAGTCTTTAATAAATATAAGTAAGGAGCGTCTTAAAAATACATTTTACCAGTGAAATACATTCCTTTAAGTGGCATCAGACCAATCTCGTTTATGTATAAAGGATTGTCCTGACTTACTGGCTAATGGTTAATGCACACCATAAACCGCAGGTCGTTAAAATTTAGGTGCCTTACGGGACGGGATGGACGGGACATAGTACGAGACAACGTATTCGCTTGGCCTGATCGACTCGAATGACTGAATTTTGACGATGTCAAGTTGTCGATAAAGATCAAGACGTCTTTCAGGGCACAGTAAAACTAAAATTAACAAATTTTAATAACGTGTACTGAAATGTTTCAACGGTCGACAATAAGCGTCTCTGTGGCAGAGAATTATTAAATTTTTATGTACATGTGCAATGTACACATATGTATGTGTTACTGTAAACTGTAAAACCCCACACTACGTTATACATTAATGTGAGCCAGGAAGATTCACAAATTCGTGGTGAAAGTCCGAAAGGTTTTGTTTTGTGGTCATCGTTCATATCAAACATTTATCACTATCGCGGGTAATCTTAAGATTTAACGCAGTGATTAAAACACACACGTGTATTTCTCAAATCGGTGTGATCAATTCGTTTGTCAAGCTTAAGCCAGGCATGTCGTTCCTGCTGTGTTTAATTATGATAAAATGAATATTACTTATGAGTCTATAGAAGAAAAAACTAGTAATTTAATGCTGCTTACATACTTCGGCACGTTAGGACCGGCTCGACCGGAAAGATGCCAGGGCCTCCTAGAAAACCAAATAAATTGATTAATTGTTACATTGCTTTTTAGCCGATCGAATGTGGGGAGACCCCCTAAGAGTAAGAGGACCCTTCCCTCCTCTCGCTCATTGGCACTTAAAGTAGGCGATGCAGTTATGTGTTTTGAGTTACTTGAGGTGTCTTACTACCTGATAGTAAGCCGTTGTTTGCCGTTTTCCGTGGTCCGAATAAAGAAAATATGTCAGTCAGGTTCAAGAATCCAAACTTATTCAGTTTAAAAACTTATTATCTCTACAATCAATATAAATTGTTGAAAATGAAATGCTATATACATGACATATATATTTAGAAGAGCCTATATTAGAGAAACCTAACCGAAAGAAATTTATTATTATAAAATATTTAATTTTGATATTGCTGACGTTATTTATTTGGAAAAGATTCGTTCCCACTCAGTTAGTTGCCCCCAACTTCTCCTTTTCACTTACCTTTAGCGCCATCGAACTATCGGCAGAATAGTTTTATCCGGCGAGCTAGTAAAACCCTAAACCTGTCTAGCGAGCTACATAACTTTGACGTATTCGATGGGAACTTGGTGTCGATGAGGCGGGTGCTAAGTAGGGAATGCTTTTTGGAATATCAGAATTTTTATTCTGGTATTGATTCCAATTTTGATTTTGATTATAATTGTTAACTGTGATGAAGCCTTGGATTTGGTTTTTGATTATGACGGTGATTATGACTTTGTTTTTTATTTGATTCTGATTTTGTTTTTTAATTGTGATTTTGATTATTAGTCGTTTTTAATGTTGATTTTGATCTTGATTTTGATTTGAATTCTGTTTTTTTTTTGTTTTAATTATGAATTTGGCTTTTGATTTTAATTTTAATTTATTCAAATCAAATCAATTATTTTGATTAATTATTTTGATTTTGGTTTGAAGCTTGGTTATGAATTTAATTTTAATTTTCTTGTAATTTTGATTTTAATTATTTAGAATTTAAAATATTTTTAAATTCTAAATAATTAAAATCAAATCTTGTTGTTCAATTCGATGTTAAGAGTGAGGATCTGTAATTGGCTTGATGTTGCGTATTTTTATGTCATACACTACTGTTATAGCCTTTGGTCTTCCATTAAAAAAATAAATTTTAAAAGAAGAAGCGCTTTGATATACCTACCTCACAAAGAAATGCCTGCGGCAGCACGTTAAGCCATCGGTCCCAATTGCCATACGAATATCTGTGGCAATCGTTACGGGTAGTTGGAGCCCTAAAAAGTCCGAAAAGCCTTTTTACAGAACTTCGATATCACCTAGTACTTGGGTTGTGGAGGTCTGACGGCAGTTGCTACGCGTAATAAATCGAAGTTCAGCCTTATCGTAGTAGGCTTAAAGCCGACCCCAATCTAGTTAGCTAAAAAGGCTTGGAGAAAAGAAGAAGTGTTTATTTTAATAAACCTTAGAATATCTCACAAAAATCTAGTTTAGCAAGAAGTTCACATTACTTATTTATTTATTTAACTTAATGCACAAGTTGTACACAGGCGGACTTAATGCCCAAGGCATTCTCTGCCAGTCGAACTTCGGGTGATGTAGAAAAATGATGCTGTAGGTGCAAGAGAAAACAGAGAATTTTACTTATATTATCTAAAAAAAAAAAATCGAATTAAGAACTGTCACTTTTGTGTTTTTGAAGAAGGTTAAAAAGAAAAACAGCAGTCTTTTAAATTTGTAGAATTATCACAATCATTAAATATTCATTAGCTGATTATTTTTAAGTTTAGATGGAATATTTTATGGTAGGTAGATAAAATGTTTAGTTGATAATCCTTTTATGTTGATTGAAAAACACAAAAACAAAGTGATTTTTAGGAGATCGACATATTTTTATAGTTAAGCCTCTCATGGTTATTTCGTGTTACGCACTTAATCTCTTTTTCTTTTACACTAACGTATTTTATTCATAGATCAATATTTTAATTTTTTTTCTTTTAAGAATTTAAATTTTGGTATTATTATTTTTTCACACCGACTTTATACCCATTTTGTCAATTACTATTTTCACTTGTGTATATCTTTCGTAGGAGATCCTAATAAATAAATAAATAAATTAGTAGATAATTCTAAATCATAAGGGAATGCCTAGATGATTTCAAAAGTTTCTTGAATATTGAAGCTACTATTAGTAAAAATAATAATATTTTCACATATTTCACACTGCCGTCTGATTCCAAACTAGGCAGAACCTGTACTATGGTAACCAGACTGGTGATAAACACACTTATATATTTATAAATACATACATATTATAAATAAAGTACACCCAGACACAGAATAAATGGCCATGCTCATCACACAATTATTTGTCCTGGGTGGGAATCGAACCCACGACCTCTGGGTCACTAACCACAAGACCAACAGGCTAGTCAAATTACACATGAAGCCTAGTTTATTTAACATACAAGTTTGTCAAACTAGCTTAGCTAGCTTTAATATACATATGTAGTTGTGAAAAATGATTTCACCCAAATCCATTTTTCGGATGAGAAAAATTGTTACGATAAATCGAATTGTGACTTGGGCACCATTATTATACTTTTCTTATAATACAACTTATAAAAATTGATTTTATGACAAACATAGTACGCCTTTTATTCCAATTTTTAAATACTTTATTTTATGGTAACGTAATTTTTTTTAACGAAAAAAATAAATAAACAAACAAACAAAGGAGAGGTCAATGTCCAGCATTGGACTAGTAAATTGAATCCGCCACAGAATCAGAGGGATTTGGAGTTTGAGCTCCGGTGAACTTACTAACTCGGTGAGAAGCAACGAAAATTTCGCTTAAGACAAATTTTCTGTGAGGCCATGACGTCACTCCGGTCACGCCAGACCATTATTGTCGAGGCATGGCTCTCCCAGGGATAATATATATAAAATTACAATATACAGTCGTCTGACACACAACGCCATCTAGTTTCAAACTAAGCAGAGCTTGTACTATGAAAGCTAGATTGACTGATAGAATACTTTTTTTTTTGTAAATACATACATATTATACATAGAAAAGTTCGGGTAAGTTCGTAATGATAATAATAATATTGTACCAAATTCATACAACCCCATCTAGTCAAACCAAACTAAGCAGACCTTGTATTTTTTTTGTAAATACAAATAATGAGTATTACTAGTAGGCAGTACGGTCCATGGGAATTACTTATATTGTTTTTTTTGTTTTTATTTCACAACTTCCGCATTACGAATATATATCCTGTGTCGCAGGGAACTTTTCAAACATACATGAAACAGACACAAAGAACACCCAGACTCAGAACAACAATTGGTAGATCACACAAAGTGGTGTCCCATGTGGGGATCGAACCCTTAACACTCATCGCAATAGGAAACGGCATGGCGACCGCTTAAACTATTACGCCATCCATGCAGTCAAACGTTACGGCTGACCACTTACGATTTATAGTTGTATGACGTGCAAAGTAGCAAAATCTCAAGTTATATATATCTAAAACTGGGATTATTTATACCTCAAGGTCTTCCTGGCTGTCGATCACAATGGTTTCCTTACACGAGTCACTTTAAGTCTATTGCGTCGACATCGGCTTTATTCTATATAAATCAAAACTGTTTGTTTAGAACTTTCCAACGCTGAGAAAGCATTTGAAGGTTATGTGTGGACATTAAATGGAGATGTTTCAGATCCTACAGTATTACGTATGGTTTGACACATTTGAGAATATTGTTTCGAAACATGCGATTTTTAAAGAGACATTGTGAAGAGTCTGAGGAATGAGAAACAAAACTGTTGCGAAAAATAATCATTGAAGCGGTTTGTGCATTGTGTCAAAATTTGAGTTGAATCGGTGGAGCACCTTTTGAGTTTTTTAAAGCGTACATAAACCAAATTAATGTATTTATTTTATACTTTTATATACATATAGATTGTATCTAAAAAAACTATATATAATATAATATTCATAATTTCACATAGGTCCTTTTCCTTCTAACATTTGCTACGCTTTTACTTCTTAAGTACTTAAGAAATCCCAATAACGTTTTATGTAGCTACTTGTTACATACTTGTGTATACGTATCGAAAGTCTCTTTTATAGGCACATAATGTGCCGATCTAAAAACGCCCATTACCAAGGGGTTGAGCCTCATGAGAAGAAAGACGGGTGACTAGAAAAACAAAGAGGAGTGGATTAGGTTTGTACCGGTAGAACAAAATAATTTACTTTGTATATTAAAATAGATACATACATACACCAACGCTATAAAACGCTGTTGGGCAGAAATTGATCTATTTATAAGGAATTCTCATACACATACAAATCATTACATATAATACCAGTTGCAGCGTGGGTTGTTGTCATGTCAGCGTTGTCAAGAACACTATCAAGTGTTCATGACATGATATCCTTCTCATTCCATGTGAATTTTTGTTTAGATTAAAAGGAGTCTAATTTCCAGTGCACAAATGTTACTACATCCAATTAACAAAGCCCAAACCCAGACACTAGGAGTTGTAGGTATTGTGATGAGATGAAGTACTGACTGTTTTTCTATTTTTGTCAGTTTTTAGGGAATTCCTCAAATTTCACATGAATCCCGTCATTACTTTTATATTTTACTCTTAATCTCTAATCATTTTATTTCTCATCTTGTTTGTAGCAGTGACATATTACATCCATCTTAACATTCACATTTCTTGTGACATCTTCCATTTGTTCTCTTCGAGGAATAATAATAATAATATGCCATTAATGATAAACTTAAAATAAGTGAAAGGAATAAAATATCACAATACCACGACATGTTATAATACTACAAGTCTTAAGTCTTTTCTGTGTAACAATAACTTTAAGATTTAACAATTTAACTTTAAGAAACCAGATACTATTGTTAAATAGTATCTGGTTATCAAACAGTATAATTAATATCTTAAATCGACGCATCTTCAATATGTTATTTCGTGATTATAAAATAGATAAATTTTTATGAGGTTAAAAAAAACTAATGATATCCTCTAAAACCAACCGTATCTTCTTCATTATGCAAAATAGTTAATCAAAAACATAACACAACACGAGTATTTATCAGCCTCAGCCTCAATCATCGGTGTCAACAGCAAGAGCTGCCGACAATTCTTGCCCTGACAACTACCTAGGGGTCGTTATCTAACAACAAGCTGTCCCGAAAGCTGTAATGGTGTATTTTGCTGGATACGTTCAATATTAATGCAAGATAAATGTGAAAGTCGAATAAAGATAAATGTGAAATTAAATGACTAAAAAGTAAATGCAATACGCATGGAGCTTTTATTAATTTATTTTTTCAATAAATATGTTAATTATGATAGACTCAAATTATCATAAGGTTTTACAAATTTTTTATATTGAATTTTGAAAAAGAACTGCTTGAGGGAAAGCTGTAGCTTTAACGTCTTCAAGCTACAGCTTTCCCTCAAGCACTCCTCAGTGCAATTTGCTACTTGAGGTGTGGTATACTATCGCAAAAAGCTCAAGTTGTTACCAATTCGCCTTCGCCAATATGCACATATTCTTTCTCTTCTCTATTATTATTATTATATAGTATTCTATATAAACCTTTTACTCCACGTTACCTCAAATCTCGGTTTACGTTCTTGAATGACACATACCTCAAACTGTTGAGATCGTCGGAGAACCTAAAACTAAAAATGCCGGGGTTCGGTTGTGGAACGCCCTACCTCCGCCTGCCTGTATTCAAGAAACAAGTGAAATAATACTAACTGGGAGACGTCAATGTCAATTAACTTCTACTAAGTTGACAAGGTGACATTATTTCTTATAGTATACTCGTATGTACTTAGAACTTATAAATCACATATATTTATTTAATTATATGTATCTAATAACACCACCAGCCGTGTTCAGCACATTGTATATTCCCCTCTAGTATGTTATACTCGTATATTCACCTAAGTCCAACAAATAGATACTATGTGTAATTTACACTTTTTATATTTATGTATATACTACTTTGATTTCATCTTCTTTTCTATTTCTAATACCCCGTGAGTTTTGAGATTCATGTTTTAGGGTTTGGTTTATTTTTCTTCTGATTGGGATTTCTAGATATTTTTTTATTAAAATTGAAAGATGATAACAAAAGTATACACTAATTTTTGTTGTTTTGTTTAATTTTATTGCTTTTTTGTTGCGTGGTTATTAGTAGAGTATTTTAGAGTTAGAATATTTTGGAATAATATTATTTAGCAAATTTTAATTATTCATAATTATTCTTAACAAAAACTCCTGTTGGTAAGATTTTTTGAAAACGTAAATCATTTATATAACAAAGTGCTATTGTGGCGTATTCCTGGTCAATTATAAAATCACATTTTTTTGTCTCTATTTTTTCATTCAAATTAAACTGAAGTTTATTTGAAATAATCTTTACCCGACGAATAATATTCAAGGCTTATCTAGTATAGTTATACGACATGTTCTTCTTCATGTAAATTAATATAGCAATAAAGTAGACCATTCCCTCCGTGTATGTGAATATGTAATCGCTTACGAAATCTTTTGTTTGGGATCCTTCAGTTCCATACAATGAATGATACAATTCAAACATTAAGTGCTAAAATTAGATTCTATGAATACATACGAAGTATTGTTTAGTTTTTGAGAATAGCATAGAAAAGTCTGATTTGGATTTAATTATTGAAAAAAATATGTATGATCAATTGCAAAGTTTAAAAAATACTAATTCGATACCCACTATATTTATCACACATTTTCACCCGCAACCTGAATATTCCTGTGGCTATTTACTGAAAAATACATTTAAAATAATTTTTTTTAGTTATAAAATTTACATTTAAGTAAAATTCGATCAGGGAATCGACTATTAAACGCTCTTGATGATAATGAATGAATGTAAAAAAATGTTTACTTTACTTTTTTCTTATTGTATCTTCAATTTCTTAAAACTTCAGTGATGTGTTTATTACTGTTTCATAATAAGCTCTTGATCGATTATTATTTAAAAAGTGCTTGTTTGTACAGACTTGAAGTATCATAGTTTTTATAACTACTCAGAAATTATACGACTATATAGATATTTCTATAAAGAACTCTTTACTAACTTTATATTAAAAGACTTTGGCTGATCTACTGTGTCTACTTCTTAATACGTTTTAAGTTGTCAGTAAAACGACGCGCATCATAAACCGAGCCAAGCCAAATTTTATTCTAATAAAACCGCATGTAAAACAGAGTAATTTCGAATCGGAGGCTGTTAGGGAAATGCTTCCGAAAAGGAATATAATATAATACCAATGATATCTGATGATTTTATGAGCATTAATCAGGCTCCAAAATAAAACTAAAGGACATCATTCACGCTCCATACAAAAATTACCAAAAAAAAAGTGCCGGCCAATAAAAAAAATGGTTTTATCGGTTAGAGAATGACATTCTAAGATTTTTTTCTTTAGACGGCTAAGAGCAAAGACCGATTACTTATGAGTTATATGACTTAGAAATAATAAAAAAATGCATTTATACGAGTTCGTCTGAACAATTTTTACTTCATTACTATAGCAAAATTCAAATAATGATGATAAAGAATAACTTAATCTCGCTTAATAATAATATAATATGACAAAAAGCCTAATTATATACAATCATCATTTGGTACCTAAGTACCTACGTAGGTATTTATGTGTAGGTAATAGGTCTTTACCTATGAAATTGCCGTTTGTATGCAATAAGTGAAAGTACTTATTTTTTCAAACTTTTTTATTTCTGTTATTCGAAGTAATCACCCATGCAATCAACGCATCTTTGCCAACGCATTGGCAGTTTATTGATAGCCCTTCTTGTAAAAATCAGCTGGACGGGAGGCAACAAACTCTTCAAAGGCATTTTGTACTGCCTCTCGCGAATTGAATTTTTTACCCACTAAAAAGTTGTCTAAATTTTGGAAAAAGTAATAGTCGGTAGGTGCAAGGTCTGGTGAGTACCAAGCAACCAGCTTTGGTCAATCGGTCGTCCCCACTGCTCCTTCACGACAACGCACGACCCCATACTGCACAACAGACTGTCTCCAAGCTGCAAGAGCTGGGGTTGGAAGCTCTTCCTCATCCGCCATACTCACCAGACCTTGTTCCCCTTACATTAGTTCCCTTCTCATGTTTATCCTTAGACATGAGAAGGGAATATTCTATTGATAAATAAGAAAATTATGTTGTTTCCGAAGTCAGATTACCAATCTTTAATTTATTAATTTAAAAAAAAGGCAAAGCGAGTGAATTAATAAGGCCTTAGAGATTTTGATTATCTGTTGTGAGAGCCTGTTACTTTATCTAAATGTTACTCGAACTTTATCTCATAAGAGATATTTCCTGAAAAGGTAGTTTTTGCAAAAAAATCGCATGATGGACTGAATTCTTATTTTGTTTGTTTCACGTGACTTTAAATATTATATTTTTAAGAAATATTGTATCACGCTTCGCAGCAAGTTGTACAAGTTTATGAGATTTTATAAAATTGAAACGTTAACACGAGGCGTCGTCTGTAGTCACGTGCTAATTAAACAAGTAACAAAATATTCCAATCACCCTAGACTTCAATTAAAAGATTGTTTTAATAAAATATCTTATCTCTTTAACAATTACTCTTCATATACAAAAACTGCATGGTTCATGGAGGGACTTTTAATGTTTTTTTTTTGCAGGACACCAGTTAACTCCTGTCTGGTTTAGTATTGAACTTCTTGCGTTGCGTATCCACAGTGGGTGGGGTTCTTAGGATCCCTCGATGTAGTTAGTGTATAAGATTGGAATGTAGATAATGATTGGGTTTTTTCTTGAATTTCTGTAACCTCACACACTTGGCGAAAAGCAACTAAAAAATTGCTGTGAGAGCGTGTCGTCTCACTGTTATCAGAAAAATAAAACTTGGTTATGAATTAGCAAAAGTCCAAGGATTAAATAGTACACTGCAAAGTATTTTAACAATACGAAAATTTTACACAAGATGTAATGAGAACCACTTGAGCTAGGCGCGGAATTCCGATAAGTCAAGTACAGAAGAAAATTAGACCAAAGTTTAGAAAACGCTTAAAGTTCTGAAGTTGTTCTTAAGAGATATCGAGATAGCTGACATCTCCATAGACGGTTGTCTGTCCTCTTGTCAAACAATTTTTAATCGACCTTCTTCAATATAATGTAATGTCTTCTTCTCTATGATGATGAATCGAGAACTCTCCTAAAATTTTCATTTTCGGTTATTTTATTTTCCATCTCATCTCATCTATCATCAGAAGATCGTAATCGTAAAGTAAATGAATTTAAGAGTAACAGAACTGTAATTTACTACAAAATTAAATTACGTAAAAATAATAATATAGGAACAAAAATACGTTGGATTAAGAAGATTGAAAGCTAGATTTACTTGTCATACAAATGTTCAGTATTAAGAGGGGCTTGTGGCCAAGTTGTCACAGAGTAGGTTAATAATACACAGCAAAGTATGCAATCGCAGCCAGGTACTGACCTGGTACTGATACTGACCTAGCAGTGCCTCGGAGAGCACGTTAAGCCGTCGGTTCCGGTTGCCATACGAACATCTGTGGCAATCGTTATGGGTAGTTTGAGCCCTGAAAAGTCCGACAACAGTCTTTCTACAGAACTTTGATATCGCCTAGTACTTGGGTTGTGGAGATCTGATGGCTGATCGTAAAAAATTGCAGTTCAGCCTTATCGTAGTAGACTTAAAGCCGACCCCAACCTAGTTTAGGAAAAAGGCTCGGAGGAAAAAAGCAGATGTCCTATTTCTAACATTCTGTTCTGAAAATTTTAAGAATTTTCAGTTAATATGCAATTGAACTAAAGACAAAATAACCCAACCAAGAGATAAATAAAAATGTTTCAAAACGTCAAATAAGCGTTAACAGCATAATATCAAGTTAAAAATCTATGCAAAATGCAAGTGATCAGCTTGTCGTCTTATCCAAAAATGTACGCAATCTACAATTTTCTAAATTATGTAAGTGATCCGTGAGTTTACTACATATCGGTTTAAAGATCTTTATTTCTCAAAAAACAATTGTAAAGTTTCAAGGTTTTAATCATTACATTTACGTTTGGTAGTTAATTGTTTGTTTCTCTTTGAATACGAATAAGTTGCAGACAAGAAATTTACAGTAAGTACACACAATATTGTTACGTGGATGCTCAAGTTACAACTGACCAGTGAAAGATTTTGTGAGTTGAAATAAAATGTGCACGCTTATGTGAATTCCGATTAATCGTGAAGGCTTGATACTAGGCTCGATTCACATCACGTGTCGGCCAATGCCAGAAAGGTAGCCGAGGATACTATTACAACAGAGCATTACTGACTATATAATGTACAAGCAGACGCACAATCAGCACGAGTTCTGTTCTTGAAGTAACAGCACAACCAACTAATCTTACCAAAATGATGAAGCTGGTAAGTTTTTTCCGTTTGATTCGACACTTTAAAAATGGAACATACGCAAGGGGCAACAGTTTTAATTTGATCATACGTAAATTGACAGATTTTAACTATCAAAATATAAAACTAGAAGAGCAATTTATTGTTAATTTAACATTTTCATGTTGACAGTATAACAAGAAAATAGAATAAATAAAACGTATTCTATTAAATAGTACTATAGGTTTCGAACTAAACGGGCGCAATAGTAGCAGCAAGGAATTTGTTTATAAATATACCAAGGTTAATACATAAATATATTACGAAGTGTCGCAAGAAAAAAAAGCCCGTGAATTTAAAATAGTAAAACCTCTTTTATTACGTCTATGTTTCATTATAACCCTTTCATATTACAGATTGTAGTCCTCGCTGCGCTTGTCGCCATCTCCTCTGCCAAACCCGCATTGGTAAGCGCCCCGTTAGTAGCAGCTGCACCTGCCGTAGTCACAGCGTCCAGCTCGCAGTACTACCACCGCTATAACAGCGGTTTAGCTGCCTACGTTGCTGCACCCGCTGCCTACGCTGCACCTTACATTGCCGCTCCGTACGTGTCAGCTCCGTACGTGTCAGCTCCGTACGTCTCAGCGCCGTACGTCGCTGCACCCGCTCCCATCGTTGCCGTTTAAATAACTAAACTGATTGCTGTTCTAACTCATTGTGATACTACGACTTACTCATTATTATTTTATGATTCAGTAATAAAAAAATTGTTATAATGAAGTTTTAGAAATGTTCTTTTCTTATTTTAATTACTTAAGATATGTTTCTTAATGGCTTTACAATACTAAAACTACATACGCTACTTAGCTCAAAATTAGATTAATTTTACAAAACTAGTAGAAGCAAATTCATGCATCAATTTTTATAAGATGAATGTAGCACCTTCTGATTTCAACGATGGTTTTCATTTTTATTAGCTTTATTCAATACAGGTTTAGATTTGGCTTCAAATTTTATTTGTCTAATTTTCAGAAACAATTTGGGATTTTTAACAAACATTCTTTAGAAATAAGAAGTATCACTATTTAAAATTACTCCAACGTGATATTATTAGAAGGAGAAAGTATGTGCGCAAACTTGATTTAAGAAAGTATAAGTGGACTACCAGAAGTGCTTTTGCTTTTTGCACGTGCAGCTACAGGTAGCTGAGACGTGGAAAAAATCTTTTAGTATCCCCAAAAAAATTTTGTCTATATTCAAAATAATCTGCCGCCTCACAAACTAAAATATTGAATTAGTAACACACATAACTCTTTATATTCACGTGATCGTGATTTTCATTGCTTAGAAAGTCAACCAGACTAAAGTAACAAAACACTCCCAAAATTGAATCTCTTACAAACATAATATAATTAACAGTCTGCTAACTTTTTATAATGTAAAGCAGCACGGCGCTTATATAACATTTAACCTTATAATTACTAACAAACGAGAAGCTGGTTGAAGATTAAATTTGTCAAATATTTCTTGCTTTTAAGTCTTTTTCTTCCAAAGATAATGCCCAAATAAAATAAGTATATAACTAAACGAATGGTAGATCTAATCAACTACATAAAAAAATGTTAAATTCTTAATATCCTTAAATATTTAATATTATTGGTTACCATAGTATCATAGTACTGTTATTATGCATCAGTAATTTTACTCTAAGGACACTTTCTGTACATTATTTCGAATTTACTTAGGAATGTGTGTATTTAACAATGTATAAAGCAATAGGTTTTAATACCAACACGACATCTTGTGTCGAGTCCGAAGCATTGTTCTTTTATGTAAATAATCTTGTATGTTAAGCGATTTGTCAATACGCTTAATCTAAGAATATTAATATGTTATTACATGTACGGATTTACCAAGCTTATCCAGGCACTTGGCAGAGTGCCCTGTATTTCAAAGGAGCGTTTATTTTACTGAAGTATAAATAATTCTAGTTAGGGTATGAAGGTTACAGGGTATATAGCTGAAATACGAAACATGGAATTGGATATATGACATAACTGTGAGGGACAAGGCTAGTACATTAGATTAGAAAAGGCTGAAAGTAGCGCCAGTGAACTAAGGAGCTGTGAAGCTGAGGAGAAATAAATTATCGTGATAATAACATGTGTGTGGAAAGAAGAGACAAATATAGTGAAGAGACTCTTATGTATGGAAGTTAGACAACCAAAAACCATTCTGCATGAAAGAGGATGTGACTGCAAGAGGAATAAATGAAAGTAAATAAGGAATAATAGAGTAAGATACTGTTTTTGCTCTCCAATAAATTTTGGGAAATAGCAGGAAGATTATGATGAGAGAGTAGTGTTTTTATTTGCAACTTTTAAGTATCAGAGATATAACATAAAGGTTAGAAACACTACTGACTACTGTTCTTACTTTGTCACCTTATCACACTGTTGTAAAAATGCAAAGAGGAATAAATACGAATATTTACATCCATTTGAAAGTTTACGGAAACATTGACAACTAACAATTCTTCGATATTAATATCGATCGACAACTTACCAAGAGAATTGTAACACTGCAACCTTAAATGCTAATGCCATTTTCGTGCCAGATAAAGCCTAGCATTTTCGTCACATCAAAATTTCTTTGCAACCCAAGTAACAGGGTCTTTACAGCTAGTATTCCATTATTTTAATTACCAATATGGCTACCGTACTAGAATAGAATTTTTCTAATTAATCATTTCTATTATCATAAATATTTTATATAGAATTACAACAATTGATTTGACGGGCCTGTTGGTCTAGTGGTTAGTGACACTGACTGCTAAGCCAGGGGTCGAATGTACTGGGTCTACCAATAGGGATGACCTGGTTTTGAGAGCTCATAGCGGCCATGTTTGATTATGGATCTTTGACGTCTCTTGACATTTGTGTTCAGTAAGGTTTGCCATTTTATCATGTCACGTTTCACTTTAAACTCCTTCTGTGCGTGCTATAAATCATAATAACAAAATTTGAAAGTGAATTCACTCTCCACGATACTGCTGTGCCTGTGAGACAAAGAAATGCCCGTAGTGAAGAGAATATCGCAGCCGTTCAGGCCAGTGCTGATGCGAATTCAAATCGATCAGTTCAACGCCGTTCACAAGAGTTGGGGCTCTCTCCAATGACCACCTGGCGTATTTTGCGGTTGGATTTGGGCCTACACCCATACAAAATTGTTTTGGCACAAGAATAGCCATCCGACTACAATGGTCGTGAATTTGCCGATTATGCACTGGAAATGATGGAAGCCGATGACGATTTTCATCGTAAAATCATCTTCTCAGATGAGGCCCATTTCTGGCTCAATGGATTTGTTAATAAACAAAATTGTCGCTATTGGAGTGAGTCAAATCCACGTGTGGTTTTTGAATCACCATTGCATCCGCAAAAAATAACAGTCTGGTGCGGTTTATGGTACGGTGGAATCATTGGTCCGTACTTCTTTGAAAGTGACGAAGGAAACCCTGTTACTGTGAATGGCGAGTGTTAACCGAATATTTCTTTCCGGAATTTGATGATATTGATGCAGACGACCTTTATTTTCAAAAAGACGGTGCACCACCTCATATTACTCGAGTGAACATGGAATTATTGCGTGGAAAGTTTGGTGAGTCGTTAATTTCGAGAAATGGACCCATCACTTGGCCACCAAGATCGTATGATTTAACACCTTTAGACTATTTTCTTTGGGGTTACGTTAAATCTAAAGTGTACAGCAATAATCCAGCTACAATTTGTGACCTAAAAACCAACATTCGACGAGCCATAGCCGACATACCGGCCGAAATGGTGCACCGCGTCATCGAAAATTGGCGTGAGCGGGTGATCGTCTGTAAAAAGAGCTGCGGCGGTCATTTGGCCGATATATTATTTAAAACATAAATTGCATAAAATTATCTATCAAATAAATTAATCGGATGCATTTTTCATAAAAAAATGAGTGATTTATTAAATTTTTAAACCAGGACGTTCTTATTAGTAGACCCCATATTATTATTATTTTTATATATAACTATGTTTATCAGCAGTCTCGTTACCATAGCACAGGCTATGCCTAGGTTGGAATCAGACGGCAGTGTGTGAGATGTGTGAGGTATATTAATAATTCTGATAGTGGCTCGCTTTTTACTTCTGTATTCTAAACGAAGAGAAAATTCATACACAACTCCGATCCAAATAAAATAAGCAAATAATTCCAACTGATACCAACGCCTGAGGCGTATCTTTATCCTCCTTAAAGATCTTGTAGTTCTCATTTATCAATATGTGCATTATTTCTGTTTCCAGATATACCTACGTTCTGCGTACAATTTTTCTTTGCTTTCTGACTCCAAAGGAACAAAATTTGAGTTTTGTAATATTTGTTACGCAAGAATCACTAAACAAAAACCCATAGTTGGCTTTGTATTAATAAAATACCTTTGAAGTCCATAAGTATTTCTTATTTGTTTTTAAAGACGGTACAAAAAATACTTCTTTGTTAAGAAACTGGAATACTGAAACCTTACCAATATCGTTTCCGTCACACATCGTGCTACAGGTAAATATGTAAACAGGTAATCGTTTGTTACGATAAATAAATTTCTCAAGGTGTTGCTCTGGCTTTGATATTAAAGAAGAAAGTATTATCAGTGTTAAATTTAAAATGCAATGGTTTATAAAAATGGTTATTAGCTGATTGGCTTAAGGACTTTTAATCTTACCACCAATCTGTAATAGTGACCATATCAACACGTCAAAAACATATATAATACATAATATATACATAATTATTGCTATTTAGCAGTACAAGCATAGGTACTTAATAAAATGTTATACTGTTTTGTAATAAACTTATTTTTTAAGAATGCATTGTTTACAAAAAGTTGTTAAATTAATTTTTGTGGGAGAGCCATGCCTTGGCACGTATAGGAATGCTCTACCGGAGTGATACGACAGCCTTACAGAAACCGGTGCTTAGTTATTCTTTCATTGTTTTTCACCGAGCGTGGTCAGCGGAGGCCCAAACCAATACTAGGGGAAGGAGGCACTCGAAGGTCGATCACATAATTGTGCCACTGAGGTTGCAGATCTATAGACCCGTCAAATCGTTTGCCACCTATTTTATGAAAAACTAACTCGATCATATTACTTGTCTTATTATTATTGTCTTTATTCGAAAACAATTTTATGTTGTAGTAAATAAAATACTTTCACATATTACTATTAAATATATCACTCTGATTTCTTGAACTAATATTATATCTACATAAATTTGCGAATGGAAATTTAGAAACTACGATTCATTAAGCAATGCATCTCTTTTTTTATGTTTGTTGGGGATAAAAATGGTGACTCCCGCTCCGGCTCGTTTCTGGTGCAAAGGATGTCCGTTGCAATTCAGCGAGGCAATGCTGCCAGTATCATGGGCACCTTTGCACCAGGAGCAACGCAAAGCGGGTTATATGATCTGACTTGAATAAAAAAAAATGTTATTTAAATTGATTAAAATTAGACCTACATATTACATAAAAGTAATACATTAAACGGTATACATTTAATAATGGAAATGTTTATTTGAAATGATACCAGGTAGAATGGGTATACGAGTAAATAGTAGGCTTAAACTTTAATTTGTAATTGGATACCCGTTTTCGCAGTTTCAAAGAAAAACAAATATACTCGTATGTTACGATATAAGTATCCACTATCCATCCATATACATACATACACACACACAGACCGTGTGAGACACGACGTGTCTCACACGGTCTGTGTGACCTCATAATTGTGTATTAGTATTAGTAGTGTATTTTATTTTTATTTCGATTTACTAAATTAAGTATGTGCTAGCAAAAATAACAGATAATTCGTAATAATATTTTGGAACCACTAGCTGTTTTCAATACTTAAATATAAATGTAAAAGTGTGTTTGTTTGTTACGCCTACACGCTTAATTCACTAAACCGATTTAAAAAATCTTTTAACCCTCTAACCGACACCCACGCAGGCGCAGCCTCGGGCAAAAACTTATATTTTATAAGTCCTAAATAGCACTACTAAAAACAAAGAGCATAATATCTCAATTTTTTTTTATTATTATAGTCATGAATCAACAGTGATTTTATCGTAATTTCACAATCATTTAATTTATATATATATTTATATATATAATTAAATTATCGTGTAATTATACAGCAACAAGGGGAGCAGGTGCAGCGATGTATGGTGCAGAGAGGTACGGAGCAGCGTACGAAGCGGCAACGTAAGGGGCAGCGGCGGGTGCTACGTAGGCAGCAGGTGCAGCAACGTAGGCAGCTAAGCCGCTGTTGTAGCGATGGTAGTACTGCGAACTGGATGCTGTGACTACGGCTGGTGCAGCCGCTACTAGTGGAGCACTCACTAATGCTGGTTTGGCGGAAGACATAGCGACGAGCGCAGCGACAAGTACGACCTTTAAAAAAAATGGTCAAACAAAATTGGAAGTAAGTGGTAAGTCAAATCTTTTGTAGAGACCTTTAATCCTATAATAACTATTTTACTATATTCAGTATCTCTAAGCCACACAAAACTTAACTGTCTTGGTAATATAAAATTTTAAATGTAATACAGTTTTCAACATTATTGACACTACTATCTCATTTATTTTGTACATATAAAACTACTTTCCACGTTAAAACTCATTCTATTGGAATAGTTCAATGAAATCAAGTTTTCAGTATTACGCACATCACTTTCCGTTAACAACTAATAATTTAATATACAGGTAACTTTTTGTAAACAGAACACTCACAAATTTCATCATTTTGCTGGATTTGTTAGGTTGTGCTGTTACTTTTTGAAGATGCGTCTTGTGTGCACGCATTTGCTTTATATACAAAGTGGTAGCAACAGTGTTGCAATCGGGCATTCTCGCATTTTGTCATTGACTATTGCGATGATTCATACAGAAGACCTCCACGGTGTCTTTTAAATTATTAAAGAAGATATTTGAAGGTATTGTCCAGAAAAGCTTAGACATGTAAAGTTAGATACCAACAATACGATTTATGGTAATCATTATATTTAATTGTGTGGTGTTATTGCCAAAAGTTTTTGTAAATATATTGTTCTTAATTAATTATAATCGACTAGAATAAGATTTATCTAGAACCTTAATATTCTGAAATGAAAGCCCCACTTGAATCAAAAGATTTTTTTTATTTAATCGAATAGTGGGCACGGTCACCTGATGGAAAGTGACTACCGCCGCCCACTAACGTGTGCTACTCAGGAGTAACAAACGAGTTGCAGTTGACTTTATTCTGATAAAGTCATCCACCTTGCATGAAATGGTGGTGTATAGCTTGCCTCTCATCCTTAAGTGCAACGGTGTGGATATTCATATGCCGTTTATAAGCTTATGACTTTACACATCTTTACATATCTCACACACGGCAGTCTGGTCCCAAACTAGGCAGAGCCTGTATCATGGTAACCAATCTGCTGATAAACATACATATGTATTTCTAAATACATATGTACAAGTACAAGAGCATGTGGAAAGCTCTACAGGAATGCGAAGTACCAGCAGAGACTATAGATCTTATAAAAGACATCTACCACAAAAGCAAAAGTCGTGTAAAACTGGAGAGACGGGGTCCCGAAATAAACATTTGTAGAGGCGTCAGACAGACCCCCTGTCACCTAGAATTTTTATAGCTGTACTCCAAAGTATAATGAAAACCCTGAACTGGGAAAGAAAAGGTATTAATATAAATGGGGAACTCCTCAATAATCTTCGATTCGCGGACGACATCATACTCTTATCTGAAACAGCATCCCAATTACAGAAAATGATAAACGAAATATACGACGTAAGCAGTGCGATTGGCCTAGAACTAAATGTTTCCAAGACTAAAGTCATGACAAACCACCACATTATACCAATAAGTGTCAATAACAATTCATTGAAATATGTTCAAAACTATATTTACCTGGGACAACAAGTATCCTTCGCTAAGACCAGACACGAAACTGAGATAAAAAGACGAATTAACATAACCTGGAACAAATTCTGGAGCAATAAAGAAACCCTAAAATCGAAACTCCCTATGATAATAATGAAAAAAATAATGGACTCATGTATCCTACTGTGTCTTACGTATGGCTGCCAAACGTGGATATACAATAATAACACTAAAAACAAAATACAAGTGTGCCAGAGGGCGATGGAACGAAATATACTAAACATACAAAGAAAACACAGAAAAAGAAATACAGAAATAAGAGAAACCACAAAATTAATAGACGCTTTGGAACACTCTCAAAAACTAAAATGGTCATATTGCACGTATGGACAAGGAAAAATGGACACTGAGAGTAACTACCTGGCAAGGACCAACAAGCAAAAGAAAAAGAGGTAGACCGAGAGAAAAATGGGTTGATGAAATAGTTAGAAAAGCCGGTGACAACTGGTTCACAAAAGCAAATGACAGACAGACGTGGAGCAAAATGGAGGAGGCCTTTACCCGTTGAGGGGTCCACATTGAATAATATGAATCGATCTAAAAAAAAAAAAATATTTATTTAGAAACTTATTTAAAATGACGAATGATATACATATTATACTACTGTTATATAATAATCATTGTATCAATTGTAATATTTTAATAATTCATGCATGCACTTCATATGTACTTTTAATTCCTGATTTACTTATATTTGTTTTGTAATAATAATAATAATTAGTAGGTAACTGTCAATAACCAAACACATGTTTGTAAAAAAGAGTAACATAATATGGCTGCACATATCGCCAGAAAAACCAGACGTTCTTTATTAGCTTAACTTACATTAATTTACATAAACAATTTGTTTTGCTTTGACGTCTGGCCTTGCTGTAAACATGTTAGATACCATAATGAAATTAAAGTCAGAAATTATGATTTTATAACATTTTCTATTGTTATACGAAAACGTTAAATGATTTTTTTATTTCGGTACAAGGTCTGACCAAGGATTCCAAATAATTTTACCAGATAAATAGGTCAAATAGGTCCAGGAGAGACACGTCTCAATTTGTTTGTTTTGCAACAAAAGTTAATACCTATACTGTCGGAGGTGTTTTCAAGTCAACAAGTCTTTTACTTTCACAAAAATCTTTTAAAATTATAATATTTCAATTTTTTTTATGTGGCCTCTAAAGATATATGTGTATATACAGGAGTATATATACAGTACATATGTATATATGTAATAAGTTTCCGCCGTCTTTTGTCAAAAAAATAATATTTATTGTGAAAGAACGGTCGTTTAAATTTAAACGAAGTATTGTCGATCACTAGCAACTACTTTTTCCCATCTTTTAGGCAGTAATTGGATTCCACGTCTGACGAACTACATATCTTTTGAGGCTATCCACGAATCAACCCAACTTTTGGTATCTCTAAATTTCAAGTAAGTGTTCATCTTGCGAATTCTAACGTAAACCTTATGCCATGCCATCTCTCTCAAAACGGTGGAAACTTATTTGTACTCCTAATAATAATATATATATTATAATATATACTTCCCACTTGACGATAACCGGCTGGAGCGCCTCCACAGTGGAAAAGTCAGCACGTGGAATCTCCAACCGAGAGGACCAACGAGCCATGCCACTTGCGTACCTTTTCGGGCGGGGGACGACTGCCACTATTCCCTCGACCACAGCCGTCCGCCAATATACCTCGGGTAGCACTTCCGCCCCGAAAGCCTAGGGGGAAGTTCCGGCCAACGCGCATGCCGCCTCCGTTAAAACGGTCCGGTAACTGCGTACGGCTCTAACCGCCAATTTCCTCTGAGGACACCAAAGGCGTGCCCTACTCCTGGCGGTCAGAGTACATCGGTGCAGCGTGTAGTGCCATTGACCGGACAACTCCCATGTACATCCAATGTGTATGCCATCTTGTCATGACGCCGGATACACACTAATTGGGTAAACAAATATTTCAGCTGGGCCTGAACCGGTACGAGGAGCGAGTTGACCACGATTGAGACGCCGTGGGGTGGCACCACCACAGGGCCACTTGTTTTAAATAAACAGATAGATCCAATAACATCATTAAGATACACCACAATTTAGTTTAAATTGGCTAATTTGCTGATTAAATTTATCATTGCTAAATTAATTAGTAAGATATGAAAACATTGCTTAGTATTAAATAGAATATAGAATCAGAATTGTACTGAATCTCTTCCAGGATAAAGTTTATCAACATGAAATCTCTATTTAAATTGGTATTATTTGTCATTTATAGGCATTTCTTTAAAATTGTACTTGGGCAAATAAGACCATGAACCGAGCGGCTAATAATCGCATAAGAATTCAGACGCCTTTTTAAATATTGTTAGCAAGCGTAAACTATGAGAAACGTAAATAAGTATCTGCTAGGCGCCATATACTCGTTACTCGTACAGTAGTTTTACACATTATCTTTATGGAAAATTAACAACAATAAGCTTAGCTTGATTAGAAGTATTAAAGATTTATCAGAAATTAGGTTTGTTTTATTTGTGGTTGTTAGATATAACTCTGTATAATAACTCAAATCGTGTCAGGTATACAAAAAAAGTAGAAAATATTCAACCCACGTTATAAGTAGATCTTTAATCTTTACAGCATACAAATTGTAGGCGTCATACTGAAAGTGGCACAACATGGTGTTACTTTTTGTTAATTTTAAAACAAGACTTCCAACGTTTGTAGCTTGCGGCTTGACGTTGATGCCGAAATCTCTTATTTAACGCAAACCCTTGAAAACTTGTCTCACAATAATTCTATTTATAAGTTTAATACGACCTTGAACAAATATAATAATACCTACTCACCTGTAAATATATAAGACATTATTTTCATTTAGTTTGCTTCTTTCCATTTTACTAAACATAAGACTAGGCAAATACTAAGTTTGTATTGGCCTTGAATATTTAGTTCGCCTGTATTAAATAATACAAAGGCTGTTGAAAAATGAGTGTGCTATTAAAAAGTAAAAATAAATATTTACATCTAAGCTGAAGAAATGTATATATAAATAATATAAATATAAGAAGGGCTGGATGAATAGTTTTGCCCCTTCTTGGTGAGACGCCACAAATGTTAGCCAGGTCTTGATGGGCGTGAGTCATTCACCACGACATTGGTAAAAAAACAGGTTCTCTTGATTAAGAAGAAATATAGTTTGATTTAGAAAGACTACTCCTAGTACTCCTTCCTAAAAGGCCGGCAACGCGTTTGTGACTCCTGGGTTGCAGACGTTCATGGGCGGCGATAGTCACTTTCCATTAGGTGACCCGTCTGCTCGTCTGCCCCCTCTAACATAAAAAAAAAAAATCTTTTTGTTTTCTTTTCTAGTTAAAAAATAGATATATTAGATACATAAATTATTTGAAAGTGGACCTTTCAAATAATTTCTGTTTCTAATACGACTATTTTTCGCCACAATCCCAAGTTAGTATTGCCTTTAAACATCTGTACACTTGATTCCTTGATACTTTCAAACTATCTCTACTATTCAGATGTTACCGGTTTTGTAAATGGATTAGTAGTATAGCTGATTATTCTAGTATCCTGTTGCTGATCAGCTGTTAGCAACAATACGCTTAAAACTGACTTCAGACGATTCCAGTGGGACAATTGATGATGACAATTACATAAATCAGTACACAGTAGTTAATTTTATCCTTTGGTTTAAAGGCATTAAAATAAATAAGTTCGTCAAAACTGGCCTTTTCATTGCACGTCCTATGGAAAATCTGTCCGCTATCAAAAGTCTGTCCTATCCGATGTCGATTTTAGACATTTACAATACTGTACCGGGTATGGTAACCAGACTGCTGATGAACCTACGTATTTATACCTAAACTAGCAGAGACCCGCGGTGTTACCCGCGTTTGTTGTTATAACCGCGGGCAACGCCGCGGGGCGAAGCTAGTCTAAACAAAGTAGCCTAAGTTACTCCTTATGTCATCAGCTATCTGCCAGTGAAAGTCCCGTCGAAATCGGTCCAGACGTTCAAGAGATTACCCGGAACAAACAGACAGACAGACAGACAAAAATTGTAAAAAATGTTATTTTGGCATATGTACCGTGTAAACATACATATGCATTTAGTAAAAAGCGGTTATTTTAATATTACAAACAGACACTCCAATTTTATTTATTTGTATAGATGTATAGATACATACATATCATGGATTACATCCAAACACAGAAGATCGTGTTCATCACACATTTATTTGTCCTGGGTGGGAATCGAACCTACAACCTTCGTTTTAGCAGTAGAGACCATTAATCACTAGCCGAGCAGGTCACTCTAACTAATAATGTGCGATATTTGGCTATTTATAATTCAAAACAGGTCGTAAAATTCGAGTAAGGAAAAACAAGTAGACAAACTTGCAATTTGCTGACTTTTATTAAAGCGATCTTGTTCTAGTTGCTTACTTTTAATGCTGCCTTCTTATCACACTCACGTGAGTATGTAAATATCGATACTGTAAATCTACAAACTAGATGCTTTTGAAAATATTACTGGCTAAGAATAGTTTTTTTACATAGTTGATCTACATACAGTAAAATTGGGAGCTCAATTATTGTTATCTTTTTAATTATTTATTATATTTATACATTACATAAATACGTCCTCAATATTATCTCCAGTAAATTTCTGTAGGTTTAGTTCACTGGATTCGTTAGGGAACTGATAAAAAATGGAATAGTTGTTATATGTACATAATTTGTCTTAAAATTAAACATAAAACTTGTTAACTTTTGCCTCTTAGTTGGAAATATCTAAGTAAATTTCCTATAACCACGCATTCTACTTATGTCTATTACACAAAAAAAACTATAGTAGGTTAGTAGGTGCAGTAAATAGGCAAATACAATATTACAAGTAATGTCTGGTACGTTGGTACTTTCCAAATGACCCATCGTTATTATTCTTTCGACGTTTTCAATACGATTTTTGTAGCCATCAAGGTCCGTGTCCTTACCCATTGGACCATTAGGTATTCTGCGACACCCGCTACATTGCCTCACCACGATGCAAAATTTGTTACACCTATATAAAAGCGAGGGCTACATATCCTAACGCCCGCATTATAATATCAAAAGCGGCCGGAACGGGACATCAATATGCTCCGAACGGTAATATTAATTTTAAAAACAAAAACATTATAATTCTATATCTTAAGTTTTGACATTAATTCCACACTTTATTTCCAGGTCTTATCATTGACACTAATATGTGGTTTGGTGAAAAGCTCCGGGGTTGGGGTTGCTCCTCTGCCTCTTGCAGGATCCATTCCACCATTAGCAAATGCTCCAGTTGTTACAGCTGCAAGTTCCCAATACTTTGAAAGGACCTTCAACCGTCTTGTGGTTCCTCCAGTGGTAGCACCAGTTGCATCAGTGGTACCTCCTCCACTGGCTCCTGTAATTCCATTACCTCCCGCGCCTACAGTATTTGTTGAACCTACTAGAAATGTACCAGTAGTTGTCAACACACAACCATCATCACCACCACGGCAACCAGATCAACCTAACATTGCCATAGCAGTTGCGACAGCACACGCCGCAGCTCCTGTTGCTACTATATTGTTACCACCATACCCATTTGGATTTCCGCCAACCTTTGGATTTATACCCTCTGAACAACCAACCAATAATCCTGACGAAAATACCAAAGAACCAACAACACAAAAAAGTACAGAAAAGGAAGCTACAACAACTCCGGAACCTGCTATCGTACCTGTAGATGCATCAAACAGTGACAATAACGTTGTGCAAGCTTTACCTTCAAATGAAGATATAAATTTCAATCTCTATGGCCCTCCACCACAAGGGTCTAGGCCACAATTCCAACCACTGCCTCAACCACAAGCTCCTAACGGACAGTTTCAACCTCAAATACCGAACCAACAAAAGCCAAATCCACAATTTCAGCCGCACCAGCCTAATCCTCAATTTCAAATCCAACAGCCGAATCTACAGTTCCAACCTCAACGACCAAATCCGCAGTTCCAACCACAACAACCAAATCTGCAGTTTCAACCACAACAGCCAAATCTGCAGTTTCAACCTCAACAACCAAATCCGCGGTTCCAACCACAACAACCAAATCTACAATTCCAACCTCAACGACCAAATCTGCAGTTTCAACCACAACGACCAAATCCGCAGTTACAACCACAACAGCCAAACCCGCAGTTCCAATCGCAACAACCAGAGTTTCCACCATACCCGCCACATCAGCAACCTCAGCTACAAATCCAACCTCATCAAAGGCCGTTGCAATCGAAACAACAACACTGGAACAAGCCAAAAGGAAGACCACAAAAACTAAAAACATCAGTGGAAGTAGTACCAGTACCGTTGGCTTACATCACTCCACCACCTATTCACAAAACTCACTCCCATGTAAAAATTCTGAAACATATTTACTCCTACGCACCAGCATCTAGTCCTAAAATAATTTTAAAACATGTTAAGGTGCACCCTGTTCGACTGGTGAGACATAAAGTTGTTGGTGTCCGTTTACAAAACCTTCGAGCTAATGATAGAGATATTGAAATTACTACCGTTAATCCTTTTCGAAAGCCCAATACTAAGCCGCCAAGGGTATAACATTTAAGTTTTAGTTAATTATTCACTTGTTAATGCATTTGCACGTTGTTAATGTAAATGAATATTATAGATATTTATATTTTGTATGTTTTTGTTTTAATTATTCTTTTTCATTTATAGTTGTGTGAACATTAATTAATTCCTCTCAAGGCGGAACTCTTTCTAGTGTTTCACAGTGTGTATTAATATATAAACGATTTATAGAAATAGATAGATGTTCAAAAGGATGAAAAATAATAGAAAAATTTCATGCGTAGGATAAAATGAGCCATCAGAATTGCGTTACACCATTTCCAACACGTTTAGTTCATTTCATTGTTAAGTAGCATTTGTTGCTTGTAGTCTTGGCCTAGACCGACGAGACGTTTTTACGTTACGCAAGTTTTGAATGACAAACGCACATGACATGCATTCTTAATGTCAATAGACGTTTAAAGTAATGTAACGAAAGTGACATTTGTATGACAAACAAGGGGGTTACCTATGAATAAATTGTAGGGAATATTTTAGCACTTAATAAAAATAAGTGTGCAAAGTATGAAGCAATGAAATTTTGTTTACATTTGTAATTTTTAATAATAAAAATATTGTTAATTTTGATGACTGAATGATAGAAACATCAAAGGCGTATAAAACGGGTATGCAGGGGCCCTGTTCTCATGTGTTTTTTTTTATATCATATGGCACAGCATAGCAGACGATTCACCAGATGATTAGGGACTACTCACGGATACTCCAGAGTCACAAGAGCGTTGATGCCTTTTGAGTCCTTACCCCTCGAGTAAGGCTCCACAGCTCCATTCGCCTCACTCACTTGATGCAAATCAATAAAAACTGCTTAACACTGTGAGGTGACGAATTTAGAATACGGAGTGTCACCGCCCCTTTTCATCCCGTGGGTGTTGTAAGAGCCGACTAAGGTCGCAAAATACGCAAGACAACAGCACTGCAAAGAGAAGGAAAACTTGAAACAAACCCTTTTTTTTTTTTTTTTTTTTTTAACGTGTGGAAATCCCCTCGGACCGTCACCCCTCCGGGGTTTGCGGCGGGGTGGTGTGTCGGACTCGGACCGACTAAAACCACACGGTGTGCCACTCTGCGCCTGTAACAGGAGGGATCCGGGAACAGCTGTTGTTAAGACATCCGGACCCCTTCTAGCGCCAGCCCGCTCCTGGTGCGGGCTCCGTCTCAATGTGGATGTTCCTCTCTTTAGGCGACGTCCGGCACACGCGGACACCGCCCCCTCGCGGCTGGCCAACTAATGCGGGTGGAGGGGAAACCCACCCCGTCCACCCGCGGCCACACTCAGGGCGGCATGAGGCTGTGATAGGCGGGCCTCCGCCGCCCGGTTCGCCGGCGGCGGATCGGGTCCGAGTGGAGGTCGTCCTCCCGGGCCCTCTCCGCCGCCTCCTTCCGCGAGATTACTACCTCGCAGAAGGTTGCGACCGCGGTAAAACAACTGTCGCTACCGGCCATGGAGCGTACTACGGCCGGTAGCGAGAGATCCACTCCGATGACTGCAGTGAGGGCCCGGCGCTGCGCCGCCCATGCGGGGCAGACCGCCAGCGTGTGCTGGGCCGAGTCCTCATTGTAGTCGCAGTGGTGGCAGGCGGGACTCAGTTCCCTCCTAGCGACTGTGTGCAGGTACTTTCCGAAGCAACCGTGCCCGGAAAGCACCTGCGTCAGCCGGAAGGAAAGGGTCCCGTGCTGCCGCCCTGCCCACTCGGCGATGACCGGCTGGAGAGCCTCCACGGCGGCGAAGCCAGCGCGTGGAGTCTCCAGCCGGAACGACCAACGAGCCATCGTGGCTCGGCGAGCGGCTTCGCGCCACTCGCGCACATCATCGGGCGGAGGGCGAAATCCGCTCTCCGCCCGGGAGTCAGCCACTCGCCGATAAACTTCGGCGAGCACTTCCGCCTCCAAATCCCACGGGGGAGTTCCGGCCAACGCGCACGCCACCTCCGTCGAAACGGTGCGGTAACCGCGTATGGCTCTGACCGCCATTACCCTCTGAGGGCGCCAGAGGCGTACCCTATTCTGGGCGGTCAGAGCCGCCGCCCACACCGGTGCACCGTACAGTGCCATTGACCGGACAACCCCCGTGTACAGCCGTCTTGTCGCGACGCTGGGTCCACCCATATTGGGCAAAAGTCGCCCTAGGGCAGACGCAGCGCCGACCAGCTTTGGAGCAAGCTGTCGGAAGTGCTCGTCGAAGAGCCACCTCCCGTCGAGGATCAGGCCCAGATATTTCATCTGGGCCCGAACCGGTACGAGGACCGAGTTGACCACGATTGAGGCGCCAGGGGGTGGACCACGACGGGGCCCATGGAATAACAGGGCCTCCGTCTTATCTAGGGCCACCCGTAAGCCCAGCGCCTCAATGCGCCCGACCACCAGGGAGACTCCCCCTGTGGCCAGGCGCGCCGCCTCTTGGAAGTTTGCCCCCCGGGCTGTCACGAGGGTATCGTCTGCGTAACAGGTTACACCCAGCCCGGGGGGGAAATCGGCGCGAAGGGCCCAGTCGTACCCTATGTTCCACAAGAGGGGTCCAAGAACAGACCCCTGTGGAACACCGCACGACATGGGCCGAGACCTCAGATTACCTTCTCGGTCCTCGTACACGACGGTACGCTCCTCTAAATAGTCTGCCACTAGCCGCCTCAGGTACTTTGGCACCCCATGATAGTGGAGTGCTTCCCTGATGCAGCTGAATGGCAGACTATTGAATGCGTTGGCGATGTCCAATGACACCGCCAACAGCACGCCGCCACAGCTCACGGCCTCTTCGGTCACGGCCCTCAGGCGCAACACGGCGTCGACTGTCGAACGCCCCGCCCGAAAACCAAATTGGGCGTCCGACAGATCGGGGCCCACCTCGCAGAGGTGCCGGACGATGCGGGCAGAAAGAACCCTCTCAAACAATTTGCCCGCCTCGTCCAGCAGCACGATGGGCCTATAGGCCGCGACCGAATCGGCTGGCCGTCCCGGCTTCCTCAATAGGACCAGCTTCCCGCTTTTCCAGCACTCAGGGAAGCGTCCCGACGCCAAGCTAGCGTCGAACATCTCCCCGAGGCGGTCTGCCATGTGGTTGAGGGCCAGGGCCAGCACTAGGGCCGGTACCCCGTCTGGCCCAGGGGCGGAGTTCTTGGAACGGATCCGTAGAACAGCCGCCCCTACCTCCGAATCCCGGACGGGCGGAACATTATCCTCCCCGTGCTCCCCGTCGTCTCCGGCCAGGGAGGCCATCGACGGGGGAGTGTGTTCCGCCCGTTGTGGGAAAAGGCCCTCAACCACTTCTCGCAGGAAGCTGGGCTGGAGAGTCTCCGTAAGGGGGAGGCCCGACGCGCGGAGCTTTTGTCGCACCGCGCGGTAAGGGCGACCCCAGGGGTCACGATTAAGACCCTCCAGCATCTCCTGTCTCTTTTCTTCTTTGGCGCGGCTAATGGCCAGCTTCAGAGTTTTCCGCGCCCGTCGGTACTCCTCATGAAGCCGGTCCTCCTCACCGTCTCCACGGTGACGCCGCCGACTGCGCGTGTAGGACCTCCGGGCACGTGTACAGGCCGCACGGAGGTCCGCCAGCTCCTGGGACCACCAGTAGACCTCCTTCCTTGGAGGCCGACGACCTCGAATGCGGGGCATGGCCGCATCGCAGATATGCGTAATCGCATCGCGAAAGCGGCCAGCCCCCACGTCGACCTCCTCGGTCGGAGCCTGAGGAGACAGCCACGAGTGAATTATGGCTGCCTCCTCTAGTAGGTCCCGGTTCAGTCTGGCAACAGCCCACCGCGGAAAGCGGGATAAACGCCGCGCCACGTGACCCCTACTGGAGTCCTGGGTCCGGGAGAGCTCAAATCGGATATAGAGATGATCCGAGAGCGTCTCAACCTCTTCCAGGACACGCCAGTTCCTTACTCGTGCGGCGAGGGCAGGGGTAGCGAACGAAAGGTCCACTATCGACCCCCCCTGCTGTCGCACGCACGTGTTGGTGGAGCCTCTGTTGAGGAGACAGAGGCCCACCGAGGCCGCCCCACTCCTCTACGGCCTCGCCCCTTGCGTCCGTCCTGGGGGAACCCCACGCAATGGACTTTGCGTTGAAGTCCCCCAGCACAAGGACGTGCCCAGACGCTAGTCGCCGTATCGAGGTCTCCAAGCTGGTTAGGAAAACCTCGAAGTCGTTCAAACTCCGGTTGGGGGAGAAATAGACACCATATATGGTGATCCCCCCCCACTCGACGGCAACATATCCAGTGCCCTTGTCTCTTAGCGACAAGGGCGGGGAATGAGCCGTCGTGGAACCGACGACTGCCACGGAGCCGTCCCAGTCACCCATCCAGTTTGGACGGGGAGGGACAGAATAGGGCTCCGCGACTACGGCAACACCTATCGACCACTGTGCCATGGTTTGCAGGAAGAGATCCTGCGCCGCGGCACAGTGGTTCAGGTTCGTCTGGACCAGGAGGCTGGAGACCCGATCCATTACTGGATCGTCTCTACAGCCTCCTCCATGGGCGACGACGTCGACGCACGAACTACATCGGAGGCAGCCTGAGTCGACTGGCTAGCCCCCGATGCTTGCTGAGAGTTGCGGGGAGGCTTGCAGCCCCCCTGCCCCATCTGATGATTGGCGGGCTTGTTACCCGCCGCACACACCGGGCAGTGAGGGGCGGCAGAGCATTCCACCGCCACATGCCCCGGTCGACCACAGCGGAAACATAGTCCGCTGCAGTCGAAGCAGCTTTGGCACTTGACGCGCGTGTGCCCCGATGCTAGGCATTTGTAACGCCTCATCGGTCTCGCCGCCAGGACTGTGATCCTAGCGCTCACGAAACCGATGAGCAGCCTGCCGGCGTCGGCCAATACTTTGGCCGACGCTACGGGACAGCTGACCCACACGGCGCCAAGCCCCCCCCCCCCTGGACCGGGGCGGATGGTGCCGACCCTGACGTTGTCCGCGCTGCACCCCGTCTTCTTCCGGATTACAGCGCGGACATCTTCGGCCGTCACAGAGTCGTCCAGGCCCGAGATGCGCAGCTCCGCGCACTTGGTAGGCCTGGCGATCTTGACACCATCTGTGGCCGCGAATAAACCCCGCAGCCTCTCAGCGAAAGTGTCCGCCGTCTTGGCGCCTTCAGCCCCTGGGAACTCGAGAACTCGAGCTCCCGTTTGGGCGAGGCGCATCTTGACCCCCACCGTCCCAAAGTCGTTGGCGAGGCTGTCCCGGGCCTTTTTAAAAACGGCCGCATAGGACAACCCGCCGTCAGCCGCCTCCGGGGACACGGTCACCACTACAGCCGCAGTTTTGGGCGGCTGCAGCTTCCGCGGCCTCTTTGCAGAGGCCGTTGCCACCGGTGGCGAAGGCTGGGCTTGGGCTGCTTTTTGGGCAGCCCTTCTGGCCCGCCTTCGGGACTTCTTGGAGCCCCTCGCCTCCTGCCAGCCCTCGTTGGAGGGGGCAGGTGCGGAGGGGCCCGGCAGGGGTGTCGGAGTGGGGAGCGGAGGGAATGCCACTCCGCTCCTCGGCGCCGTTTTAGGCCCCGTCTTGGCCGGCACTTTGGCCTGCGCCTTGGCCGGCGCCTGGGCCGGTGCCTTGGCCCCCCTCCTCGGCTTTTGGGGAGCCGATGGAGTCGGGGCAGACGCCTCCGCCGCGTAGGAGACGCGGCCTCCCACTACGGGGAGCGCGGTCGGAGCGGCGGCCTTAGGCCGCTGTGTCGACGCGAGCGGGGGGCGCACAACCGGCGCAGGGGGCAGTCTCGCCTCCAGGCCAGCCAGGCGTCCGTCCAGCATATTCCCAACTGCGATGAGGATTTCTCGCAGTTGGGAGTCAAATGCCCCTGAGTTGGTGGTAGGGGCAGGCTGGGACGCGGACGGGGCTTCCCGGTCGGGGAGGTTCGCCTGGAAGCGGGCGAACTGAGCGCTCAGCTCGTTCACCCGCTCCGTCAGCCTCTCGTTGGCCACCTGCAGGCGAGACACATCGCCCACCAGGCCCTCAACGACCTCCGACAAAGCGGAGGAGGAGTCCTTAAGGGCCCTCACAAACGAGCCCTTAAGGTTCACGGACTTGGTGGCCACCTTGTGGATGACGGCCACCGCCGCTTTCGCCCTCTCCTGCACAAACACGGGAGCCTGGGGGGCATTTCCCCCCACCGGCTCCCGAACCTTGAGCAGGAGATCCGCGATCTCCTCCTCCGCTACGGCCTCGCCGTCCACTCGTACATTCCTGTATGACTCCGCGTTTGAGAACGCGGAGCCTGACGGGGTCGAGACCGAGGCCGAGGCCGGTTTGCGTGCCCTCCCTCGGCGGCTGCTTGCCACCTTTGGTGGCATCATCTCCTGGGACGTGTCGGTTTCCACGTCCCCTGAGCGTCCGCGTTTTCGGCTGTCGCTGCGATGTTCCGCTTCCATGGCCTCCGCGCCATCCGACGACGCGGCGGATCCGGAACGCAGCCGATCCGATGCTCTTCGGCTCCCAGAGACCAGCGTCAGACTGACTTCTGGGAGCCCCACCGAGATAGGCGTTCCCGACGCTATCTTACCCTCCGTGGATGACCCATCCACTCCACTGCTCCTCTTCTCTTTCATTTCAGAGTCCGTTTTGCTTGCCTTTTTCTTTTGTGATTGGTTTTCCGATCGTTTTTTAATATTTTTGTTGATATTTTCCATAATAATCCCACGAGTGGGGGAGAACTAAAGGTCCACCCGGGCAGAGATCCCCCATTACCCGGGCAAGCGTAAGTTTTTAATCCAACCGAGGGGTCCGCAGGTACCTCGGCTTGGAGTGCGCTCGAGACTGAACTTCCCATCAGCCATGCATCCCCTGGCCACGCACTAGAACACGGGATTCGGGGAATTTTTTAGAGAGGTTATCTTCCTCGCGGTCCGGGCGGTTAAGCCAAGACCCTCGCCCCCGATCAGAGCCGCGAGACTTAACCACAGCGCTCTTCTCGGGATTGCGATATGCCGACGGTTGACAGGGAGACTACGTCCCCCTGCCTGCTCGGTGGTAGTGTGAGTACACGCCGAGCCCGTCCTCCTTTCTCCACCGCTGTCAGCGGAGAAACTGTGGCCCCTACAGGGCCCCGCCATCAGGTTTTTTACCGAGGTTTCCTCCTCCATGCTCCGAAGAGCGAAGAGCCAGCAGGGCAACCGGCAGACACGCCCACCCTGCTGGACCAGGCCTTGCCCGAGAGCCGATGAACGGCTACCTCTTCTGCTAGAATATTGGCCGCTGGCGATAATCCTCTCCTCCAAGAGGACAAGGAGGAAACAGTACCATCGCCAGCGTTTCCAGGGTGCACCACGAGGAGGTTTTCTAGCCCAGCACCCCAAACCCTATACCAACCCGTCTGGCCAGCGTGGTACAGTAAGCCAAAACTTCCTTTCTAAGGAGAGGCCTATGTCCAGCAGTGGACTATCAAAGGCTGATGATGTGATGATGTGCTTAACACTGGTTTTCTGTAAGACCACTCCGGACAAGCCGGCCCATTTATGCCGAAGCATGGCTCTTTCACAACAAAAATTATACTAAATTTTCCAGGCGAGTTAATGTTTTACAGAAAGATCATAGTAAAGTTTCCATTTAATAATCATATTGTTTTTTATTCGTAATATATAAGACAAATTATAATTCGTAGGATTTATTTTGTATTCATTTATTATGGACAACATTCAGGATGATTTTACTGCTGTCCTCGCCTTCAGACTCGGGAACTCCCATAAAAAGGAGAGCTTGGTCCCGATGACTTGCTTTCATGGTTTCGAAAGGCTTAGAAAATTAATTAATAAATACTACGATAAATTAATGCACTCCATTTGGGTATTTTGTGTGGTTTCGATATTTCAAAGTTGCGGGACACCGTATTGATTATAGTGTAAGGTGATGGTAGTAGTAGCTAGTAGTATATGAGCTGTTACAAACATGATTTACGGAGATTTAGACTACGGTCTGCTCGTATTAAAAGTATTATTGTAGAAAATGAAGATATTTCATTCAAAATTGATTTTTTCCCGTCAAGATGTTGTAGTTTTAGTCTAGTTTTTCTATGCGAGACTTGCAGATCTCACTGCATGTCATCTGTTGTCCCTTTCCCCGTATAATTATAACTTTGCTTCATTTGAAATAGATTACATTCTCAAGAATGATCTTTAAAGAAACCCACCGAAATTGTTTACAATAGGCAAAACACAGACACAACAAAAATAAAATAAAATAAAATAAAGTAGAGATAAACCAAAAGAAACACTTTGCTAAACTTAAGAATAGCACAAACAATAACAAAACAAACAATTACTAAAGAATAAAATTATCGCTGTGTGTGACTAAAGGGACACAACTCAGCGTTTGTTATGGTCCCTAAAGTGACCACAGCGCTGATTTTCAGTGGAAGCCTAAAGATACCTCACGGACGTGTGCATAGTTTAATTACTATAAACATACATGTGATAATTACATATATACATTAATTACATAATATACATCCTGTTAATATAATAAAGACTTCAAATAACTATTTTTTTTTGGAAATTTATAGATAAAAGAGCAGAGAACAAAATATATACAGATTAAATAATTTTAGTAACATTACGAGGTCTAATTTTATATTAAATGATATTGATGACCCCGAATATAATCAAATGAAAACTTAACATTATCTACATTGTATTTAAAGTGTATAACTTTTTAGCACATCAATGAAATGAAGGAGACAATAAAAAAACTCCGCAAGACTTCTGGAAGTTTATTAAGAGCAAAAGGAAGACCTTGGGCTACCCAAGCCATATGTCTTATGACGGAACTACCTTCTCCAACAGTGAAGACATTTGTAATGCTTTTAATTCATTTTTTCATAAAGTTTTTCAATAACCCGACCCCGGCGAAACTGTAACTTGTCCGGAACCCCCCTACGCATCAAATATTTACTCTGTTGTAGTTACTACCAAGGCTCTGAAAACCGTTTTTAGTAAGCTAGACCTAAAAAAAGCGTAGGTTTGAACGGCCTTCCAGTTGTGTTTATAAAAAAATGAGAAACTGGTCATCATATATCAACATCTAACATACGGGATGCGCAGATTGACGTGATTTACACAGATTTTGAGAAGGCATTCGACCGGGTACATTATGGTGTCCTTATTACAAAATTAAATGCCGTGGGAATAAAAGGCAACTTTTTGCGATAGTTGGAATCCTATTTGAGAAATAGACGTCAGGCGGTAGTGATGGGCGGTTATAGATCGGACTATGTAGATGTCACCTCGGGGGTGCCTCAGGGATCGTTATTATCGCTTTTGTTATATAATATATATCTTTTTAATTTACCAGATAGCCTACATCATTCAAAACATCTTTATTAATTAAATAACTAAATAATTGACTTTACTCAGAAAAAACACCTTATCAGCTATGAGTATAGTATAAGCTATGAGTCTATTCCCAGAACATCACAGATAAGGGACTTAGGTGTTATTTTAGACAGTAAGTTTACCTTTAAAGTACACGTGGAACAGATAATCAGTGAGGCCCATAAATCACTTGGGTTTGCCATACGCAATAGTAAACCGTTTAAAGACCTACACTGTCTTAAGGTTCTTTATTACAGCTATGTTCGAAGTGTCTCGGAATTTGCAAGTATCACCTGAGACCATTTCTAATAACTCAAATAGGTTTAATTGAAAGAATGCAACAGAAATTCATTAAACACTTAAACAATAAAGCCCAAGTAAAAAACATGACATGAGCAATCATGTCAATATCACAAAATTGTTGCAAACAATCGTCATCATAGACATCTCTACAATAATATAGAATGGAGCTAATTGGAAAACCACGGGCAATTTAAGAAAAAAGTCGTTTTGTCGTGACACTTGTGACGATTAAAAATTAACCAATCATATTAAACTATTCATTGGCCTAAGAGAAAAACGAATTCATATGACAGCTATAATTTTGGCGCTAAATGTCTGGTGGCAACTTTTGAATATTCAAGTGATATTTTCATTCGTGTTTTGTTTTTGGTAAGTTTACAATAATTTAATGTATTTTATGTCGATTACGAACCTGTAACTGATTAAGCTGGTCAATAGTGATTTCTAAGCTAAAAATGTAGCATTTTAATTAGTTCCATTTTAAGGGTTAATTGGTAAGGACTACTTTTTTTAAAGATCATAGGATCTTTTTAAGGAAGTAGTGCTTACCAAATATTAGAATTGCATATTGGAAGAATTGTAACTATTGTATGTGTATGTCAATGTTTAAATACGCCGATGAAACATCTACAAGCAAAGCATATTTATTCTTTATTGCATACTGTGAATTTTGATTTACAGCTTAATATTTTTTACGAATTAACCCATTCAACGCTAGGAAAACTTGCCAAGTCTAAATAACTATCAATACCTTACTAGTTGGAAAGCTACATCGCATGTCACACAACACATTTCGCATGAATCATAGTTTGTGTGACGAAAAATATGGAAATGGAAACACATGCTGCTTACTGGCTACCCGTACTGTATACATTAACGTTACGATATACATAGAATTAGCAAAGAGTTTTTGCAAGACAGAAGATATTTTAAAAAGTCACGAGAAATACTCACTTCTTGTTAACTACATTCATATTACCATAATTTATACATGTATTAATAATAATAATAATAATAAATAATATAACTGTTTAGTTCAGATATATGATATATGTACCAGATGTTTGGATTATCTTTGCAACGTTTTTACTTTTTAAAATTAATATATACATAAGAAAGAAAAGAGAATTCTTAACTCGTAAATAGTTTGTAAGTAAGATAATTACGATTATATCCAAAACTGGTGCAATAATGTAATCGGTCTGTCCAGCTTTGCTGTCGTAATAACATGCGTCCCTGTTGCGTGCTCAGAGTCTAACGAAGCATTGCATTACAATGGCGAAATGAAACACAAGGTGAATCTTACCTAGCTACAGTATAAAAGGTAATGTCACCAAACTTCGAACATCACAAACACATCTTCTGTTCAACAGACAAATACCACACTCAAACAAAATGTACAAGATCGTAAGTATACTATTGAAATATTATGTGAAGCATTATAACTGCAAGTTAAAGGGAGAGACGTTTTAAAAAACCCCTTGATTTATTAGATATCTAATTATATTTTGTTCTTTCAGGTATTTTTCCTCGCTACCCTCGCTTTGGCCTGTGCCAAGCCTAGTGTGGTTGCACCAGCGCCTTTAGTCGCGGCACCTGCACGTCTAGTCGCAGCTCCAGCTCCATTCGTTACGGCTTCCAGCTCCCAATATGTATCAAGAAACTACAATGGTCTGGTCGCCGCTGCTGCTCCTCTAGTCGCCTCAGCCCCTTTGGTCGCTCCCGCCCCCTACTTTGCCGCTCCAGCATACGCCGCACCTGCAGCTAATCTAGTAGCAGCGCCTGCACCTGTTGTGCCCGCTTTTGCTCGTTACGCAGCGCCCTACATTGCGGCTTCACCTTACTTCGCTGCATCCCCATACTACGCCCCTTCTGCTCCTATTGTCGCCCTCAAGTAATTTATGACTGATGCTCTAGATCTTTATACACTTTTATACTGAGAAATATATAAATATTTTCTTCTAATGTTGTTTTTATAATATCTGTTAAAAATGTCTGCGATCATTTCTCAAATAAAACTTTGAGTATAGTACGAAATATCATCATGCCTATATAAGAATGCTATTTATGGACCTAAATCACATGAAATACTGACAAGTACTGTAATCCTCCACTGTTATTAGCACAAAACCATACAAGAATCAGTTTGCGCATGTTATACTGCGTGATCGTGACCGTGTATTAAGTTTCAAGGAAACTTGCCTATAGTTTTTGGCAAAAGCAATTTTAGGATTAACAAAACTTATTAGTTACATAAAGAAGCCGTATCACAAAGGGAGAAATTAGGCTGGCCTATTTATGTCAGGTTACAGTAAATTGAGAACATTTTCTGTCTGCAAACTGTAAATTACTACTAAGCAAAAGCATTTCCATTAGAATATAATATGATTTCTTTGAAGGTAGGCAGAAAGATAGGTTCATCTACCAGAACATTCGTACATGTTCAGTTTTATGCTAATTTTTCTAGATATAACTGAGAGATTTTAATTTTACTTATTCTTTGAACCATATATTCCTTATTTCAAAGATAAATTCGATTTTGAAATTTAACAATAACTAAATTTCAGTTAAAATAAATAGTAAACTTTCGGTCTATAATGGACTATAATAATATATTCACAGGTCGCATGCTAATAACAATAATATATACGTAATATATTCTTTTTAATTTAAAATTAAAATTATTTTTTCATCATTATAATTTAACATTAAAATCTATTCATTGGCGTCATTTCTGTTTGGTGTAAAAAGTCTAGTTATTTTTAAATAATAATTTTAATTTAATAAGTTAAACATTGATTTCTTTAGGAACATGTTTGTATTAGGAAGTAACGTCTGATTCAATAGTTGTTTTAAGTTTAATGAGTTAGTTTCATATTTTATAGACATAAATTATTTGTTAATTTTAAAAGATTTTCAGTAAGCTTTTTGTCGTTTAACGTGCTGCTTATTTTATTACTTTACTAGCTGACCCGCGCAACTTCGTCTGCGTCTCTCAATAGTAATAAATTTTCTCCGTTTTTGAAACATTCTTCATTGGTGCTCCGCTCCTATTGGTCTTAGCGTGATGATATATAGCCTATAGCCTTCCTCGATAAATGGGCTATCTAACACTGAAAGAATTTTTTAAATCGGACCAGTAGTTCCTGAGATTAGCGCGTTCAAACAAACAAACAAACTCTTCAGCTTTATAATATTAGTATAGATTACTACTAGTATTATTTTGTTGACATTTTAAAATCTTTCTAAGAAAAGGAGTATTAAAAAGCTGACTTTTCTGTACAGCTCTGGATTTTTTCCTGTGTTCTCTTAATATTTTCTTCTAGCTTTATAGCTATTCTTTTATTAAGAATTTCATTCAAACAATTCTGAACAGCAAATCACATAAAGTGAGGATATTCAACAGTTAGTTGGCGAAGAGTTCTTGTGAATTATGTCTATGGAATAATATAAGACGGCCATGTGTGAAAATAAAGAAGAAAAAAGGGCTGTTTATTCTCTTTCTTTATTTTATTATTAGGTTATTAATTACGTTTTCGAGTTTCCCAATAAAACTGCAGCTATTACCGGGTTGGATGAAGAGCTAGTTAAAAGATTTGCTGTAATTTATCAAGCGATAATATCAAGATCGACGTAATTAAATTTTAAGATTTTGCCCGCAAAACAGCAGAAAAGTACGTGGAATTATACGACTAGTACTACATGTTGTCAATTGTACATATATTATATTGTTAATAATCGGAAATTATTGAGAAAAAAAAATTTTTGCTGCAATCAGCACAGAGAGTTCCAATGAACTGTCTCGGAAGAAGCATCAAAGTCTCGAAACCAAAATTTTAAGAGGTTCCGAAAACATCGATCGCGGCAAGATTCATATCCAGGTATCAAAATCAAATCAAATCAAATCAAATCAAATCAATCTTTATTTGTTTAGAATGTAGGTAAAAATACAAATTAGATGTTGTGTAAGTTAAGTAAGTTCCTGGTACATTCTGCCATATGGCATACAAATCTTAAAAATAATAATAATAATAATAAAAAAAGAACAATTATTAAATAAAATTAGGATATTAAAACCTTTTACATATAATATGTCAATAAAATTATAATGAGAAATCTTTGTTTGTCAAAAAAAATTACAAAAAATGTCATAAAAAATAAAACAATATAAAAAATTAGATTGCATCATTTAAATAATCCGTTAGACAGTAATAACATTTCTCCACCAGGAAGTCTGTCAACTTATTTTTAAATTGTTGAAGTGGCAAATTCTTCAATGCATCTGGTATTTTATTATATATTGTAGGCCCCATACACAATACACTTTTCCTTAGAAGTGCAGTTTTGTATTGGCCCGTCGATAACATGCCAGTGTATTGTGATCGTAGCGGTGCTGTTCGTTTTCTGCTGTCATTAAATAATGGAAACAAATGTCTGTTAAATTTAACAAACATTGCTATTTCCAAAATATATAAGCACGGAAAAGTTAATAATTTAAAATTCTTAAAAGCAGATACACAACTTTCCGTAGTTAATAAGCCCGCTATTGCTCTAATACAGCGTTTTTGAGATTTAAAAATCATATCTCTATCCGTGCAATTCCCCCAAAATATAATGCCGAATCTCAACACTGAGGAAACCATACCGTGATATGCTAATAGCAGTGTGTGTGTGTTTACCTTTTTTGCAAGATGGAAGAGTGCATAAGCAGATTTATTTAATTTCTTGCATATGTTCTCTGCCTGCGGCTTCCATGAAAGCTGACTATCAACAAGAATACCCAAAAATCTTGCTACATTTACTTCCTGTATGTCTTGCCCATTACATTTAATGCAAAATTTGTCTATCATTCTGCGTTGGAAGAAATGCATTACTGTAGTTTTCTGTAAATTTATTACTAAATTATTTGCATTCAACCAATTTACTATTTTGTGTAATGTGTTGTTAATTTCCTGTTCATATGTATCCCTATCGTCACACGTAATTATTGCAGTACTGTCATCAGCAAAAAGAACCATTGGTTGTTGAATTTGGCGTGGAAGGTCATTGATATATATTAAAAATAATAAGGGTCCCAGGATACTTCCCTGTGGTACACCATAGACTGTGCTTTTATAATCAGACCTAAACTTTACTTCACGTTTACTTTTTTCGTTTATACGAATTATCTCTGTATACTGTCTACGATGACTTAAATATGATTTTATTAAATCTAAAACATTTCCTCTAATTCCATAAGCATTAAGTTTATCAATGAGAGTCTCATGTTTCACATAGTCAAATGCTTTAGACATATCAGTAAATATTGCACATACTGACGTCTTATTATCAACCTTAACCATTATTTTACTTAAAAGGTCATATATTGCCATGTTAACATTTCTATTTTTTCTAAATCCCATTTGTTCGTCACATAGAATGTCAAATTTTATTAAAAAATTGTCAATAGCTTCGTAAATTACTTTTTCTATAACTTTAGAGAAAACTGGGGTTAGAGCTATAGGTCTGTAATTGGTTAGTTTATCCTTACAGTCTTTTTTATGTAGTGGTTTAATTATAGCTATTTTTAATTTATCTGGATATACACCAGATGTTATACTACAATTAGTTATGTGACAAAGGGGAGCAGCTATTACCTCAGAAACATATTTAACAACTCTTGTTGATATCCCATCGTAGCCAGTGCTGTTTTTGTTTTTTAAAGATTTTATTAATCGTATTATATCTTGCTGTACCACTGGAGCCATGAATAGAGAATAATGATTGGTTTTCGGACCCAAAACTGTATTTTTTGATGTAATAGTCCTTGAACCAGATGTGATATGGTCAATGAAGTAGTTGTTGAATGTATTAGCAATTTCTGTCGGGTCTTTTATTATTTTATCTGATAGCTGTATCTGTAAGATGGGTTCTGGTGTATTTTTATGCTGATTAATAACGTGCCACGAAGCTTTTGATTTATTTTTCGAGTTTGATATGTAGTAATTACTTTGGGCCTTTTGTGTTAATTTAACTACTTTTTTAAAAATTGTTGTATATGTTCTGAATTTTTTTATATTCTCAGTTGATGGTGATAGGCGATATTTCCATAGCAAATTTCGTTGTTTTTTACTACATAATCGTATACCTTTTGATATCCATTTAACATTTTTTTTACCTTTTACTGTAACGAACTTGAAAGGAAAACACAAATCATACAGCAGTAAAAACAATTCTAAGAAATTATCGTAAGCGTCATCTGGATTATCGGTTTCGTATACTTGTGAGAAAGATAAGCTTTGCAAGTAATTTTTAAATTTAATGAGATTTTCTTCCGATATATCGCGTTTTTCAGTACGCCACTGGCTTAATAGATACGTCTTTTTAACCTCAAACTTAAACAACTGAGCTGTATGGTCCGATAAACCCAAGTCTATATTTTGACTCAGGCATTTTTGTTTTAAATTATGTGCAAAATTGTCTAAACAACTGTTGCTGATTGGGCGTGTAGGGGCTTTTATTATTAATTGTAAATTATAGTTCAAAAGAAATAGTTCAAAATCAAGGGTTGTTCTATTTCTTTTCAGGATATCTATGTTAAAATCCCCGCATAACACTACTTTAGTTTTGGGTTTAGTTATCTTTTTTAAAATTAAGTCGAGCTTTTCATAAAATGTATTTAAGTTGCACATAGGGGGTGGTCGATAAATGCAAATAATGCTCAAGTCTAGCTTACGTAGTTCTATAGCACAACACTCTATGACGCCTGGCAAAGACTGATTTGCAATATGTTTCAGTTCCTTGTATTCATGGCCATTCCTAACCAGTATGCAAGCGCCCCCACGCTTTTTAGAATCCCTCGCGTAACATGCCGCTAGCTTGAAATTTGGTATATTTAATAACGGTTCATGTCCCGACATTATAAAATGTTCCGTAATACATAATACGTCCAATTTTATATGTTTCCCCCAGAAATTTTCAATATGAACTGTTAAAATGTCAGATTTATTTAAAAGTCCAGCAATATTTTGGTGCAATATATATACGCAATTATCATACACGAAAAAAGTTAATGTCAGTTATTGTGTCTACATGATCATTGAAAATGGTTTGCTCGATGTTACTATTGACAGCATATAGTTGAATTTCTTTTATACGAATGAGTATGTCATTGAAAATAGTTGCCATTCCACAATTATTTAGGCTGCCTGTACGTCTATTAAACATTTTGTAATCACAAGTTAAGTTTCTGTTACTGTCTAAAAAATAAGCATGTTCATTTGCTAGTATATCTAAATACAAAAGGTTATTGAAATTTTCAACTCGCCAATTGAACATTGTTGAGTAGTAACTGTATTTGTATGTCGGTGTACATATGACAATGTGAGTATGCTGTACTTTCTTAAGAGCCTCCCTTATATCAAAAATCATGCTGAAATAATCTTGAGTCGATATAAAATCTTCTTGGCCTATTAGAATAATGCAATAATCGTTCAAAGTGAAGTCTTGCAATTTTGTTTCTATGTTCATTAATAATTGCTTAGTGCTGCCATCTCTTACCAAGTAATGGCACAGGTTATAGTTACCAGAGAAAGTCTTTTCGGCTATTGGTAAAATTTTGTTAGTACTATTACAGCTTAGTATGCAGATTTTATGTTGTATAACATTCTGCTGGTGCAGCTGATGCTGCTGGTAGCCATCGTGATGATTTTCTAGTACTACGTCTGTGGGATTTAACATAGTCGTTGGCTTTTCGGGTATGTCTAATGGGGTTTGAGTATGTTTATGTTTAATTTCTCGTATTTTTTTCGGTGTTGAATTGTTCGAAATTGCATATTTTTTTGTTGTTTTGTTTTTCGCAATGGGACTGCATGATGTTGCTGTTTTATAAAGTTCATTTTTCTTTAAGAGATTGCTGTTCATGCGTTTGAGATCAGCATTTTCACTGCAAAGTGCTTCCACTTCCGTATGAGCACTCTTCAATTCGAGAGTAAGTTCCTCAATCTGTTGTCTCAGTTTTTTTATTAGTTCATGTTGGGTAGTAGAATCCAAAGTTGAGAAATCAGGCAGACTAGTGCAACTATCTTCACTACATAAAAATGTTGAAACTGCACTTTGATTGCAGACTGTACTAGAGTCCAAGGACGCGCGTTTTCGACGAAATGTTATATTGTCGAGAAAGTTCATGATTTTTTCTCTTCCCAAAAAAAGTCTTCTTGATATTAAATTACTAATTAATTAATCTAATTATCGATTTTATTATCAATTCGGAACCTACAAGTAGCGCCCTCTTGTTTGTTATGATAAGTTTCTTTATAGCGCACTAACAGTTTAGTGGTAAGGTTAAGTTAATTTTGTTAGTCGCCACTAGTAGTTGTTACTTACTTCAGATTGACTTGGTAGCTCAATACTGTGTTGTATGTACTCGTATACTTTATAATCTAAAAACTTATAAAGAAATTTCAATTCTATTCCTCCCAAAAAATCTTCTTCATACTAAGATTCGAACTGCCGCCTTAGGATATCCAAAGCACAGCCATTATCTAACATGCCTCAGGATCAGTTAACGAGTGACATCAAAATTAAGTACTTCTTTCTACCAAATGTATTTTTTAAATCAGCTAATCAGTTAAAAGTGACTCATCGCTTAGGAATTTTTTTTTTCACATTCCTGTCACTCACTTCGCAATATAATGTTTGTCTATTTTGTCGAAATTGTCACTGTTGGTGCACTTTCATGTTCACTGAGAGGATTTTAGTGTATGAAGTAAAGTATTTAACACTGCTTTATACTATTTTTTTAATGTTTATTAACGTTTATTATCCTAAAAACGCTTGTTGTTTCTTCGGATCCTTTCCTAAGTGCACAAAGGCCTAAGTTAGACGCCAAGAGAAAGCAGAGCTTTTTTGCTGAAACTCTCGACTTAATTCAGTTTCAGGAAACTGAGTTTGAGTTCATAGATAAATCCAGCTAAGTTAAATACGAAATCGTCAAACTTCACAGTCATATGCGTGACAACTCTTATTTATGATAGTTTCAATACCTCTAGACAACGACAAATCAAGAGAAGTAACCAATAAATCTATATATATAAAAGAAAGTCGTGTTAGTTACACTATTTATAACTCAAGAACGGCTTTACCGATATGGCTGAAAATTGGTGAGGAGGTAGCTTAGAGCCAGGAGACGGACATAGGATACTATTTATTCCGTTCGACAGTGTTTTTTTTTTTTTTTGTTTTTTTACGAACTTTGCTTTACTCGGAGATGCCACGTTATTATACTTGGAATGCTTCATCGAAGAATTTTCAAAGACGGAAGCAAGGCGATGCGGTTCCTGGATATCCGGATGTGCGTTCTACTGATGCTCTTGGTCGTATGTATACAGTTCATCCAAAGAATGATGAATGTTTCTATTTGTGGTTGTTGCTGGTAAATGTGCGGGGGCCAACGTCATTTGAGACACTACGGACTTTTAATGGTGTAATATTCCCAACATATCGTGCTGCATGTGAAGAACTGAACTTATTAGAAAACGATACCCATTGGGATACGACAATCGCTGAAGCCATTATCTCTGCATCTCCAAGTCAGATACGCACATTATTCGCTATCATAATTTCGACATGCTTTCCATCAAACCCATGTAACCTGTGGCACAAATATAAGGATAATATGTCAGAAGATATTTTACATCAAATTCGTATCACTTCCAGAAATCACGATGTTGAGATGAATGAGGAGATACATAATCGTGCTTTACTCTTGATCGAAGACATGTGTTACCTCATGTGCGGTAGTTTATTAATCAGGTTAGGAATGCCAGCGCCCAATCGTGAAATGAATGACGCATTTAATCGAGAATTGGAACGGGAACGTGAATATGATCACCAGGAATTAGATTTAGTAGTTCAAACGAATGTACCCCTGTTGAATGCCCAACAAAAGGAAGTTTATGATACTTTAATGAAGGCAATCGATGATGGAAATGGTGGTTTTTCCCATGGTCAATTATATGTGGCATGTTCACGGGTCGGAAGACCATCTGCGTTGTTTGTTTTTGCGCCTGATAAGAAAACCAAAAATGTCGTGTATCGCAAGGTACTTAAGTGAAGAGCAACCTATGTACTGAAATGCAGAAACAATAATAAATGATTAATGTACTTCATTTTTTTTTCTAAGAAAAAAATTAACTTACTAAATTCGAAAATCGGCTTATTTATTGCCTTTAAGGCGGAACAGAGTTCGCCGGGTCAGCTAGTAAATAGATAATAATAACAACTTCACACATCTCCTCACACCCGGCCATCTGTACTGTGTTTCTGATCTTTGCTATAGTACTATGGTAACCAGACTGCTGATAAACATATGTACTTATATAATTTTAAATACACACATATTTTAGATAAATTACACATTTTCATGGAAAAATTACTTGCTCATTACACACCTATTTTCCTTGGTGGGAATCGAACCCACTACCTCTGGCTTAGCAGTCAGTGTCACTAACCACTAGAGCAACAGGGCTGTCACAATAATATAGTCACAGAATAGTGAATAAACTAGAAATGCGATGTAGGCGAGGCAGGCGCGCCGGATTTACGAGCAAATATGCATAAATCTCTGAAAACATTCGTACTCAGAGGGAATGTAGCGCCATAAAAAAATATCGCTATGCCGAGTTGTGCGGTAATTGCATGTAGAAAATAAAGCCATTACTGGAATTTGTCCAAAGGCAACGTATCATATCTAGGTCTAAACACTTTTATTTTTAAGTAATATTGACAAAGGATAGATAAAAATAAATAGATAGATATAAGATAGAAAACCGTTATGATCACCGAACAGGTTTTAATAGTACACTGCTGGAAATAGGCCTCTCCTTAGACAGGAGGTTTCGGCCTACTATACCACGCTTGTCCAGACGGGTTGGTATAGGGTTTGTATTAAGTTTTCCTTCTCTTTGCTGTTGTCCTGCGTAGTTTGTACCGCTAACGCTAACCTTATTTTAAAACTTTTAAGGTTGTATTTAGTAACATTATATGTGACGTTTAGGATTTACAAACAATAAATCCCGTGGGACGAATAAACCTAAACTTTTTATGTGTAGAAAATATTATTTATAGTTTATGTGTGCGTCTAGGCAACAAGAAAACTCTTCTGATCTACCGTTGATCGCACGTCTAATGTTTATTCACTGTTCTGTGAATATGGTCTTTCCCCTTTCACTTATTAAAAAAAAAAAGTATATTCAATAACAGTAGGTACCATTGCGTCGAATCAATGCCGAGTGTACTCTTTTGAATGTAAATCGGCTATATAAATAGCTAGTGACGTAGTAACAAGTATTAAAATTCAACTCGTACATGGTTATTTTGATCACTTCACATAATATCGAGGGCGTCCCTCGTCATATGAACTAATTCTGCAATTACTATTTACATAATGAATGCTTTGTTTTTCACTTGCCGAGAAATTGCGAAATAGTTTTTAATAAATATTGATTTGCTGAACTGTTTTTACAAAGTTCAATGTAAATCCAATGATTACTTTGGTAACGCTACTTTTATCTTTTTGTTCACTCAAAGTTAGGATCGAAGTGAAACGTTACACAATAGATATTACGGAGGAACTATGCCTAACCAAGCGAGTTTTGGTTACTAACTTGTATTCACTTTGTATTCTTAACACTGTCTTTCGGTACTTCTCTTGTACTCCCTTGCACCCAAAAGACCTTATACTGTTTTCTACTGAAAAGTAACTTAATAATACATAAACTCTCTCTATTAATCTCTCAGGTCTCATGTATCTATGTCTGGTACGCGAGTTTTTAATTCCACCTTAACTAGTAAAAACCATAACAGATTTGAATGTAGAGTATTGTTAGAAACCTTAATGTAATCCCAGCTAAACTTTTTAAAATAAAAATTGAGAATGTTGATTTTAATATAAAATAGATTTAAAAAAACAATAATTTACAAAATTATAACAAAAGAGTTTATTTTTTAAATATTTTTTTCAAAACAACAACGACACAACAATTACATGAACATATACTTAATTTTATTTCTCTTTTAAATCGTCAATTAGGGTAAGCGCAATGAGTTTTCTTCTTTTATTCTCCTCTATCACTCATCATCGCTGCTTACTTTATTATAACTGGATTGTGATCTGATGAGATAAATAAATATATTTTTATTGTTTACTTACACTTACTTCGCCTTCAGTAGTCTTGAAAACTATTTTTACCAACTTAGAAACTTTAATTCCTGTGGCTATCGACCGAAGGATGCTCTACCGGGCAGGCGCGAAGTAACCACAAAAACCAATTGAATACCCAAAGTAACATTTCATTATACTTAAGCTTAAGTACCCCACAAATCCTAAGTGTGGGCTGTAAAGAGGGCAGTCAAATATGCTTCTAATTGCCGAAGTTATATAACACGCCTATGAACGGTCAGCAGTTCGACATATTCGGCTACTGATGGTGTTCGTGTTGATACCTAATTGAGCATGCGCGGGTCCTGCCTAAGGAAAGTGAAACTGTTTGCTACTAACATAGACGTAATGCTTTGCAACAATATGAACTATATAATGACATGTAATCCATGTATTGATACACTTCACCGTTGACACTCAACGAGAGTTGTATTATCATATTCATAATGTCTTTCATAAGATTAGTGAGTATTACGAACTTCATGGTAGAAAATAATCCACAAAAGGGTGTTTTTACATTTGAACTAATAATAAATTATTCTTACAGGTCATTTCTCTCGCTGCCATCATAGCTAGTTCAAATGCTAGCGTTGGCCACATAGCACCTGTAGTTAGATCAGTACCTATAGTTAGGTACGCACCGTTCTACAACTTTCCCAATGGAGTGAGGTCCATACACGCAGTGGCTGCACCTGTCGCAGTTGCTCCAGGACCACAGGCAGTTTTACCAGCGCCAGCTATAGCGCGGTCTCCGTTTTTACAAGCCCCAGCTCCAGTCTTCCCGGCCCCAGCACCTGCTCCAATATTCGCTGCACCACCCCAATTTTTCCCTGGTCCTGCACCGGCTTTCCCAGGCCCAATACCAGCTTATCCAGCTCCTGCACCAATTTTCTCAGCGCCTGCACCAGTTTTCCCAGCTCCTGCTTTTCCTGCTCCTGTATTTGGGGCACCTGCTCCTATTTACCCAAGAATAGCCCCAGTCGCACCCGCTCCGGTCTTTGCTCGTGCTGTGCCGGCTTTACATTCTGCACCGTTCTCTCCAATTTTAAGACCAGTAGGTGCTCCCATAGCGGCTCCGCTATTTACACCTGCAGTGGCACCCGCCCCCGTGGCTAGACCCGTATCTTTAAGCATATCACCATTTGCTCCGGCACCTCTAGCACCCGCTCCTATTTTCAGACAGTATGCATGGAAGTAATTCTAGACTTTATTATAGTTGTATTATAGATTAGAAAAATTGTTAAATTAATCTAGTTAACTTTTTTACCAAGTTTTGTAAATAAATTATTTTTTATCAAAACAACAGTTTATTTTACCTCTCTAAGGTCTACGATGTACTAATCAACTAAGGGCAAATAAAAAGAGAGCCTTTGGTTTTGCCTACAAATATTTAAAATATTACTAAGTTTTTTAATGGGACTACAGAACTGAAAGTTTATAAAAAATTACTCTAGGCCGTGTGGAAACGGATTAAGAATACGGAGTGCTACCACCCCTTTTCATCTCGTGGGTGTCGTAAGACTAAGGCAGCAACAACGCCGGATAACAGCACTGCAAAGAGAAGCAAAACTTGAAACAAACCCTATACCAACCCGTCTGACTAACGTGGTGTAGAAGGCTACCTCCTTTCTAAAGAGAGGCCTATGTCCAGCCGTGAAATATTAAAGGCTATTAATAATGATGATGATCACCCTCTTTCTGGGTTAGTCGGGTAACAATACCCTATGTTGCACAATCTATTATGATACTTATTGATTTATTTATTTTTTATACATAAAATCGTAATATTATTAAGCTAATAAAAATATTTTGTACTTGATGTAACATCACTACATTAGTAAGTTATGTCACGTCACTAAGGCACGTAGCACTATGCACATACTTGGGTAGTCATTGCTCTGCTGTATGCGACACTGTAAAGTACCTAGTCAAAGTCTGTCTATGCAATACGTTAATTATATGATAAAATAATCAGTATATCATATAATCAGTCAAGAAGTGTTTATTTTATGTTGTTGTTGGGGCAGACGAGCAGACGGGTCACGTGATGGAAAGTGAGAATCGCCGCCCATGAACGTCTTTCTTGAAATTTCATATCGGTCCGGATAGGTCATATCGGTCCGGAAATACCGCAGACGATAACCCGTTCCACAGATTAGTTGTGCGGGGCCAAAAATGTCTCGAAAAGCGTACAGTAGTGAGTGATGAGGATGAAAATTTAGCCGTGTGGATCGAACAAACAGACGAAAGTTGCGATGCACTCTCCATGATATATGCAATAGAGATTGCAGAGTGAAGCCAAATCGCCACGCCGGTGTGTTAGAAAGACGAGAAGATCACCAGCTGAGCGACTCCGGCGAAAACCATATTGTCGGTCATTGAGTAGCTGGTGATAATCCAAGTACCGGAGGAGCTGGCAGTTGATTTTGGATTCCATAATCTTAGAGAAAAAAAAGGTTATGGCTATAGGCCTGTAGTTGGACGGGTCAGAGCGGTAACCTTTTTTAGGGATCGGGTGCACAAACGCTACCTTCCAGGAGTTCGGGACGAAGCCTTGGGACTGGAAGAGACGAAAAAGGCGCGTTAAAACCGGTGGCAACTCCGGAGCACACGTCTTCAACACGATAGGGAAGTTTCCATCGGGCCCACACGACTTATGAATATCGGGGGAAAAGAGTGCTTACGCGCTGATTTTTGTGTGAACCGAATATCCGGCATATAGCTCTTTACTAGCTTTCTTTTTACTAGCCTACCCATCAAACCAACCTACCCATCAAATTTTATGTAGTATCTGCGCTCGTTTAACGTCATGTACTGGTATGAAGATCCATATCAATTTCCTAACTATACACGATATAACTTTAAGTAAGAGTGCCACGACAGTCTTTGAGCGATAGGTATTTTACAGATCTTGTTGAATGTTTAAAAAGTTACAGTTTGGATAATAGGTCTTGTGGAAATACACACGTAAATGTTGTTCTTGAAAAGCTAACAAGAAACGGATTACTACAAAAACTATACATATTCTCATCAATGCATAAGTATCAGCAAAATGTAGTAATTAAATGCATTTTTACATATTTGTTATATCTAATGAGAAGTAGAAATAATTTAAAAAGCATTAAAATAATAATGACAAATCCCTTTCACTGCGAAGAAAGGAATGTGAAGAAGAAAAAAAAAAAAAAAAAAAGTATATTGAATATTATTTATTTTTCAAAAATTATAAAAATATAACTAATCTTTGATTCACATCTTTTCAAAAGGAGGGTCAGTCTTGTGTTCTTTTTAAACCTATCGAACGTACGCTGGGTAACCAAATGGGGCTGCTCGGATAAGAGGTGCGGCGGCACCATAAGCGTAAGGAGCTGCGTATGGGGCAGCTAATGGAGCAGGCAATACTTGACCGGGGCCAGCGAAGTACGGGGCGGCGGAGTATGGAGCATATTGGGCAGCAGCATATTGAGCAACTGGGTAGGGAGCAGCAGCATACGGAGCTGCTGCGTACGGAGCAGCTACTAGAGGGCTCAGAGCTCTATTCACCACGCTAACTTGCGATGCATATGGTGGGATGTTCTGTGGTACAGCATGAGCATATCCAACAGCTGCTGGAGCTACAAGAGGTGCCGCTGCAACTGCTGGAACCGCTACTCCGCTGCATTCAGCTTCAATGGTGAAAACCGCAGCAATTAGCACGATCTGTGTACAAAAAAAAAATTAAAAACTGCTGCATGACATCTGCATATGTATAATATTTAAATATACCTATTTATAAAAAAATACTTACAGATTTGAAAGAGAACATCTTGCTTGATTTGGTAGTGGACCTTCCTTAACGAAAAGAGGGTGTTGTGTGTGCCTATTGAGAAAAAGTATCGGCTTTATATACGTAGTTTATTGTAATTCAGATATCGTGCTACAAATTCAACATTTGATGTATTGCGGCCGGTCATTTGGGATTCGCAAGAGCGTGCATGGAGAAATGGAGCACATTGGGAAATATTTATATTGTGAAACTTTTTTCTTCGAATATCATGCAGTTTTACCGCATCGCTGTGTTCGTATTCTTTAATTTTGTAGAACGAACGGAGGTTTTGTTTCGTGAAGAAAATACTTATTGATCGTGGCTCAGAAACAATAGTTGTCTTAAATTTATTGCTTAAAGACTACCTTTTAGATTGTTGCACGTAAAGTTACACAGTGCTAATTCTCAAGTTATGATTCCTAATAAACAAGCAATGAATTATTATAAGCCCAAATGTCTAATGCCCGGTTTATAATCACTTCGGTTAACTGTTATTGTATTTCTAAATACACAAAAGATTCAGAAGTATACGACTATTAAACAGTCACAAACTGCTGAATTAATTGTTGTTTATTAAATGTTATGCTCATTTATAAATTAGTGTTTAGTGTTTTTTTTTACAATCGAATGTCGATGCTTGTCAGTTTTAAATAAAAGGCAAATACCTCTCCGCAGTTTTGATCCAACTTAGATGAAATATACTAAAAGATACATCCTCAATCAAGAATCAGTCCTGACATTTAATCTACCACAGCAATAATAAACTGGACTGTACAATGCATGCTCCTGTACATACGTGTTATAGTTTGATAAAAAACTACAATGTACTATACATGTCGTTGTAGGAGTAGCCATCAAACACCTAAGTTAGAAAATTACTCTGTCATACATACATGTGGTCTTATACATTTATACTCTAGGCCATAATTGATTTTTCTTTAGTCGCAAGAAATTGAAACTTAATAAAACTGACATTGTAACCTACATATTCAATAAATCAATAAGATTTCACCTTTCGTGTACACATCTGTATAATATTTATGTGTCAGCCAATAAAGTTTTCCTTTTGGCAGTTATATAACGTGCAGTGAAATTGGTGTGCACAGGGTTTAAATTAGAATGCTCAGCTTGTCAAACGCATGTGAGTCAAACATCAAGCGCTAGCCAACACGATGTCCTGCGCATTATTTAGCGTAGCATGCGATGTTCGCCAACGTTGCTCAACAGAATAAACAGTTACTATAAAAACTCACGACGCCCTGGAGACTGCACAGTCCATCGGATTTTTCAGTGTATACACTTGTGAGCAGTCACATAACTCAAGCAAAATGATCGCCAAATTCGTTGTGAGTTTCTTTTTTTTTGTATTACTGAATAATACAATACAATGTAAAAGTAATAAGTACAATAAATTTTGAGGGATTCTCTATTTACTCCATAAGAAAATGAACCATATAACCTACTGATTTTAAATCAGACATAGATTGATCTCCCAAAGGAAAACAAGCATTTACCTGTGACAGATAAAAAAACGTATTTAGCCCAATAGGAACAAAGTTTCTAAAATATTTCAACTAACCAGCCTCATCTAACCAGCCTACCATTACTAATCTCAAGAAGGAACTGTTCATAGTTTGTATGTCATTATTCTTTCTCGTGAGAAACTTTGAAAGTAGTTTAGTTTATATATAAATGTAAATGGCAATAAGTATAAATGACTTATATATAAGTACAAAAAAGTCAAGTAATGTATATTCTAATTCTTATTCTCTGTGTCCGTGGCACATGTAGGCAATCTTTACTATCAATTTAAACTTTTCTAAAGAAGTGCATTCCTCTATTAAGCAAATACGCTGATTTTTTTTAATAATTTTATAGGTTGTCTTCGCTCTAGCTGTAGCCGCCACTAATGCAGGAGTCATTGGAGCACCGGCTGCTCTGATTGCTCCCGCTGTCGCTCCTGCGGCCTACGTTGCACCGTACGCAAGCTCATACTCCGCGCACGCTATCAACCATGCTGTAGCTGCCCCTGTGGCCTCTGCTCCAATAGTCGCCGCCTCACCCTTCGCCGCTCCTTACGTAGCTGCACCCGCCGCCCCCCTCGTAGCTCCAGCCTCCCCCTACATAGCTGCCCGATACTTCTCAGCCCCTTACTTCCTATAAACGAATTTGGTGATATCATTGCCTAGTGACTTGCTCAAAAATGTACTGGTTTCCTAGTTTTTATAATATTTTAAAATGCGTAATGTAAATAATAATAAAATCAGTAATTTTACAAGGACTACCATTTATTTATTTTTTGAACCGTAATGTTGTATTAATCTAAATAGACGACTAAGATAAGGTTATAGTAAACTGAACTGTCCGTGTGGTGACGGATTAAGAATACATAGTGTCATCACCCCTATTCAACCCTTAGGTGTCGTAAGAGGCGACTACGGGAGCAAACTGCAGAGACGGGACAACAGTACTGCAGAGAAAAGGAAAACTTGATACAAACCAACCAATCTATAAAGCGTGGTATAGGAGGCCAGGTCCAGCAGTTTACTAATGTTGATGTGACGCAATGTTAAACTGAACTGATTTAATATGCGTTGATAAATATTCAACCCTTACGATATTTTACTCATATTGACTTTTGAAGTCAGAAACGTGTAATTACGATTTAAATACAAATAATGGACGTTTGAAAAATCCTTACAGTATGCGGGTATTGCTGACATTATCCAGTCACCCGAAAAAGTTTTCACCCTCATTGCCTGATTATATTAAATTAGATTTTGCTGTTTGTACCTTTTAGAATAAGGACACGGAATGTAGGTCCGACGACCCAAAACGGTAACAATATTATTCAGCAGGACGTGTTCGTAATAATATTTTAGGAGACCAACTCTATCGCTGGTTTTCGTCCTCAGAGTTTGTAGGAATCTCCTTGTTGAAATGACAGGCATTCGGATACAAGTAAGTAGGCAAACAAAGACACCGATGGGCTAAATTTAAGCAGCTAACGGTGAAACTTTGATTTCGTGTGAACACGTTAAAGGCCTTGTCCTGATTTAATTGCCAACTTATGTCTAATTTGAATTTTGTTTACTTTAGGTACTCGTATAATTACAGTCACTGGAAAATATACTTATTGATTAATGTTTTAGTGCTGTTTAGTGCTGAGATATAAAACAAATAAGTATATTTGCAACAATTATTTAATCTCCGGTATTTTGTTTTACTCGTGTATATGTGTAACAGAGGCTTCATTCTAGGTAATTCGTATATTTATAACATAACTTTAAGCTTATCTATAAAAATATATTAATAAGCCAGCCGAACCCAAGAAATGTGTGCAAAGCCCAAAAATATGTCTATCGATTCAAGAGCTTTGACGTAAATAGTAATGCAAACACCTTCACATGGCGTTATTAAAAATGAATGCGTTATTGAAAAACGCGTTGTATAAAGATATTCCTTTGAACGGTGGGCCCAGGACAAATATTGTGTGATGAGCACAAGCATTTGTTCCATGTCTGGGTGTAATGTTTCTATAATATGTATTATATGTGTACGTTTATCAGCAGATTGGTTACCATAGTATAGGCTCTGCCTAGTTTGGGACCAGACTGCCGTGTGTGAGATGTGTAAGGTTATTATTATTATATTTCCAAATAAATACCGTAATAACTACTGTTTCAGGAGAATACAGGATAGACAGGAAAACGGAGGTTAGAGAGCCCATTTACTTGATGGGGGCTATTTTTGTTTGCCTTTTCTGGTCAAAAGGCTCTACTCCTTGAAAACGGATTAGCTATCGGTATATAACTATTTTGCCAAATATTTAACAAAACAGATTTCTGTTATTGTGTGTGTTATCTATGACTTAAGAGTCAACATAAGAGATGAGTTCAAAAACAGAAAGTAAATCGCTGTCTTTATTTTATTCTGCATTTATCTTTTTTTTTATAAATAAGAAATGAAATATCATCTATGAAACCCACATTTCCCATATCACACAGAATATTGACTTGATAATATCTTAGATTTCTCCATAAAAACAATAGTTAAAAATCAATAATGTCGTGTCGTTTTAATAGTTTTAACATAATACCCATAATACCCCGTTTTTTGTGACATTCATAAACAATCTACAAAGACGAAGAGGTGATGATTATCTACCTTATTCGAAAAACCGAATGCAGATTGATTAGTTTCCAGGGTAGTATACTAACAATGTGTCTAGTCTGTGTGCATGTAAAATATTAATTTGGGTGTTCAATCTCGAGTTCTCACTACAGTCTTAAGACAAATCTAATGACACCTGAAACATTAGAATCCTTCAAGCCGTTTTGGAGCGTGCCAAAGAAATTCATACACTTACATACATTCAAATAACTTGACCCACCTATTGACGTAGTCGGGAAAAACGAAAACTGACTTTCCTATCTAAATAGATCCTTTACAAACAATGCAGATAGGCAATCGATTATAGGATTGGCAACAAGGAAAAAACACAGTGACACGACATTATTGATTTTTAGCACGTTGTTAATGCCAAATAGAGTTTGGCACCTTCTAGTAACTTTACTTGATAAGAATTATAAGTATATGTTATACGTAAATACTACTACTTCTACTTCTGGTCAATGTAACTTTATAGATAGATTGCAAAGCAGTTGGTTCGAGCGCATTTCATTACGTTTAGTATTCTTGCCACAATAAAGACATAATAATATTGTCATTCAACGTCGTAAATGCCAGACTCTTTAATAAATCTATACAAATAAATAAAATTGGAGTGTCTGTTTGTAATATTAAAATAACCGCTTTTTACTAAATGCATATGTATGTTTACATGGTACATATGCCAAAATATCATTTTTTACAATTTTTGTCTGTCTGTCTGTCTGTTTGTTCCTGATAATCTCTGGAGCGGCTGGACCGATTTCGACGTGACTTTCACTGGCAGATAGCTGATGACATAAGGAGTAACTTAGGCTACTTTTTTTAAACTAGCTTCGCCCCGCGGCGTTCCCCGCGGTAACACCGCGGGTCTGAGCTAGTTAATAATAATAACATCAATAATAATTTTTATTTGCTTGAAATACGGTACAGAAGGTGATACACAAATACAGGCACGTTATAAAAATATATTTTTTAAACTAGCTGGTACCCGCGACTTCGTTCGTGTGGAATTTGATAAGCGCTGCCTTAGTGGTTGGGTGGGTAATTTTAAAGGGTTTTTCAGAGAGGAGTAATACAGTACGTTACACCTTATATAGACAGGTACTTTGTAGTTAAATATTATTAACACCGGTACAGCCGTTAAAGACCCGGTACAGACAGACAGATAGACAAAAAAACTGGTTTTTAGGCATAGGTATCGTGCAAATAACCGTGTTAGCATGAAAAAACCTATTATTTTGACATTACAAACAGTCACTTCAATTTTATTCATTTAATCCTGCAATGTGGAGGAATTTAGTTACTCTAAATAGAAAGCTATATCTTAGATCAAATGATTTAGGAACATGGTACAGTGATCTGTGTATGGATTCCTATTTTTGGGGCAAACAAATCTTCATTAAACTTAAATTCCAGCAATATCTTTTTGTTATTAGCTTTCCACCTACTGAATAAACATTCTTTAATATGATTAATAAAACTTAAGATGTAAGAATAGAGGCAACTACACATGAGCTTATACACAAAGTTTCTGTAAAATAGTTGAAATATATTAGAAAATAAATAGTGTACTGTCCTACTATTTGATATTTATAGATCACAGATTATATGTACTCGTAGTTAATATTCTACAACACTAAAATATAAGCTAATTAAAAAGTTTCATTAAGTCTCACAATGTCGACGATTAAACTTAAAGTAGGCAACAAAATTACTCAAATTCAATTCGCCTCATTTAGAGCGCATTTTAGCATATCACTAGTATTAAAAAGAGCCCTAAACCAGTAATGATCTTACTTACTTAGATAATAAAGAAATAGAGTATGGACCAAATATATAAGGGGCTAATATATTTTTATTTATTTACACATCATGCACATTTGGTGCATTGGCGGACTTCCTAAGGCATTCTTTACTAGTCAACCATTGGGTGATGTAGAGAAAACGGGAAGTTACTGTATTTTAGTTACAGTTGATTTAGACACTTAATATTGTATGTATACTTTGTACAAAATCATGTAATATAATATATACACATATATAAAATTCTCATGTCACAATGTTACCACACTCCTCCAAAACGGTTGAACCGATTTTTATGAAATTTTGTGTGCACATCAGGTAGGTCTGAGAATCGGCCAACACATATTTTCAACCCCTAAATGACAAGCGTGACCAACGCCTAAATTTTTATTTTCAATATTTCCTAGAAATAATGTATATGGCAAAACAACGTTTGCCGGGTCAGCTACAAATCTTTCATATTCTACACCTATACATATTAATATTACAGATAAGTACATACCTTATAATACATAAATATAGTATAAAAGTATATAAATACATACATGCACGCGCAAATAAATACTGATAATTTTTTTGTATTAAAATAAAAAGAAATCATAAGCAAGTTGATTCTGCTAGTTGTTTGGCCAGATACTGCTTTACATTTACTTTAAAGGAAAAAGTATTAGAAATATAGCATCCTGATTTCAAGTGGAAGCGCATTCCTAAGAAGAACGGACTGAACGTAAAAGGATGAGCCAACGAATTCAGCCGTGTGGGAGGGACAACGAAGAAGAAGGTTATTGGAGGACCGAACTCTTCTGTCGTGATTACTACATATGAGTTGGAAGCAGGAAGCTAGATACGTTGGCGAAGATAGGTTATAGAATAGTGTAATATAGAATAGTGAATAAGACAGTGAGAGAGCGTAATTACATGACGTAGACGAAATGGTAACCAGTTAGGCTGCGAACGGAAAATTGACACATGATCATATTTACGGAGGTTAAAGATGTATCGAATGCAGTTATTAAGTAGACGGTCCAACTTATCGAGAATATCTGCGTGCAGGTCATAACAGCACATGTCACCATAGTCGATTATTGGGAAGAGAAGTGTTTGCACAAGCATGGTTTTGGTAGCGGTCGAAGAGTACCAGTAGCCCTCCGGCACAGATTTTCAATTTGATCATGCCAATTCAATCTGGAGTCCAGGAGCAAGCCAAGATTCTTAACAGATTGACAAACATGTATTATAGTACCGTTAAAGATAATAAATGGAAGCATCTCAATGTTGACATTTCGTGGGATTTACCTACTGATGGGCCGAACTCTTCAGACCATGCCTTATTTGATTACAGGTCTCTATTGACTATATCTATTGCTATTGAGATATCTTCAACCTTACTTTTTGAATAGAGTTGCAGGTCATCGGCATACAGATGATACGCACAACGAAGTTTCAGGGTTAGGAGATTAATATACACCGAAAATAGCACGAGCGAAAGAATAACGCCTTGAGGGACACCAGAGCTAAGATCACACCAGCTTAAAGCTGTTCATCGACACGAACAGACTGCTGGCGTCCCTGAAGATAAGATGAGAACTATTCCAGTTCTTCAGTCGAGACCTTATGACAAGAAAGGATAGATAGAAGGATATCGTGATTGACTGTAATGGGTATGGGTAATACCATAATTTTCATTCCCTACTGTTAAATTATGTCGATCCTATATTGTTTTTGATTGATTTAAACCTGTCGATCTAGATATTTTTATACTAAATGTGTCTAAATTTACATACATCCATATTTTTTATAAACACTTTCTAGTGGTTTTGGGTGAAAAGTATAATAAGTTGTAAGCGTAATGTAGTGTATACAAGTTGTGTGTACAAGTTTATTCCAACATTCTTATCATAAAATTAATAATAATAATACCTTCACACATTTCACACATGGCCGTCTGATTCCAAACTAGGCAGAGCCTCTGCTATAACCAGACTGCTGATAAACATACTTATATATTTCTAAATACATACATATCATAGATAAATTACACCCAGACACAGAATTAAATATTGTGCTCATCACACAATTATTTATACTGAGTGGGAATCGAACCCACGACCTCCGCCTTATCAGTCAGGATCACTAACCACTAGACCAACAGACCCCTCATTTGACTAGTTATCGCAAAAGTTACACTCGTGGCTGTTTGAAGTTTACGAGATAATGTTCGTTACCAAATATATGAAATATTTCTATGCTATTAAACACAATTAAAATGTATTATTTTGAATTTATATGCGTACAAAAACTAGAATCGGTAAGTTCTAGTTATAGTCTAAGATCCGGCTGCAGAATCAATGCACTCATCGAGTATGTGCTAAAACCCCAGTTTTTACGCATATTTATGATTATGAGATTATATATCTACCAGGTTTAACAGCCAGCAACCCTTATTTGTAGCCAAATTTAATTAGGCAACCGTATATCATAATAATTAAAAAAAAATAGCTTTGATTTGATATATAATTAATAAACGTACGTTATGAACGTATAAATGTCTCAAAATCATACCTGTTTACACCTGGCTGCGAAGAGGTGCGGCCGAGTGCGCAACGGCAACCGTTATTTTTCAGAGTCTTTATATATATTGCCGTGAAGTAGACGATATTTTACTTAATAAACAAGTGAACGATATGTTTTCCCAAAAATCAATTAACAAAAATTTAAATAAAAATACTAGCGGCCACATTTTGATAGGCCACCTGGTAGATATATAATCTACTAATCATAAATATGCGTAAAAACTTAGTTTTTAGCACATACTCGATGAGTGCACTGATTATGCAGCCGGATCTCGTACTATAAGGAAGGCGGGGCTGTTATAATTGATAAATTATATAAACATAGTATAACTTCAAATGTTTTAGCTGAGAATGCATTTGTGCTGATTTTTTTTTTATTTGAGTATTTGTTTATATTATATGAGTTATGAGAACTATTGACTCTGTCGTTCACTCATGATCCAATTTTAAGTTTGTGAATTGATTGTAGAAATCACTAAGGATGACAGAATATTATGTATGATGATAACCGACAGGAATTGTGTAAAATTAATACTACTGAACAGCATTCGAAAATGTTAGTGTTGTGGTAACTATGACGACGACGTGCCTGAGGTCACTGGGGTGGAACTAAGGGTGGCGGTGTTACGGCTTAAAGCCAAAAACACCGCCCCGGGACCCGATGGCATTCCTGGCCGAGCGTGGGTCCTGGCCTTAGTCGACGAGGCTCTCGAGCCCCGACTGCGAGGGTTCTTCAGCGCATGCCTCGAGCGGGGCCAGTTTCCGAAATTGTGGAGGACGGGGAAACTGGTCCTCATCCGAAAGGAGGGGCGCCCGGCGGACTCACCGTCCGCCTACTGGCCCATAGTGTTGCTTGACGAGGTGTGCAAGCTCTTTGAAAGAGTGATTGCAAGGCGCCTCGTCAAGCATCTCGTGATGGTTGGGCCGGATCTGGCGGACAACCAGTACGGTTTCCGTCAGGGGCGCTCCACCGTGGATGCGATCATGCGCGTGAAGGCTCTGGCGGAGGAAGCAGTCTCCCGGGGCGAAGTGGTGTTGGCGGTGTCCTTGGACATCGCCAACGCGTTCAACACTATGCCCTGGAGCTGCATCAGGGAGGCGCTCGTGTATCACGAAGTGCCTCTCTACCTCCGCCGCATAGTCGGGGCATATTTGTCGGAGAGAGCCGTCGTCTACCCCAGTAGGACCGGTCTCGGTAGGCGTGAAATGTCGTGCGGTGTTCCGCAGGGGTCGGTGTTAGGGCCACTCTTGTGGAACGTCGGCTACGACTGGGTGCTTCGTGGTACCTTCTTGGATGGTGTCGCCGTCGTGTGCTACGCGGACGACACACTCGTGACGGCTCGCGGCAAGACGCACCACGAGGCAACCCTGAGGGCCACGGCCGGGGTTGCCCAAGTCGTTGAGCGTATCCGGCGGCTGGGTCTCGAGGTGGCTCTGCACAAATCCGAGGCCCTGTTCTTCCACGGGCTTCGGAGGAAGCCGCCTGAGGGATCTAGCCTCACGGTAGGAGGCACTCGCATCGGCATCGAGCCCTCGATCAGGTATCTGGGGCTCGTACTCGTTGGCCGATGGGACTTCGGATATCATTTCCGAGGTCTGGTCCCCAAGTTGGTTGGGGCAGCGCGTGCGTTGGCGCGGCTGCTGCCCAACATGAAGGGACCCGATGACTCCTGCCGGAGACTCTACTCGGGGGTTGTGCGGTCCATGGCCCTTTACGGGTGCCCAGTATGGGCGGGGGCCCTGAAGGCCAGCAACGTCGCGATACTGCGGCGACCGCAGCGAATGCTGGCCATCAGGATCATAAGGGGGTACCGCACGATCTCCTTTGAGGCGGCGAGTCTCCTGGCCGGAACTCCACCGTGGGACCTGGAGGCGAGAGCCCTTGCAGCACTGTATCAGTGGCGCAAGGAGGCGCAGGAGTTGGGTCGATGCCCCGAGATTCGAGAAATCGATGACCGGAAATCCCAACTCCGCCAGGTCATCATAGGGGAGTGGAGGGAACGACTCGGGCAACCGAGCGCCGGGCACGCCGTCATTGCGGCGGTAAGACCCGTTATGGAGGATTGGCTCGAGAGGCGTCACGGGACCCTCTCATACCGATTGACGCAGGTGATCACTGGGAAGGGATGTTTCGGAGATCACCTGTGTCTGATCCGCAAGGAGCCAACGCCTGAGTGCCACCACTGCGATGGCCAGACCGTGGACACGGCTCTCCACACGCTGGCAGAGTGCCCGGCGTGGGTTGAGCAGAGGCGAGACCTCGTGGCGGCCATCGGAGTTTGAGTTCTCTCGCTCGATAGCCTGATTGCGGCTATCGTGCGGAGCGAGAGTGCGTGGAACTCTGCCGTCTCCTTCTGCGAGCAAGTTATGCTCGCGAAGGAGACGGCGGAGCGGGACCGGGAGAAGTTTAGAACTCTCCCGGCCCGCCAGGCCCGGGCACGGGCCAGGCAGCGCAGGCGACTCAGGCGCCGGAGGTCGCAGAACGACCTTCGTCCTCCATAAGCGCAGGCCTGGGGGTGACAGGTGAGGCCATCTGTCACCCTAGCAGAAGCAGGCCGGGGTGGCGGCGAGCGCGTTGCGAAGCGCGCTCGCTTCCAGGGAGCACAGGGAACATGGGGTTCCCACACGGGGCGGGGGTCGTCTACTCGTCTGTAGATGACCCGAGGTATGTCGGGGCACCAGGGCCTTCCTTTCTAGGGTATACCTGGTTCCCCGGCTATAGTACCCGGCGAAGGCGTGCGGTTTTAGTCGGTCCGAGTCCGACATGCCACCGACAGGTGGTATCCGAGGGGATTTCCGCACGAAAAAAAAAAAAAAAAAAAAAAAAAAAAGTGTTGTGGTAACTATGATAGTTATAGTAAATTATGTACTAGCGTATAAACAATTATAACACTAAATTCACCTTATTAAATTATAATTACTAGGCAGCTTAATAATTTTTTTTGTCCCCCAGACGATAAAAGAGTCTTAATGTTTTCATTGTATCTTTAAAAATGCATTGTAACATATATTCAATAGGAGCAATAGAAAGAAAAAAGTATTGAGATGTATACTGCCATTAATTTAGAAAATAAGTAACATTCCTGTGAAGTAAAGCAACTTACTCTCAAGTACGGAAGGTTTTCTTTATTACATAAAAACTAGTGATTTAAATCTTAGTTGACTTTCTTGATTATATTCTTTAATACCTAACGGCATAGTCTATATAATACGTATTAATTAATATTAACACACGACAGAATATTCAACGTTTACACCCACGCGCCATTTTGAAATATTAAAGCACTACTCCGAGAGGACGAAGGATATCTTACGATGCCTAATTGCCATTGCTTTGTTCCAGAAGATGAGTTAACTTTCAGACCACAGACATCAGAACTTCTAAAAACATTTGTTGAAAGACCTTCGACTACTTGCCAATAATGATTTTATAGCGACATATATGGTACGCGCTCTTCATTTGTGCGACTAACATGGTTTTGTTTCGTTTTCTCATAGTTATTACTAACAATTTATCATTTAATGCCCTTTGCTGTGGAAGAACATAATCCGTGTGCAATTTATCGTATTTATGTCCGTATGTACAATTTTTATCTCTCATTAACCTTGCGTAAGGATTCCTGACTCCAATTACAATCCTCAGCATGAACTCGCGTTTAGGAAAAGAGGTAGACACGCGTGCTAAATAAGAGAGTTTAACAATAAAGCAGTACTAATTTTGCATTAATACTCGTATATTTGCTTTCTGAACGCGTTGTACAGCACCGCTTGCCAATCACCTTCTCAAGGTTCTAAAACAAATGCAAGGCAAATAACTAGATACATTTATTAATGACGTTTGTAGAGAGAACTTTATTTCCTATTGAATGAACTCGGATATTTATTTATAGAGTTCTAACGAACTTTTTATATTAGTTATTTTTATTCAGGTGAACGATATCCTTGAAAAATTCACAATGGACATTATTTTTCAAAAGAATACGCAAAAAAAAAAACTATAATAGGAAAACAATTTAATATCAATGGGAAGATAATTGTTTGTACGTATTTTAAGTAGATTTACCAACGAACGAACATGAAATAGTAAGTGTTAACGGGGCAGAAGATCCTCATGAATATCCTTCGCTCATTGCCGTACCCCCTCCCAATCACCAAAGGGGAAATTAAATATGTCTTAATCACTCCTTTTAAAGTCAATTGAATACCTTTAAATAATGTGAATTGAATAACATCATCTGCATGCCCTTTTTTCTAATTTTATTTGAGGTTGGCGCAGCGCGTAACAGTACAAAGAGTTTTGGCGGTATTTTATGGCCAACCGTCAGCCTTACGCTAACTTTGTTATCGTTATAACTATGTTAAAATTTTCAATTGGGACAAAGAAAGACGAAGGTATATTACGGTAAAGTAAATAGATAAATCAGGATCACAAGATCAAGCCACCGACGTGGACTCGTATATGTATAGTCCATCTTACGATTGGGATGATCTTCAGGTAACTAAGTAAAATAATCCAAACTAATTCTTTAAGTAATAATAATAATAACTCCACACATCTCACACACGGCCGTCTGATTCCAAACTAGGCATATTCAGGCTTATATTCCGCAAGTACTCTGAAATAAAGATAAGCAAAACTTTTTTTTTACTTTTTCCTTTTAAGTATACAAACGTTTGACTAACGAACCAGACTTTTAATTGTACTGATACAAGAATCAGAAATCCTTCAGAATATTTGCCTCATATAACTTCTGCATCTGATGAATTCGATATTACTGTCACAAAGAAAACTTTGACTAAAGCATTAATTAAATGTGTAATACAGTGGGTAGTCAAGGTAGATTGGATTGAATGTAACAAAGGATGTGAAGGCGCTTCGAAACAAAGGAGCCTAAATATATTTAGAACCTTAGACAAGAATAATTAAGGTACATAATATTATGTTTTCAAAACAGCTTTACGAAACTAAAAAAGGAGGGATGCCCTCCTTTTTTAGTTTTGTATAACTGTTGTGTTTTGTACAGTTTTGTATGGAATGGAACCTTTAACAACAGTAGTGTACACATTAATGTGTTGTGTGTGTAACACAAACAAACAAACTAGTTTAAAGTAATTCATATTATTCACTGTAATAGTTCTCAGTGAAGTGTTGACTGATTTAATTAGTCATAACAGGGACAAGGCTGTGACACTTCTGTGCCACGTTTTAATCTATAAAGTTAACCACTAAAATGGTAAAGGGAAAAAGAATATGTACTCTATGCTACTAATCTCTAATTTGAATTAGTTACTATTCTAAATCACTTTGAGTAAAATATAAAATAAACCAATGCAATACTTATTTGCAATTATAGAATTTTGTTTCTTCAAACTCAAACTCTAAATATCTTCGATTGATCTTCAATAGCATGTTTTGACTATATGTATGTCCTAGACAGCCATCTTGACAGCCAAAAGTATTAAGGTCGATTGTATTGTTTTAAGTTTGATTATTATTCGAGACAACGTAATCATCATCCTTTCATAGTCTGCTGCTGGACATAGGCCTCTCCTCAGAATGGAGGTTTTGGCCTACTATACCACGCATGCCAGTTTAAGGTGTCCTCCTCTTTGCAGTGCTCTTGTCCGGCAGAGTTTGTTTCCGTAGTCGGCTCTTACGGGATTAATAGCGGTAGTGACACTCTGTATTCATAATCCGTCACCACGCGACTACATAATACTTTTCACAAAAAAAAAAGTTTGGTTTGAGTATACAGTCACAGGATGGTCTCATACAGTTCAATCCCCGCTGTCTCAATTCTCATCTGAGACTTGCCCTAGCTCCATCGCCATACATTCGCTTTACTTAATATTTTGCCTTTGTTATGGCATAGGGGGAGGGGGGGGGGGGCAGACGAGCAGACTTATCACCTGATAGTACTATTTACTATTTCACCTTATTCCTCTATCCATTCTAAGTATGATTACATTCCCAAACATGTGCGGCGTCCGAATTAAAAGAAAGGCCAATTAATAATCAAAGTGCTAGCACCGAGTCTAAATAAAATAGTAAAAATCGCAGGAAAACAATGATAATATATACATACTTGTATATATTACATTCTATACTAATATACAATTCTTTCCTAACTAAAATCTAAGATCCCATATAAATTACATTTTTTGATACAGTAATTATAAACTTTTAAAATTTTGTGTATATAATGTATATCTTTAAAATTAAACATAAAAAAGTTATTTAATATAACTCGTGTTTAATATAAACGGAAACATCAGGACATAAAACAAACCAGCCTAATGGTTTTAAACTAAATACTTCCCAAAATAATTAAAAATATAAATAGTGTTTTAAAAATGCCTTTGTCTAATAAGTTTTGAGAATTTATTTAAGGTCGATAAATTATCATAACCGATCTAAACGTTACTTAAGTAACAATCACCGCGCAATTTTATTACTTCCTTCAACGTTTGAGTAGCTATAAAAATACGTTACCGGAATATCCTACTTTATACTAAACTAGCTGTTGCTCGTAGTTTCACCTGCATTAATGGTCATAGCTTCAGATAGGGGTTAAACTTAATGTTCGCCTCCTAAATGAATACTTCACCTAAAACACTGAATTATTTAAATATGGCGGATAGTTACAAAGAAGCAGGTTTGAACAAATAAATTAACAAGAAAACTAATTAGCCTTATTATACTATATATACATACCTGATTTATTCATACATACCACGAAACTAGCTAGCGGTCTTAGTAAATATAGTGGTCAGCCATAGTTCAAATGGGTATAACCATTACGTTTTTTAAATATATTCAAGCATCCCTCTCGCTCTCGAAAAAACGAAGAGAATTAACCAAAAGCGGGATAAATTGTAAATACTTTATCAACTCTTAAAAAGATATGACAAATAAATTAGATGCCACAATGTTTAAACTTATCATTTTCATAACAAGCGTATTATATAAGCGCAATATCGGTATTAAAAAAGAAGCTGGAACCAACTTTAAAGTATTTTTTTTTATCAAAACATTCTTTTTATTTTTCAATTATCCATATATTATGATTTCTTTAGGTTTAAAAATCAATCTTCAGTAACATATAAATAACTTCAATGGTTGGATTAAAAAATAAACATTAAATTCAATTAACAGTTCATAAAGTTATCGAGTCCGTGTAGTGACGGATTAAGAATACGAAATGTCACTACCCCAATTCATCCCGTGGGTGTCGTAAGAGCCGACTAAGGGCGCAAAACAACGCAGGACAACAGCACTGCAAAAAGAAGGAAAACTTGACACAAACCCTATACCAAGCCGTCTGGCCAGCGTGGTATAGTAGGCCAAAACCTCCTTTCTAAGGAGAGGCCTATGTCCAGCAGTGGACTATTACAGGCTGTTGATGATGATGATGATGATGAAAGTTATCGAATAGTTTCACTTCACCAAATTTTGTTTTCTGAGAGCAAATGCTCTTTAAAAAATATCCCAATTACTGCAGATACTCCTGTAACATTTGAAGAATTATATTGATTACTCCATCCTGGAGTAATCGATATATCCTAAGATATCCTGATCTGATAATAATAGGTCTGATAGGAAGAAAGAAAATATGTTTTAGTTGGTCCAGCCGTCTTTGAGTAATAGATGTCGTAATTCCGACAAAGTGAGAACCTCCTTTCTTTTAAGTTTCTTTGCTAGGAAACCCGATAAAATATTTGTCGTACTTACATTTTTAACACTAATACTATTCCTTGCAATTTCATCCGCATCGATAAACACTGCTGCACTTTTAAGAGACGTGACCTAATTTTACAATCTTCCACAATAAATATTCTATTCCATACAAAAATAACTACGCAAATAAGGCTGATAGTTACGAATATTAAAGCGTTCAAATAAACAAACAATCAAACCAAAAAAACTGATTTATGATATCAACATACATATATAAACTCCGTACATAGCTTGGAGAATTAATTCATTTACCTACACTTAAGGTTAATCACTCTTAATAGTCAGAAAACAATCATATTGTGTGCAATTTAATCGTTATGCATTTATTTATGTCCAAAAATACACGATTATAGTTGACTTAAGCTATGATTAACACTATTTAACTTGCGCAAGATAATAAAGTGTTGTCCATGGAGACATAAAATGATAACAAGTCAGCTGACTAGTGACTAGCCAGGTGTACCTTAGCACATGGTCATTGAAAACGCCCTGCCCTCCTTTACGACAAACAGCGAGTAGGCAATTTTCATAAGTTTATAAGCCACTGACTAAGTTTTGATACTTTATGTTTTTTTTTTCATTTTAGTAACGTTATCACCACAAAGTAATCATAAAAGATTCACATGAATCATATACGTTGCAAAACAAAAATTTGGAGTACTGAAAATATATTATCGTAATTATGCTCTGTTCTGAATTTTATTTTGTATCAACGCAATGTCTAACGCTGCTAAGGGCCTTACTACAGCCTGCCTGACGCCTACTCCCTTTAGGATGTTATCTTATTCAGACAAGACGAAGGAAGAAAATATATTAGTAATACCGTGAGTCTTTAATGGGAAATAGGACTGAGACTGAACCTGTAGAAACCGGAATCGTGTATCTATGAATGTAGTCCGTTTGTTCTGCTCTTGCAGGGGCCACTAGGACAAGTTGAAAATTGTTTTATCATTGTCATATAAGATTTATTTACAAATATTATTTCTGTTATTTAGCCTCTTACTACGAGTAATAATAAAATTATGAATAGCCAGGAACTTCATTCTCTTTTCTAGAATGAATATTCAAAGCGGTATTGTTAAGTTCATATTAAATATGTTTAGGTAGAGGTGGTAACACAACGGACAGTGGAAGTGAGCGCTGACGCATCCCTAAACGTACTTCTGGGTCAGAAGCCCCAGGCGCTATCGCAGTTGCATCTGTTGCTCCTATCTATCACGCGATGGACCTAGTACCCGCACGGTTAATCCATTGAAAGCTAAGAAGATTATAACGTTTACAAAACATTGAAATATTAACCTAGTCCGAACATATGTCATGTATGTTTGTAAAGTAAAGTCCCCCGCGACACAGGATTTATTCCTAATGCGGGAGTTGTCTTTTTTAAAAAGAAAGAAAGAAGAAGAAATATCTTTTACGACTTTGAAATTTATTTTATCCAGTATCAAGACCATTTTCTGCCCTCAATGTACATTATGTGTGTTCAGTATTAAAAATATACCTAAGTGTACAGCTAAGTGTTTGGAGTACGGTTGGAGACGCAAATATATATTATTTATAATAGTCTTTAGGAAAGTGGTATACTGTTGATGATGAGTATGTTCGTAGATATTGGTAAGATTATCATACCACATGATAATATAAATAGCATTAGTAATATTAATTTACAGAAAATTAAAGTCCTTTGTCTCTTCTTACTAGCTTGTGTTAACTTACACGATTATAACCAAATATTTAGTCTTCTGAAATAAGTAAAACTGGAATGTCTGTATTAAGAACAATCTGGTAATTTTAAGAGGAAATATATATACTCGTTCATTATAAAATCTTTAAAACTATTAAGACTAATTTAATTACTAGTAATCTATTTGTATTGAGTGTTATGTATCAGTAACAAAAAAGGAAAAATAAAATATATTTTTAACGTCGCTAATTTTTAACGTCAGAACTGTTCGGAACTTTAAAATACTTATAAGAATTAAGATCTGTAAATAGCTTATTTCATTCACAGAACTCTCTATTAGCTCGATCGAATGATTACGACCGATTTGGTCGAAAAATAATATTTCAAACTTCCTTTAGCTTCTTTTGTTGTCTGTACCTTAGATACGTAGGATATGTATGACCTAGGCATAGGCTATACGTATGGTTAGACAGATTTCGTAGAGACATGTGTCTATGAGGTATAAAAGGCACACAAAAAGGTCCTTAGCCACATTCGTTCCTACATCCACCTTCTTCGCTTACTACGAGACACCCCAATCCATCCCTCAAAATGTTCAAACTGGTAAGTTTCAAAACATAGTATTAGCAGAAATGACATAACTGGCTTAACGTATTTAGATTTTTTATTTTTAATATAACTCTCAAAATAACAATAAACGTTGTATGTATCATTTAATCCGAGTTTGCCATATAGTGTCCGCTCCTTTAAGTATTCGTATCAATCCTAACATAACAGTCCTCAACAAATTATTCCTGAAATAATTTGACACAATAAGATCAATTGGAAATTAGTATGTAGTATGTGGTATTAGTATTCTTGTGAAACTAGGGCAACTTATGCAGAAAAAGGTTAATATATTGTAGAGAAATTGTATACACTTAAAACTTAAGTAACTTCAAAACTTTTCTTAAAATAGTTACGATACGAGAAATAATGTATAATTAATCTTAGAGTTTTATTGCCAAATATATTTAAAAAAATATATATTTATTTACAATTCAATAAATATATCCAAAAAAATTATCATCAACAGCCTTTAATAGTGCATTGCTGGACTATTAAAATCCGACTATCCAGTCGGATTTCTAAGGAGATCCTCAGAGGTTTGAGGTTTTCGCCTACTTATAAATTTTTCAAGAAGTTTATAGTAACAATATTATTAACTATTTATACTATAAGAGACCAAAATACATTCTGATCGCTCTTAGTACAAATCTATACAATGACAACTCAAGTTATTCTGGTCAATGAAAGAAACGAGACATTCAAACAAGGATTGCCACCGCCGCGCCTGGCGAACCTCAGTTGTTAAAAATTAAATGCCTACAAAACTATAATGAGCAAATTACTTGAAAACCTAGATGTCCCTGTTAGTTTTATTCAACTTTAGCCAACCTTTATAAAAATGACAATTTTATTTATCATTAACCTAAATTTCAAGATAAGAAAGACAATATAAAATATTGATGGTCATGATACATTGTTCATTATATTCAATTAAGTGAATCATAGTTCCTATACATTTATTTTCAGTTAACTTTTTGCTTGAGTTACATTCTCTTCAGCGGCAACGACCCACCGAGGTCGAACCGGTTGGCAGTTGCCACCCGGTACTAGATCGGTTACGCTTTTTACTTATCGAATAAATCAGAGTAAATAGCCCACCTTAATAATAGTCAGAGCCTCAGAGGCGAGTTGAATTGGCATTTTAATGAGGACTTAACCTACTGAAATATAAATCTTATAATAAATAAATATGTTTGCGCTAATGTGTAAATAATATTCGTTACCACTACGAATACAGATTAACAGACCAGAATATATTAAAAGCACTCTCATTTTTAATAATTAATTATCTTGGTAGCATTACTCACAATTTTATATGATAAATTAAATTAAAAAGTCGAGTAATAAAAATAAATATTTTTATTAATAATGAATTAACAGTCTTCAATAAATCTTAAATTGTTTGAAAGTGAGTTTGATTGTTTCGCTTCGGTGTTTTAACAACTGAAAGCGTCATAAAATATTGCATATATATATATATTCTAAGGTCAAAAAATAAATATATGGGCATACCATACCAACATAAATAATAAAAAAAATACCATATAAATACTATTCCTATTTTGATATATGTCTTTCCTAGATTGATACCTGAATTGTATGTCAAAGGTAAATTCTGAAACCAGCTAGTTATTATATTATTTGTTTATTATATTGTGTATTATATTCGTTTGGTTAACAACTAACTAAACAAATAAATAATAGAACATTCTAGATTCTTATCTTATTTCAGCACACTGTATGCTACAAGTAAAGTAAGATTAGATAATAATATTCAATTTCTTTCCACAACTTTTCAGCTTGTGTTGAATATTTTAAGTAACATTATCGACCTAATTACTTAATAATTATAACTCTCAACTATGTTGAAGTTGAGTTAAATGTAATGTAATGTCCAAAAATACCAACCAAACACATCCAAACCAAATTGAACTGTATCGTACAAAGATATTCGTGGTATCCATTCAATCAAGTGACATGGTACAAACCTTACTAAAGTATAGACGGTCGCAATAAATATTAATTTAGAACAGCTGTTAATATAAACACGTTACAGGTAACTATAATATAATAAAATTCCTATTATACAGTTTGCTTTGCACAGTTTCATTATCATACATAATGAAAACTGAAATATGTTGTGCGTTAACACAATTTTAAATTCATGTTTTCTATCGTTATTTTTTGGAAGTGGTATGAATGAATCTATGAATTAAAGAGTAGCGTAAAAAATGCTCATTGCATATATCGCTAAAACAAAACATTATTAGAATAACACGCAGTTTCAAAAATTACATGAAAAATGTAAATCAATTTTATCGTCCATCAAAAAATTATTTGATCTGGGTGGGAATTGAACCCACGACCTATGACTCAATAGTCAGGATCAGTAACCTAGTCTACCAGACAGTTCTTTTCGTAGATAATGTAAAAAGTATACAGATTAGACAAAAACGCATGATTATGTAATAACAGTTTATCTCCTTATAAAATCGAACACGGACCGATAATTGTTTAAATTGCTTCCTGTCAACTTCAAGTTATTATGGTACCAGTTAATAGATGTAAAAAATCGAGCGGCTATAGCAAAATATAATTATTGAGCGCCTTAGCTTTGATATAGATAATTTATAACACCTTAAGTTTTGAAGACGTTACATTTGGGGCGCTACAGTAGTATAAGGATATTTTTTTTTAATATATAAACTTAAATAATAATTAGACATTGTGTTCTAGACTGCGAAAATAGTTAATGAGTTTTACAGACAATAAATAAACGTGTTATAACTTTCAGACAGTAAAAGTATTATAATATTTTATCTCAGCACACTTTGTCTACAACAGCTATGTTCATATCGTAGTTTTTCGTACGCCTGCGACCCCTATTTTCAGTATACAGCTGGGGACTTTGTCAACTCCTTGCCTCTATCCTCCATACTACTAATAAAACTGTGTATAAGTACAATACAACAACAAAAATCAAATGCTAATTACATTTATACTTCTCAAGCCTAAATATGAATTGAATGTTGAATGAAATGGGTGACCTATTCACACTGAACAATCCAAGATCATAAATAGCTTACATAAGATGCTTCCAATGTAAATCCTTTATCCGTATACATTTGTGATTGTTGTGATTCCCTTTCTGTAAGAATACAATAGCTTACTAGGAGTTGATACAGCGTGTTTAGCAACGTGACTTTAGTCTATAATCAGAAAGGGCTTCTTTATTATTTAAAGTTATCAAATCTAAGGATTATTTGGTTATCTGTCGCATGTCATTTTGTCAGTTGTCTGGCAATGACTACTGTAAGGAAACAATAACGATATTATAATTAGTTAGTGGTGTTTTGCGTACAATTGGTATTTAATGACTAATTAGTGACTTATTGTGTAACATTTTAATATAAAGCACGACTGAAATAAAGGACGAAATTATGATACGTGTGTGTGGCGCCAATGAGGGTTTTCGATACTTTTTCTGCCACCAGACGGCGCTTCGTTTGCGTCAGGTCCAAACAGCTGTCAGATAGCACAGATTCTTACTGAACGTATAATTTTTAGTGAAATTCTATGTATTTGGAAGAGTTATTGAGTTTATTATGGATTACGACCAGAGAAAGGTTGCCGAGCTGAAGATTGAGCTCAAAAAGAGAGGCGCAAAACTTTTATTTACACACAGAGGCACTGCACAACACTGTGGCATTTTAGAAAACAATATTTCTTTTGTAACGGTTTTAAGAATGAATAAACCGAAAAAAATGATCGAAAAATACAAATCATGTATGTGTTTTGACAGGTGGTTGGACCTGACGCTACAGTGCCGCCATCTCACGTGGAACATTTCAGAAAACTCTCATTATATGTAAAATTGTTGGAATCACCTCTTACAAATATGTTATATTGATTTCTTATTTATAATGTAATTTTTTAAATAGTCACGGTATAGGTTTTACGTATTATACATCTGATTTGTGCCGTTAGTATTATATGTATATTATATCAACATAATATTGTCAATCTTTTTAGTGGGTTACTATAGAAGCTTAATGTATTTATGGTATCATGGTCATAAATAAGTCATCATAATTGATTGACTGAGGAAGTCTTAAAATAACATTATCTATTTCTTTATGGTATTGGAGCAACGACCAGCTAAATCACCTGATGAAGTCATTTGACCACCGCCGCCCATGAACACCTGCCTGTAGGAGGAGGATTGGGCGCCCAGTAACGTCACACAGTCAGTTAAAACAATGAAAGAATTGCTGAACATATATTTTCTGTACGGCCTCGATATCAATTCGGTCGAGCTGGCCCGTACGTGTGTGACAAAGCATGATTCTTCTACCGCAGAAATAGCTATGACTACTACCATCCATCATCCATTATATCTACTGACCATTACGACTATATCCACTTAGAAATAATGGTATAATATAATACGTATAATACAATAGTAGGTACTAATATACACTTCATGAAATTTAAAAGGTTGTATTCACCGCGCTCTTGGCCGTCGCCGCTGCTGCTCCTGGCTTCATCGGTGCCCCTTTTGCCGCGCCGTACGCATATGGACACGGCATAGTCTCCGCTCCTTTGATCAGCACTGGCGTTGTCAAGACCGCCTTACCCGTCGCTACTTCTTACTCTAACTCTGTTCGGGTAAGGAGAATTACATGGTATTTATAGTAATAATTTATAAAAGATTGTCCAGTGAATAGTAGGTAACCCAGTATTCTAGCCTTTTAATCTGCATGTAGAAACCCCCCCGGTTCAACACCACCAACGAGATGTGCCTTCGGGGCGTGTGTTTTATAATAGTGTTTGCCGCAAACGCGCGTAAATTATTTCTCCATAAAAACACGGACATCGCGTCGCCCTGCGGGGCATTAAGTAAAAAGAGGGAAACCCACTTTGCTCACGCACATCCACACTCTATTTCTTATGAAATTGAGTGACCCGGTGACAGTGACAGTGAAGACCCGATATGATAACACCACAACTGGACACAATCTGACCTAGCTTGTACTAGGTCAGATTGTGTCCAGTTGTGCTGTTCTTGTTAAAAAATAGTCTAATAGTTACTTAATTAAAGCTTAAGCTTTACTAAAGCTAGTTGAAAACAATGCAAAATTGTCATCTCGCGTACGCGTTGATGTCTTTAAAAAAGGTTAACACTATTGTATTAATATACTTACTCAGACAATAGTTTTATAATCTAACCAATAAGATAACCAGTTTTGATTGTAACATTGAAGTTTGTTTGGGATATCAGATGTAAAACATTAAATTTATCAAATTAAATGAAATATTCATTAAATAATAAAAAGTAACATTTTAAATATTATATATGCCATTAAATCCATCATTGTATATTTGTAATGTATAAAGCGTTAATAATAAGATTAAAAGAAGATAAGAAAAGATAATCCTTATGTCTACTAATAATAGGTGCTAGTCATGAAAATATTTTTAATTATAAAAAGTATTTTGTGTGTACTACAGACGTGTAATATAATACATAGAAGAAAAAAATTATTTTAAGCCTTATGAATAAATTTCCAGCTCTCGAGTCCTACTGTAGTAGCTGCGCACGCTCCAATTGTTGCTGCCCACGCTCCTATTGTCACTGCTCACGCTCCTATCGTCGCTGCCCCCGCATACGCCCACGCCTGGTAAGCAACAAGCTCAAGGCCGCCAACATCCAGGCCACACGCGCCAGGCCAAAACACTGGGCCGCCCCGGATAGTGCAACAGTCAACGACTATTTTTTATTTATTGATAGAGATAAGATAATTCGCAATGATTCAAAAATCTAACTTAAAAGAGTTGGAAGGATGTTCTCTGGATTTTAAAAATAATAAAATTATCCTCTTTGTTTAAGCTTGTATTTCAATTATAAATAAAACCCTTAAACAAGAATTTAAAAGAAACACGAGACACACTATAAATTATAAATCGAGTATCACATCAACCGCCGTTAATAGTCCACTGCTGGACATAGGCCTCTCCTTAGAGGGGAGGATTTATCTACTTATACCACGCTGGCAGGACGGGTTTATATAGGGTTTGTGCCAAGTTTTCCTTCTCTTTATGGTGCTGTTGTTGAGTATGTAAGTTTATTATCAAATACTCTTAAACCAAACAGAATGTTTATCTGCCCCAGATCAAACAGGTACACAGGTAGACTGATCTCTACTATTTTAAATAAAGTATTGTTTAAACTGATAACTAAGAATTGGAATAGTATTTATGTATCAAAATTATCACGATATTTATGAATGTGAATCGTGCACGATAGTTTAATCTTTAACTTTTAACAGGATTCACTTTTGCGCACAGTTAAAATACCTAGGACGTTATATGACCAACGTATCTCTTCCTTCCTTATCTTTTTAATATTTTATTCTTTTTTTCATATCACATTTCCATAATGATCATGCAATTTAAAATGAGTATTTCATTTTCATTCTTCTCATTTTTATATACTAAAATTGAAATGTAATGAATACTACTACCTAACATACATGTTCACCTTGTTATTGTTTAGGATAAACTAACTGTAGGCAACATTTTCAGACCAGTTAATCTCATAAGTGTTCACGTACGGAGAATAAATCGGTATAATTACTTTAAAATAGTTTGCCATGTATTTTTGACGAGTGTAATGGTTCATCTACAACTGACTGCTTAATCACTATCCGAGCAAGACGATACATGAGTAATTTAGGTTTTCATATGTCGTATAGTAATAATCGTATAGTAATAAGATTCGAATGCTCATTCTACAAGTCGTAAAAAAATTAAAAAAATATCAACTGATGGTCAATGAAAAATAATTTCAAAAACGATTAAATTTTTCATTTTTAACATTTTACTATCTGGAAGTACAGTATGGCTTTAATGACATAACTACGAAATGTACATGTCTTGTTCACAATAGATCATATACTTTCGTTTTATTAGCATATTATATTCCGGGACTCTGAAGATATAACAAATGTAGATACGTCCTTATTTGACTCTTTAGAAGACCGATGCTGTAGGGTTTTTATTATACCTGTAAGACTGGAGCAGTAAGTAAGATGGGTTTCCATGTATGGATCAGATTCCGCATGCCACGGCGGGTGTAATGTCATATTATTAACACCCTTGATACATATTTTAGGAGAGCTGTTATTACTGTGCTTATAAAATATTAAGTGGGTTTGTTATTCCAAATATAATAAAATATTAGGCAATTATTATTTACCGAAAAGTGACACTTCTATTTTATTAACACTTAGGAAAGAGAAAAGTCTCAAATAAAATTTAAATATAGTTATTGGACAAAAATCTTTTGACAACTTAAAAAAGACATTTATATGAGTTTTTATTAACAAAAAAGTTCTCGAAACACTTGTCATAATGCATTTTACAGTCATTAAAGCATCCGAAAATCTTTAACTTCGTGTGTTAAAAGTACTAAATTTTTTTATACGTTGTAAACTTGAAGTGAATAAACTACTATTAAAACTACTATTTTTAAACTTAATATTAATTTAGTGTGTACAACATCTCTAAATACATACAAAAAAGCCTACGCCCGTTGGTCAGAATAAGTATGAAAGTTTTCAAGGTCGAGCGAGTCTTAATATTTTGTTTGTCGGACACTGTCGTAAAAAGTAAACTCGGACTGTATACGAGACACACGCCCAGTATTATTTGCGATAATTATTACACATCGTGTTACCATTAACGATACTATTTTTATCCCTTAACTACTTGACATTTAAAGGTTACCTGTGAATCCATTTTACCATTTATGAAAACAACTAATTCATGATCGTCAAGCCTGATCAAAATCAAGATCAAGATCAGAATTTGATCATGGCAGTAGTGGGTTTAGTAGAAGTAGGCCTGGGGCCTAAGAGGCCAAAACCAGTGGACTAGTAAAGGCTGTTGATGAAACATGTTCATCCATTTATCAACTCTTGGGATGTTTGATTTGAAGAATGCGACCAAATCGAATTTCTTCTTAGTGTAATTAAGTGGACTATAATCTAGCTCATGATATAATATATACCTACTAAGAGATGGAAAATCTACTATTGACACGCTCTGTGGAGTACGTAATTTAAGTAGTTCACACGCTGAAGTGCGGTTTATGGATTTTAATAAAAATATTCGGCTATTTAAACAATTATTTAGTTCAAATTTCATGTTTTTTACGTTACGTACGCTACGTTAGTTGACAGTTTCTTTTTTATAAAATAAAAACATAAAATACAAAAAATTAAATGAAAGAATACATAATTTACGAAGACAGATGTTTTTGACCGTGTATGTAAATTAATAAATTAAATTTCATCTCAAAAGAGAGGAATAATAATAATATCCTTGTTCTCAAACAAGTTAACACACAAGAAAATATGTGATATTTCTGAATTTCCTTAATAGTAAAGATAAAATCAGTAAAAATAATCATGCATTTTCGATTAGACAAAATTTTCTAGCTTAAGCTAAGCTTTAAGCTTAGCTAAAGCGAAAGCTAAAACACCCAGATCCAGAATCTACGACGCAGTCATTTGCACTTACGCATCAAAAAAGTCATCATACATAGAAAGAGGCATACAAGACAATCGCCAAAAAACATTTCTAACCTTAACACAATGGTTTCGAACTCAAATTCATTTTTCTAATAAGGCTGAAACGAAAGTAATAACACCTCCCTTTTTTTTATCTGAGCTTAAAATTTTAACAGAAAGTGGACACATTAGAATTTTAACCAATCCAAGAACAATTTATAAATAATATAGTAGGTATAGACAATACTCCGAGCAAATGTATAATGTAATAAAGTTTACTTATTGCAAATGCGCTTCCGAACCGAACTCGTTGAACTTGACTTTTATTTTAAAACATTGCGCACGGTATAAAAACAAACGTTGACTAAAAGAAAGCATCAGTTTCATCTCGTTCCTTCATCATTCGCATCTGAACTAACACAGACCACGATGAATTCGATGGTGGTGTTCTTATCTGTGGTAGCGCTCGCCGCGGCTATGCCTTCTGGTTTACAGCTTGACGGTGGACTTCTCGCCTACTCTGCACCGATCGTCGCCTCTGCACCCGCAGCTGTATCACATCAATCCCGACTTGACATCAAATCTTCACCAGCTGTAATTACCACCGCTGCTGTCGCGCCCATCACTAGAACCATCGTCGCCGCACCAACATTGCTTGCGGCTCCTGCCATTGCTACCGCCGCTATCGCTCCCGCAGCTGTGTCCAGTCAATCTCGCATCGACATCAAATCAAGCCCTGCAATTACCAGCACCGTCGTGTCAACACCTGTCGTGCACAGTGCGCCTGCACTGGCCTATAGCTCACCTCTTCTCAATAGTGCCCCCGCTATCATAAACACCGGTATTGTGGCTCCAGCTATTTTGAAGAGCGCCGCCATAACCAGTCCATCCTTTGTTGCACCTGTGCCTCTGATTGGTGCTCACCTGATCAAGAAGCGTTCCGCTCCTCTTCTGTCACACTCCTGGAGCACCCCTATTGCAGCAACCTACGCCACCGGTCCTCTTGTGACCTCCTACTCAGGTCCTATTGCCTTATCCACCCCTTTTCTCACTAAGGCGTACAGTTGGCACCCATATTGAGCGTCACCATGATGTCGGAGACTTGTTTCCTCGGTTCAGATTTGATGATCGACGAACCTTAAATATGGCTTGCTCATAAATAAAACAAATTACGTATATTTCAATTCTTTGATTTTAATACTTTAGTTTTACTGTAACAATAAGTTATCGATAGTTTATTTATAACTTAAGTCAGCAAATTGAGTTCACATTGAAAAAATAACGCTCAAGATGAAATTAGGGTATTTTAATAAGTAAAGCTTCAAACCGGGAGCATCAAACATTCGACTTTTTCAACATAGTTTATACATTTTTTAACCAACTATGAGGTTTTATGTTCACCTTTTTTTTTTATCGGTGGCAATGTCGGACTCGAACCGACTAAAACCGCACGACGTCTCAGGTAACAGCAGTCGGGGAAACAGGTGTACCCTAGAAAGGAAATCCCTGGTACCCTGACGTACCTCGGGCCATCTACGGCGGGTAGACGACCCCCCTGTGTGGGAACCTCCATGCTCCCTCTGTGCTCCCGGTAGGGCGCGCGCGCTTCGCAACGCGCTCGCCGCCCACCCGGCCTGCTTCTGCTAGGGTGACAGATGGCCTCACCTGTCACCCCCAGGCCTGCGCTTATGGGGGACGGAGGTCGTTCTGTGACCTTCGGCGCCTGAGTCGTTCTAAACCTCTCCTGGTTCCGCTCCGCCATCTCCTTCGCAAGCATATCTTGTTCGCAGAAGGAGATGGCAGAGTTCATCGCACTCTCGCTCCGCACAAAAGCCGCAATCAAGTTATCAAGCAAGAGAACTCCCACTCCGTTGGCCGCCACGAGGTCTCGCCTCTGCTCCACCCACGCCGGGCATTCTGCCAACGTGTGGAGAGCCGTGATGGCACTCAGGTCTTGGCTTCTTGCGGATCAGACACAGGTGATCCCCGAAACATCCTTTCCCAGCGATCACCTGCGTCAGTCGGTATGAGTGGGCCCCGTGATGCCTCTCGAGCCAATCCTCCATTACGGGTCTTACCGCCGCGATGACGGCGTGCCCGGCGCTCGGTTGCCCAAGTCGTTCCTTCCTCTCCCCTACGAGTACCCGGCGGAGTTTGGATTTCCGGTCATCGATTTCTCGAGTCTCAGGACTCCGACCCAACTCCCGCGCCTCCTTGTGCCACTGATACAGAGCCGCAAGGGCTGAATCTGATACCCCTTAGAAATTAATGGCACATGTAGTGTGTTTGATGTTTATTTGTTTTTTTAATTAGGAGCATTTAGCCTTAAAGTGATAAATGTTGTAATCATTAACTGAATTCACAAATAGACGCAAGATCAAATTTCTCCAAAAGAAGAAATAAAACGGAATGAGGGGTCCATGGACCCCCGGTCGGAACGAAATTCCTTTAGCTTTTTGGTAGACGTTCGCTAAATATGAAATGAGTAAAAGATGTAAGCGTCGACGCGCCACCTGAAGAGTCGGCAAAAAGTCTGGTTATACATTTTTCGGTATCGCTCCCATCCGCTCAGAGCATGTAACGCGCGCTAAGGTACACGAAGTACCAAAATTACTTTCTTGAATCACTTCGTTGTTGGCCCTACAGAATATTTTCGTTTCTCAGAAATATGTGAAGGTATCAAATGACAATTAACGGTTATATATTAATGAAGTGCAGCTCGCTGGGCAAACTCAAAATCTTGCTACATTATCTATATAAACTTAAAAGTAATATAATTTAACGTATTACAGTTCAATAAAATCACAGTAAGTAATGTTTTAAATACTGCATCCACTCAGAATTTTTTTGTGCGTCTGGAAATTCTCCCTGGCCGTCACTCAACCGGGGTTTTCGGTGAGGCGGTGTTTCGAAATCAAACCGATTACAACTACATGTAGTACCACACTGCGCCTAAAATAGGAAGGATCCTGAAACAGCTAAGACATAAGACAGCTTTTATTAAGACATCCGGACACGTTCCAACGTTTGCCCGCAAAAAACGTGTGCATTATTCAGGCGAGGCAGGCGCAGACATTGCCCCCTCCTAGGTGGCCACTATAGCAGGTGGAGGAGAAAAAATAAGTCCCGTCTACCTGCGGTCACAGTCTGGGCGGAAATCCGTGTGTATGTATGTACTTTACACTAAAAGAAAAGGTGAAACTAACTAGAAAGAATACTGTTATAAGTAAAGCTAAAAAAATTGATTACAAACGTCATTGAAAAGACTACACGTGACACCTACTATTTATAAAACGTACATACATTTAAAATTACACGATAATGCAGAAAAATAGTACTGTTCGAGAAATGACTCCTTAATTGACTATCAAAATGACCATAAACGCAACCGAAACTGCGAGCAGATGCTGGTAAGAAGTAAAGTTATATTGATAGTGGATCCTGCTACTGGCTAGATGAACATAAGAAGCATGTACGACCTACACCTTTACAAGGAAGTTAGACCACTTAAACAAACAAAATATAAAAATCATAATTTATAAAATTTTCACAATGGGAAAACTATTAGCGGTTTTCAATTGGTAAAGATTTCGCCTAACATACTAATGAAATATTTTAACCAGTTTTGTTTTCTTACCTATGTTGTTTTTGTTGTTCTGTCTTAAATTGAAGACAATTAATTGCTAAAATAACCAGTGCACTAAAAAAATTCTTGAATCTTAGTAAAAAAGTAATCTGCTTTTAATTGCTTAATTAAACTGTCCAATAATAGGGTAGATTCCTAGGTTTAAAATAAATTATTTCGCCTGTATCATTAAATCTAACATCTCAAAGTAGAGGCTGAATTGTCCTCCATTGTCAATTTGTTTTTTTTATTCATTTGATATCTTGAAATCAACGTTAAATATAAATGATTTGACAATAAATAGGTATGACGTCACGAAATAGTATCTCATACAAAAATGTACCGCGTCCAGCGTTTTGACGTTTAAAAAAAGACACTGATTTGACTTAACAGTCATCTACCCTATTCAAAGAGATCTCGATTAATTCAATGACTAAATCTGATACTGTTTCTAACACAAATTTCGTAAATATTAAGTAGAATGTACATTTAATGTTTACAACATTATTTTGTGCTACGACTCATAATGTTTGTACACAATCATAAATGATTACAAATTACATACTCGCACTATACAAACCAATTTATAGATGAAACTATCCAATCTAATGTTGTTACAATTATAAAAAAATCTCTTGTCAGCAAGCGTAGTCTTCGTCGTCCAAGTTTACTTGTATTACCAAAAAACACGTACTAACTACACAAAGAAAAACATTACCTACGGAGGAGCACAACTGTATAACAAATTGCCGTCTGAAATTAAAAATGTAAGCTCGATTATCGTTTTCAAATCACGTGTTTCCATTCATATATTAGAAAATTACTCTCAGTAATTAGTTTAACCTATTATGGTATTGGCTGGATGTGAAATCGCTGAACGTGTAACCATAACATAAATTTCAAGCTATTAATACCTAACACTGTTTCCGTGACCATTCACCATCATCATCATCAACAGCCTGTAATAGTCCACTGCTGGACATAGGCTCTCCATAGAAAGGAGGTTTTGGCCTACTATTACCCTAAGACCATTATGACCATTAGAATAATAAATATCACAATATGTTATTTAGTATTCTTATGTAAGTGGCTTTTTGTCTTTTGGAGAATCAATTCTTTAAACTTAAAGCGAACCACATATTTTGTCATCTTCTACATATGTAGACAAGACATCGACGCCTATTATTTGCTGTAACATTTAATCATTAATTATTTAGCTTTCGATTTATTTAGACCACTTGTTGTCTTCCATCTATTAATTGTCATTGATGTATACACTAGCAAGAGACGTTATCGATACAGGATGCTGGTTGGTGTTTTTGCAGAATATTTTTTGTTTTGTAAAAACAACTCGCGCAGTAGTAACATAGCCTATGTCGTGGACTTTACAAACATTCATAAAACAGATACAAAGAACACTCAGACTCAAAACAACAGTTTAAAGATAACACAAAGAGTTGTCGCGTATGGGAATCGAAACCACAACACTCAACGCAGTGGGAAACCGAGAGTTGACCGCTTTAACTACTACGCCATTCGTGCAGCCATGGTTCAATGTAAGTTCTGTATAAATTAAGATGTAAAAATATAAGAGTAACACCGACGTCCGACACCACGTTCAACGCCTAGTTTGAATTACCGATTAAAGTCTCGAAATTTATAGAAAAAACATTGTTTTGTGTTTTTATAGAGGAGTGTAAAAATAAAAAAAACATTATTAACATTTCCTTAAAGCACTTTATTTCAAACTCCATTTTTAAGTTTGAATAAGTTAAATCAAATAAATAACTTGCTATATAAATAATTATGATTGAAATAAAATCTTAAATCCTATACAGGCACAACAATGGCTTCATTTGAGTATAATACTCGTATGTTATTTTAATTGACAAATCATCGCAATATGTAATAAAGTTCGATTACATTAAAAACTCGTCGAACTTGACTTTCGCTTTAGAACATTGTGAGAAGTATAAAATCCTACGACTGTTAAAAGAAAGCATCAGTTTCATCTTGTTCTCTCGTCGTTCGCATCTGAACTAACACAGACCACGATGAATTCGCTGGTGGTGTTCTTATCTGTGGTAGCGCTCGCCGTGGCTATGCCTTCTGGCATACAGTTCCACGGTGGACTTCTCGCCTACTCTGCACCGATCATCGGCTCTGCACCCGCAGCTGTATCTCACCAGTCCCGACTTGACATCAAGTCATCACCGGCAGTAACCACCACCGTTGTCGCCGCACCAACATTGCTCGCTGCTCCTGCTATTACCACCGCCGCTTTCGCTGACGCAGCTGTGTCCAGCCAATCTCGCATCGACATCAAGTCAAGCCCTGCCATTACCAGCACCGTCGTGTCAACACCTGTCACCTACAGCGCGCCTGCATTGGCCTTCAGCTCACCTCTTCTCAGTGATGCCATTGCACCTGCTGTCATGAAAACTGGTTATATAGCTCCTGCCATCTCGAAGAGCGCTGCTATCGCAAGTCTTGCTTTTGCTACCGAAACTATTGCTGCATCTGATGTTCCCCTGGACACTCCTGAAGTTCTTTCTGCACGCGCGGCCCATTTTGAAGCTAAGGCACTAGCTAAAGCCCATCTAATCAAGAAACGTTCAGTTCAGCTGGCCGCCGCTCCTTTAGCCACTTCCTACGCTGCTATTCCTTGGATCTCTACCTACCACGCTGCTCCTTATTCGTACACAGTTCCTATTTCTCTATCATCTCCACTTATCAACAAAGCTTACGGTGTACACGCGTGGTAATAATTATTAGAGGGATCAAGCTAAGATTAACATGGCTTGTACATAAATAAAGTTTTAAAAACAACTAATTTTATTTTTTCAATCCTTTTACAGTTAAAACCATATTAATATTTAATATAACAGTTTGTTTACCCAAAATATTTGATCTCTTAAGGTCCTTATTATTTTTAACATAATACTTTCATTTACATCCGTTCCTGTTGCTTTTATTGCCTTTACGCCGGCGCAATGGTAGCCCGTCAAACTACAAATGATGGATTTAGTATTATGGTTGTGCATTTTCATTAAGTAAATGTAAAAAGGAAAGTATTAGACCAAATTATTCATTTTTCAAATTAAAATAGATTTTATTTTAATACGTGCAACATTTTAAAATTGAATCCACTTATTTTGGATTTATTTTATCTCTAGAATTTCAACCTAACACAGATCAAATTCTTATCACCTTTACCGAACAGTTCTGTGGTAAATCAGAATCAAACGGAAAAAAACGCTTAGTTAGGTACTTGTAGGCATTTTATATGAGACCCAAATAAGCGAACCATAAGAAGAAGGAAGCTTCTTTGAAATTTTGCCTACCTTAGCCGCCTCATCAGCCATCAAATCAGATTTTCTATTATCATGATAAACAGAGTCGATTCAAAAAAATAACTTATAAGTAAATTTTATCATGATAATAGAAAATTTAAAATAAAAATAAATATTGTCTCCCATACACGTAAAGTGGAGATTAGTTTTATTCTTTTTGATCCGATAGTGTGGGATATCTTTGGATTGGTTTTCTGAATAACATTTAATAGATATGGAGGAAGATTTGATCACTGACTCTGAACTGATACTTCATCAAATTTTTGAAGATATGAAGTAACAATTTTTTTTTAAATTGAGTCCCCCACACAAAATTTATAAAACACTGTTGACATGAAAAAATGAATCATGGTTAACAGAGTTTCAATTGAAATGAGTATGGCTTAGTTACAATGTCGTTATCATTACATAGTATAAAGTGAAGTCGCTTTTTGTTCTTGTACGCTTAGATCTTTCAAACTGCGCAACAGTTTTTAAAGCTGTTTTCACTACTAGAGAGAGTTATTCGAGAGGCAGATTCATATGTATAATATATAATAGTAGAGAGTCACAAGTACGAAGGGTTTGGGCTTCAAAACTGTTTTCTTTGGGGCCGTGGTATCACACCGGTCGAGGGGGTTGATCGTTCCCGAGATTAAAACAACCTTGTCAAATACATAAAGCCTTGTTTAGAATCTACGAGTTTTAAAAACCTACTTGATTTTCCTATTTCATTTATTGCAGGTTGTTGTTACAAAAAGTATGAGTTCTTTACACAAGTCTTGTGATTGTATCATGGAACATGACCAAGAAAAGTAAACAACAAAACAATTATCCGGTACACTCTTAAAAAAAATTGGGAAAGACGATAAATGTATGGTAATGGGTTGTTACGATTGTCATTGTCAGACTATTAAAATAAACATTTATTAATTGCCATTGGTTCTTTACATCAGATATAACAGTAATTGTGGTTTAGGACGGGTGCCAGCTGTAGGCCCTGGGGTATACAGAAGAGTAAAGAGCCACTGCTCCTACGGGGTAGTTGGATACCAAGGGACTGGAGGAAGAAATGGGAGACTTATTATTATTGCCATCATTTATTGCCAGTTATTTATTGCCATTGGTTTGTTACATCAAATATAACAGTGATTGTTGTTTAGTACGGGTGCCAGCTTAAGGCCCTGGGGTATACAGAAGAGTAACCTAAAGGAGCGGTAAGAGCTACTGGTCGTACGTTGGATATCAAGGGATTGTACGTCAATGGTACAACTCCAATGGAGCGCTTGCCGAGGTGGTGGACACCTCTCAGGGCCAGGTAAGGAGAAGGCGGCAGAGCAGCTACGGCAGGTACCACAGCAGGGGCACTGACAACGACGGGGGCGCTGACAACAACTGGGGCTCTGTACAGGGCAGGTGAGCCGTGAAGAACGCTGGTGCTGTATTCCGATATTGAGCTGGAGGCAGGTACCACGGAGCTGTATACCACCGGTGCCACCACGCCGGGCTTGGCCGCCGCCATCGCTGCCACGGAAAGCAATACTACCAATTTGAACATTGTGGTCTGTGTTGTTGTTGAACTGAAGAAGTCGTATCAACTGATGCCTAATTCACTGTCACGGATCCTTTTATACTAAAAACAACACACGCTTGTCTTTGTACTTCTAGTAATTTTTTGTGTAATTACATCATGCATATAAATTGATATTAGTCCTTCAAAGCAAAATTTTGATGAATATCTAGAATTATTAATTTTAAAAAATCCACCCGATATTCAAGCTAGGTGAGCGAAGGTAATATAGCTAGTTAATTTGTTACGTCAGGAGACAATGGCTAAAACATTTATATTATCATTTATTACAATGAGTATAATTATAATACTTAGCATAGCAAAATAGGCGTCACGTTTGTTATTTTATTTTAATTGTTGCAGCATTTTAAAATTGAATCCACTTTTTTGGATTTATTTCACCTCCAGAATTTCAACCTAACACGAATCAAATTCTTATCATCACAAACCCTTAGGTACCGAACAGTTCTGTGGTAATAAGAGTCAATTCGAATAAATTAATTTATAAGTTAATTTTTCTGAATAGAGTCTGATTATCATGATAATAGAAAATTTAAAATAAAAAGAAATATTATCTCCCATACACGTAACGTGGAGATTAGATTTTTCTCTTTGATCCGATGTGAAAAATCTGAAAAAAATAATCATGATTAACAGAGTTTCTAGGGAAAATGAGTATGGCTTATTACAATGTCGTCATCATTACATAGTATAAAGTGAAGTCGCTTTTTGTTCTATTAAGCATATATCTTTCAAAATAGACAACAGATTTTAAGGCTGTTTTCACCATTAGAGAGGTTAACTTGAGAAGCAGGTTTATATGTATAATACATGCATATAGTAGAGAGTCACAAGTACGAAGGGTTTGGGCTTCGGTAACCCACTCGCTCAGTGAAAAAGGACGTAAAAACAATTTTTACGTCATTTTTACCGAGCCTTTTACACCGGTTTTATTTAGGGCCGTGGTATCACACCGGTCGAGGGGGTCGATTTGTGCCGAAGCATTGCTCTCGTAGTCCATTTTGAAACACAACGTGACAAATTTCATGGTTCCCGAGATTAAAACAACCTTGTCAAATACATAAAGCCTTGTAAAAAATAAACCTACTTGATTTTCCTGTTTCCTTTATTGCAGGTTGTGGTTACAAAAAGTATGAGTTCTTTACACAAGTCTTGTGATTGTACCATGGAACATGACCAAGAAAAGTAAACAACAAAACAATTATCCGGTACACTCCTAAAAAAAATTGGGAAAGACGATAAATGTATGGTAATGGGTTGTTACGATTGTCATTGTCAGACTACTGGAATTGCGTAAACTCTGTTTTTTTTTTTAACAGAAAGCATTATGTTATTTTAAAATAATTGTTTCTAAAAAAACTTCACTTTTAATGTGTAACTTTATTCCTCTCGCTTTCTTTTAATCTTTTGGTCAAACACAAAGACAAAGAAATATATTACAAAAAAAAACTGTGTTACATTTACGAAAGTTTATCAGGAATCCGGCGAAGCGTGTGCTGTAGTATTTGAAAAAACGAGCGGGTAAGCTGCTAGAGTAGGCTGTCAGATGATAAGAGTGTGGTGTCAGATCATCATCATCATCATCAGCATACGCAGTCCACTGCTGGACAAAGGTCTCTGCTATTGCTCGCCACTTCAATCGATTTTCTTCTTCTCGCATCCAGCTATAGGCCAGGCCATGTTTACTGACGGTTTGCGTAAGATGGTTGGCATGTCTTACGCAAACCGTCAGTAAACATGGCCTGTGGGTATAATACACTACGTTTGCTGAGACGCGGTCTCCCCTCAGGAACTCATTTACCCTAATGGTTGTCGGTTGAGCGTCTAATAGAGTAATATCAGATGGTACAGATCATATGTGACAAGATAATTTAACTTTTCCTGGGACTACCCGAGTGTCACAACTCGGTGTGTTCGTAGGTCACTGCCGTTGATCCTGGTGATTAAGAGTTACAGTAGTGGATGTGGGAGAGACATTAGTCCTATACAAAAATAAAGATCATTATGAGATACCAAAACATTCATATTTACGAGTACGTATTAGGCAGATCTCAATTATCTAAAATTGACTAATAAATCCTATTCCATAGAATCAGAATTAGATAATACTAAAAATTAGAATTATTTTTACTTCAAAATATAACTAACACCGTTATTTTAACCGACTTTACAAAAGGATGAGGTTTTGAATTCGACTGTATTTTTAAAAATATCACCTCGACTGTATTTTTATATATATCACCTAAGTCCGTGATATATCCGATCCGATATTGAAAATTCTTTTTTTTTTGTAAATATATAGATTTCCTTTAAATTAATTGTTGTCAGCTATTTTACAGAAGCAATAATTGTGACTTAAGAACTTGGAATCAAAATAAAATTTAGGTTGTATTAAAATAAACACATATTTATTGTCATTGGTTCGTTACATCCGATATAAAAGCAATTGTTATTTAGTACGGGTGCCAGCTGTAGGCCCTGGGGTATACAGAAGAATAACCTAAAGGAGCGGAAAGAGCCACGGGTCCTACGGGGTAGTTGGACACCAAGGGCCTGGAGTAAGAAATGGGAGACACGACCGCGCCGTAAGACAATGGTGCAACGCCAATGGAACGCTTGCGCAGGCGGTGGAAAGGTCCCAGGGCCTTGGCTCTGTAGTGGGCAGCACGAGCGGCTACTACTTCAGGTGTATCGAGAGGCACACCATTTACAGCGTCCAAGACGATGGCGGGCTGGTAAGGAGCCTGCGACAAAGCAGCTACGGCAGGTACGACAGCACGGGCGCTGTACACGGGGGCATTGAGAACGACGGGAGCGCTGACAACAGCTGGGGCTCTGTATAGGGCAGGTGAACCGTGAACTATGCTGGTGCTGTATTCCGATACTGAACTGGAGGCAGGTACTACGGAGCTGTATACCACCGGTGCCACCACGCCGGGCTTGGCCGCCGCCATCGCCGCCACGGAAAGCAATACCACCAACTTGAACATTGTGGTCTGTGGTTTTGTCGAACTGAAGAAGTCGGATCAACTGATGCCTAATTCACTGTCACGGATCCTTTTATACTAAAAATAACACACGCATGTTTCGTTACTTCTAGTAATTTTTAGTGTAATTACATCATGCCTATAAATTAACTACTAGTCCTTGATAGGCAAATTTTAATGAACAAATAGTTTTTTATTTTAATTTAAAAGTGCACCCGGTAATTGAGCTAGGAAAGTATTGGTAACATTCCTAGTTATTTTATTATGTTAGAAGATATTGACGTTTTGTTATTTGACCTAACAGTTATACTACCAGTAATTAGAACATGCGTAACTATCATAAATTGTCACAAAATACACAAAATTAATAAAACAAGGTAGATAGATATAGTATCAATGGTAATTCTCTTATTGTGCAATGTATATTGTATGTATGTGTATAACTTCTAAACGCCTGAAGAGATTTGGATGTATGGGATATGGGTAGAATCCTTAAATCACCACAAGTAACACAGTCTTTTTTTGTCATGTATATGATATCTTTATTGTGTGTATCTATTTTTTTTTGCACGGTAGTTGGGTCTTAAAATTTAATATTTCCTTGTTTAATGTACCTAATCCGTTTACTTTCGCACATTAATACAAATAGTAATTCCTTTTTTTTGCTTAACTTTTACTTGAAAAACTAGCGTACGAATACACAGTGATGTACGTGCAAGGTATGTATGTAATCAATAAGAAAAACTTGGCCTGTTCACAAGTAACAAGGACAAGTGGATTTTCACGTGGTCAATAATCTTGATATTTATCTAGTTAGTATAAACTAATCTAATAGCCCAATTTTATTTGTCGCGAATTCAAAGCCAAGGATATCTTTACTACGTTGGTAAATCAATTTTATAGTGTGGAATATTGGAGTACAAATTGGGGTTACACATTCGGGGATGTCCAGACTATTTCAGTTCAGATTTATAGATATTGAGTTTTGAAGTACCAAGTACTGCTAACGCCAAGTTTCATTTTTTGTTTAGGGGAGCCCACACAAAAACTAAACTATTCACATAAATAATCATGAAAAAAGTAATGATCATTATTAATAAAACAGAGTTTGAAGAAAAACTATCAAGGCTAATGTAACGTAGAGTATAGTAGACGTATAGTAGTAATAATAAACTTAAAAAAAAAATGACTTGGAAATTTCGCATAAAATACAAATCTTTAAACTAAATTACAAAACCTTAACGTTGTTCAGTTCTTTACTAATCTACTCTCATTATCCTTTATATAGGACAACGTGACAAATATTATCATTCATCGAGATTCCGACACACTGTAAATAATTTATTAGTATTAAAAATACAGTTGATTAAAATCGTATTTAGTGTTACAACAAGTGTGAATTCTTCATGCAGGCCTTGTGTTATTAACATTGATCATAACCAAGAAAAGCAAGAAAGGAATATAAATTATTTTAAAAAAGGATAAATGTTGGAGCCACAAGGTTGGAGTCACTTCGATATTGTAGTCAAGGAGGATGAAAAGAGCTTTCGCTTGGGATACCAATAACATGACACTTTGATCATTGCTACTTATAAACCGATACAAATAGCGCTAACAGGATCCCCTCCCTCCCTACGTGTGAATGTGAAGAGCAAGGGTTTCACTAATACAACAAGATTATGCAAAACAGATATCTACGTTGTTGCCATTGTCATTATAATAATAATTTGATACATTTCACACACGGCTGTCTGATCCAAAACTAGGCAGAGCCTGTAACCTGGGTAACCAGACTGCTGATAAACGTACTTATATATTTCTTTCAATTTTTTGTTCCCGGGGTTTAAAATCTCTTCGGAGCTCCTACTCCTCGGGGACTCAGGAGCCAGGAGTATCTGGTGATTCTACTTAAAGCCACCTCGACGCTAGCCTCAAGCGCCGTACTCTGGGAGGCCCCGGATCATGTTATTTCAGGTCCTCCTCGAATCGACACCATGTCTAATCAGGCCCTATCCCAAGGGAAAACACTTTCCCCTCGATTGCGGCGTGGTGACCCGATTGCGATATAATACGATCAGGCCGCCAATCCTATCACCAATCGCAGCAATCAATCTGCCACTAGATGTCCCCATTCTCTGGAGGCCATGGCGTAGTGTGTAGTTTTTTGTAAACAGATGTTGATTTTTTCGTACGAATTTACATATTTCCAAGATATAAATAGATGGCAGTGTTAGAATGTTGTGTGCTCTAAAGTATGGTTTACAGCTATCGGTGTCCTCTATATTGACCAGAATTCTAATTAGTTTTTTTTTGAAGTGTGAAGAGTGTTGGAGCATCTGTGCTGTTACCCCATAATATGATGCCGTAACTAAACCAGGCATAAGCGTATGCGTAATAAGTGGTGTTTGAAGGTCGGTGGTCTTTTTAACTTCGCGGAAGGCATATGTGAACTTAGAGATTTTAGATCTTAATTTCGTTATGTGAGATTTCCAATTGATGTGTGTGTTCCAATTGACAGGCCTAATAGGGTAAATTCGGGGACAACTTCTATTTTAGAAACCATTATAAGTAAAGTTTATATCTAATGGAGATTTTAGATAAGGGTGGAAGGACAAAATTTTAGTTTTGGAGAAATCCACTGCACTCACATAGTTCTCTTTAACATTGTACACGGACTTAAAAAAAAGACTCTGTGGTTTGTTTCGGCGTTTCTTCCCAGAGTGAGTCTTAGGAACTGCTGGCGCCTTCTAGCTGTATACTCCGACTTTGTAAAAAGTCTGAAAAGATTTACTTGCAGAAATAAATGTCATTTATCATTCCCAGCTCGGAATCGAACCGGGACGAGTAATTCTTCGGAGACCCACAGGCCAGTCATTACCAACAGGCTAACGACATTGACAGACTACTGCAGCTGGAACTGTAAGACGGGTTTTAATTTTTTTAGTGAAATGCTACAATAAAATTTTCATATTATTTTTATCATTTATTTTTACAAGAATTTGAATCGGTCCTAAGACAGTAACTGCGACAGTAAGTAGCCGAGATGACAGATGTAACACATCAAATGCGACCAATATATAAATTTTTCTTGTGTAAATATATTGACTTGTGTCAATTAATAGCATTATTTCTTTCTTTGCTTTGAGTGTACCCGTCATACCCATTACAATAATTTTATACATCAAAACAAAAAAAAACAAGGATAAATAGAAATCAAAACAAAAATCACCTTTCTACTCGCAGAATCGCAAACATACCTTACATTAGTTTCAGAAGCAAACAATTCAAATTAATAATATCGTTTTCGTTTTTGTTTCATAATGAAACATTATTATTAAAAACTGAGTTAGGTATTATAATTATAATAATTCCCTAAAAGTAAAGCAATTTTTTTTTGTCAGCATTATTGTGCCTTTGGTATGATAAATTAAAACATAATACAGATTTTTTTTAAATTAACATTTATTTATTGCCATTGGTTCGTTACATCAGATATAACAGTAATTGTTGTTTAGAACGGGTGCCAGCTGTAGCCCCTGGGGCATACAGAAGAGTAAAGAGCCACTGTTCCTACGGGGTAGTTGGATACCAAGGGACTGGAGGAAGAAATGGGAGACTTATTATTATTGCCATCATTTATTGCCAGTTATTTATTGCCATTGGTTTGTTACATCAAATTTAACAGTGATTGTTGTTTAGTACGGGTGCCAGCTTAAGGCCCTGGGGTATACAGAAGAGTAACCTAAAGGAGCGGTAAGAGCCACTGGTCCTACGTTGGATATCAAGGGGTTGTACGTCAATGGTAGAACTCCAATGGAGCGCTTGCCGAGGTGGTGGACACCTCTCAGGGCCAGGTAAGGAGAAGGCGGCAGAGCAGCTACGGCAGGTACCACAGCAGGGGCACTGACAACGACGGGGGCGCTGACAATAGCTGGGGCTCTGTATAGGGCAGGTGAGCCGTGAAGAACGCTGGTGCTGTATTCCGATATTGAGCTGGAGGCAGGTACCACGGAGCTGTATACCACCGGTGCCACCACGCCGGGCTTGGCCGCCGCCATCGCTGCCACGGAAAGCAATACTACCAACTTGAACATTGTGGTCTGTGTTGTTGTTGAACTGAAGAAGTCGGATCAACTGATGCCTAATTCACTGTCACGGATCCTTTTATACTAAAAACAACACACGCATGTCTTTGTACTACTAGTAATTTTTTGTGTAATTACATCATGCATATAAATTTATGTTAGTCCTTCAAAGCTAAATTTTGATGAATATCTAGAATTATAAATTTTTAAAAGAACACCCGATAATCAAGCTAGGTGAGCGAAGGTAATATAGCTAGTTAATTTGTTACGTTAGGAGACAATGGCAAAAACATTTGTATTATCATTTATTACAATTAGTATAATTATAATTATTTAGCATCGCAAAATAGGTGTCACGTTTGGAAATTAAGTGACATCTTCCGTAGCTATTTTTCCGTAGCTTATACACCATGCACAGGTTAGCCGGCTATCCCGTTAATTTTTCCGTAAAAGAAACAAATGAAGACTTATACAAAAACATGTTTTGAAGGAAATATCGATATTATAGCGAAAGTATTTAAAAAAAAACGTTTCCAGTTAAACATAAAAAAACTACAATGACTTTGAAAATCATTCTTATAATAATAATTTGCAAAATTATTTATTGTTTTTTATTTGTTCTGGTTTTTTTTCAATTTTGTACGGCACAGCACTTGAGTTTTAAAAGTTACATATAAAAAGTAAATTATATAAAGGAAATGATGTAGCCAAGGTTTTACCTGGTACACGAGTACAGTATACAAAAAGCACAATAAGGATTTTAGCAGTTTCCTGCCATTCAGGAATAATACATTTTACCTACGTAACAGGTAAGACAAGCCTATTGCCGGCTATCAGGCACATATAATTCTAAAATAAACATACTTTTATAGGTCTGAACACATATGTATTATAGAAAAATTACACCGCGACATAGAATAAATAACTGTGCCCGTCACACAATATTTGTCCTCTCCATTTATGGTGTTACTTTCCGTGGCGGACATGATGGCAGCTAACCTCAGTGTGGTGGCGCCGTTGGTATACCGATCTATAACCCAGCACCAGCTTGATTCCTGAAACTAGCTTCATTGTAGCACACAGTTCACCTGTTCTATACATTGCCACCGCCATTGTCGGCTTAAGCTCATGGCGGAAAATATCGAATGGTCCGCGATGGTGAAATCCATGCAACCTCATGATAAAAACAACGTTGTTCAAGCGCGTGCTGCGCGTGCTATTGTCCCGATAACCGCTCCGTGCGAAGCTTGGTGTTTACAAGACGTACATTCGAAGCCGACTCACGTATGGTACCCCGGCCTGGTGTTCGCTCATCTCCAAGACGAACCACTGACAGTTGTATGTGCAGAAGTCGCTAGCACTACGTACTCTCGCCGACGCCCCTCGCATTATGCGTAATCGATCTCCAGGAATATGCGCATGTAAAGCCTGGATGACTTTGTGAGACCCCTGACCACAAACCTGTTCGTGCGTGCCGACCGACGGATCGAAAGCACTCCATCTGCGAAAGCTCGCGCCCTCCCCCTCACTGAACTGACACCACCCTGGAACTAGAAATAGGCCCATCCGGGCCCAATCCTGTGAATCGCCAGTAGTGGAACACCACTTGGACATTCCATAGGCCTGAGGAAGTCACCCCCAGACCCTAACTGGGGAAGCCTACGAGAATAATCACCAAGAGAGGGCTTCCCTCGTGGTTAGTGCACCCGAGTACAGCGCCTTTTTTTTACCTTATAAAACGAGCCGTCAGCACACCGGAGTTTGCGGTGGGGTGGTGTGTCGGAATCTGTGTCCCACTCTGCGCCTCTCCCAGCGCTCTAGGGCTTTCCATCACTTGCGCAACCGCTCTGTTGGGGGTCTCATAATGCAGTCATGAGACCAGTGGTATTCTTCGGGCCTTTTGGTTCCTCTTCAAAATAACGATCCCATCATAATAAAGAAACCGTCTTATCCTCCCCACCGGATAGTTCTTATCCCGCGTAATAAAAACATTAACAGTTCAATCAAATAAACAAACACCTGTAAACGAATATTATATAATAATATATAAATAAATCAAATAAATAATATCATTTAACGTGGACCAGCCATTCTTCAGCATATTCTGACGGGCCTGTTGGTCTAGTGGTTAGTGACCCTGACTGCTAAGCCGGAGGTCGTGGGTTCGATTCCCACCCAGGACAAATAATTGTGTGATGAGCATGGTAATTTATTCTGTGTCTGGGTGTACTTTATCTATAATATGTATGTATTTATAAATATATGTGTTTATCACCAGTCTGGTTACTATAGTACAGGTTCTGCCTAGTTTGGGATCAGACAGCCGTGTGTGAGATGTGTAAAATTATTATATTATTATTATATTATATATGGTACGGCTCGACCGGAGTGACACGGCCTCACAGGAAATTGGTGTTAAGCATTTTTTGTTGACTTTTCACCGAGTGAGTTTTACCGGAAGCCCGAGTAGCCAGCCTTGGGAAGGCGCTCAAAGGCGGCAACACACTTGTGTGACTCTTGAGTTCCAGGTGTCCATGGACGGAAGTAGTCACTTACCATCGACTGACCGGCCTGCTTGTTAGCCACCCAATACCATACCGTCACCACACGTACTTAATTGATCATAGTAAATCGATAACTTGTCTTTACATCCTAGCAATATTTTTATATTTGTATTTTAAACCGACTTAAAAAGGAGGAGGTTATAAATTCGGATGTTTAAAAAATATGTATGTTCGGACATGAACCCGTCATATATAGAAGGATTTTCAAAAATCTTTTGTTGTTTGAAAGGGTCCCATTTAAATTTCATATAGATCTGATGATGAGTTTCGGATACAGACAACGGAACTCTTCAAAAAATGTCAGCTAATCAACCGCGATTGCTGCCAGGTTTTTAGTGCTCTTTGTTAATATTGTTTGAAGTCACTACATTTTTTAAAGGATTAGTGCTACACTATGAGTTAGATGCGCAGGTAAGGGCGGCTGTTCTACGGATCCGTTACAAGCACACCGTCCCCGGGCCAGATTTTATATATATATATATATATGCTATGCTCGCTGCATGCATGCAAGATTAAACCATCAAGACCAAAAACTACAGAAAATAAATTATTAAGGAGCCCATTCTCACAAACAACAAATGTGTCACCGATGTCACACTCAATCTAAAACTATACATCACATAATAGGAGCATGCACAACACTCGCGCAAACAGACTACACACTCATAGACATAATCAAGTTGCAAACATTATTCATCAAAAACTAGCACTCAAACATTCACTTATAAAAAACACCAAAACTTCTTATTATAAATATAAACCACAAACTATCCTAGAAAATGACACGCACAAAATATACTTACAGATAAAACGATACATTTCAATACTAGATTGCCAGACATAACCTTACAAGACAAGATTAGGAAAATCACACACCTATTAGATATTGCAATATCCTAAAAAATAAGCTACTATGCTGATTTGAAAGAAAAAGTGCTCGGAATATGAAAACAACATAACGTCTACATAGTCCCAATAGTCCTCTCCACTGCTCATTCCAAACGATCTTCTCCATAGCTTAAAACAATTAAGTTTATCAGAATTCGTAAAATCTTCAGAAAATTCATTCAGTTAGATGACACCACACCAACATAATTTACACACCCCATGCTGTATTTACTTGGTTTAGGCCCGTAAATACGGTGGAACAAGCTAAAAAGCTATGAAAATAAAAATTAAAACCCAAAAAAATAATAATCATTTATATCAGACCGTTGTGATGCAGTCCAGTGTTAGTGTCTTAGTAACAATTTGCATATAATTAAGTTAGTATTATTAGTATCATTACATTAAATTAATTTCATGTTACACCTATAAACATGCCTTCCCCAATGTTTTTGAATAGGGCAGTCGAACCTTGTAGCAATGACTTTCAGAATGCTGTTGTTGGCGTTCCGTAGACGCTGCAAGATGAAAGCTTTTTTTTACGAATTATCGCCTTGAACCCGTTAGTTTGCATTTCGGTAAACATTCCGGAGGCGCTACAGCATTGCGGCAGCCCGAACAACACTCTGAAAGCATTGTTATACTGAATACGCAGGGGGTCGTAGGACTCGGGGCACCAGAGACTTCCTTTCTAGGGTATACCTGGTTCCCCGGCTATTAGTACCCGAGACCGCGTGCGGTTCTAGTCGGTTCGAGTCCGACATGCCACCGATAGGTGGTATCCGAGGGGATTGCCGCACGGCAAAAAAAAAAAGGAAGTCGTAGGATCACCGCGTATACCTAACCCATAGGCTACTCGAGTAGAAAGACTGGCAAAATCCTTTAAAAAGCCTTATCTTAACTTCATGTGTACATCGAGCCAACCTGCGAGCGAGCATGTTGCTTCTCAACGCCAACGCCCTGCGCTCTCTCTCTATGTCCTCGTCATCTCTGAGGTCATCGGTCAGAATATGACACAGGTATTTAAATTTGTCAACCCTCTTTAGTTCAACGTCGTCGAGGTATATATAGGCACATGGGTCGGCCGATGTTTCTCCGATTTGAATATGAGTCATTCACTTTTTTTAGAATTACGAGTATATTGAAGTACATGAGTTTTAGCATATGTGTCACATATGCCCAACAGCACCTTTAACGTGCTTATCGAGGTAGCCAGCAGCACCATGTCATCTGCATAACTAATATTGTTGACACAGGTACCGTCAATATAGCATACGACACGAGTGCGTCTGAGTCGCTCGACAAGCTGGTCGACATACAGGTTGAATAAAAGTGGAGGCGAAAGCCCTTGCGGCTCTGTATCAGTGGCGCAAGGAGGCGCGGGAGTTGGGTCGGAGTCCTGAGACTCGAGAAATCGATGACCGGAAATCCCAACTCCACCGGGTCTTCGTAGGGGAGTGGAGGGAACGACTTGGGCAACCGAGCGCCGGGCACGCCGTCATCGCGGCGGTAAGACCCGTTATGGAGGATTGGCTCGAGAGGCATCACGGGATCCTCTCATACACGGGACCGACTGACGCAGGTGATCACTGGGAAAGGATAGAGGAGGACCGGGAGAGTAAACCTCTGCCGGTCCTCCTCCATCCTTTCCCAGTCCGCCAGAACTATCTCGGTCCGCCAGGCTCGGGAACGGGCCAGATACCGCAGACGACTCAGGCGCCGGAGGTCGCAGAACGACCTCAGTCTCGGGGTGTAAAATCTCTTCGGATCTCCTGCTCCTCGGGGACTTAGGAGCCAGGAGTATGTGGTGAATCCACTAAAAACCACCCCGAAGTGCCCTACTCTAAAGAGGACCCGGATCATGTTTTAGAGCCTCAACGAATTGACACCATGCCCAATCAGGCTCTATCCTTATCTATCCAGGGTCTAATAAGTTCTTCAAAAAAATCCTGTCTCTTATAAGACTTATACAATATAATGGTGGTGTAATGACAAATCATAGAAAAACTATTTATTAAGTTTATTGAGTCATTTTTAACGCTTAAGTTTTATGTAAAAAATTCTGCCATTGTTCTTTCAGTACCGGTATTTTGTGACGACCCACAGAATGACAGATATCTACTAATAAGTATACTCTCTAAGAAAATATATTCATACTTAATATTCTTGAAGTGGTCTTTACTTTTTTTAGTCTAACATAGAATAAATAAAAAAACAAAAAACTGTGCTTAAGGTGATAATAATTGTTTCGGTTTTATATAACACTAAAGAAAAATGAGATTAATTATAGTACTGAATAGCTGCGCATGTAGTTTAATAGTTTTCTTTAAATTTTGAATAAGTATCCAGTATTAGTATGCAATAGAGTCCAATTTTCTTACCAATTGTAAAACCCTCAAAGGTTAAACCCTTCAGCTGGAGAACTATAGTTCTCCAGCTGAAGAGTTTGTTGACGGAGTAGTTTAAAATCATCAAGTTTAAGATATCGTCTGTCACATTGTATACAATGTGACAGACGATATCTTTTCAAAGTTAAAACATTTCATCTGTTGGACAGAAATATCGATGTTATTACTTTGTCAAGTGAAGAAATAAACTGTTTCATTCTACATAAAAATATGTAAAATAATAGGGGTTAAAGTATGAAATTGCCGTTGTATAGTAATATACAGTTTGAATTGACATTCAACCTTTATGGTGTGACATTTTCATGTGAAACTTTTTTCACATGATACGTATGAGGTACCTTCTTTTAAAAAATATGCAACATTCGATTTCCGAAATTGTTTTTTTCTATTCAGCTTAGACCTGAAAGACCGATACTCCGAAAAGCCGAGTCATTTTTGAAAACGAGTTCCTACGCGAAACTAACGCGACAGAAACGACTGGCAATATCAACGCTGCCTTTGGAGAGGAGACTGCTAATGAACGCACGGTGCGTTTTTTGACTTAAACGTTTTCGTAATGGAAGCTTTGACTTGAAGAACGAACCGTTCGAACCGAACGAACCGAATAAGGTTAATTGCAGTTGCACGACTTTGATATACGTCGATAATTTTAAATATATAGGTTTAACTATTGACAGGAACTTTAATTAGAAGCCACATGTCGCTGATACTTGTGATAAGCTGAGATCTGTATTGGGAAAGTTGTACCAGTTACATAGAATATTGAATAAACACACATTAATGATCGTATACTACGCACTTGCAGATTTGCTACTTAGCTATGGACTTATTATTTATGGTCGAACGTTCAAAAGTTATTTGAGAAATACAAAAGACTCACAAATAAGCCTAATTAAATTTAATAATAAGTAAGGGAAAGTGAGGGAAAAGTGTAACAGATAATATGATAAACTGTTTTCCATTTGCAAAAATTTACCTACAAATAAGAAAGTCAAATACCTAATAGCTTTAGAACATTACTATAATAATGAGAACAAAGAAACTGTAACAAATAAATACAATAGAAGAAGTATCAGAGAAAACTTATTGGTGAAAACGAAGGTGTCGAACTATTACGGAGAACGAACGTCTAAGTTCGTCAGCAAGATATAGGTCCGAAATAATGTTATATAAAATTATTTAAGAATATAATATAATATTGTAGAATTTTAGAAGTAAGTAGTATTAATTTAGTGTAATTTGTATAAAAGAGGGCGCATCTCGCCATCAAACTTCAAAGTTTAGCGAATTTAGTATTATGGTGACTATTGTTAAAAGAAGGCATGTTCCGATTAAGTATGGAATAAAATATTGTTAAAATGTTGATTTACAAATGAATAAATAAAAAAAACAACAAAGATCGACAATATTGGATCGAATAAAAAGGTAGTGGTAACTGTTTGGTGGTTTCTTTATGGTGTTATTCACTATGGTTTTCTCAGGTCTGGTCAGGCATTAACAGCAGACATTTACCGTGCCAAACTTGGAATAATGATGGTGAAACTGACAGTCAAACAGCTCCGACTCGTGAATCGATCTTCACAATTGTTGCTCAATGATAACGCAAGACCTCACACTGTACGAAAAACCGTTGCAACTCTACAGGAGCTGTAATTAGAAACCTTACGTCATCTTCCGTACTCGCTAGATCTTGCTCCAACGGACTAACATTTTTTTCTTGATTTGGACAATTTTCTACGTGACAAAAAATGTCTTTCCAGGCGGTAGTACAAAATGTTTTCACTCAGTTTGTCGCATCTAGATCCCCAGAGTTCGATCGTAAAGGCATAAATTAACTTCCGTTTAGATGGTAGCACTGTATAGATAATAAGGGTAAATATGTTGATTAAATAAATATATTAATCTATATTAATAAATATAAAAAAACGAGTACAAATCGGCATTTTCATACTTTAACCCCTAATATTATGATAATTTTAAAAACAGTTAAAAATAGGGGTATGAAATAGGCGTTGTATAGTAATAGATACTTTGAGTTGACATAAAACCTTCATTGTGTGAGTTTTTTTTCACATGATACCTATGAGGATCTTCTTTTAAAAAATGTGCACCATTCGATTTTCGAGTTTCTATTTTTTTTTTTATTCAGCTTAGACCTGAAAGATGGATACTACGAAAATCCGAGTCATCTTTAAATATAAGTCATGACGTGGAACTAACGCGGCAGAAACGGCTTGCAATATCAACTCTGCGTTTCGACTTGGATGTATAGATAATGAGGGTAAATACTTTGATTAAATAAATTTGTTTCATGTTAGAAAAAAACGAGTTTCAATTTTTCAGTACAAATCGGCAATTTGATACTTAAGCCCCTGATATTTACATAAACTATTACTATGAACAGCTGTTTAAGAAAACAAAAAAATGTAATAGTTTATCACCGTAACTCCAATAGTATGTACTGAACCTGACCAGACCTAGACAAGATATCGTTTTAAGTAGGTGATTAAAATAAAAAAAATATAATTCTTTAATGTCAATAAGATTATAGACATTCGCTGAAAATCAGGTTTTACTTAAACCATGACAGTTTTAGTAACCTAATACTGTATAATGAAACATACCTGGGTTTGATATTAACTGTTAAAAAAAATGATAATTTAGCAAAACTGGTATATTATGTGCATATTCTTTTTATACTTCATTTGCTACAGATGTTTTTTTTTTTAATTTTTGTATTAAGCAGGTAAAATGCTAATGAAAAGACATATCCACTTATTAAAAGATTTTTCTCGTGTAATTTCGTAGTTCTTCGTTCATTTTCACGTAAAGAGATCAATTTTGTCCATTGTTCAGTTAGGATGAGAGCCAAGAATTCTGGCATATGCAGAAGTTAAGCCAAGAGGTGAGGCAGTAGCGAACGCCGATGCTGAAACCACCGGCCGGGTGGTTTGGTGAGAATTAGCCCGCTCAAAATAGGCAGAAGTTAAGGGGTTGGTATAGGAAACGGGAGACACTACTGTGCTAAAAACTACGGTTGGGACGCCAATAGAGCGCTTTCGTAATTGGTGGTAGGGTAAAAATCTGTTGGTGGCATGGTGGACACTGTGAGCAGTATGTTCTTCAGACTCGTTGAGTTCGTTGAGGCCTTCTGGTACCATTGATTGCTGAGGAAACATGGCAGCGATAGAGTTGTGAGCATGTCGACTGTAGACGGTTAAACCGCCATGCACAGGTGGGGAGCCGTGAACCACACTGGAGCTATACTGAGACAGCGAGCTGAAACCCGGTGTTACTGAGATGTACGCGAACGGTGCCACTATGCTGGGTTTAGCTGTTACCATCACTGCCAGAGAAAACAAGACCACTAGCTTGTACATATTGGTATATGTTGCAGTCAAACTGAGCAAGACGGAACAACTGATGTCTAACTTCTTAATACAGATCTTTTTATATGAAATACAAAAAGGAATAAAAATGATACTTGTAACATCACACGAAAAAATATTTCAGTGGTAATGTAATACTTTGACGGTAATATAAGCACTGGTTTATATTACATATTTGACAGTATGTTGACACCTTCAAAAATATTAACTAGAAGGTATGGCTATCACCTATTCAGTTAAGTGTTACTAAATTAAATTATCGTTTTAAAACATTGACATTTGTACAATGCCCACCTCACGTCTCAGATATGATCAAATGTGCCATATAGATAAACAAAGCGTGCACAATATTACAGATCATGTAACTTAAACATAATACAATGTGACTACTCTCATGTTGCAACGGTATTCAAACCTGGTTACGCAAGGCGGGTAGAAAAGATTTTTAAAAATCTTTGGCTATTACTAAATCATGGCTGTTTAAATAGGAATGTACTAGTGTCGGTGTGTGTGTTTTTTATCCCGCCATAACTTGCCAACGCCAAACTTTGGATGTGTAATTTTAATATTTTTATTCAATAATGCAACTTACTGAATAGTAGTTTGTTACTTCGTCTTTTTCGCTTTTCGCTTGGGTTTTAAATTTTAATTATTACTAGTTCAACTGAGTTATGAAAGCTACAATAGAAATTCTGAGTTGCTCTCTTACTATTATAAACTCGTATTTCTGAACGTCAAAAATTATTTCTATTTCTATAGAGACAGGAAGGTTGTATAAAAACGGTTACAAGTTCTCGTTTCGGGATAACTCATATAGCTAGACTTGTACTAATTAGCGAAGGATTCTGTTAAAAGGAGTACAGCTATAAAGGGCCTGTCTTTGATCTGTAGGAAGCTATAATTATACTGTGGCATAGAACGTTACACGGGCGGAAAACTTCAAAACATCTCAAAAAGATATTCATAGCGGAGTCGGCAGTAGGCGTGGCGCTACTATAAGCAAAGGTAAAAAACTTGTAGTTAATTAGTATTCTAAAGGCCGTGCAAGTTTTTAGGTCAGAAGAGAAATATCTTATGGCCTAAAACTGCTTGAAGTAGACACAATAAAAAAAATCAATCATCTTATCTTCACAATCACTACAAAACTCAGTGGACGTAAATACAAGGTACTAAGTATCCGTACAGGTACTAACAAAATAAATATTCTAACCAAAGTAACCATTTCTGAAGATTTTAAGTAAAATATACATTAGAATTAAAGCTGAAACTGCGTAAAATTCTTCTACATTGTAGCCGTTGTACACATTGTACACATGAAGTATTTTTTTTTTGCTGGGTTTAAAAACTTGTGAAGATCATATATATGTTGATGTGCATTACTGTTGGTGTAAATTCGTTTGTATCTATATTTATAGGCTGTTACTTTTCAGCACCAACTTTTGATTTCGCTTTTGTAAAATAAGACGTATAAATATTATACCATACAATATTATGAAGTTTTTTAATAACTTTTAAATATTTGCATTTAATTAGCATTACACAGTTACTTGAGATTAGTTTAATTCTTTACAAATCCAAGTACATTGCCAAACAGACAAAATGCGAAATATGCGACAAGTACATATTTAGTAAATCTTACTAAAATATATCGGAAATTCGTATCGAAGTATTAGCAGAAAATGGGGAAAATAACAAGGAGACCTTACATTTTATAGTATGTCAGGATGTATGGATATGAACCACCAAGGTCGTTTTATATGCTGACTTTAGATCTTACGCAATTATGTTAATTACTTTAGTAACTTATATATTCCTATTCGTTATTACTTCCCAAGACTCAGTACCCAAAGAATTTCATAATTCATAATTCCTTGTGCCATGGGAAAAGTAGTCAAGTAAATCAACCAAAAGAATGTGAAATTATAAGTATTTAAAGCTTTATGGAGAAGTGGGTGTGGGTATCTATATTCTGTGTTAATCCAAACTAGTAGATAAATATATAATAAAGAATTTCTTGACACATATTATTACCCATCGCTATCGACACACAAACTAAGCAAAGCTTGTGCTCCTTTTATCTTTACTCTACCGCAAGTTCTCTGCAGAAATTGCCAAACAATGCAGTCACGACAGCCTTCTAGTAAAAGTTACAATGTAAAGACGGATCCACCATTACTCACGGGTTATTTACGAACTATTTAAAAGTAATAATGGTACAAACTTGAGATTTGGCAGGCAAATTTCTAGTATAGAGTAGGTGTCCATAAAGAATGAATTTTTGAAATTTAAATCACTAAACATTTAAAAACGGTATTTATTTGTAAAGTTAAATTTTTAAATAGATGAAACAGTAAGGGTTAGTACTATAAAAAGGTTGTCTGTTCTCTTTATAAAATAAAATATGGCAAAGTCACACACGTGCTCGGAGCGACCGATTGCAGCTAGTTCATAGTTACATATTATTATGTATAAAATATAGAATCACACTTTAATATTTACTTTTTATAGTCAGTCGTGGAATTAAAGTGGTTTCATTAAGTAACTATTAAGAAGTGTTGGTCTTATCAGATTCAACTATTACAAGTTTGTTAAGAGCAAGCCCGACTGCAATCATAAAGATCAACAACTTTTGTTGTCGTTACATTAAATGTCAGCAGAATGCAATGAAAACCTTAATTACCTGAATGATATAATTAATTTAAAGGAAATACCGAAAATATTACATTTACAATGGACAGCAGGTTCTCAGAAAAACAATTTCAATAATTAAAAAAGAAAAACCTATTTATATCAAACATGTCATGGTGTTCATAATTATATTATTCTTAAATGTGTGCTTCGAACGAAATAAAATTTTTAGATAAACGCCAACTAATTGCACGTATAATGCCGATGAAATCACGTTCTTCATTACCTTGCAGATTGAGAAAAATAAAAATTGCATTACATTTAAAATACTGTAGAAAACTTATAATTCACATTATCTATCTGTTATAGCTGCAGGTACCTAATACAGATAGATAATGTAATGCATACCTTGGATTTGATAAGTGTCAATATCTATCAGTTAGTCACGGAAGTACAACACACATGACAAAAAATATATTTAAATTATGGTATATAATTAAAATACTAGGTGACATAAATATCAAATCATAGAGAGTAGATCTGAAGGTTGTCCGGCTTAATATTTTTTAACTCTACGATACGTATAAAAGGATCCGTGACAGCGACTTAGCCATCAGTTGATCCGATTTCTTCAGTTCGACAACAACACAGACCACAATGTTCAAGTTGGTGGTGTTGCTTTCCGTGGCAGCCATGGCGGCGGCCAAGCCCAGCGTGGTAGCGTACAGCTCCGTGATACCCGGCTCCAGCTCGGTATCACAGTACAGCTCCAGCGTGGTTCACGGTTCACCTGCTGTGTACAGTGCCCCAGCCGTGTACAGCGGCCCCGCCGTCTACAGCGTACCCTCAGTATACAGATCACCCGCGGTCTACAGTTCATCCGTGTACAGCGGTCCCGCTGTGGTACCTGCTGTCGCCGGTCTGTCGCAGGGTCATAATCAACCAGCTGTCGTCTTGGATGCTATAAACGGCGTGCCCCTCGACACACCTGAAGTAGTTGCCGCACGCGCTGCACACTACACTGCCAAGGCCCTGGCACCTTACCACCACCTACGCAAGCGGTCTGTTGTCTCTCCCTTGTCATACAGCGCAGTCGTGTCTCCGGTATCTTATGGCAGTCCCCTAGTGTCTGCATACTCCGCCGGCCCGGTTGTGTCTGCTTACTCTACACCCGTGGTAGCTCCAGGTTACGGTTACGGCTACCCCTCCTTATACTCCAGGGCTTACGGCTTGCACCCTTACTAAATATTTAAAAAATATTGAATTATACTTGGACATAAATTGTAATGTACCTTCCACTGCCAATAAATAAATGATTCATCATACATTTTCAGTTTTTTATTAATTATAGCCCCGATTGGCACACATACATGATCATCAATAGCCTTTAATAATCCACTGCTGGACATTGGCATGTTCTAAGAAAGGAGGTTTTGGCCTAATAAACCACACTGACCAGACGTTTTGTTATAGGGTTTGTTTCAACTTTTTCTTCTTTTTGAAGATCTGTTGTCCTGCGTAATTTCCTTCCTTAGTCGGCTCTTACCCAATGGATGAATTACACACACAGATCTAAGTAAAATTATATAATCTGTAAACTTGCGTATAAATAAAATCATTTCATATGTAGTTATGATGCCAGATATACCTATTTGGATACTAACGCTTTAACTAACATTTCCAACTTAATAGAACCGTTTGATAAAAATTTTTACTTGTGATGGAGACAGATGTCCACTTTATCAGTTTTAGCTTTGGCTTCAAAAACATTACGACTATCGTATAAAGTTTTATATAAATATGTACCTCCTATGTAGGTGTATTAACTCTCGTGTGTCTACCTCCCATTACGTTGAGGTATTGATTTTAAATTAACGGAATATCCACAACCACAGAGGTTTTTTTAATGATAAAGGGAGCAAACGAGCAGACGAATCACCTGATAGAAAGTAACGCCCCATGAACGCCTGCAACTCGGGAGTCATGGCCTTTGAGGGAAAGAGTATACTCTCAATGTACTTTTCTTAAAGGTTTGGAAGTTTTGTCGGTCTGCTATCACCGCAGGTGATATTCGTTACACAGCTTGATTGTACGAGGCAAAAATTTGGAAAGAAAGCAGGAAGCTGTTAATGGTGTTAGTCCGATCAAGTCGCTAGATTACAACTCATAATGATTACTAAGACAAAATGCTGACACAAAGATATAAAATTAAGAAACAATGTTCTGAAAATATGATGAATATTTGTTCTCTTTTTATCTACGAGTACATGTTGTATCTCTTTATGTACAATTAAGTCCAGAAACACAAGTACATTAGAGTTATTAAAATTCAAGGCTTATTCAATTTCACTTATGTTTGCACGAGATCAAATGAATTTAGATAAAAATAATTAACTTTACAAAAAAATAATACTTCTAAACCATGGTGACAATCATGAATTCATGATGCACCTAAAGTACAATAACTTTGATAAGATTAGTATTGAATTATAATGATTAATATCGGTTTATAAATGCACTGCACCAGATTGCACGGATGGCTTAAGCGGTTACCTCGCTGTTGCTTACTGCGCTGAGTATTGTGGGTTCGACCCCAACATGCAACAACACTTTGTGTGACCTACAAATTGTTGTTCTGAGTCTGGGTGATTTTTGTGTCCGTCTCATAAATGTCTGTTACGTCCTGCGACACAGGCTATATTCCTAGTGCATAAGTTGTATAAAAATCAAACTAATACCTGAGTATAAGTTATCTATAATAAATAAAAAATATATATAGAACCATTTATTTGCCAAAATAAGATATAAACATATTTCAATCTTAGATAATTAATTTACACTCAAACATATTATTTTAGTCTAGTAGTGCCCATAGCCAAGATGTCCAGCACCGTAGTAACCAGCTCCAGCGCCATAAAGTCCACCAAAATGCAGGGGTGCAGCGACTAAAGACTTATGCAAGAGAGGAGCAGCATGGAGTACAGGTGCTACGACTGGTTGAACAACTGAAGCAGAAACCACAGCCGGAGAAGAATGCACATCCAATCGAGACTGATGAGACACAGCAACGGGAGCGATCTGTGCAACAGGAGCCACGTGAGCTACTGGTACTGGGACGATATGAGGAGAACGTTTCAAGACGTGATGTGCACCGTGCCCAACCAACCCATATCCAGTGTATCCATGACCTCCAATACCGTGGCCTCCATGTCCGAAACCATATCCATCTAGTCCTCCGTAACCGTAACCATGACCATATCCTCCAAATCCATATCCTCCATAACCATGTCCTGCATAGCCGTGCACAGGCACTGATGCGACTACTGCACCATGATGAGCTGGTGCCACTAAAGGCAGTACAGCATGGCTGCTGCAAAGAACGACGGTAGCAAGCAATACGAGCGCACACAACATTATAATATTATTCTTTGTTTCGTTACCAACTATGTGTATCAAACTACAGGAGTTGACTGATATTCATGAACTGAGGCCACCTTCTTATACTCTGAATGCTGATTCAGAGTGACGGGATCAAAACTAATAATACAATTGTCGTGCTATTGAACATTGTAATTGTATCGACAAAAAACTCGGTAAAACCCATTTTGTTCAATTACAAGTAAACTGAGTGGTTTTTTTATGATCACAAAATAATAAAAGTAGGCATTTATAATAAGTTTTTAATTTGACAGATTTCGATTCAATTTATTATTTACCAAAAATTCAAGCTAGCGTTGCATTCTTATGCAATAGAGCATCAATCATAAATTATATTGATGTTTTTACAACGCATCTCAATCCGGCCAGTGCCCTGGGGCAAACCGCAATGACGCAACGACCTGTTTAGTGACCGAGAACTTGAACCTGTTGCGCTCGCGCACGACGTAACATCTACCGTTATACGAGTATAAAATAACATCTCATCTGCTTCTCATGCACACTGCATACACATTTTAGCAACCAATATGATTACATTACTTTTCTTTGTGAGTACTATATGCGTAGTACGTGGACAATTAGTTCCAGTAATATATGCAGCGCCAAGTGCAGTGTCTCATCAATCAAGAATTGACATCAGACATAGCCCATACATATCTGGACCATTGTTATACAACCCTCCAAAATTTCTTTATGAAAAACATTCAGCAGATGAAAAAACTCGGGACTCTATTATAAAATCAATGTTTACAGCAGATACTATACTAACACCCGTAGCGTTGACCTTTTTTCACAATCTGCCGTTGTCAAGAGCCCTAGAACATCCAATATCGTTAGATAAAGTACAAGAACAGAATGAAAGGAATTATAATTTCCTAACAGAAAACCGAGATGCGGTAAAAGTGAGTGACAAAGAAGTTTATGGGAAATTGAAGGTGCTCACCAAACCGGTTAATGAAGAAACGAAAATTGTACAAAAATCTGAAAAACAGAATTACATTGTTATCGAGGATAATAACGGCGATGAGGTGAACACCGATGTGCCGATTATCGACCGTATGGAAGGATATACCATAGAAAAGTTTAAGTAATTACAGTAATATGTCAGTATTCATACATACTCGTAGAATAACAATACCTAATAAATAATTTTGTTACTTTCTTTGTTTCTGTCTGTCATTATCAAAAAAATATGTTTTTATATTATTTTTAAATGTCGTAGAACCTTCCTTTTTGAAAATTTCTAGTTACTTTACTTTACTATCTTAGAATGCTCAACTGCAAAAGTTTAATCCCTTCTCTTAACCCAGAAAATCATTATCATCATCATGATCATTGTTGGTGGATACGGTCTGTGTCAGGCTACCATTCAGGGTGTCTCGCTCTTCTCGGGAAGTTGCATTCTATGTGACGTAAAATGATTTCCATGACAATTTCTCCTATTCAGCCGATCTTAAGCGGTAAAAAATCGCTAGGTATTAAACCACCTTTTATAGATTAACTTAATGGTATATTACTTAACCCTTCTTAGAACAGTCTCCTTTAAAAATATTATTTCACCTGCCAAATTCATATTCAATATCTTCATTTTATAAAATTTGTTATACTTAATCATCCACTATCTTATAAACGTAATTAAAATAATAGAGAAATACATAAGTAGTCACCGCGACAATAGGTTTATTTGTCAATGTAAATTTAATAATACAATTAAATAAATTAAAAATTAATAGAAATAAATAGAAAAAAAATATTAGAAATAAATTCATATAATACAAAAAAAGTTGGTAATACTTAACTACTAAAAAAGCAGATAACACTAAGTTTGTCTGTCGACCTATAACCGCCCATTTCCAAAAAAAAGTTGAACCTTTTGAGTAAATATCAAACAAATAAACTTTTTTCCTTTTCTAAGCTAGATAAGCGTTTTTTTTTAAAGGCACTGATATAGTATCTGGTTAAAAAGAGTAGTTACAGAAAATATTTATTATAGTCAGTAGTATATACATATCTACCTAATATATATTAATCTAAAGAAGTAAACATCAACAAAACTATATTCACGAGGTTACCTATCGTACCAGACTTTGTGGCAAAAAGCTCTATTGTTAAATTTAGTCAAGGAATTTAATTTATTTGCCCAAGTTGGCACAATAACAACACGTATCACTTCCACGTGATTTTCAGGGTAATAGTATTGCTATTCACATGGTTTTTCACTGAACACGAACAAATTCATATTCATTTATTCATCAAACATAAGCTTACAGTACATTCAACCAAATCGTTTACTAAATATACATAATAAAATACACAAATACATAAAATCAACAATAATAAAATTTTAACATACCCAATAAAATATTACAAATTACAATAAAAAATTACAAACACAACAATTTTATAATGAGATCTTTTAATATCACTTAAATGAAACCTAACTACCTATACCTGTATACCTTACTATATTATTTTAAGTTTTGAATTTAATTACTATACATTTGACCATTCCTATACTATACATTACGTTAGGTTTGTCAAAATATATATCTGTGTCTGGATTGGCCTCTAGGAAACAGTTTAATAGTGTCTGACTATTCGACCTTGGAAATAGAATATAGATTAAACAAAAATAGAAACATGCAAGTGAGAGTCGGAGCTTAAATTATAATAGTTTGTTGCTAGCAAGATCACGTTTTTATATACTTGTTTGTTATTTACACAGTCACTAAGGTGAAAAAAAAATGTTTTTTTGTTTACTTAAAGTCTATGTACGATAGTTGACTAGGCAATACTGTTATTGCACCAGTTTTAAGGGTGTTACTATATTAATGTCTGTCTGTCTGTGTATAGCATAGGTACTAAGGCAAATATTGGCTGGTTAACACTTCTTGACAATCACGACGAAATTATTCAACACAACTACATGCTATCTAGCTCTGACTGCTCTGAAATTAACCGGATGTCTAAAGCCGACGCCGGTAGGAATGCTACACCCACTAGCTGGCATTGCCCATCCAGCAGTCCGCAGAGAAGTAGCCTTCGCATTAGAAAAACGGAAGCAGAAAACTGATTCTAGACACTTTTATGGCCAAAATCAAATCATGTAAAGGCCGAAAAGTCGAAATTGATTCCTCAACATTATTCCTGTCGATAATAACAACGCTCCCAAGGCCAGGGAAAATATATTTCATAATAGGTTCCCTCTCTCGACTTTCGTCCTCTTGGCAGAAAACTACCTCCAGGAGATAAACTCCTTTGGCCAACCTGGAAGGCGCTTAATAGGCTGCGTACACAGGTTGGCAGATCTAAGGAGAATCTTTCAAGATCTAGGTGATTACTCTTTAGTTGCAATTTTCGATGGACGACGGTAGCAACTCATACGTACTATACGTTGGTTCTTGTAATGTGAAACTATTTTCCTATCATAAATTATTAATACATAAGTTCCCTAAAATACCAAAAAATCCAGTAACAATATTTCATATTAACTAAGTAGAATCACATAATAATATGTATTTACATATACACTAGTACCAACCGTCTTTACTTATGAGTTGAGGTATGAAATTAAATAAATCAAACTTCAAATTACGTCTCCAGAATGAAGTTTATTTGTCATAAGTATTTATGTACATCGGGAATTCTATTAACTGTGTGGAAATTTTGGATTTACAGGTTTTAGTAATCATTAGATTTCGGTTGAAATCATTTGGAGATCCTCATTTAGTACACATGAGAGTATGCAAGGTTGTTGGCATAGGCAATAGGGGCACTGTAGGTAATAGAAGTGAGGGGTGTATGAGAAGTTTGCAGGTCAAACCTAGACTGGTGAGAATAAGCAGTGGGAGCAATATAGGTATTAAGAAGAGGAGCAGAACGTTTTTTAATAAGGTGAGTGTAACCAACGTTCGCAGGGTACAAATGAGCTGTGGGGATCAAAGGAGCGGCGGCTGATGCGTACGAAGTGGTAAGGATTGGAGTTGAAGCTGCAGTGTAGACTTGTGGAGGGAAGTATGCCCCTGCTAGCACGGACCTCTTCTTTATTAAGTGCAGAGCTGGCGAGATCGGTGCAACAGCTGGCAGAAACGATGTGCTGGAAACTAGCGGAGCTGTAGCCACATAAGTGTTTGGCGCTATATAGGTAGTAGGCGCAACGTAGTTAGAGTGCGTGTAGTACGCCAAAGGCAGCTGAGGAGAGCGCTTCTTGATCAAGTGAGCGTATGCCAATGGTGCAGTGTAATAATGAATCGGCGTTGGGTGGATTACACTGGTGTCGTATTTAGAGATGGATGTAGATGCTGGTGCCACGAAAGTAGAGTACTGCGTGAAAGGTGCTGCGATCACAGTCCCAGGCTTGGCCGCCGCTGCAGCGAAGACTGTACACAATAGCACAAGCTTAAACATTGTTGTTCCTGTTACTCGGATGAACGACTGATGTCCTGACAGTGTGTCGTATGGTATTTATAGAAAGTAATTACTAAACCTAAGGGCGATCTCGTTTCGCAAAACCGGTGCAAGACTACTGTACAGGAAGCTGATATTTAAACTTCACAAGGCCGACCAGAATCCCCGGCAAGTAAGTTCATCATCATTGAAATGGCCGCCTCTTTGTTGCACTGCATATGGCATATTAAAAAGAAAAAGAAAATAAATGACATGATAAACTATAGGCGTCGTTTCTGATCAACAAAAGAATTATATTTTGTTACCCAGTATGAAAGCATTACTAAACTTATATCAAAGATGTTTTTCTTGTTATTTTATGTCCCTTTTGACAAAAAATACTATTTATTTTTATTTTTGATATATTTTTTATCATTAAAAGGAACTACAAGGAATCAACTTAGAGCCACGTTGAGTTGAAATTACTAATTTTAGTCTAGGTGAAATAGGAATTAGATTACTCTCAAATGGTCCATTTGATCTCTGTTATTCTCCATTTTGTGCCTATATTGTGACGATTCTATAGTAATTATCCCCAGACTTGCTTTCCATATAATAATGAACATAACTGATAGATGGCATTTCATTTCATTTCATTTTCATAAGCAAGGACGAATGACAAGCCCGTCCGATTAGGCTACGTACCATACGTAGCCTAAGGTGACGACCTTGTATACGTCATGTCATGCTAACAGAATAGCCGTTTTATAACGCAAATATACTTAAAGAAGATAAATGAATTTTATTATTATTATTAATGAAGTCCTAATATGCTAGTTGCGATTTATCTGCAGTTGTCATGTTGTTGTCATGTGTCTTATGATTGTGTAATTTAAATATTATACTTATTTACAAAATATGAAGCCACGATACTCTTAGTCACTTTAGAAATTCACTATTTAAATTATTTATTTTTATTTAAATGTTTTCCTTTTTATACCAATAAATAAATAAAAAATTCGTCAAATGCGAGCCACGCCTAATATAGGGTTCCGTAGTTACCTGTCACAACAATGCGAACTAATACGAGGGAGTTTTGGTGTTTTACTGAGTGTTCGGACGGACTCGGCGGCTCATGACGTCTAAAATCGATCCCACATAGAACGATGGTAACTGAAAAAGGAGTTTTAAAATCCTGCATCACAAGTAAAGTTTGAAAAATTATGTATTTGAGTGTCACATAATAAAGAACGATAGCCAGCATAACGTATTAATTTGGAAACTGCAGTATTGTCGTTGTAGTATCCGTAGGGATTTACGCACAGACAAAAAAGGCGAATAGTCAAATATGCATGGCCTGTTATGCGATAGCAAGTTACTAATAAAGTCTACTTTTTTTTAAGGTTTTATTTTAACACTTTGTTTGCGTGCTTAGCATTCGAGATGCCGCGAATAGTGATTGGGCCGAATAACGAATATTCGACAAGTGTCTTGACCGAAGCGCCGAATATTCGGCAACACGTAGTTGTAGTTTTCGCGGGTTTAAACCTGAATCAGCAAAATGATCAGCAAACGCGAAACAATATCCTAACCTAACGGAATTTGCTATGTATTATATTATTTTTCATCTCCCGGAAGCAGTACATACAGTAAGCGGCTATTTACCGAAGCAGATAAAGTTTTTAATAAAAAACTCGATCGTTTCCTATCAACAAATGCTGACAAAAAGTTTTAAGTATTAATATAATAAGTGCTTGGTCATATAAAACTCTTCGTGAGTATTATAATGCATTCTTTTTTTCTTGATTTACTATTCGGTGTTCGGCCAAATAGTCTGGAATATTCAGATGAATACCGAATAGTGGAAAGAACTGGACGAATACCTAATAGTTGCCCAATATTCGTGGTATCTCTAATTAGTATATATGTTCATGCGATATTATAAGCTTCTGACACTGTCTAGCAAAGTCTGTGATATATAGTGTGGACAGACTATGTATAAGGGTTCCGTTTTAGCCATTTTTGTTTCATAAATAAATTACTTTTCAGATATTTAGATTAAAGATGTTCTCAAAAGTAAATTTTCATTTTTAAATACGAGATATATTAAATAAAATTTATTTAACACTAAATTAAGGTTAAATAATCTCGTTTCTATTAAGGAATTTGTTTCATTAAATCATATTTCAGCTTTTGTCCAAGTCTGCAACTATGATATTACAATACACGTACCTATGCAATGACATTTCCTGTAATAAATTAAATAGCGAAAGTGTTTAACTAACTTTAGATATTAAATTGGATAATCTAATCGAGTTTATAATAGACAAGCTAGTCAAATAAACAAATAATTATACGCATCTATTATGTACTATTAAGATGTAGGTACCTATTGCTGTAGTACATACAAACCTACGAAAATGACAAGTTTATTGTAGGTAGTAGAAAGCGTTTCTTTCTTAAACCAAGCACTTTTACTGGCCTTTAACATTGCTCAGAATACAAACCTTATAATAAAACAGGTTGATAAGTAGCTATAACAAACATGCAAAAAATCTAAAGTTATTTACATACTTTCTTTTTACATGATACTTTCTTGATTTGCGATATTGGTCAAATTTAATATTTGCATTGTCATTACATTCGTGAAAAAGTTTGCAATTGCAATAGTGATATTTTCATCTAGTAATTCTATGAATAGGTCTAAAGAAGTCTTTCAAATTTTCATGGAAGAAATAAACAAAATGACTGCTGACGTCGCAAAACCATTTTTTCTACATTACAAGATGATTCACTCGGCATCAAAAGAGCCTATATGCGTTATGATCTTTATTTTCTCAAAGAAAAGTTGTCCTGTTCAGGGTCGACGATTCATTCCGGTTACGCCCATCAAGTTAAATTTATAACTAGTAGTAGAGTAACACTAGTACGAGTATATAAACGGATCGCTTCAGTTCCATATGCATCAGTGATCTTAACAACACAGACCACATTCACACTCAAGATGATGAAGCTGGTGGTGTTGTCCTGCATGTTGGCGATGGCGGCGGCTGGCAGCCTCTTCGCACCTTTGCCTTTGGCGTACTCAGCACCTTTTGCTTACGCAGCGGCCCCACTGGCACCGTACAACTACAGAGGGCCGCTGTCTCTCGCACCTGGACAACCAGCCAACATCCTTGGCGCTGACGGAAGACCGCTGGACACTCTGGATGTGAACTTGGACAAATCTGCTCATTACACTGCTAAAGCTCTGTCTGGTACCGGCTTCCACCTGCTGAAAAAACGCTCAGCCCCAGTTATTGCACCACTAGCTCTTCAGAGAGTCGCCGTGGGTCCAGCCCCTCTGATTGCGCATGCCCCGCTCACTTACTCTACACCCCTGATCTCTGCCCCTATCGCCACTACATCTTACACCTACGCCAACGCACCCTTCGTCCATTGGTAAATAACTAAATGACTTTGTAAATATAACAACATTAATGAATTTATTGTGGTTTTATTACGCCTTCTTAGTTTATATAAACACTAGCTTTTGGACGTGTCTCCGCCCGGTCTGTTATCGCGGTGAAAAGTTGCGTATGTTACTCGCTGATAATGCAGCTTTCCATTTGTGAAATAATTTTTAAAATTGGTTTAGTGGTTCAGGCGTGAAAGCATAACAAACAAACAAACTCACTTTTACATTTATAGTATAATAATAATATAAAGTAAATAAAGAGAATAATAATAATATTTCTCACACATCTCACACACGGCCGTCTGATCCCAAACTAGGCAGAACCTGTATTATGGTAACCAGACTGCTGATAAACATACTTATATATTTTTTGAATAGATACATATTATAGATAGATTAAGTATGGATATATCGGTAAATTTTACCCAGGATAAAAAAAATGAATATTTCACTTACTAAGGGCATACTCCCGTCATAGTACAAAAATAAAAACTTACAGGAGCTGCCTACCGTTTAGGGTTCCGTTCTTTAAATAAAATAAGATTTTTTTTGGTATTACACTTTGCCATATCTCTGTCCATTAAGTCCATTTTTAGGGTTCCGTAGCCAAATGGCAAAAAACGGAACCCTTATAGATTCGTCATGTCTGTCTGTCTGTCCGTCCGTATGTAAAAACAATAAATTTTGGGGGTTCCCCATACGTAGAACTGAAACTCAATTTTTTTTATCAAACCCTTACATGTGGGGGTATCTATGGATAGGTCTTCAAAAGGATATTGAAGTTTCTAATATCATTTTTTTATAAACTGAATAGTTTGCGCGAGAGACACAAAGTGGTAAAATGCATGTCCTCCTCCCCCTGTAACTTCTAAAATAAGAGAATGATAAAACTAAAAAAAATACATGATGTACATTACCATGCAAACTTCCACCGAAAATTGGTTTGAACGAGATCTAGTATTAGTTATTTTTTTTAATACGTCATAAATAGTAAACCGCAATTTACCTTTCAAAAACATTTACATTTATAAAAAAAATTAAAAACATTTAATTTAATTAATATAAAAACATTTAATTTAATAAACATAAACCTTATGCATAAACCGTGAACCATTATCTTCTAATAATAAATCTGTAATAGGTGCCTAAGTAAATAATAATTATAATTGCGTGGCTTGATCGGTAGCGGGTGCGGAGCGCGCGGGGGCTGCCCCCGCCGCTACAAGATGAGTGTGGCTTGGGAAAACATTCCAAAGATAAAATTGGTGCGATACATTTACTTACTCGTATTTTATAAAATATTGAACTGTCGGAATTATCGACGTGGTTCTATCGATATTGACATTTTTTTAAACTGTCGTTGGTTTAAGTACTAATTTGTTAAAATACATTCAGGTTAGTTCTAGCATTTAACAGTACTGTTGTGGATCAGTAAATTATCTCATATATCAGTGTCGAGACAGCAAAAAAGATTGATTGAAAGATTACAAGAAGAAGAAGCCGCTTACAGTTAAGGTTATGACAAAATCTGGTTTTCTAGGAACTTCTAACGTTGAAAAAATTATCATCAATAAAAAACGTGGTATTAATAAAGAATGTATTAATTGTAAAATATATCTGACCAGAGAGGCGCCAAACTCAATTTATTTTGAAACAGACGAGCTATCTGACGGGACATTCAGTTCCCCTGTGGCCGTCAGGGAAGCTAGTATCACCAACGAAACTAACCGATATTCAGTCCATATTACATCTCATTCCCCAAGATGCACTGATTTTATATAATGGTCGCATTTGGGATGATGCAATAGAAGACGACATAAATGGACCAGACACGGTGGATTTCGATATCAAATTTGATGGTAACGTTGAATAAACACTCTCTATATATTGTGGATTATTTAATATTTTTGTAAATTAAAGCTTTATACGATACTATAAATACATAGTTTCAATTATATTAATTAATCCCTGGGCTGTGGTTCCTTTTTCTATATGAAAAAAGCCTATCAATTAGTAAATATTTAAAGGAACCACATGCACATTTTTTTAATTATAAGGAAAGTTTCAGAGGGTTCAGAGCAAATTAATATACACATACTCAAATAAGTAGCTTATTATTAATGTCAATGTGTTTGTAAATCCTGTGATATCTCAGAAGGGGGGGTTTTGCTGCATGGTTCCTTTATGCATAAATACTGACATATGATCTCTAGCATTACTGTAATTTATTATTGTACACAGTTTGTGGTAAGCAACCATCAGTTGATACACACATATAGCTGTGACTACAGCCTTTGTCTACTTAAAAAATATTTTTCTGTCCTTTAAGAACAGTGTTTTTTTAGTATGTAGGTGTATTTTCTGAATGACAAGGTCTTTCTTCTTTGTCCTTTTACTGTAACCTTGACAATATACATACAAAGTTTCACGATCGGATGAACGGTACAGCAACGCTTGAAATGCAAAAACACGTTGATTTTCAAAAATACTTATATACTTACTCTAATTTTTAGTTTATTAACATATTTAAATACTGTTTTGATAATGAAAAAAAGTTTAGCACACTTGCGCTAATTTTTTTTTTATTTGATTAATATTTGAGAAGGTCTTTGTTCATATTACCTACATATTTCAATTTCCCGAACACCAGTTGTTCTTTCAAGGCCAATGATGCATTCCGGTGACGCCCATCACACTTCATTATCTTTCTATTATCACACTAGTATATAAACGGTGAATGTTTGTGCGTATGCATCAGTGTATCCAACTCTCTAATATAACACAGAACACATTCGCACTCAAAATGATGAAACTGGTGGTGTTATCTTGCTTGCTGGCGACTGCGGCGGCCGGGGGTCTGCTTGGCCCTCTGGGGTACACGGCTCCACTTGCGTATACGGCGCCTATAGCGTACACAGCACCGTTATTAACACCAAGTAATTACAGAGGGCCGCTGTCCCTCGCACCCGGTCAACCGGCTAACATCCTTGCCGCTGACGGCAGGCCACTGGACACTTTGGACGTGAATTTGGACCGCTCTGCACACTTCACTGCCAAGGCGATCGAGGGCTCCGGTCTGCACTTGCTAAAGAAACGCTCTGCTCCGATAATTGCGCCACTCGCGTACCAGGGTATTGCTGTAGCACCTACGCGGTTGGTTTCTAATGTAATCCCTTACTCCACACCTTTGCTGTCAACACGCATCGCCGCACCCTACGCGTACGCGAACGCGCCCTTAGTACAATGGTGAAGGACTAACGATACACATAATATGTATGGACTTCAATAAACCGATCAATTATTAATTCTGGCTATTACTTACCTATTTACTACATAATGTATATATCCTATTATTCTCCTTGACTGTTGATCAACTACATTATTGCACGTTTATTGCAACAAGAATCTATCAAATCACACACATCTCTTTCGCATTCTTTTATACAATAACTGTGTATAAAAAGAATGCTGAAGAACATGTTCTACTTTAAGAACTTTTAGCCATTTTAGGTATATTTTTCGATTTTATTTACTGCATTCAGATAAATACAGACATTAAGAAGGCCTTCGCTCAGCAGTGGACGGCGATAGGCTGATGATGATGATGAGATAAATACTTAGAGCAATCTATTATTACAGCTGGTCTATTACTGATATTTCATAGATACATATAATATGCACAGGAATTAATAACTTAATAATAATATAAGCCTACCATATTTTCAAAAGAAGTCACAAAATATGTTCTAATTACTTCAATTTTCAAGAAAATCTTTCAACTGTTGCGTTAGTAAAATGTACCTAATTGAAAACATACCTGTCACTAATAATATTTCTTCTTTTTACCATGGAGCACCATTATTATTAATAATAAACGACAATAAATGATATATTATATATTATATGTTTATACTTCAACAGAAATGAGACACAGTGTATGAAAAATTAAATAGAATATCTTATCAAATAAAAAGTACTTTAGTTCAGAATTCTTTCGGACATAAAAACCTTTTTAAAATAAATTCAAAACTTCTTCGCCAATTTCTTAAAAATAGTGGCAGCAGTGCTGTGCGGAAATAGGTGCAGTCAGGCACTTACTGAAAGATCGTAAGGCGCTATTAAACCGGGGTCATTATCTACGTCGCCATGATAAAGTATTACAAATCATACGCGAAGCTATAAGTTTATCACTGGCCAGAGCGAAAAAAGGTATAACAACAAACATCGCGTTTGTAAATGAAGGTTCAACAAATAAGACTTCACAAAAGCCGTACTCAATTATAAATAAAGCCAGTGACGGGACATTATTAGTGGACACGTATGAAAATCATTGCAGAATACCGGAGGATATCTGTGCCTCGGCGTCCAGACCAGACATATTTCGTTATGCAATTTCAATTTAGCGTGTAGTACTAGTAGAACTTACGGTGCCGTGGGAAACGAACATCCCTAAAGACTACGCTTTAAAAAGAAACAAGTACTTTGACTTAACCAAGAAAATAACTAAAAATGGTTATGCCATTGCGTTGTATGCCGTGAAAGTGGATGCGAGGAGTATACCAGCTAAATCCCTCTAGAACCCACTTAAAGACCTTGGATTGGCAAGAGCTTCAGTAAGCTCTTTTCTTGAACGAATATCCAAAGCGGCATTGCTAGGCTCGTATCAAATATGGTTAGGTAGAGGGGTAATACAGCAGACATTGAAGGTGAGCGCTGACGCGTCAAAAGGAGTACTTCCTAAACCCTGGGTTGCAATTCCCAGTTGCTGTCGAAGTCGCATATGTTGCCCCCATCTATGACGCGATGGATTCGGCACCCGCACGGTGAATCCATGGAACGCTAAGGAATAGGTCTATTATAAAACTGAGGAAAAAGGCTAGGAGGAGAACTTAAACGGGGTAGCCTTAATTTTCAACAGTATGTGTATCATTCCTGTAAGTATTATTCGTTAATTATGTACCAAAAAGTAGTGGGTGTGCCACCAAGGTGCCACGTTCTTCCCTAATCTCCCGCACCGTATAGACATTATAATTACAACAAATTTACAATAACAGCGAATTCAGATACAAGGTTTTGGGTCAGACAGAGACTAAGGCGGCATTGATTTATGATAATATAATAATGTAAAAATTAGTTTTCAATAAAATCGAAACTTTTATTTAATTGAATTAAAATTTAATTGATTATTAAATTGAAACTTAGAACAGCCGATGGTTATGTATATTTCCTATTATATAAGGCTACTTCGTGCATGTCCGTTACCGTCGCGTTTAGTCATCACATACACATATGAAGGTATTCCTACAGCTTTTGCCTACAGCTTCGCTCCTATAAATAAATCTTTTCTCTTCTTTGGAATCAGTATTTTTAAGTTTGTTGGTGCATTTTCTGAATGACAAAGGACTATGGCAGGTCCCCATACATAATTTTATTTGAACTGTAATGGTGGCGTTTAAATATCAAAAATGCCTAAAACACTTAAGAATTTATTCTTGACCATTTTCATTACAAAATTACTAGCGAAAGAAGTCTAGGAAAAAAGATATTGTATTTTGAATGTTTCGAGGTTAAGTACTAACATATTGTCAATGTTTTGATTGAAACTAGATGGCGTTGTGTGTCAGATAACCGAAAACATTATTCTCATTATTATTACTCATAAACAACCCTATTTTGCAGTTGAAAGTGTTAGCCGACTCTCTAAAAGGGTGCATGTTATTTTCCCAAAACATGGTAAAACAATAGAAAAAATCTTCGCTCACCAAGCAGGTGTAATACTCGTACTAGCTGTAAATAAATAAATTAAAAATAATAATTCGAATAATTGTACTTCAATACACATTTACACAAGGCAGAGGCAATTTATTTATTTATTTAGTATTGAGATAGCTAGTAGTTGTTACAATATGTACTAAAATCTTAAGCATTCATCCGTTATATTGAGATTAATGCACAACATTTTAAGGCGTCACATCGTGCCTAACAGACTATACGAAATTATAATTAGAAAAACATAACATATTTTTTTACAATTTAGTGTTTATTTAAGTTTTATTTTTGTATAATTTAGTGTTAAACTCGCATAGTTTAACACTAAATTAAACAAAGTAAAACAACAAAGAATTGCCGTGTCCATTGCTTGTCATGAAATCATGCGTGTGAGTGTCAAACGACACGACTGGTGCGGCACTCGACAGGATCCAAACGGCGACGTATCGACATTTAGAAAATATCGATGTATGTCTATTTATGAGCCGTTTTCAACGACAATGTCTTTTTCTCATCACACTGTGCAGTATATTGTTATACTGCAAACATTGTTAAAATAACGTAACTATATTCTATTAATATAGTGTAGAAAAAATCGTTTAAGAAGGGTCAAAAATGTTCTAAATTGTTTCTAATTATGTTGATTTAGTTACTCTAAGATTTAGAACTCATGGGCAGAATAACGCATAATCATAAAAGGTGACCCTTCGGTAGATATTTCAGCCAAAGCTATAAAAATCGATTATCGATAAAACGTTTGATAATATAATAATGCCATCACGCATCCCTATTCGGTAATACGTGATGGCGAATCTGACATTACGTACTTAGTCTAATAAAATCTTCAAAAATATCCGATCTCTTATAAGACTTACACAGCACATGGTGGTGTAATGATAAATCATAGAAAAAATATTTATTAAGTTTACTGTGAGTAAATTTTTTATACGCTTGAGTTTTAGGTAAATATGTTTCTGCCATTGTTCTTTGCTTTGTCCTTTTCTATAACCTTGACAATACTAGTATACATTACATTTCCACGATTGGATGAATGATACAGCAACGCATGAAATACGAAAAATTTACTTTTTTTTTTAAATACTATTTTGATAATTAAAAAAAAAAATTAGCACACTTTCATTCCATATTTTTTATTTTATTAATATATTTTCCAATGTCTTTGTTTATATCTATATACTTCAATTTCCCGAACAAAAGTTGTTCTTTCAAGGCCCATGATGCATTCCGGTGACGCCCATCACACTTCATTATCTTTCTATTATCACACTAGTATATAAACGGTGAATGTTTGTGCGTATGCATCAGTGTATCCAACTTACTAATATAACACAGAACACATTCACACTCAAGATGATGAAACTGGTGGTGTTATCTTGCTTGCTGGCGACTGCGGTGGCCGGGGGTCTGCTTGGCCCTCTGGGGTACACGGCTCCACTTGCGTATACGGCGCCGATAGCATACACAGCACCGTTGTTAACACCAAGTAATTACAGAGGGCCGCTGTCCCTCGCACCCGGTCAGCCCGCTAACATCCTTGCCGCTGACGGCAGGCCACTGGACACTTTGGACGTGAATTTGGACCGCTCTGCACACTTCACTGCCAAGGCGATCGAGGGCTCCGGTCTGCACTTGCTAAAGAAACGTTCTGCTCCGATAATTGCGCCACTCGCGTACCAGGGTATCGCTGTAGCACCTACGCGGTTGGTTTCCAATGTAATCCCTTACTCCGCACCTTTGCTGTCAACACGCATCGCCGCACCCTACGCGTACGCGAACGCGCCCTTAGTACAATGGTGAAGGACTAACGATACACATAATATGTCTGGACTTCAATAAACCGATCAATTATTAATTCTGGCTATTACTTACCTATTTTTACTACATAATTAATTAATCCTATTATTCTCCTTGACTGTTGATCAACTACATCATTGCCCGTTTATTGCAACAAGAATGTATCAAATCACACACATAACTTTTGTATTCTTTCGCATTCTTTTGTACAATAACTGTGCATAAAGAGAATGCAGAAGAAGATTTACTACTTTAAGAACTTTTAGCCATTATAGCTCTATTTTTCCGTTTTTATTTACTGCATTCAGATAAAAATAGACATTAAGCAGGCCTTCGTTCAGCAGTGGGCGGCGATGGGCTGGTGATGATGATGAGATAAGTACTTAAAGTAATCTATTATTACATCTTGTATATTACTGATATTTTCTAGATACACATAAATTGCACAGGAATATATAATAATAATATAAGCTTACCATATTTTCAAAAGAAGTCATAATGTATGTTTTAATTAATTCATTTTTCAAGACAATCTCGGAACTGCTTTGTCTTCGTACCTATTGGTATAGGAGCTAGCAACGTTTTCGAGAAAGAATTGTAGGTCAGCTGATTTTGTGATATGTCGTCCTTCTTGCACTTTCAGTTAGACTCTGGGCTATCTGGCTGGCGGTAGCGGTTGCGTTCATTAGTGCGCATCCTACCTGTCCAGGTAATAATCCTGTATTTTAAAATCATTTTAGAAGGCGTAATTTTTATTTTTTTGTTTTTAAATAAGTCTACCTGACATACTTTTTTTATTGCCAGACATTTTTGACAATGCTAACTATGTGCCATACGCGATTTTTTCTTTTTGTTTTATAAAAATTTCAAAGTATCCTATCACTAATAATATTTCTTCTTCTTATAATGGAGCACTGTTATTATTAACAATTTAATAAACGACAATAAATGATGTTTATACTTCAATAGAAATGAGACTCAGTGTATGAAAATTTTAAAAGAATAACTTTAAAAAAAAAAAATACTTTCAGAATCCTTTCGAACATAAAAACCTTTTTAAATTATTCAAAACAGCAATTCAAGCAGCAGTGCAGTGCGGAAATAGGTACAGCCAGGCACTTACTAAAAGATCGTAAGGTGTTATTAAACCGGGGTCATTCTCTACGTCGCCATGATAATCATACGCGAAACTATAAGTTTATCACTGGCGAAAGCGAATAAAGGAATAACAGGCTCAACGAATAAGACTTCACAAAAGTCGTACTCAATTATAAATAAAGCCAGTGACTGGACATTATTAGTATGAATATGAAAATGAACACGTATGAAAATCATTGCAGAATACCGGAGGATATCTGTGCTCTTAAGCTCTTTTCTTGAACGAATATCCAAAGCGGCATTGCTAGGCTCGTATCAAATATAGTTAGGTAGAGGGGGTAACACAGCAGACAGTCAAGGTGAGCGCTGACGCGTCACAAGGAGTACTTCCTAAACCTATACCTTGGTCGCAATTCCCAGGGGCTGTCGAAGTATGGAGGATTGGCTCGAGAGGCGTCACGGGACCCTCTCATACCGACTGACGCAGGTGATCACTGGGAAAGGATGTTTCGGAGATCACCTGTGTCTGATCCGTAAGGAGCCAATGCCTGAGTGCCACCACTGCGATGGCCAGACCGTGGACACGGCTTGCGGCTATCGTGCGGAGCGAGAGTGCGTGGAACTCTGTCGTCTCCTTCTGCGAGCAAGTTATGCTCGCGAAGGAGACGGCGGAGCGGGACCGGGAGAGGTTTAGAACTCTCCCGGCCCGTCAGGCCCGGGAACGGGCTAGGTACCGCAGGCGACTCAGGCGCCGGAGGTCGCAGAATGACCTCCGTCCTCAATAAGCGCAGGCCTATGAGTGACAGGTGAGGCCATCTGTCACCCTAGCAGAAGCAGGCCGGGGTGGCGGCGAGCGCGTTGCGAAGCGCGCTCGCTTCCAAAGGGCAGAGGGAACATGGGGTTCCCACACGGGGGGGGTCGTCTACTCGTCTGTAGATGGCCCGAGGTATGTCGGGGCACCAGGGACTTCCTTTCTAGGGTATACCTGGTTCCCCGGCTATTAGTACCCAAGACGGCGTGCGGTTTTAGTCGGTTCGAGTCCGACATGCCACCGATAGGTGGTATCCGAGGGGATTTCCGCACGGAAAAAAAAAGGGGCTGTCGAAGTCGCATGTGTTGCCCTCATCTATCATGCGATGGACTCGGCACCCGCACGGTGAATCCATAGAACGCTAAGAAATAGGTCTATTATAAAACTGAGGGCAAAGGCTAGGAAGAGAACTTAAACTGGGATAGCCTCATTTTTCAACAGTATGTGTATCATTCCTGTAAGTATTATTCGTTAATTAGGTACCAAAAAGTAATGGGTGTGCCACCAAGGTGCCACGTTCTTCCCTAATCTCCCGCACCGTGTAGACATTATAATTACAATAAATTTACAATTATAGCAATTTACATACAAGGTTTTGGGTCATAGGACATAGACCAAGACGCCATTGATTTATAATAATATAATATTGGAAATTTTATTTTTATATAAAATCTATAAAGAAACGAATAAGAATAGTTAATTAAATTGAAACTTAGAACAGCCGATGGTTATGTATATTTCCTATTATGTAATGCTACTTAGTGCATGTCCGTTACCGTGAAGTTTAATCATCCAAAATTTAAAAAACCGGTCAGGTACGAGTCGAACTCGTGCGCCGAGGGTTCCGTACCTACCCAGATTTTACGTAGATTTTTGGGAAAATTTGTAAGTACCAAAATTTATCTTAATTTTCAACTTTTTTTATTTTTTTTTGGAATTATTCTGAAAAATACTTACAAGTTTTCGCGAAAATCGAAATTTGTCAATATCTTTTTATCGTGTTGACTCAGGACCTTGATTTTTATACACCTAATAGGGACCATAGATCTCAGTATCTGATATAAATTTCGATTTGCTAGTTCTACCCGTTCCTGAGAAAATCGGTGGTGACACACGGACAGACGGACAGACCGACAGCCGGACAAGACAGTGATCTTATAAGGGATTCAAGGACGTACAAGTCAATGATTTTTACCTTTCAGGTACGGAACCCTAATACTCTTATTCGTGAAGAAAATTCTTTTGCCCGTTTTTAACAAATATGGCTCATGAAACAACATCATATTCGAAATACTAACATTTTAAAACAATAATTGCTATATAGTTCAAAATATGTATATTATTGCCAACGGGGTCAAGTATATATTTTGACTCGTCATGGTACAAAAGTCTAAACAACCATAGTTCAAGTTATACTGGTCAATTTCATAAACTAGGACATTTAAAGCGGTCAAAATGCGAACACCATATGATCTCTATCATTACTGTATTTTATTATTGAACAAAGATTGTGGTAAGCGACTTTCAGAAGATACACATATGTAGGTATCCCTAAAGCCTTTGCCCACAGCTTCGCTCCCATAATATATCTTTTCTATTCTTTGGAAACAGTATTTTTAAGTACGAGTATGTGGGTGTATTTTCTGAATGACAAATTTGCTTTGTCCTTTTCTATAACCTTGACAACATACATTACATTTCCACGATTGGATGAACGAAAAAACTTTTTTTTAATACTTATATTAGATACCTACTTTAATTTCATAGTTTATTTACATATTCAAATACTGTTTTGATAATAAAAAAAAAAACTTAGCACACTTACGTTCCATATTTTTTATTTGATTAATATATTTGCCAATGTCTTTGTTTATACCTACATACTTCAATTTCCCGAACAAAAGTTGTTCTTTCAAGGCCAATGATGCATTCCGGTGACGCCCATCACACTTCATTATTATCACACTAGTATATAAACGGTGTAATGTATGTGCGTATGCATTAGTGTATCCAACTCTCTAATATAACACATTCACACTCAAGATGATGAAACTGGTGGTGTTATCTTGCTTGCTGGCGACTGCGGCGGCCGGGGGTCTGCTTGGCCCTCTGGGGTACACGGCTCCACTTGCGTATACGGCGCCTATAGCGTACACAGCACCGTTGTTAACACCAAGCAATTACAGAGGGCCGCTGTCCCTCGCACCTGGTCAACCGGCTAACATCCTTGCCGCTGACGGTAGGCCACTGGACACTTTGGACGTGAATTTGGACCGCTCTGCACACTTCACTGCCAAGGCGATCGAGGGCTCCGGTCTGCACTTGCTAAAGAAACGTTCTGCTCCGATAATTGCACCACTCGCGTACCAGGGTATCGCTGTAGCACCTACGCGGTTGGTTTCTAATGTAATCCCTTACTCCGCACCTTTGCTGTCAACACGCATCGCCGCACCCTACGCGTACGCGAACGCGCCCTTAGTACAATGGTGAAGGACTAACGATACACATAATATGTATGGACTTGAATAAACCGATCAATTATTAATTCTGGCTATTACTTACCTATTTACTACATAATGTATATATCCTATTATTCTCCAAGACTGTTTATCAACTACATCATTGCCCGTTTATTGCAACAAGAATCTATCAAATCACACACATAACTTTTGCCATCTTTCGCATTCTTTTATACAATAACTGTGTATATAAAGAATACTGAAGAAGATGTACTACTTTAGAAACTTTTGGCCATTTTAGCTCTATTTTTCGATTTTATTTACTGCATTCAAGAAGACCTTCGTTCAGCAGTGGACGGCGATAGGCTGATGATGATGATGAGATAAATACTTAGAGCAATCTATTATTACAGCTTGTCCATTACTGATATTTCATAGATAAATATAATATGCTCATGAATATATAAAAATCAGAACAATATATGCCTACCATATTTTCAAAAGTAGTTATGATATATGTTTTAATTAATTCAGTTTTTCAAGACAATTTTGGAACTGTTTTGTCTTCGTACCTATCGTTTGTAAAGCGATTTCCTATTTTATTATTTTGTAGTCATTGAAGTTGTTGCGTTAGTAAAATGTACCTAATTGAAAACATGCCTATCACTAATAATATTTCTCCCTCTTACAATGGAGCACTACTATCGTTTCGCCTTATTAAAGTAGATTTGTATATGTAGGTATTATATATTGTGTAAATGTATTAAGTAAATAGACCTAATGGAATGTTTACAGAAAAACAATGATGTCTTTAATTTAATTCATTCATTCCCTGGTAATAAATTAGTCTCAAACCTGAAATGAAAAGCAGTCCATAGTGTCGGCAAAATAACATGCCAAGATATATGGGTTGCGCGCTTACCCAAATAATAATAATAACCTTACACATCTCACACACGGCCGTCTGATCCCAAACTAGACATAACCTTTACGATTGTAACTTGACCACTAATAGATATACTTATATATTTCTAAATACACACATATTATAGATAAATTACACCCAACTATTTGGCCAGGGTGGGAACGGAACCCTCGTGGATCCGATTCCTTCCCAGGACAATGTCTGCTATGCCAAAGGTCGTCTCCTGGCTTAGCAGTCAGGGTCAAATACAACGAGACCAACAAGCCTGACAATAAATAAACGTCAATATTACAAACATAATGTCTTATTTTCAGGTGCATATCTAGAAATATTAATGTGCTACTACTAAAGTGTTTTACAGATTTTGTGTTGAAGTTGAGTTTGATATAAATACTAAATACCTATGCAATTTACTTACAGATCAACCTGTAACAATGCTTTACTTTCCTAAGCAGCTACGAACACCAGAACGAAGTTCAGAAGCAATCGGTGTTGACTGGCAAGGGAAACACCTGCTCTTTACTGATACCTATCGTTTACTTCAAGTTTCGAGTGAATTCATAGATTACTAACTTAGTAACTAACTTTTTTTGTAATGGCTACTTCTTAGAAGTCATGTGACACGACAATGTCACTGAGTCGGTTTCCAGTTAATATAATAATATTTGAAAAAAATCAGATTTTTAAAAGTTTTTGGGGAATACAGGGGTGCGTTACATACGAAGGCCTGTATGCCCGAAAAAGTGAAGCTGACTGAAGCTCAAATAAACTTCAATGGTATGGTACCAATACAACACTTACTGTAGTGCAAGCTACAAAAGTGGCTTTAGATCGTGCCGGTATTCTTTGTAAGTTTAATTGACAAAGTAGTAGTAGAAGTACAGTCAACGACAAAAGTTAGTTATGTCAAACTACTTTTTCAAAAACCATTCTCAGGGGATATGATGATCGCTCGATAGCCTGATTGCGGCTATCGTGCGGAGCGAGAGTGCGTGGAACTCTGCCGTCTCCTTCTGCGAGCAAGTTATGCTCGCGAAGGAGACGGCGGAGCGGGACCGGGAGAGGTTTAGAACTCTCCCGGACCGCCAGGCCCGGGCACGGGCCAGGCAGAGCAGGCGACTCAGGCGCCGGAGGTCGCAGAACGACCTCCATCCTCCATAAGCGCAGGCCTGGGGGTGACAGGTGAGGCCATCTGTCACCCTAGCAGAAGCAGGCCGGGGTGGCGGCGAGCGCGTTGCGAAGCGCGCTCGCTTCCAGGGAGCACAGGGAACATGGGGCTCCTACACGGGGCGGGGGTCGTCTACTCGTCTGTAGATGACCCGAGGTATGTCGGGGCACCAGGGACTTCCTTTCTAGGGTATACCTGGTTCCCCGGCTATTAGTACCCGGCGAAGGCGTGCGGTTTTAGTCGGTTCGTGTCCGACATGCCACCGACAGGTGGTATCCGAGGGGATTTCCGCACGGGAAAAAAAAAAAAAAAAAAAAGGGGATATGATGATGGTTCTAAGAAGAACACGTTTCGTAATCTGTCTCTATACCTATCGTATAACATACGTATATCAACTTATTGTAAATCAATAAATTACTTAAAATAAAATAAAATAATGAATAAAACCAAGTGAGTGATCAGGTAGACTGTATTGATTATATGGCATTTTACATACGCACATTATTATAGCTTCGATCGTTTACCAGTGTACAAGAGGTCCATGTACGTAAGCGGAGGGTACGGCGGCGATGTGAGTAGGGAGTACGTGCGTTGAATAAGCGAACGGCGCGGACGCAACGAACGGTGCTGGAGCCACAGCGACACTCTTCAGCGCCAGTGGTGCAAGCACTGGGGCGGAGCGTTTCTTCAACAGGTGGAAGCCGGCACCAGACAGTGCCTTAGCAGTGTAGTGTGCAGATTTGTCTAAGTTCACATCCAAAGTGTCCAGCGGCCTTCCGTCAGCAGCGATAATGCTTGCAGGCTGGCCGGGGGCGAGGGACAGAGGCCCTCTGTAGTTAGATGGCCTGAGCAACGGTGCAGTGTAAGCAAAGGGTGCTGAGTACGCCAAAGGCAAAGGTGCGAAAAAGCTGCCAGCCGCAGCCATCGCCAACATGCAGGACAACACCACCAGCTTCATCATCTTGAGTGTGAATGTGGTCTGTGTTGCTGTGAAATCTAAGATGTACTGATGCATTTGTACAGTAAGAGAGGCTTTATATATTAATATGATAATTTTGATCTAGATGGGGGCGTCACCGGAATGCATCGCTGGCCATGAAGGGACAACTTTTGTACAAGAAAATAAAGTTTACTTGAATAAACCATTAACTTGCCGATCACCAGCGATATACTTGTGTTATATGAACAAATCTCACAATCTCTATTTAACTACACAATAAATTAAACGCAGTAGATATATTACAAAATGATAACTAAATTCTAAAATTGCTCTAAATTTTAAAATTTAAACTATATTAGTCACAAAGTCTACAATCTCTATATTTTTCGTAAATAGCTGAATATATGGCAGCAGTAAATTATCATTAGAAAAACTTAAATTGATAGGTTTGAGAAATTAAGTTTTTAAGATATATTCCTTTGACCTTTGAATTAGAAGGACGACCATTTGACCATTGGATTTTAAAGTTGTTGTTTTTATCAAAAACATACATAGTTGATGCACTTTTAAACAATTACCCATTTAACAACAAATTTTTCGTATTCTTATGTAGATTTTAATTGAATGTTAGTTTTTTCTACTTGAGAAGCTCTCTGAGCAAAAGTATTATGTTGTTACACAGTCGGTTCCTTTTCCTACATGGATGTTTTGACATGTAATCTGTTTTTTTTCTTTCAAGGCTTTCCCATAGACACAGAAACAAACTTTAATTATTTTATTTAACTGTAGAAATAATATAGGTCAGTTTATTTATATGCATATATAAATATTAACCTCCTTTTTTTCAGTTTCTTCTTATAGATTTACACGGTGAAATCATCCCATGAAGTTTAAACATAAGTTTCAGTTCGTGATGAAGTTAAGAATATCATCAAAACTGTCCATGTCATTTGTAACATAGATTTGTAACAACTTATAGATTCGGCATCAAAAGTGTGTCTTTGCAGTAGATAATAATTATAATAATCATTTTATTTGTCTGTTGACCATAGCTCTCATTTAAGATTGTTCAAAACATACAATCAATAAAAAAATTAAAATTAAACAATTCAATGAACGAATGAATAGAAATTATTTTTGGTAGTACCTACAACAAAAAAACTCAATTAATGTCATTGAACGACAACAACTGGCAACAAAACGTGTTCATCTAATAAGGCTATTCTATTTTTTTTTCTTCCAACTACAATCTAAACACTTTTAAGAAGTATCACACTTCCAAGAAAGCATTTGATTTCGATAACGGCTTTTAAGAAGAAGACTGGTATTACGAAATTTTACGCGTTAGGATATATACTAAAGGTGAATAATAGTAGATGTATATACCTATTTCATTTCAAAACTCTGTTTCTTATTCCAATTCAATTATTTTATACTTCTATCACCTCACACATCAACAGCCTTAAATAGTCCACTGCTGGACATGGGCCTCTCCTTAGAAAGAAGGTTTTGGGCTACTATACCGCGCTGGCCAGACGGGTTGGTATAAGGTTTGTGTCAAATTTCCTTCTCTTTAAGGTCCTGTTCTCCTGCGTAGTTTGCTCCCTTGGTCGGGTCTTACGACACCCACGGGTTGAATGGCGAATGACGGGTGGTGGTGACTCTGTATTCTCAATCCGTCACCGCTATAAGTAATAAAATCACTATATACTAACGCCAATACTATTTTTTTTGCTGAATTCCATACTTATATTTGAAATGAGTAAATCTCAACCCTATTTGAAAAAAAACATTTCACTAATGGAAAGCCACATTATCAGCAAGTTACATAGGCTACTTTTTACCGCGATAACCGACATACACGTGGGCGGAGCCGCGGGCAAAAGCTAGTGTATTTTAAATATGAAAGTGAGTTTGTTTGCATGTCTGTTTGTAGTGCATTCACGCCTTAACCACTAAACCTATTTTAAAAATTCTTTCCCGAGTATCAGCGAGTAACATATGCTACTTTTTACCGCAACAGTAATAAATAATTCGCCATTTATATCATGTCAGTTTAGATAAGTCATTGATGTGCCGCCTATCCTAATCTAATCACACAAGAACGTGATATTTCACTACTCACCAAGTTATTTGAGGTGTCCTATTCCAAAAGATTATAATTTAAGCGAACGGGAAAGATTGATACTGACTAACGAGAGGAACAACTGGAAGTGCAATTACATAGTATTTAAATCCTTTCTTATTTTGTTTTTTTTATTATTTTGTAGTTGTACTACCATTTGATTACTTCACATTATAAAAAAATAGTACGGAAAAATGAAAGACCAACTATTTTCTTGTGAAAATGTTGTTAGTTTAAATTGTTAAAAATAATAGCTATAAATTTATGGATGTGTGTGGATGCCATCAAACGTTTGGACCAGGGACGAGTGGATGGTATCTGGTTCATAAGAGGTCTCCACTGCGCTACAGTTAACAAATAAAATCAACAGTTAATTAAAACATAGTGTTTTGTAGACGAAAACCAACATGTTTCGTCACGATTATTCTATCCTCTTGACAAACGAGTGAAAAAAAACACAAACTATGTTTTATTTTTATTTTGCGACATTGACATGTAAAAACTTTCAATCGTATACATGTGTCCCTCTAGGTAACAATATAACAACGAAAAGTATATTCCAAAACCATGATGCATGTACCAGCTGCTTGGTACAATATATGCTCAGGACCATAAGTCTTCAATAAAAAAAAAACAGTTATTTTACATTTTTATGCACTTATGTACATCGGCGGACTTAATACCCTGGGCATTCACTACCAACCTTTCGGTGGTTTAGAAATATTGTAAGGTAGGTGTACCGATGTTACAAATGTAATCACTGATTATGTGTTAAAAAACTTCACTTATTTTTTTTTAATAAGTGACTGGCAACCTTATACATTACTTAAAAATAAAGGTAATACCAGTTGTAATAATGAATTAGGAATTTGTGTTGGGTAAGAGAGTTGAAGAATACAAAAGACGAGGAAGGCCAAATAAAAGGTAAATAGACTGTGTGAGTGAGGATATGGAAAGGAGTAAACAGTGAGACGTAGAACGAAAGAATCATACTTACTGCGCCGACCCCAAATAAAATAGGGATAAGGGTAGGCAGATAATAATGACCAAGAATTTTCTTAAAATAATTATATATAGAAGACTAGCTTTTGCCCCTCTACTCGTTATCGGTATGTCGGTTATCGCGGTAAAAAGTAGTCTATGGTACTCACTGGTAATGTAGCTTTCCATTGGTGAAACAATGTTCAAAATCGGTTTAGTGGTTTAGGCGTGAAAGCATAACAAACTCACTATAACATTTATAATAAGGGTAATAAGCGTGAGGGATCTATGGCCCTTCGGTCGGAACGAAATTCCTTTCGCGTTTTCGTAAAGGTTTGTTTGTTGACAAAAAAAAATCGGCAAAAGTCTTGTTACACATTTTTCGGTCTCGCTCCCATCCGATCAGAGTGTGTAACGCGCTATAAGGAACTTCGTTCAAATAAGTATCGATTACGTAACGTTGTCTAAAGGGTGGAAACTATTTACATCAAGCAAGGGCTAAGTGTAAACAGAAGTGTTTAGGCAATGTAGTTATAGTGTAAATGTTTAATTCATTGTGTAACTCTTCGTCCTAACCGTTGTCTTTCTTGTCCAGGTTAAGACGAAATATACTCATCTTGTATGATGTAAGATTAACGTATTAGTATAAATGTTATACCGTAATAAAGCAGTGAATAAGGAATATTAAAGAAAATACGGTTTTCAAGTAACTCTCTTTATAAACTAGAGGCAGTATACAGTCGATAATTCTAAATTACTATTGCTTACACAATATTTCACCAATGATGTGCGAGATGGCCGGCGTGTCCCAGACCCCAACCATGTGGCGCAACAGATGCATGCCAAGGTCCCACAGCTGGGACGCCGAAAGCAGCATGGCCGACACCAAGAGCGGGCACGTCGATACGAGCGGCATGGGACCATGCTGCAGGCACCAACAGAGGAGCGGAACGCTTACCTATAAGATGACCATGTACACCATGAGCACTATGGGCATCTACAGCTTTTGCAGTGTAGTGCAGCGCACGATCTACATTTACACTAAGAGTGTCAAGAGGCCTCCCGTCATGCGCTACGATGTTAGCAGGCTGTCCAGGAGCAAGCGACAAGGGGCCTCTGTAGTTGTAGGCGGCACCGTGAAGAGGAGCAGCGACTGCTACAGCTGGTCCGGCGTGAGCGAGAGGCGCAGCTACTACGGGAGCAGCTAAAGGTGCAGCCCAAGGAGCTGCGGCTACGACGCCCAGGTGAGCTCCCCAACCATGAGCACCCCACGGAGCCAGGCCAAACCCACTAGGCTTAGCGGCCGCCACGGCCAACACAACTGACAACACCACCAGCTTGAACATTGTGGTCTGTGTTGTTTTCTAAACAGAGAGCAACTGTGATTTTACCCTCTAAGTTTCAGCTTTTATACAAATCAATTTCGTAGGCGTATTCCAGATACCTTTGTGACGTCGGCAATTATGCGGCTAGGCGTTGGCTGTAGGTCAGTCAAAGGAAAGGACTATTTGACAGTATAAACAAGCGCCAGAAGCAGTATCCACAGCTATAATTATGGTGTCAGGACAAAATTCAACTCTAAACAAATCGGTATACACTTGATAATGTCCAGTGTCAACACGACTTCCCTGTTTACCTTGAACGTGTGGATAAAGGGCCATTCACTTCTCTCTTTATTATTGTTAATATATATAAATACTTAATTAACTGTCTGTTTTCTACATTACATGTGTTGATGAATCCTTGTAATTATTACGTGAAGTTAATTAACAGATTCAACAGACAGAATGATTGTCTAAGACTTACACAACAGAGGCTTATTTCTCTTTATGAGACGTCACACGTTTTAAATTCTATGGCGGCGGCGGCGTCTTGATTAAAAATATTCGTCCCTCAAAAACGCAATAGAATATATCTGAAGCACCCAAGAGGCTGTAATTGGCAACCGCGGGAATTCAAATTCAGAAACCAAAGCATTTTTTATGCACTTAATGTAATACATTGGTTATACATATGCACACTGTGGTCAGAACCTCTTTTTTTCATGTAATTTTTTGAACAAAAACTATAAATTTTCAACAAAAATACCGAAATCTTAAAATTCTTTTATACGATTAATAGCAATGAAACAAAATTTCATTGTTTTATGAAAAAAAAATATGATTTCTAATTCAGCACCTGACGAAAAGTGAATAACTTTTGTTTTTAAACAATACGTTTAATAAAACTTTCCTTTCAAGCACTCTACTAAAAGCGGATTAGACACAGTTTTTTCACAAAACGAATTCAGATAGGTACTATCCTCTATTACCTACTTCCCTATATTCTTATACCTACTTCCATTTTAACTATTCATTAATAATTTAATCATTTTAATATAATAATTAATAACTAGTCATTAATAATTTCATCACTTTAATATAATAATAAATAAATAAGGAAATAGGGTTCATAAATAGTTTTAAAAGTTCTCCTAAATATTAACTTCCATTTCATTGAAACGAAATCAATTCAGAAGCATTTTATATGTTGCGGGATTATCGTACCTGTAACTTCTCATGGTTTAGTTTACTTTTTCCTTATTCCTTTCAGTCTAATAGAAATTACAATTTGGTGTTATCACTTAAGCTGGAACTAAGGGAGCCGACTAATGGAATAAACTCTGCAGGACAACAGCACTGCAAAGAGAAGGAAAACTTGAAGCAAACCCTATACCAACCCGTCTGGCCAGCGTGGTATGGCAGGCCAAAACCTCCATTCTAAAGGGAGGCCTATGGCCAGCAGTGGACTACTAAAGGCTATTGCTTGATTGACTAATATTGCAGATTATTCACACTAAACTTTATTTATTAAAATCTATTAAAAAAGTTTTTTAAACGTGTAATTATTTAAAAAAATATATTTTCTTTTCATCAGGCGCTTCAAAGTTATACTTTAGATTTTCTAAGTTAGTAAAATATTAAAGCGGAAGTTTTGGAATTCTGTTTTTTTTTAATGAAAACTACATGTAACAAAAATTGAATTCTTACTACACTTTGCAAAATTACCTACTCACCCAGATTACTATTACTAATAATAATTACGACCTTGTTCAGAATTAAAATATATGTGATTCCGCCCGTTAAGACGATCACAATATTTAGAATGGAACATCGGATGAACAAATCCATCGAATGAATATGCGCATGTTAGGACAGCGAGAACTGAAAATCAAGAAATACATTTTACAATAAATGACCCGATGAACCGATGAATGGAGAATCTATCTTAGTCACACATCATATTAAAAACATTTAATCATGTCGCAATTAGTACTAACGAAATGTTATCGTAATTTTACTATTAAAAGTAATAAACGAATCATTAGTTCTGTCAATAACCGACAAAGTTTCTCGAATGGGTTTTTCGTCAAGCAAATTGCTTTAACCCCCCTTTTTTAAAATCATAAGACGTATCAGTCTTTGCAAGGACTGCCTCAGGCAGCGTGTTGTAAATCACACATTGTGTTATATTCGCATTTAAATATCAATATTACACTTGTGGAACCTGAAAAATGTGTTTCCAGTGTCTTCGTGAATAATAAAGTGTCTTTCTAAGATTTTTTTGAGAGCTTTTTTAAGCTGCATTTAACCTTCACGAACGTAAAAACCTTTCAATTTTATATGTTGTTAATGTTAGATTTTTTTTTGTAAAAGTTATAATAAGAAGGATCCCATACTAACTGCTTATGGAGTGATTTCTAAAATATGTTCTCTGGATGTTTTTTATGCATGCTATGTATTTAGACACAATATAAAAACTCAGTTTATTTATCCTTGTTTATGGTCACACCAAATACAAGATGGGTAAGTGACCTCGACCCCTTCATTTTTTTTTATAGTTTAGGGATCAAACAAGTAGAGGGGTCACCTGATGGTATGTTACTACTGCAATCCCTGTCCTCCTCCGAGACTTTTGACACCCCTTACAAAAGCCTACTCACCCAATCTTTTTTTTACCCTATTAACGTTTTTGCATGAATTTCCATGACATACTCAATTTAGAAAAAAAAAGGATTTCCATTGAATTCAAAACCTTTTTAACTGCTTGTTGGGTAGTTTAGACGCCAAATCGTAAGAAACCAACCAATTCACATTCGTATTTTCTATAAACTAGTGAAATCTATAAAGATTTGTGTTTCAAGTGGGTGTTGCATGAAATCAGAAAGATGAGTTTGTTGTCCATAAAACTCTTATAATGTTTTCAACTTCATAAGCTTTTGGATTAAATTTATTTAAAATGTAAAACAACCTACCAGCTAACTACTTTAATAAACGAATGGCGGCTATATGCGGCTTTATGTATGTGAATTCAGATTTTTTCAATATACAAAAGTCTAGTGAAGGTCGTGGGAGGCCGTTGGATGCGGGCAACAAAGGACCGGTTGTTGTAGCGAATCTCGGGGGAGGCCTATGTTCAGCGGAAGAGATGCTGAGATGATGATAATTATAATAGTCTTTTTAGTAACCCTAACAACATGTGTGCAAAATTTCATTACAGTCATTTAAGTAGTTGAGGACCGATAGCGTAAGAACTAAAAAGACAAAATCAAAACTGTTTTCTTTGGCTTTGTATTTTTTTTGTAAAGACCATCTGTAATTATTTACATCTGTCGTGATAATAATTTCCATTATCTGTGTTTGGTTGTCTCCTGGTTTTCAATGGTTAGTGGAGAAAAAAAAAATGATGGTGGATGTCGTGTTGCTATGAAAAACTGTAAATACCTTCCTAATAAAGACTATATTGTGTTCTAGCACATTTAATAGTTTTTTTTAAGGTCGAAGAACAGTATGTTGTTAGTACGCTGTACAAATATACTAAAATTATTTTTAATGATTTCCGTCTATACCGACAGCAGACAACCCTGAGTGTTTATATTTTACTAAACGGCTATCGAATATTAAACGAATATTGATAAAATGCTTTGAATAAATTTTTAGACCTCCAAGACCCTGAATTTATAGACTCCTGGCAAGACTTTTCAGCAGCCCATGACGCTACAAATTATCAGTGTTTAAAAATAGTAGTTACAAATAATTGGAATACATGGTAGCAAATTACTGATTTACATATTATTATATTTCATTATTCTTTTTTTTTTCTTTTTATTTCTTTATTAATTCATCGCGTTTTAACTACTCAGTGTCATCATCTTCGTTCATCATATTTAACAAGAATAAGCACCATTTGATGGCGAAGCGAGAACCGCTACCTATGACCATTAATAATACTAAGCAGAAGAATCGCATGACTTTTTTATACTTATTCATAGTCGGCGGACATTTCCATTGAATGACTACCTGAATTATTTGAAGTGCACGTGTTTGTTTGTTTTGTTTTGTTTGTTATGCTTTTGATTGTAAAAAAATTCACCATGAAAAGCTACCGACATACTGTCTGACAATCTGGTAATCGCGTACGCATGCCTTAGAATCGCAGATTTTTATTGGTCAAAATATCAGTATTCTGCTAACATACACTCACAGTGTCAATAGACTGTCGATAAAGTGTCAATGACTCATCAATGGCGATATTAACAACATTGCCATATCTGGCAAGTTAACTATTTTCATTTCTTTTCAAATTAAACTGTATCGTTTAGCAAACTATTACAAAGAGATCGTCGACATTTGTATCAGTGGCAGTTCAGTGACAAGTCATCCATTGGTCTTACATAGTTAGTAGAATACGACAAGTACAAAACTCTTCCAACGACAGTCCATCGACAGTTTATTGATACAATATTAAAATAGCAGAATCGAGGCCCTGGTCAGAGGATCCTTCCTTTGTGTCGGAGGGATATAACACCCGTCACTCTATACTTACAACACTTTTAATTGTATTTATTAAATATATTTATTTATTTATTTATTTATTTATTTATTAATAAGTACTACCACATCATACATATTATACTTATAACTAGTTTTGACAATACGTGGCATTATACCTGATATGTATGACAATTAAGGTGTACATAGCATTTACTGTAATGTAGTAGTGTAAAAAGTAGTAAATTAATTACAATAAAACGAGAAAAAAAAAACTAACTAAAGAAGAGTATACTTAATAATAATAATAAACTGTTTGAATTAATACTACTCTAAATCTATTTTATATCTTATTCACATTTGTTTGGGGTTAAGGTAGATGGACACAACACATTTGTTATTTTAGTTTTAAATTCATTATACGATTGGCGAAAGATGTCAATGTCAGGATCACGAGTTTGGATACTATTATATTGGTTAAGGACTCTATTTATTGGTGAATGTTGGCCTAGATTAGTTCTTGAAAATTGTGTGTGGAATATTTTAGTTATTCTATGTCTGGGATAAGAGTGAGGAACCTTCACTGATATTTTTTCTAATAAATAATTGTACTGTATATTATTATTAATTAATTTATGAAGAAAACAAAGGTCAAAAATGCGTCTGCGATTAGAAAGAGTGGTCATGTTAAACTTGGATAGCCGTGTGTCATACGGGCTCCTATGAGAAAAACCACTGCAAGAGTAGGCAAGGTTTCTGGTAAAGGCTCTTTGAATGCTTTCAATTCTTTGGGAATGAACAGCGTACCATGGTGACCATGCAGTACTCGCAAATTCGAGAATGCTGCGGACAAGAGCATTGTACAGAAGTAATTTGGTATCTAGTTTTTTAAAATCTGAGCTATTTCTCCTCAAAAAACCAAGCATTTGTGCTGCCTTAGTTACAGTTTTGTCAATATGCGATGTAAAAGTCAGCCCTGTATCGATGATAACGCCCAAATCACGAATCTCATTGACCTCTGCTAAATAAACCCCGCCAACCTCATACTTAGTAACAAGTGGTTTTTTTTTGCGGGTGTACTTGATGTGAAAGCATTTATTAACATTAAGCCTCATGCAGTTTACGTTGCACCAATCTAATATTGCATTAAGGTCATCTTGTATTAGTTGGGAATCACTGATTGATTTAACTGGATGGTAAATCTTAAGATCATCAGCAAATAGTGACATTTTGCAGTGCTTAATACTAGAACTTATATCATTTATAAAAATAAGGAAGAGAACTGGTCCTAAGTGGGAACCTTGAGGCACTCCAGAAACCGCATAATAGGCTCGTGACTCAAATCCGTTCACAACCACACTTTGTGGTCTATGTTGCAAATATGATTCGAACCAGTTTAACAATGCCCCCCCTATGCCATAGGCATGCAGTTTTTGTAAAAGAACTTTATGATTGACCTTATCGAAAGCACAGCTAAAGTCAGTATATATCGCATCTACTTGCGATCCAGCATCTACTTCTTGAGATATGTCTGAAATAAAGGTAACTAGATTTGTCAAAATTGAGCGACTGCTTCTAAATCCGTGCTGATGATCAGAAATACTAGTATTTATTAATGTTATAATTGAAGGATACAGAACAGATTCAAATAATTTTGAAAAACAAGAGAGTATGGATATTGGCCTGTAGTTAGCAACATTTGCGTGATCCCCTTTTTTAAAAACTGGTACTATACGAGCTTTCTTCCACTCGTCAGGAAATTTGCCTTCAGATATAGTACGGTTAAATATTAAGGAAAGTGGTAACGCAAGCGATTGACCACAGAGCTTAACAAATATGGGTGGGATCAAATCAGGTCCTGCACCCTTCAATCCGTCTAGTTTTTTTATTGCATTTCGAATGTCAAGCTCCGTGAACAGTACATTGACTAAATAATTATTGTTGGGAGAAGTTAATGTACAAGGGTTAATAAGAATACTATCTGAGTACACCGAACAAAATTGATCAGCAAATAAATTTGCAATATCGCTACCATTTTCTGCAACAGAATTGTTCATATGCATTTTAACTGGTAATGTTGAGCATCCACCGCGTTGGTTTTTGATGTAACTCCAAAAAAGTTTTGGGTTGTATGGTATATTCGATTCTATTGTGCATTTATAATTATTATAACATGTATCAAAGAGCCTATGACAGCGATTTCGGAGTAAATGAAATTCGATTTCATCCCGCGGATTACCATATTTTCTGTATTTTTTACGGACTTTATCCTTTTCATTTAAGAGCTTGATTAATGAATTACTAAACCACGGTGGATAACGTGCTTTAGTGGCCTTCTTGATTGGTACATATTTAGAAATTAGCTGTCTTAAAATTGTATAGAATTCACTCACCATGTCATTAACATCCTTACAATGTTTAAATACATTATACCAGTTTACATTATTCAAATTTATATTAATATTTACATAATCAGTCTTATAAAAATTATATTTAGCTATGGGATTTGGAACAAGATATTTAACATTATCGTCGTAAGTAATATTCACTAACAGACCAGGATGTATTTGGTAACTCTTACTTAAGGAACATAAGGGCTTTGTTACATATGTCTTTGGTATATTACTGAGAACTAGATCTAATAAACGACCATCATTATTCTTAACAGAATTAAATTGTAACAAGTTGTTTGACAACATAAAGTCTATAAGCGAGTATCCTAAACTTACATTATAATTATATGGAGTCATGTGAGTACAATCACTATCAGAGCGCCAGTCGATGAAACCGAGATTAAAGTCCCCAATTACAATGACGTCATTACTGTCGTTGATTACGTTGTCAATGGAGTTTAATATTTTTGACAACTGGTTTAGTTTAACAGGTAGAGGCAGGTAGACTGCACAGATTGAAAGTTTTTTTATAGTGTGCTTTAAAGGAACCTCTACTGTGACCCACATAACCTCAGAATCATTACTTTCCCAATTTTGTACCCTAACAGAAAAAAGTTCCCGTGACACCGCAATCATAACCCCACCACCATCTTTTTTAGTATTTTGCGAACATATTCTATCCTTACGGTAAACAACATATCGACTATCAAACAACTCGGCGTTGGATATGCTTGCATTTAGCCATGTCTCTGTAAAAACAATAATCTTATAATTAGAGATAATAACATTTTTATATAAATCTGCAGTCTTTGTCCTTAGTCCTTGCACATTTTGATAATATATATCAAGCATTTTTTAAAACAATTATCCAGAACATTCGTAACAAACACTTGGGGAGAATTTATTTAATAAGGTTAAGACTATCTTCACTCCTAATAGATATAGCTTGGTGGTTTTCATCTTTACGCACATAAACCCGTCCGTTACGAACCCATACAAACTTGTACGACAACTCTTTAGCCTTTTTCCGTGCAGCAGCATGCAGGTGCTTATTGCTTGGGGTCAGATGCTCGCTGACAAAAACCGGCGATCGAGTACCGCCTATACCAAGGTGACTGGTGCTCAGTTTGTCCTGGGGATTCTGCTTATTAAACTTCGTTACTGCAGCTAGTAGTATATCTCGGGTACGAGGGTTGCGCAACTTCGCGACTATGGCACGTGGTCTTTCACTGTCTCTGGATAATTTTGCGACTCTGGTTACTTGGTGGATATCATCAGAAGATAACGGACTTTCAATTACTTTTGTACATATTTCAACTAAAATTTGTCACAAGTTGCAGTTGTATACACTAGTAATCACTACCCGCCCACTCGTTGAACCCCTACACCACAAAAAAAAACAGTGGAGTGCTGACAAAAGTTAAAACCTACATACTTATATACATATATAACCGTAACAGTGCCTCGAGTTCAATTGTTTTTCCCATCTCCAAAAATGCCCAACGCGCCTAAAGAAGTTTTCACTTCAACAGAATTGTCGGTAACGGTAACAGTGTCGCGAGTTCAATGGTCTTTTACAATCTCAAAAAATGTTTTGTTTTTTGTTAAACCATAAAATACATTCTTTTGTTTGTTGTTCAAAAATGCCCACCGCGCCTAAAGAAGTTTTCACTTCAAAAAATTTACTTATTAATCTGTTGTGCAAAAGGTAAACCATATATATGTAAACGTTACGTATGTATAGAGACGTAATCAAGTTAAGCACTTCACGTATGCGCAAGAATCCCTTCACACTAAGAATGAACACGTGAACTTGACACTTTAGCTCGACTGGTATGTGACGTAAAAAACCAGTCCAGAGTGCAGTATGACGTGTAATGTTATCACATACTCGTACACCTACAGACTTTACAAACAAGTTTTGCAAATCTGTATCATTATGTCCGTGTGGTGACAGATTTAGAGCCGACTATGGGAGCAAACTACACAGGGCAACAGCACTGCAAAGAGAAGGAAAACTTGAAACAAACCATATACCAACCCGTTTGGCTAGCGTGGTATAGTAGGCCAAAACCTCCTTTCTAAGGTGAGACCTATGTCCAGCAATGGACTATTAAAGGCTGTTGATGATGATGATGTATCATTATGCTTTAAAAAGTGCAACCGTCTTCAATACGCCTGCATCTCGATTTTACATAAATAAACTGTATTGTTTAAGTAGCGCCACTGGATGAAAAGTTAAGAAGTAATGGGAAAATATAGCGAAGAAAGTGTTAAGTATGGGAGTTGAAGGGTACAAGAGAAGAGAAAAACCAAAGAAGAGGTGAATGGACTGTGTGAGTGAGGATATGACTAAAATGACGAATTATAGAGTAGAATGGAAGAATCATACTTACTGCGCAACCCAAAATAAAATTAGTATAAGGGTAGGCAGATGATGAAGCTGCAATATGAATTCTGTAATTTACCATAAATCTCGGTAATGTTTGAGAAAAAGTAAAGGCCAATCCTTTACTTTTTCTCAAAACTTACTGAGATGTATGGAGGAATAATTCTAATTAGCACCATCTAAATAAAATACACTATTTACGACTTCTCTCTTATTTCTGTCAGAAGGTAGACGGCTACCTACTATAAAATACCTGGTTTTTTTTTTGACAGGGTGGATAATCGCTTCGGATCTCCGGCTCTTTGGGGACGCAGGAGCCAGGAGTATGTGGTGTTTCCACTAAAAACCACCTCGACAGCCGGCCTCAGGCACCCTGCCCTGGGGAAGACCCGTACCATGTTATTTCAGGTACCCCAGTGAAAAAAAGCTTCCCCGGACGGCTGATAACGCCACCGACGTCCTCTACGCTCGGAATCGGCTCTCTCCCGATCCCGTTCAGCTCACTTTCTGGAGCATTACAGCTTCACATAAAGAGACCTCTGCGACCCAACCCTCCTCACCCGCTAGCATGCCAGCAACGATTGCTGGCGGGGAACGGTCTCGTCCGATTTGTTCGACCACCTACTACAAAATACCTAACGATACTCAGCAACAAGGAATAGCGCTTTTAACTACTTAAGGAGGGCAATTTGCACATAATATGGGTTTCTAGAATAAATGTTTTGTTTGGATAATATCAGAAACTATATAGTCTATTAAATTCCTAGAACTAAATATTAATGCTAATAATCAATTTGAATAACCAACTTGTACTCGTAGTTTGCTCTTTGTTTACAATGCGGTAAGTAATACTTGTAAGTTATTTAGAAATTAATAAGTAACCAAAACACAGTTAAAACTGGTTACGTTCGTTGATTGCTCTCTTACATAATATAACATAACTCGAAAAGCAATCATGACCCAATGTAGTGCAAATTACTAAAAGTTATACTGGGTAGTTTACTAAAACATGAATGAGTTCTGCAGGACATCACAATCTTAGACTCTACAAGTTCAATTTTAGACTCTACACTAATCAATGAGAGAATTTATTCACCGGTAATAGAGGGTACAATGAATCCTTAAAAAGTCTCCAACCACTCTTTATATGGGCAATTTTAATTTAAAAAACTCCTAATAGGTACATAAATTCAAAATAAAAATCTTTGAGCATTTCAGTTTATTTATTAATTGTCAGTTTTTTTTTATGTTTATAGGATACGCATTTTTAGTTCAATACAGCTTCAATGCAGCCAACTCAGTGTTGAAATTCTAATACTTAAAATGTTTTTATTTTTTATTTCTTGGCTCGGCAAATAGACATCGCACTTAACCTTTGATGTAAGATTTCAAACAGTTAAATAATCATTCTCTAAAATCGAATAGTTCATCTCTGTTGAAGTTTACTAAAAATTAAAAATCACTACTGACAGAAATGATAGAACATATTTATTTACATCTCATTGTGAAAATTTATCTGTTTCTTTTCTCTGCCATATCCGAAACCCCTTGCAATATATTTTCCCTATGGATTACTAAAAGATGGGGTTTTCAATCGAAGAAGTTCGTTGGCCCGATTACATAATAAATAAAGTAGAAAAAGTATACGAGTACTCACATAACATTCCTACAGTGAAATTTTGGATTAATTTAAAAAAATTGTCGGATAAATTTTATTACCTTCTATATTCTTATTAGTTTTATAGTAAAGTTAACAAAGTTAACAAAACACAATTAAGATATTTACAGAATTTGGTAATATTACAGAGAGAGAACGAAAGCACATCTAGACTTCAACATTTGCTAATTTGGTAGGTGCTGAAAATATCGTGACACACTTCACAAATATAAATTAATCACGAAGGCAAGCCTGTTTTGTTAGAAAGTTAAAAATACTTTAGGAAATTGAGACCTCACTTCCTTTTAATCTTTATTCTTTCTGAGGAACGGAACAAAGCTTTCAAAAATTACTGTGCAACCCAGATTCCTCTCACGCACACATAAACACCGTTTTACTTTATAAATAATGTTGTAAATTTCTGGAAAGTAATTTTTCTCCAGTTCTTTTTATGGGTTGATTGATTCACGTCTATCACATCGTTGTGATTTTAGATCACAAAGTAATACTAATGGCGTTATGTGCACGTTGCTGAGGCTATCAAGTGTATTACAAAAAAAGGATGCAAAGATTTCTTAAAGGCCACCCTATTTCTATATTGTTTAGAAATTGGGCTAACTGGACTGAATGCAACACTTCAATATTTCACACATTTGACCTAAAATATGTACATAATGAACGACCAATTTTAGCTTGAATTGATATGATAATTGATTTAATCAAAAAAATCCTCAGCAAGCAGTAATCATTTGATAATTTAAATTTTAAGTTAATTTTCTTTGAAATTTATGCAACAGATTTTACAATATAGAGCAAATAAATGAATAATAAACAAATACGAAATGTGGTTTTTATTACTTTAATTGTACCCGGAATCCGTACGCAAATAAGTTACTTGTAATGTACTGTGTATGTGCATAAATGCTTTATGATAGAGTAACAGATAAAACCATTAGAATTTTTCAAGAAAATAAATGAACAAGTTTATTACATTTAACCCTTAAATAGACTAGATTTAATCAGTTACTGGAAATCATGCATTTGATTGTTAACAGGAACCTGTTATTTAATACGAACAATTCCAGAACTCTTTGAACCGGATTAATTTAGTAGATTCAGATAAAAATCAAGATATTTTGTACACCTTTATTAAAGAAACACAGTGATGAAAAAAAGAAAAAGTCAGTAAACATGACGAATTTGAGAAAACAAAGGCCTATCAAAAATAAACAAGGTAAAATAAACAATTCATCTGTTAATTTTTTTCATTTCAATTTTGTAAAATTATTTGATTTGGAAGACCGTTAGTTACAATTAGATCAATTATTTATATATATATATATATATATATATATATATATATATATATATCTAATCGAAAATTTAATCGAAAATATAACCAAAAACTGTTTCAAAATATGTATAGCTCATTTTGAGTGGACCCACATCACCCGTATTACTAAGTTTATAGGCGTCCGTCTGTTTTTAACGAACAAAGGAAGAGGTTCTCAATTCCGATATATTTTTGAAACTAAGTTCCTTAGATAGTGACTAATGATTTTTCGTAACGTACCGATGCGTTTTCGCGTAAAATCCCTCTCGCCGCATCGTCCTATTAGGAACTTCGTTCCAAAAATAACTGTACATTATCAAATCAACTTTTTGTTTATATTTTAAAAAAACCCTTGACAAAAATTTATAAATGAAATATTTGTCTTCGTTCGTATCGGGTGTCCCACGGCATCAAACCACCATTTTTTACACGTTTTTTACCTCAGTATTCCGTCACTGATGTACCTACCGATCCGTTTGTTTTATTTTTGGAAAGGTATACTGCCCGTCCCATTAAAATTTGAAGAAAAATATCATTAGGGTAGAAAATGAGAAATTAAGTTACTAAAAATCATCATGATTTAGGTACATTGAAATCGATGACACATTTCTAAAAGTTGATTATCTAGTGAACAGACTAAGTGTATAAATAAATGAATGTTTATAAAAAAAAGTAATTAATTTAGTACTTGAATAAAACAAAGCGGGTCAATCCAGATGATGTAATGGAAAGTCAAGTTACGTCATTGCCTTATGCTAAACAGTTTGTTGTATGTAGGTTATCTTTATACTCGTAATCAGCGTAATATTAATAAGACCGAGTAGACAATGTTTGGATTTAAAGTAAATTAAAATGATCCTTTTTTTTTTTTTTTTAACGTGTGGAAATCCCCTCGGACCGTCACCCTACCAGGGTTTGCGGCGGGGTGGAGTGTCGGACTCGGACCGACTAAAACCACACGGTGTGCTACTCTGCGCCTGTAATAGGAGGGATCCGGGAACAGCTGTTAAATTAAAATGATCCTGAGTCAACCTTCACGATCAACAACAGAACGATCATGAAAACTACGTACCTACATTACTTAAAAAACACAACAGGTGACTTATGTAAAATATTTTTTTATGTCACCTAAGTGATTGTACTCGAAAGTTGTACAAGTGTGTGGCCGGCCCTTGGGATAGGAGTATGCTCTATCAGTGCAGATTTGTTATCTTTAATTATATACTTAAATTGTTTGAAGCTTAAAAAATGCCTAGAATACGTATGCCAGGCATTTTACCCTCGCTTCACACTATCCAAAGTTAGTTTAACAGAATACGCCTATGATAGCGACGTTAGTTTTATATCACAAATTAGATAATACTTAGGTAATAGGCAAAATTGAATATGAGTGAAGAAAATATTCTGTTGATGATAGTTTGATCAGTCATTATATTTCCACCAGGTTATAGAGACGTTGAGAGCGATAAAAATAATTGTCATTGGAAATATGCCAATGAAATGATGTTATAAATATTTAAAAAAAATTAAAGCGTTCATCAAAAAGAACTAGTATTTTTGTTGCCCCTAAAGTTAAGGTAAATGTGTTTGTATGGGGTCAGTTTGGTCAGTTGTGGGATCAGTGGGTGAAAGAGCCAAGCTTCGGCACAAATTGGCAGGCTCGACAGGAGTTGTGCCGCGGCCTTAAAAAACCTTAGTTAAGCAATACATTCGTTGATTTTTACCGATTGAGTAACTTAATCGGAACCCGAAAATTCTGGAGGGTTCAGTGCTCAAAGGGCATTAACGAATCTTTTACTCTTAATCTGCAGGTGTACATGGGAGGCGGAAGATTTCCTCAAGTTACCCGCTGGTCCCTTATGTCATAAGAAATATAAACAAAAACACCGGCACTGTTAGTATCAGAAAATCAGGGGTACCAACCCGCAATCTATCATTACAAGTTTAGACTTAACCATTACTTACAACTAAGTTCTTTAGTATGTAAATCGTAAACAAATATTTAAATAATCAATTAAACGTTCCGCTCCATAATAAGATACAGCGGCCGATATAGTTGAACAAAAAAACATCATTGAAAAACTATAGCAAGGCCGCCACTAATATAAAGTAAGTCCACTAATAATATATAGCATTCCGCGTCGCCATGACTTGACATTCTTATACTAACAACTATCTCACGTAATTATAATAAAATTAACACAGTTAGTAAACTGTATACATTAATTTAAAAGTAAATACACATATCAGCCACTTGTTAACATAATTATTATTGCATATCGTAGGCACAACTGTAGTAGGTTTACTGTCGGAAACATGCTTCGGTACAAATGCGACAGCTCGACGAGAGTAACACCTTATGTGTAATCAAATCACATATATAATACCACGGTCTCTTAAAAACAAGAGAAAAAAGTTTATCAGGTGATCGAGGCTACATTTTTCAAACCCGGGGGGGTCCCGGCGCTGAAAATCCGGCAATACACATGTTACTCTTAAGTTGCAGGGTCATGGGAAATCACTTACCATCAGGTAACCTATTTGCTCGAAAACCCTCTTTATCATTGAAGAAAATAGAAAATAATTTAAAAATAATATCAAAATGAAAGTTTATAATTAACTTATATAAATAAGTCAATGAGATATAAATAGGTAAGTTAATTGCCATTGACTGGCCTGTTGGTCTAGTTGTTAGTAACCCTGACTGCTATGCCAGAAGTCGTGGATTCGATTCCCACCCAGGACAAATAATTGTGTGATGAGCACGATCATTTGTTCTGTGTCTGGGTGCACTTTATCTATAATTATACATATTACATTACACATATTACACATTTATACCATAGTACAGGCTCTGCCTAGTTTGGGATCAGGCCGTGTGTGAGATGTATGAGATATTATATTATTATATAATGCTTATAGGAAGGAATACCTATTTAATTTCCAGATTTAATGTTCATCGTAAAATAAGTATACCTATTATATAGTGTAAATAATTCCAATATGTGATGTTTATGATGATTTCACATTGCCGAGAACTCGATAAATAGACTGTCTATGTTACTAACGATGTGTTATGTGAATGGTATATAATCATGTTCATATTCAAAATCAATGTAATTTACCGTACACCAATTTTACCATTATTATTCTGATCAGAAATTTTTGACATAATTAAAAGTAAATTTATTGGACAAAAGCTATTTTATATCGGTAACAATGAGCTGGTTAAATTAAGCCGTCGTAATCGTTCCTTTTCGAGCCTTTTTTCCCAAACTGGGTTAGGCCGTTAAGTCCGCCGCCATTAAGTCTACTACGATACGGCAGAAATTCATTTTTTACGGGAAGCAATTACCATCATATCCCCACAACTAGAAGATATCAAAGTTCGTAAGTAAGTAAGTAAAGATTAAAATTATATTATTCAATTAATGTCCTAGTAAGAACTTCGCCATTATGTTCTAAACAAAAACAAAGAAAATCCTTTGATTGTGAACCTCTTTGATTTTATTCGCACGAGTTATAAATGTTAAATTGATTCCAGTATTAGAAAACCCACTAGCCAGCATTTCCTGAAACAGCAATTCCCACAAATCAATGACAACACACAAATGTGTTCTTTACCCCGGAATTGCCGTGCATGGGCTACCAAGTATGGTTAGATAAGTATATTCAGCTTACACAGACTTGCTATCTCTACATCGTGGCTTGCCTTGATCTAGTAACGCCCGCAAGAAACAATGTTCGCGCTCACAAAAGCGTCAATAAATAATATCAAGAATTTATATTTTAAGTTGGAATCGGGAAGCGTGAACATACATTTTAACGTTCACGTGTTTATTAATTTTATGATAATGGTTGTTACATTTCATTATTAATTGCGTAAGTTTAATAAAAATCCTACATAACAAAAAATAAGGAAACGTACAGAAAAAACACTTGTTTCACAAAATGGGTATCTTATATTTATTTTTATTATTTAAAATACTATATTGTATAGTACTGTACCCATGAGCTTGTTTGATGTCTCAATCTTATTTATTTAATAAATTATATCCTTATTTTAAAAGAGTATTACCTAGTAAAAATATTAAACAAAAAACACTAAAATTAATGAGTTAGTTGTGAGTGTGAATTAAGACCGTATAAAGTTTCGGCTTTTTAAAAATAATCTGCTGTATAAAAAATAAACTACGAAATTTAGGTTATAAATTTACCTTCCTATCAGCTCACTGATTGCCTTAATATATAAGAAATCCTGGCCTGGCATCTTGACCAAACTATTACTTCAGGTTACAAACATGAACATTTATATGTAAAAACAGTATACCTACACTTTATTATTAAATAAGTGAAAGTTTTTTTGCTTTTTTATTACGTTGTGGCGACTCCCACATAAATATACTACAGCGCCATCTAATGAAGACACACCGAACTACGGAGTAACTACTAAAATAAGAATTGCTAATCCTGTATCGCGATATAAAGAATTCCCGTGCCGGTTAGCATATATACAACTTCCCAACATCAACCGGTGGGCCGCGGCCCGCCAGGCATGATCACCTCGCCTGGTCGGAGGATCCTCCCTTTGTGTTGGAGGGACATGACACCCGTTACTCCACAGTGGTGACCCCGACGTGATTGGAAGCAGCCTTCAAAAGGAGCAGATCATCAGCAGCACCATCGTGTACACTCCCACGGCGATGAGCAGTAATCAAGTCTCAGCCAGCCAGAAACCTCGGCCTCTACAGGGATACCACACGCAGGTAGCGACCGCTCCAGCCTGGTTACCTCTACGGCCTCATCAGCGTCTAGGCACAGCACACTGCACCTACGGTCCACGTAAGAAGAGCATTTCCTCTCCCGTCTACGCAGCAGCCAGCCACTACGCAGCAACCGCCCCGACTCACTGGGGACTTCACCGCAGCACCGCCCACCGCACGCCATCCCGACTCACTGGGATCAGCGGACTTCAGCCCCGACTCACTGGGGCTAGCGGCACTCAGTTCCGACCCACTGGAACTAGCGGCACTCAGTTCCGACCCACTGGAACTAGCGGCACTCAGTTCCGACTCACTGGAACTACTCACTACTGGCACTGGCACGCTCCACAACAGGGCATAGACAGCTGACTCATCATATATCGACCTCCGGTCTTGGAGGGGAGTGATGTGGCGACTCCCACATAAATATACTACAGCGCCATCTAATGAAGACACACCGAACTACGGAGTAACTACTAAAATAAGAATTGCTAATCCTGTATCGCGATATAAAGAATTCCCGTGCCGGTTAGCATATATACAACTTCCCAACATCAACCGTTGGGCCGCGGCCCGCCAGGCATGATCACCTCGCCTGGTCGGAGGATCCTCCCTTTGTGTTGGAGGGACATGACACCCGTTCCTCCACAACGTTAAATTTTTACTCACCTGTAATCTGTACGAGAATAAGGTTTCTATTGTTCTCCATAAACTAGAAAAATATCCTGTGTCGCGGGGGACTTTACAAACATACATGAAACGGAAACAAAGAACACCTATACTCAGAACAACAATTTGTGAATGTGTGATCACAAAGTGATGTCCCATGTGGGGATCGAACCCACAACACTTTAGCGCAGTAGGAAGCGGCGAGGTTACCGCTTAAACCACTACGCCATCTGTGCAGGCAAGTCAGTCATATATACATAGCCAATAAATAATATATTACTAATACAAGACATGTCGTGACGTAAATAGTGACGTCAAGACTTGCTATGACTCTTTGTAGAAGGTGTTTCCTTTTAGGAAGTTTCACAAGCGGCACTTTGTTACACCAAAGTGTTACATTTGGTACCTATATAATGTGATTTGATCATTTTTAGAACGTTTTAAATAATTCCAGGGGGTAGCAGCTGCGTTAGCGTTGGAGAATCTCCCTCTGGACGTCCACGCTCAGAACACCATACGTCTGGGCGTAGATGTCTAGGTTGCCCCGCGTATTCTGGGGGGGGGGGGGCGCAACAGCGCTCGACTAGATATCTGCCCGCGACGGGAGTATTCACATCAGGCCACCCCTTGCCACGCTTAACGTGAATTTCTGCAACGTGAGGGGTCTTCACTCCAACCTCAACGCTTTTCACCACCACCTCGAGACAGTGAAGCCGGTTTTGCTCTTTCTAACCGAGACGCAGGTATCATCTCCATCGGACACATCCTACCTCACCTACCCTGGCTATCGTCTGGAATACTCCTTCGTTGCTAGGGCTGGAGTGTGCGTGTACGTTAGAGGTGATATCAGTTCGCGCCGTCTCAGCAATCTAGAAGGACGGGACCTTTCCATCTTATAGCTCCGTGTAGACAGCGATGACCATCCGTGTCTACGCATGGCTCTACAGGTCTCATAGCGGTGAGACCAAAACTGACCGACTGATGGACCACGTCCAAATGGCTACAAATTCCGTGCTGCAGCAGATCCCATCCGCGGAGATCGTGATACTTTGCGACTTTATCGCTCACAACGCCGAATGGCTTGGCTCACGGAAGACCGATCACGCGAGGAGATCTGTTCACGATTTCACCCTGACCTATGGCTTGTCACAACTGGTATCGACGCCCACGCGAGTTCCGGATGTGGAAAGTCATGAACCTTCACTGTTGGACCTTCTGCTGACCTCCGATCCGGACGGTTACAAAATCGCCGTTGAAGCCAAACTTGTCTCCTCGAATCATTGTCTAATCTGCAGTACAGTGCCACTCACGTGCTTGCCGCGGTCGCGAGTAACAGGCTGCTGCCGTTTGTAGCACTATAGGTCAGCGGACTGGGATGGGATGCGTTCCTTCTTGCATCCTACCCATGGAGACAGATCTGTTTCTTGCCGGATGATCCCACCGTGGTTGCAGAATCTGTCACTGATGTAGTACTTCAGGGCATTGAACTATTTGTTCCTTCTATATTAATTCCCATCGGTGGCAGATCCAAGCCCTGATTCGACAGATCCTGCAAAACGGCGTCCCGCTGAAAGCGGGAATGCTACCAAGCATGGGCAAATGCAGCGACGGCAGGCGATGTAAATACCAGCACGCTAAAAAAAACAATATAACATGGACTCCAGGTCCCTTAAAAGAGCCATTGCTAGGGCGAAATCGGAGCACATTAGCCGTATCGGTAAGAGACTAGTGAGACTTCCTTCTGGAACTCGTGCATTCTGATCTCTTGCCAAGGCTGTAAAGGGGAAATTTCTGTAGCCAATCCTTTCCACCCCTGCAGATGGGAGATAATTCGTTGGCCTATGATGCCAAGGAGAAAGCTGATCTCCTAGGCAAATTCTTTGCATCCAACTCGACTTTTTATGACAGGGGAAACGTACCGCCGGCCATACCGCGGTGCCAGAGCTATATACCGGATATCCAGTTCACACAAAAATCAGTGCGTAAAGCACTCTTTTCCCTTGACATTCATAAGTCGTGTGGGCCCGATGGAATTTCTCCTATTGTGTTGAAGACGTGTGCTCCGGAGTTGGCACCTGTTTTAACGCGCCTTTTTCGTCTCTCCTACTCCCAAGGCTCTAAAAAAGATCCTATACAAACCTATAGCCATAACTCCTATGTTCTCTAAGATTATGGAATCCATAATAAACAGACAGCTCCTCCGGTACATGGATGATCACCAGCTACTCAATGACCCACAGTATGGTTTTCGCCGGGGTCGCTCAGCTGGTGATCTTTTCGTCTTTCTAACACACCGGGTGGCACAGGCGATCGAGACCAAAGGAGAGGCTTGTGCGGTTAGTTTGGACATAGCGAAGGCCTTTGATCGGGTCTGGCAGCCGGCAACGCGTTTGTGACTCCTGAGTTACAGATAATTTATGGTAGTACAGTCTGCCCCCTTATAGCACAAAAAAAAGTTACTGTACGGTGTAACAGATGGACTTAATGCGAACGTGAGCAGTTTAATGTATTGTTCGAATGAAAATGGCAACGCGCAGACAAGTTTATCAGATCGCTCTAGTTTGCCACAAAGGAATATTGTGTTCAACTCCACGCCTTCGCCATAACTTCTATTTACTGGATGTTAAGTTAAACAATGAGCTTTAATGTTTTACGATTATCAATGTAATTTACATTAACTTTAACTACTTTCAAAAACTTTTCTTATAATGGATAATTATTTGTTGTTATTTTGTTAGTTAGTTGATAAAATGCGGCTACGTGTTATTCTAAACTAACGACTAATCCATCCGTGCCAAATTTCATTAAGATCCAACCAGTCGTTTTAGCGTGATTGTGTAACAAAGCTCCATGCAAGCTATCAAATCCATGTTATCAAAGTAGTATAGCTACAGCATCCCAGACAGGCGCTTAAATGTAAAACCACTTTTAAAAATATATTTTTGACTTAGTTTGGAACAAAACATACATAGTTTATAATATAGACCTTTGACAATTCTTATAAAAATAATTATTACTAGTAAACGACCATGTTTTTTTGTACTTATGCTCAGCAGTTATAGTGAAAAAGTCTTACGCCTGTTATAATGAAGGTCGTTTTTTGTGGGAGCTTTTAAATGCATTTAAACGTGGTTGGAAACCTTAATCACAGGATATAGGCTGATAAATTTCTGAGTACTGTAAACATCCAGTTCATGTACTTGAAGTTGCATATGTATTTTAAGTTGTAAGACTAAATCTTTATTTTAGTTTATAGAACAGGTCTATGTTTAGCAGGGGTTAAGAGAGTCGTTGATGAATAGGTACTTGCTTTCGATAAAATATCTGTTGTCAAAATACTAATCCTCTAAACCGGGATTATCCATGGACCCAATTAATATAAATACAATAAAAGTAAAGAGTTTTTTTGTTAGTTTTGTTTAAACGCTTTTTTTCTGGAACTGTCACCTTTTTTCGAATGATAATTTTTATTAAATATAGTATACATAATAATATAGGTTATAAAAAATCAAGAAATGAAACTTAGAATCTTATCTAATCTAATCTTAGAGCTAATTTTCTTAATTAAATTAAAGCTAATAAATAAATTTCTGGTACTTATAATGTTTAAAAAAATCCAATGTTAAAAGAATTAGCAAATTATTTGCAAATACAATGTCTGGCCATGAGTAAATTAACTGCTGTTCTAGTCTATTTACTGTCCTTTATTAGCTAACGTCACTGCGAATGTTTCTACTGACATTCATAAGCGTCTTTTAAAATCATAATGAATCATTTAAAAATGATTATTATCTATTATCGCACACAATAAATCATTTCACTCACTAGCAAATGGTAGGCTAAAGGCAAGGTCAACTAAAGTAAGTTAGAATTTAGTAGCAAAGAATTGAAATGCTAAATGTTTTAATCATTTATATATATATATATACATACTCGTATATATTGTGCCTGATTATTTTGAATATCAATAATGCCTAAAACACTTAATGGTTTATTCTATATAAAACTCATAATACAATTACTAGCGAAAGAAGTCTAGGATAAAAGATATTAGGTTTTGAATATTTCGAGGTTAAGTACTAATAATTGTCAATGACATTAGTTTGACATGTTAATACTCATAAGCAGTCCTATTTTGTTGTTAAAGAGTTAGCCGACTCTCTAAAAGGGTGGAGGTTAATTGCTTACCATCTATTAGTGAAACAATAGAAAACGTCTCTCCTTACCATGTCTATATATATATATATATATATATATATACTAACTAAGGAATCAGAACCTCTAGATACATAAAAGACAGAAATCTCGAAAATACGCCTTACTCACCATAACTGGTGTTGCGTAAGCGTAGTACTAGTAGGCTAAATTCCTCTTCATGTTTGAGAAAGGTCTCAACAAAATGACATTACTGAAAGATTGACTTAATGCATTTGGTAAGAAATAAAACTACAACTTTCTGCTTTTTTTCTTGTCAGTGTGAAACGATAAGTATGGCTACTGATGAGTGCGGAACACGACAGGATCCAAACGACGACGTATCGACATTTTGAAAATATCGATGAATGTCGATTTATATGCCATTATGGTCGACAATGTATTTTCTCTTTTTGTCACCATTCTGTGCAGTATATTGTTTTTTTCGTCGCAAAATATCGTAATCGTATTCTATTTGTTTAGTACAGCAAAAGAAAAATATTCTAAATTATTTCTAATTATGTTGATTTAGTCACTCTACCGTACGTAGTACGTACGTAGTTAACCCGTAGGCAGAAGCAAATCCATAATCATAAAAGGTGAAACTTTGGTAGGTATTTCAGAAAAATCTATAAATATCGATTATCGATAAAACGTTCCGTAATATAATAATGCCATCACGCAGCTCTAGTCAGTTACACGTGGTGGTGAATATGTCAGACATTACATACTTATGTCAAATTAGTTTTTGAAAAATAACCTCTCTCTTATAAGACTAACAACATATAATAACAATGGTGTTATAATGAGAAATCATAGAAAAAATATTTATTAAGTTTACTGTGAATCAAATTTTTAAACGCTGAAGCTTTAGGTAAAAAAAGGTGCCTGCCATTGTTCTTTCAAGTTAGTAGAAATGACTTCAAATTTTGGGAACTGATGCTATATTTATGTTTTTTAAGCTATTGCATAGCTTCTATCGAGGGCCTTGAGCGCGGGGACCGAATCCAGAAATTCCGTAACGAAAAAAAACCTCACGCTAAAAACAAAACAAAAAACAGTACCAAAATCAAATGCTGAACGTCAAAGGAAATTTCGTCAACATAATGCAGAAAAATCTTACATGGATATGTAATTTGATTTAATAATAATATTTTTTATTTATTTATTTAAAAACAAATTGTAATATATGCTTCAATATTTTTATTTAATAAAAGAAAAAAAATTGTTTTCTTATCGGTCACCACGCTCAAAAAGTGTAACTTGAATTAATATCAAAGAAAAAGAAATACTGCATAAATAAAATAAATAAATAATTATAATTGCATAAGTTGATACAATAGCTTTACCGCGGCAGTCCCCGAGTGCCACACGTCTTTTTTTATTTATATATATAATATATATATGTACTTATATATATCATCCGTGTGGTGACGGATTAAGAGTACGGTATGTCACCACCCCTATTTATCCGTCGTAGGAGCTGACTAAGGGAACAAACTACGCAGGACTGCAAGAGACAACACTGCAAAGAGAAGGAAAACTTGACACAAACCCTATACCAACCCGTCTTGTCAGCGTGGTATAGTAGGCCAAAACCTCCTTTCTAAGGAGAGGCTTATGTCCAGCTGTGGACTATTAAAGGCTGTTGATGTGATGATGATGTGACTAATATATATATATGAAATTCAGGACTTAATCCCTAGACTAACTAATTCCATCGATCATTAGAAATAATTTAGTCCCGAAAATTAAGTCTCGATCAAAATATTACTTATTATCTCGATTAAGTCCTAAGTTAAGTTTGACAGATCTAAAATCAAAAATATCAATAGCCTTTAGTAGTCTACTGCTGAACATAGGCCTTAATATTCTTTACTGGTTATTATTTATATTCCATTATAAAAATCTTAGTCATACTATAAACGGCATTCCGATATGTTCCGGTACTTATTCCTGGCTGAATAAATTTATTTTATAGCCTAAACCGATATTCCATAAGCGGCTTAGTGTTACACCGGTATTATGGCTAATGTGGTATGAATGTCAACAAGTTATATACCTTTATATATATGTATATAATGACAGGCTAATTGTGAGTTTAACCTTGTATCAAATGATTTATTCCTTATAAGATAGTTTATACTATTTCTGGTTAAATATTTTGCATGACTTTGTATCAAAAAATTTTTAGGTTTTAGTTTCACAAAAGAAAGAAAAGAACTTTCGTTGTCCGTCTGTCTATCTTATGTCTCTTTATCAAGACTCTCAACGAACATGTTGGGTATCAAGTTGAAATATCAGTATTTATGTCTGCGGTATCTTGTAACTGAAAAAAAAAGTTTTGTCAGTAAACAAATTTGAAAGTTTATTTTTTTACGTTACATAACTGTATATTTATCGATCGTAATCTCACCTCACTATATACGAGTATTTACACAAAACATACGTGTTTGTGAATAACCCTCGGTGCACGGGTCAGACTCGTACTTGTTCAGCTTCGTTTACGTCATCATCATCATCATCTCAGCCGAAAGACGTCTCCTGCTGGACATAAGCATCCACCAAGGCTCTCCACAACAACCGGTGACAATAGGTTTTCGGTTCTTTTAAGTTTTCGTCTACCCATTTTAAAATAATCCTTACATCATTACATTACAGTTTAGTTTAGTTCACAAAAATTGACTTGAATCATAAAAAAGTTAAATGCCCTTACGTTTAAACCTCGGGTTACTAAATAAGGTGAAACTTGACACTTTATAGTAAGTTTACTTTTAGGTTGATGATCGTATTTTACTTCAGCGAAGAGACAAGGCAAACATACGTAGATAAGCTACTACTTATTGTTTATTCCTTCCTATCTAAAGAGAAAAGTACTAAATAATATTGACTAAACTCATATTACGCCACTGATTAAATTGTTGATGAATTTAATTTTAACACTTAAGTGGTATAGGTATACTAAATTTAGTAGTGCAACCATTAGACCGGAGAATAGTAATTGCATTCAATTAACTGTGTTATATTCTCGTGGATGTTAAAACAAATAATCTTTATTAATTCTTTTCCAAAAGTGTACTTAAATGTAACAATTCTCATGACATAGTACTTTTTGCCTCGCAGAACTAATCTGCGTCATTCCACAGATTGTTTGTACATTCCAAAAAGATATTTTTCATTAGGAGATAGTCATAGAGATTCATAGTTTATTTACAAATACAACAACTTGTCTAACTTGTAATATTTCAGGATCATAACGACTTTCAAACCTTTAAGGAAAGAGTGTACCACCTCAAAGACCAACAACGGATTTGTGACTCTTAAGTGGCAGGTGTCCATGGTATATCCCCTAGTTTCCCCCTATATCATAAAAAAAAATAAGGTGCATTTGGCAACTTACCTTATTGTACTATTGTCATAAATCCCTGATTAAGGTACGCCGTCAACTATTGCTATGTCGGATACGTATATCGCCTGTCCCTATTAAGAAGGTCAGACATTCATTTTTTCAATTTTATTGTTTTTTTAATGTTGGCCAAAAAAAGCAATGTTTTTCAACAGCTCTAACAAAAAGTCAATTCGTTTTTGAAATAGCCATGTTAACATTTATATATGCATATATATATATAAATTTGTATCCGTTACATGTGTGTTTGTAAAGATCCCCGCGACACAGGATATTTTCCTAATGCAGGAGTTGTATTTTTCAAATAACAAATAATCATCATCAGCCTATCGCAGTCCACTGCTACTACAAACAAATAATAATAATATTGAAATATTAAGCATTTTAATTTTAAATTAAGCAATTTTAAAACTTTCACGCGCTCTTCTGTAAAATTCTCTCTTCTTTTTATAATTCGGTATTGCAATAGACATTTGCTTTACTACCTAAATGCTTTTTAAATGTCTTCTTCGTACTTGTAACAGCTTTAATCCATATTTATAGCTACTCCTACTTGAAAACTTATTAAAAATAAGCGAGCAAGTGATGATGAATGTGGTTGGAAGTAGGTTTTTGAATGCCAAAAGCCACCGTAGCCTATAAGCCCACTGCTGGCATTCACAACAAGAACTGAACCTGATATTATTATCACTTATATCAATTACCATGCCGACATCTGAGTATATCTGTATTTATCGCGTCGCGTGAACTTTTTAAAGGTCTTTTACTCTGGCAGTATTTAATAATATACTGCTTTTTACGTGTCTACTCTTTCTTCTGTTTTATTTGCAGTATCACATTTAAAAGATTATTTAATTATATTCTATGTGAACGTGTATGGTAGTTACTCGTATGTTGTTTTCTTAATATGATCATTGTTGAATAACGTTATAATGTACATGGTGTACTAGTATAATGTACATGGAGTTATAATGTACATGTCGTTCTAGAATCTAACCTGTTCAAACTAAAGTAATTTTAACAAAAATATTAAGCCGCGCAATACAATCATATAACTTTTAACTTATCTCAAACACAGAAGCATTTTATGTGCCACTTTGAGATAAGATATCGATTCAATTTAACTTATGTTTGTTGCGCAAATTTAATAACGAAACGTTGAACTCACTTGCATCAGAGGCGAGATAGCCAAAGCTTATGAAGATACGTAATGCTTTTGGTAGGACCTTGTGAAGTAACACAAAAGAATCACGTACGTTGCATTAACAACGTTTATGGCTAAGATAACTGTTAAAATCTTGTAAAGAAACTTTATAAGGAATGAACTATTACAATCACGTTAATCTCTAGTCACGGTAACCAAACCTTAGTCCGTATCCCTTCTTTATCATTCACGCAGCTTATACTGCCCACTTTGTTTTATCGCACGTTTATTTATGTATCTGGGTATGATAACTTTTGGGTACCCAATTTAGGCGTTTATTTTAAATGTTAAACAAATCAACATTTATTTTTTTGAGGGCAGTTTCTTTTGCGTTTTTTTTTTCAATTACGTATGCAAATATCAATACGAAAAGTAAATACATGAAAGCCGTACTTAAAAGGTATTTCTAACATGTCATAAGTACTACGAAGTCACCAAGATTTTTGAAAGACATAAACTTGAAGTTTTGGAATTATATGAGAAAAACGAATGTACAAGATTCTGTTAAGAATTTCCTCATAATACGTGAAAAAACAAAATCTACGAGATTTTTTTAAGAATTTCCTCATATGCGTTGATGTATTTATTCGTGAGGAAATGTCAAAACACAGAACACGTGTAGAATGGTAAAAAATTGGTGATCTCGCACGGGTGAAAACAGCGACAGTGCGTTCACTAACTAAAGTTGTATATACTATTATAAATAATGTTTTTTAACTAACCTGACGAGTTGAAATGTAAATTAATGTATTCGATATTTATGTTGAAAGCTTAGCTTATTACGTTTTATTACTCCTTACATACGGGTGTAAGTAATGAAATTTGAAAGACAACGTTTTGTATTGTCCCATAGCTTTATTTCTGTATAGTAAATATTTATGATTTGTGATTTTAATTGTAAAACGCAGAATAACTATTTTTAGAATAAGTCATCTGATTTATTTAACAATATTCTTGAATATCAAATACAACATACAATAGAATCCAAAGAGCATTGTTATCAGTGTAGTTTCGCGAAGTCTTATAGCACAATTTCAACTTCTACGAAAGATTAGGCTGGAGTATTTATCCAGTTTCTTTATTCCCATGAAACCACATGTTATAAAAATAGATATCTGTTCGACGAATGTCTCGCCGTCTAATGTCAGGTAATGGCAAATTATGTGAATCTCAATAATATTCATATACATATGACTCAATAAAATTTGACCTCTATTTAATAATGTCATTAGAAAGTAAAAATACGAAGAAGCTAAATTAAATCTTTTCAAAGGCCGTTTCAGAGCAATCATGGGAGCACAAATGACCCATGTTGTCTACATTAACCCACTACTATTTGTGAGTTTACTTCTAACTAGACGTTCAAATGTCAAACTGAAAATTAACTAAACGTTATTGATGAACAATTTAATACCGCAGACGGAGCGTAGGTAGGCTCTCCTCAAGGTGGTCCGACGACATGGTGAAAGTCGCGTGAAACCTTTGGATACGTTCAGCACAGGACTGATGCGTACGTGCGAACCTTGGGAGAGGCCTATGAACAGCTGTGAACTTTCGGCTAAGATGACCAGGACTGATTGTTGTGACGAACCTTGGGGTAGGAGGCCTATGAACAGCTGTAGACCTTTGGTTGAGATAAACAGGTCTGATTGTTGTGGCGAACCTTGGGGTAGGCCTGTGAACAGCTGTGGACTTTCCGCTGAGGTGACGATGATGAACAAGTTGAGGGTTACTTCGATAAAAAGAAGCATCTAGAGAATGAAAGTAAGTAGGTCGTTAATTTTAAAATTCATGCACAACTGCTGCCTATGCTGAATTCTTTAATATCTACTAGCAAAATCGTTAAACTTTAAACTCTCTTGGATTATTTTAATGCCTATGAAGAAACTTTTAATAACAATGGTTTTCTCTTTGAATTCATCAATGAAGTGGTATTTTTTTGAGGAGGTAGGGCTAAGCGGTAGTTCTGTAAATATTTATATCCATTGAAAACCACCTACCAACTATCAGGCCGTGTACTTGTTAGGCAATTTCACTATATTAACCGTAACTTTAATGTCAACGACCGGCTGTCCAAAGATATAGCGCAAAATCCACAATAACCTAAAGTCTCGCTGTCTAAGTTAAATTACTTAAATTTATTTATGGAATATACTATCATTCTGATTTAACCATTAATGTACAGCTCAATGAAACTTCGAGATTGTAATCCTTTTATCGTACTTGTATGAGAATTAAACGATATGTTGGAGTTTTAAACCCATTGTATTTATCGTTAATTTCCATTTTTTTAACAAATTGAAGACACAATCATTATGATAAACATTTGCGGGTTTAGATAGTAACCCTAATGCCTAATGCATTCAAAATGTACAAAAAGCAATAGGCTTTTTGTGGCATAGGACATGAAGAGACCGATGACAAATGAATCCCGTTACCGTGAACTGCAACTACGAGTAGCAAAAGTGCCCTACCGCCTCTTGAATCGCTTCTTTTGATACTAATTTTCAGCATTCAACAAGAATTTTCAGTATTAGCTCAACGTTTTTGTTCTGTGTGGTTTCCAAATTTTAAGTCTGATATATTACTTTGCGGGTTTTTTGTAACGCATGATCAGCTGGCGATTCTACATGTAAAAATAGTTACGGCGGTTCGTAAGCACGAATAAATATAATCAAAATAACTATGTAAAGAATTTCTATGAGTCATCACGCTGTTCTATGTGTATGGAAATAGTAAAAAAAACTAAAACTTTTAAACTCTTTAACTTTTGTGCCTCTGATGAGCATGACTTTGTTAATCGCTGACCGAATAAATCGGGGCTAATAGACACTGAACTTTTAATAGTATGGTAATGAAACCAAGTAATAATCTAAATATAATTTACATTAATATCACTTAATATCTATACTATAATTCTAAAGCTAAAGAGTTCCTTTGTTGGTTTGTTTGGTTAAACGTGATAATCTTCGGAACTATTATTTCGTATTGAAAAATTTTAGTGGTAGATAGCTCATTTATCCAGGAAGGCTAACAAGCATCGATAACAAGTGTTGGAATTACGGGTAAAATGTATTTCTTTTGAGGGACGCAGAGGAAGTTCCGAAATTCAGCAAGTTAAATTATAAAATCTTGGAATTTCAAAAAATATCTTGGATCATCTTGTAGTTAGTTTTGTAACTTCTAACGGCATTTGTAAAGTTATACATAGTGTGTGATACCTGTAAATAAATACTCGAGAAACCACCCGTAACCTCAAATTTTACATCAATAAGTAGCAAAAATTACTAATACTCAAGGGCATTAACAAATCGTGTTTTAAAAGACTATCAAACCGTGTGTTAACAAACATGTGGGTCATAATATTGTGTATTAAATTCAATTTCTGTCAGTGTTTTAAATAACCTACGAAAAAAACTAATGACGCAATCTCTTTTAGAATAATTAGAGTAGGTTCATATCCGTTATCATATAAGGTAGCTATTTCATTATTAATATGAATTCTATGAAATAAAGTGCAACTTTTGTATTTAACAAACATTTTCATACCACCTACTCTATCTGACGAAATATTTTAATTTAGAAGTTTTGGGCAGTGGTCCTACTGCTTCGTTCAACTAGTTGGACTGCGAGTCTTTACTAGGGATCGTGGACCAACTATTTCAGAAGTTGGACTAACGACGCCCTTTCATAGTTCCGTGGTCCAATTTTTTAAATAGATTATGAGAGGGAGTCGTTAGTCCAACTTCTGAAAAAGTTAGACAACGACCCCTAGTAAAGCCTCGTAGTCCAACTAACTGAACAAAGCAGTTGGACTACTGCCCCGTACCCGATGTTTTCACACGTATCAATGACTGATGACTTAAAAAAATTAATAAAAAGTTGAAAATAATTTCATATGGTAAATAAAGTATGCGGTTCTCGATTTCAAGTGTTAAATATACTTTATTGGTAGCTATTTATAAAAGTACAGTTATTTTTAAACTATAGGAAACAATTCTATGATACTTTTTGAATAAAAAACATTATCTACACAGTTAAAAAATCCACTTTGTTATCTATTAAAGCTGTTTTTTTAGCTTTGATTTATGGTAATAAATATTTCCAATACATATATTTATTTAAAATTCAATCACTCAAATGAAATTCCAATTCAAAAACAACGGACAACGAAACAACAACGGATAAGGACATGGTCTGTTAAGGTGAGACTAACTGTCCATGATATAGATTTTAGTTACGCTCGTGTTAAAGAATTGTTAAATGAGAACGATAATAAATAAAACGATTAAAGATCTCACTCTTGTTAAGTGTATGGTCTATAAGACCAATAACACGGAACTAAAATATATTAGTAATCGAATAATTCCTCGTGTTCTTGGACACCACTTTGCTTGACTGACCACGACTGCCTTTCATTGTCCGCCAACCTAATCGTGTAAGTAGTGGACAAACCTACACCTCAAAGTCATTTAATTTTGATCCCAATGCTGGTGTTAATACGAACTGTTTTAAATTTATTTCATAATTCATTGTTGGTCCTGTTTGTAATATAACAAGAATACTAGTGCTAGCTTTGGCAATACTAGTTGTGGGGACTGTCTTATCTTTTAGGTCAAATTACAATTGCCTAACTTCGTATCCAATATTGGTAATTTCGTGTTCGTTTTCCTGATCTATAAGCAAAAAAGTGTAGAGATAGCTTGTAAATGAAGCTTTTTGAATTACAAATACTTATTCTTCAAATTATTATTTTATATTTTATTAGATACATTAAAGGTTTACAATTCTATGTTTATGAGTTAAATGCACTTAAGATTATATTTTACACATTACACAAAATGACTTCGCAGTTGCTTTTTATGAATTTAAGACATCGTATATTTTGGTGTCATTGTTGCACACTACACACAACATAATTAATCTGACCACGAAATTCTTTCGTTATGTTATGTTATGACCGTCATATACGCACCAAGGTCACTTCATTGACAACTTACATTGTTCTATACAGTTATGTTATTACGTCTAAAATTGCCTTACCTTTTTCATTTTATATCCGGACAGTATAAATAAACCTGCGAGCGAGTTAAATTTATCAGTCGACCGTCTACGGTTTGAAGTGAACTTGTTCGTCAGAAAAAACACAGACCACGTTCATAATGAAATCGATGGTGGTGTTATTCGCTCTTTGCGCCGTGGCTTGCGGCTCAATTTTGCCTCTGGCGCAGCCAGCATACCACTCAGCGCTGGTACTGGACCCACATGGACGTCCTCTTGACACCGCTGAAGTAATCAATGCGCGTGCACTACACCTGCAAGCTAAGGCTCTGGATGGACACTACGGTCACGCTGCTCTCGTTACACCCTACGCTCACTCAGTTGCTGTCGCTCCCGCTGTGGTTGCTGCTCCTGCTGCGGTGTCTCACCAGTCCCGTGTGGATGTGCGTCACAGCCCAGCCATCGTGAGCCAAGCCGTCATCGCTCCCGCATACGCCCATGCCGCTCCCCTGTACGCCCATCCTTCTCCTCTGTTGGCCCACTCCGCTCTCGGCTACGCTGGTCACTACCTGCACAAGCGTTCCTTAGGTCACTACGCGTACGCTGCACCGACTTTAGTCGCTGCACCATCCGCGGTATCACACCAGTCCCGTGTTGACGTAATCTCCAGCCCCGCTGTGGTATCTCATGCCGTGGCCGCACCTGTATTGGCTCATGCCGCTCCCGTTGTAGCTGTCGCACCTGCCGCCGTCTCCCATCAGTCTCGCGTAGATGTACGCAGCAGCCCTGCCATCTTCGCTCACGCTGCCGTTGCCCCCATCAGCTACGCCGCTCCATACTATGGTCATGGGTACTACAACTCTGCCCCCCTGGCCCATGGCTGGTGAAGAGCGAAACTGACGAACACCTAAGACTATTAAACTAAGATGATGTAAAAATGTAAAAAAATATATATTTATAATTTAAAGTTAAAATACTTTTATTTCACTTCATTATTAACCAACAGCGATTTCTCGGTAAGCTTAACTGAAATGTAGTAATATGAGCATCTAAGTTGTTTTGTTCTTGGTCAACTTATTCACTCGGTCAACAGAAATTTGAAGTTTTCGTAATTTTGAACATTAATTAGATCTTTTATATAATAAAAGTATTACCGACTTCAGTCAGAACAAAATGTTGAAAATTGTAATAAGCCGTGGTTTTTCCCTTAATTTGGCCTTCTAAAATATATTTTTTTCAAATCTGAGTGAGACCTTTAATGGAATCAATTCACAAGAGGCAAATATCTCGTAACACGTAAAAAAATAATTTAAATGGAAAAGGTCGTCATTTTTTAATCTTCTTAGCTCTTGCTGGTGGCTAAATTTGGCTAAGATACAATATTTTACAAATTTATGTAAGTAACAATAGCCTAGAATATAAAGCAATGACATGCTTTGTTACCTTGTAAAATTTTTTGCTTTTCTCAATGGCGAGACGTTGATTGTTGAAGTGTCCTCCTGGTACTTCACTATTACTCGTACTTTCACCGTCTTAACTCGTGACGAACTAAAATTCCTGTACAACTACACTAAAGCAATCGAATCATATTATTTTAATCACGATTTTAAAGTGTTAAAACTATTGGCGTTTTTTTTAAAGAAAATTTGTGAAATAAGGTGTAGTTCTTTTGTACTTGTATAGGCTGAAGAGTGGACTTTAATGGGGAGGCATATTTTCTACTGGACTTTGACCATAAAGCAACAGCTTTTGCTGATGTTCTGAAGCAAGAATTAAAGTCCATCCAATGTAATATCCTCAAAACGGAGCTGTAAGTCTATGGCAAGAGTTGCGCAGTTAAAATACTTAGGTTACATTGAAACTAAAGACTTCAAAGACAAAAATAATAATAATAATAATAATAATATTCTACCACATACACAACGCCATCTAGTCCCAAACTAAGCAGAGCTTGTACTATGGATACTAGACAACTGATATAAATACATATATACTTTTTTTTTTGTAAATAAATACATACATATTATACATAGAAACACCCAGACCAATTCAAACATTAAATGTTCATGCACACAAATGCTTGACTTGAGCGGGAATCGAACCCGCGACCTTTGGAATAGCAGTCCGTTACACAAACCACTACGCCATTCGGTCGTCGAACAAAATAACATTAGGAGGGAGCGTAGGGCGCCGTCTGCTAGTGAAGTATATTTTGTAGGTTAACTAAATGCCTCATATGTATCCAAAATTTATGCCGTTAATATTTTAACAAAAAGAAACATATTTTCTTAATTTAGGAAAACTTACAAATCATACCATACAAAGTTCACAAACATGTTTTATAATTGTACGCTGAGGTCTTAAGATACAGAATCATCTAAGAAATACTTGTTTTTTTATCAGACTGGAATCGATGCTTTATGTCATTTTTCTTCTTTTTTTAAACTTTATTGTTGAGTTCTAGAAATACTTACCACATACTTTGACATTAGTCAAGTACAAACTATTAATTTGCAATTATACATTCATGTTTTAGGATTACAATTTTTGCTAATGCACAACAAATGTTTTGATAACTTAACAAGATATTACGACCTTCATGTACCTTGTAGACTTCAGTACTTCTTGTAGTTTCATGATTCTAGACGATGATGATGAATTGATTACTATCTAAGGTTTAAACTGTCGTGTAGTATAATTATTCAGTAAAATTACAACAGCAGAATCAAAAGTGGGTGAAACTAAAATAAGTAACACATACTACTTGAAGTCCAAAGTCCTCTCAAATATTATTGCCTTATTTTTTTTTTCAAAATTAGACAATATACTTTGAATTGACTTATTTCGTATGATTAACATCTAGATATATACATTGATTGTTGATTTTTTGTTGTTGATTAAAACGAAATATGAATTTAAATTATGAGCTATAAACACTTTTATGAAAATTCTATGGTCATGCGTTATGACCATCATTACAAGGCGAGGTCACATTTCTTATTAATAACATTGTTCTATTAAAATTAGTTTAATTAGGCAAATCCGGTAAATATAAATACAACCGAATGTTGGTCAAATTTATCAGTCGACCGACTACGGTAATAACTGGACTAGTTCTTGAAAGCCGATACAAACAACATTTATAATGAAATCTTTATGGCGTCGCCTTTGTGACTCAGACGCCGCATCTCCCAGCGCTCGTACTGGACCAACGCGGTCGCCACCTTGAGACTGCTGAGGTGATCAATTCACACGATCTGCATTTACAAGCTAAGGCCCTCGAAGGTAACTATGGACACGCTGCCTTCGTTGCGCCCTACGCTCTTAGTAGCCCTCGCTCTCTCCTACGGATACAACACTCCTCTGCTGGCTGACTCCGGCCTTGGCTACGCCAGTCACGGTCACTACCTGTACAAGCGCTCACGGGGCTTTACGCTCACCGCCTACCGTTTGCTGTTTTACATCAGTCCCGCGTTGACGTACACACCAGTCCCTCGGTCATTAACCACGGTGTAGTTGCCCCAATTGTTACCGTTGTAACTGCAGCTCGTTATGGTGCTCTAGCCAAGATCAAACAAGCCGCTGTTGATCCTATTTGTTACGCCGCCTCTTACAACTATGGCCATGGTTACTACAACTTTGCTTGGTGAAGAACTAAACCGGAAAATAGCTGAGACTTTGAATCTAAGTGAATCTAAAAGTAATAATAAAATAATTATGAAAGTTTACCTTTTAATTTCTTAGCTTGCCCATTAGTACTTTAGAAAGGCAAGCCAACTGCAACCATGCCATTATGGCTCATAATGATTTTAATATATTTAATACGACTATTTATTATAACATCAATAAATCTAAACCACATGAAAGACAATTGGTAAGCTCTGCTTAGCTTATTGTTGAGCATAATAAAATATGCACACATAATCTGTGGGCCTTAGTTGGCAACACCTGAGAGTTCGCTCTTATCCGTTTCCATACTACCGTATGTCGCTCTCTTATACTACTGCCACTTTGCTTTATGTATTGGCATTACAATAAAATACAAGGTGAGTTATAACCGTTTGTTATTTGCCCGAAGTGCTAACCTTAACAGTTACAAACATCGTAAAAGATATTTCAGGGCCAGATAAGGCAAACCAGCTACGAGCAATACATAAATACAGCAATGTGTAAATCTGCGGATCTCCTCATTCCTGATTCGATCACGCGGAGAAACTCCGAGCATTGCCCTCTCAATTGGGCTTTGGGTGAATTTCAGTCTTTTTATGAGGCCCATTGTGAGCGACTACGTCTCTGCATCTTAAGTCATCACTGGCAACAGACATTGGTCGAAGACTTTTGTCTTGAAACACTGCGGTATTTTGGACGTGAAAGTGTCACGCAGCTTACCAAAGGCTGTCCAACCTGTTTGGATTCGACACTTGCCCTCTTTTTTGAAGTTAGACATACCTAACTGCATAGTTTGTCCTAGGTAAACGTAGTCGGGGGTGCGTGGTCCGGAACCTCCTTGTGGTGCACCCTGGGCAACGGAGACGGCAGCGCCCCTCTCCCTAGGTGGGGGAGGCGCTGCCGCCTGCGGCCAATTCCGGCCGAGGTGGGAACGGCCCGTCAAGGGCTGTTCGGAGGGCTGCTTTCCGCGTGTCCCTCTGTTTGGCAGAGGGCATAGGGGAGAGCGGGCTGGGGGCGGACGGGTCCACTGCAGCTGGCTCTGTCCAGAGGTGGGGGACACTGGTCTGACGCAGACCACCGTCCGGCCATGTCGTAACCCTGACTGGCAACGGTCAGGAATGACGGCTCTTCGAGGGCTACGAGGAAGGCAACCTCTATAAAAAACCCTGGGGCGGACGGACCCGGTCTGGTGCAGACCCCGTCCGGCCCAGCCGTAATCCTGAATGGACAGGACCGGTGGATCTTCGGATCCGCGAGGACGTAAACCTCTATAAAAAATGCTCTAAGCCCACGTTCTGACGCCTGGCAAGGGGCTGAGTCACTGGAGGGAGTCCAGTGCCGAAGGCGTCCCCGTCGAAGGACGTTAAACTTAACATTATGACATGGGCCCAAAGATTGATAAATCTACCCAGGAGGGTACCAGACGCACTGCGTCTGGAGAATCCCTCCCGGAGCCAGACGGCTCCGGCAGCTCCCAAACGTACTCTGGGGGGAGCAACCTTTGTCTAACCTGCCCGTTGCCGAGCAGTAAATCCGGCAACCGAAATTACGCGGAGGACGCAAGAAACATGGAGATAGTGTCGAACACCGACACTGCCTCGGAGAGGAGCGGAGCGAGTACCCCTATGGTCTCAGCTGTGGAGCAGCACCAGAAGGGTACTCCAAAGCGCAAAAGGCGCTCGCTTCGCCTGGGCCTGAAGAGGCAATTGGAGTCGGCCTCGAGCGATGAAGCCTCGGCTCCCAAAGTCGGCACAAGCCGCAGAGGCGCTCGCGGCGGAGGCCGACTTCCTAGAGTTGCCCAGGAGCAGAAGACGGAGCCCCTACGCTCCTACACTCCCGTGAAGAGGGTCGCGTCCGAGAGGTCGACAGACGTGACCGAGGTGAGGAGCGAGAGGGAGGGTGAGCGGAAGCAGAGCAAAACCGGCAACCCCGTGGACCAGATCGAGGAGGCAATCGGCGTGGCCGATTGCCTGCTCCAGAAGTCCGGGGTAGCCAAGAGTCCCGAACAGGAGGCCCTGGTAGCGGTCGTGCGCTCCATAATCGAGGCGGGACGACTCCTCGTGGCCGAGAGCAAGGCCCACGCTAGGGAGAGAGCCCGCCTCGAGGCGGATCTCGCCAAGGCTCGTGCCCACGCTGGTGCCACACCAGCGTCTTCGGCACCTGTGGCGTTGTCCGCCCGTAAGGAGCCGGACTTAGTCCGACTCGTGGCGGAGATGGAGGAGCGTATAATGAGGCGCATCTCCGCAATAGAGAGCGCCCGTTGTCGCCCACCTCTGGCTCCGCCAAGGGCAACCTATGCGGCCGCTGCCAGGGCGGGCCTAACAGCCCAGCCAGCAGCTAGGGTGGCTGGGCCATCATCAGCGCCCCCGCCCCAGAAGACCGGAAAGGGCAAAGGGAAGGGGAAGGCGGCCCCAACCCAAGCCCCAGTCTCGGCCCCGGCTGACACCGCACAGCGCCCGTTGGAGCGGGGCTGGACGGTGGCCGGGGACAGTAAAAAGAGGCGGAAGGCCGCCAAAAAAGCGGCCAAGAAGGCGAGGAGGGACGCCGCCGCCGCCGCGAAGGGAGCGCCGAGGAAGCTCCGCGCCCCTCGCTCCTCGGCCGTCGTTATCACATTGACGGCGGAGGCAGCGGAGAGGGGCGTGGGGTACGCCGAGGTCTTGACGAAAGTCAAGGCCAACGTGGACCTCAAAGCCCTCGAGATTCCGGGCGTCCGGTGTAAAAACACACGGACGGGAGCCCGGCTCCTCGAGGTCGCCGGCGCTACCAGTGGCCCCAAAGCCGACGCCCTAGCGGCTAAGCTGAGGGAGTCACTGGATGCAGCTGACGTCCGAGTGTCCAGACCCACTAAATGCGCAGAAGTTCGCATTACGGGCCTGGACGACTCTGTCACGGCGGACGAGCTCAGACTCGCCGTGGCGGAGACGGGAAGCTGCCCTCTGGACAGCGTGAAGGCCGGAGCAATACGCTTCGGCCCCGGTGGACAGGGGGCAGCGGTTGTCAGCTGCCCCATCGCGGCGGCCCAGAAGGTCGCCGATGGACGGAGCCTCCTGGTCGGAGGTTTCCTGAGGGCGCAGGCACGACTCCTGCAGGCCCGACCGGCAAGGTGCTTCAGGTGCCTGTCGGTGGGTCACGTAGGGGTGCACTGCACGGCGGAGGCCACCGTAGGTGACCGATGCTTCCGCTGTGGCCAGCCCGGTCACAAGGCGGGTGGCTGCAACGCTCCGCTGCGTTGCTTTAGGTGCGCAGCGGGGGGCAAGCCTGCCGACCACCGGGTTGGTGGTAAGGCCTGTGCCCTATCGCGACCGAACCCGGGAGGCCGACCTTCCGCCTCCGAGCCGCTGATCCAGACGGAGAGTGCCGCTGGACAACCGCAAAGTTCGCTGCGGGATGCGGGGATGGAAGTCCAGTGATGGATCCACATCTCCGCATCCTCCAGGTGAACGTAGGCCACGGTGCCGATGCTCAGGATCTTCTGCTCCAGAGCATGGCACAGTGGTCATTCAACATCGCCGCTATCGCCGAGCCATATGTCCATCGGTTTCTCGGGCCTGCCTGGGAGACCGACTTGGACGGCACGGCGGCCCTGGTGCACGGTACCGCAGCCGGCACTCCACCTCTTGCGGTAGTTGCAAGGGGACGGGGCTGTGTAGCGGCGATAGTTGGAGATATAGCGGTCGTGGCCGCTTATTTCACGCCGAACCGAAACCTAACTGAGTACGAGCAATGGCTCGCTCAGCTGGCCGTCGTCGTCGATGCCTGTCGCCCCCACCCGGTTCTTGTGCTGGGGGACTTCAACGCCTGGTCGCAGGCTTGGGGTTCCCTGCGCACGAACCCGAGGGGCAGGGCATTGGAGAACTGGGCTGAAAGATTCGGCCTAGTTCTCCTAAACCGGGGGGCCGTGGCCACGTTCGTGACGGCGAGGGGTAGTTCGATCGTGGACATCTCGTTCGCATGCCCCTCGCTAGCGCGTCGTGTCCAAGGCTGGCGCGTCGTTGTCGGGGAGGAGACAGGTTCGGATCACCGATATATTCGGTTTGACGTCTCCGCCCCTGCAGATGGCGCGCCGGTCAGACCGGCACCACCTGAACCACGTTGGGCGCTCAAGCGCTTAGATCGCGACCTCCTCCTGGAAGCCGCCATCGTACAGGCCTGGGCTCCTGCGCCGGACAGGCCTGTCGACGTCGATGCTGAAGCACAGTGGTTCCGGGAGGCCATGACCCGCGTCTGCGATGCGGCGATGCCTAGGGCTCAGCCCAATACTGCAAGGCGCCAGGTCTACTGGTGGTCGCCGGAGATCGCACGGCTGCGTCAAGCCTGCGTGACCGCGCGCCGCCAGTGGTCCAGGTTCCGCAGGAGGCGTCGCCGCCCCGAAGATGCGGCAGCGAGAGAGGCGGAGCTGTTAGCGGGTTACAGGGTTGCCAAGAGGACCCTTCAGGCAGCGATAAAGCGGGCCAAGAGCGAGGCCCGCCGCGAGATGCTGGAGACACTGGAGCGGGATCCGTGGGGACGCCCCTACCGTATGGTTAGGGGCAAGATGCGCCCATGGGCCCCGCCGCTCACACGGTGTCTTCAGCCAGAGCTGCTTGAGAGGGTCGTTGGCTCCCTGTTCCCAACGCGAGTGGTGGAGCATACTCCGCCACAGATGGCTCCGCCTCCGGCGCTTGAGGCGCCTAACGTGAAATGAAATGAAATGAAATGAAATGAAATGATAATTTAATTGCAGAAATATGGTACATGGGCTGTTTATAGTTATTAGAAGAGAATCACATATTTCGTCAGTCTGTTCTGACATGCAAAATTTGAAACATACATGCATATTACAACAAAAGATTGATTAAAACAAACTACTAAGCTCATGTCAATAAACAATTTACATAATGTCAAATATATAATTGCAATGTCAAATTTTTAATCCGATAATTTAATTCTAATATAGAACACAATATACAATAAAATATTATCAAGTGCTTTTGTATTTATCGCTCGTTTAGGTATTCGGTCACTGAGTATATCATTTTTTCCAAAAGCCATGTTTTCAATTTCCTTTTAAATTTCAGTAGGGGCAACGCCTTTATGGTTGGTGGCAAGCTATTAAATATTTTGATACACATATTATAAAAAATTTTTTGGAATAGTGTAGTTCTGGGAACAAAATCCAGGACTAGTCTTTCACTGCCCCGAGTGTTGCGTGGGAACATATCTTTTGCCTTTTTAAATAAACCAGGGTTACTTTTAACAAAAACACTTACTTCAAAGATGTACAAACAGGGCAACGGTAATATTTCATATTTTCTAAAATAAAGTTTGCAAGATTCATAAGGAGGAATGCCCACCATAGCCCGAACACATCTCTTCTGGGATAAAAACGCTCGAGTAGCATCTACTGAGTTTCCCCACAACAATAGACCGTATCTCAATACAGAACCTACGTGACCATGATAGGCGAGAAGTACTGTCTGCTGAGTAGCGGTTTTTCTTAGTCGGTTAAGCACGTAAACAAAACTATTAACTCTTTTGCAGACTGAATCGACGTGTGTCTTCCAGTTGCAATATTTATCTAATGATAATCCTAGAAACTTTACGCATTCCGTTTCCTCTATAACAGTATCGCCATATCTTATTTCTCTAAGATTTAGTTTTGAGCTTTGTGTTTGGAATTGTATGAAATTGGTTTTGGAAAGATTAGCATTTAAGTTATTATTTTTTAGCCATTCTATTATGGATTTTATTGTATTATTAATATCAATGTCATAATTTGTACCAATTTTAGATGTCAATATAATTGAAATGTCGTCAGCAAATAATATACATTTATGAGTAGTTATGTCTGGTAAGTCATTAATATAGACTAAGAATAGTAATGGTCCCAATATACTTCCTTGAGGAACCCCATATTTGTTAGTTAAAAGTGCGGACCTCTCCCTAGTGATCACTGAATTATCATTTTTAATTATATCCACACATTGTTCGCGATTCTTCAGGTAACATTTAATCCATTCATGTGCTGGGCCTCGAATTCCGTAATTCTCAAGTTTTTCAAGTAGCAGCTGATGCGAAACATGGTCGAAGGCTTTTGTCATGTCAAAGAATATTACTATTGTAGGTTTTTTAGTGTCTACATTTTTCAGGACATTGTAGATTAATTGAAAAGCTGCTAGTGTAGTTGATTTGCCTCTCTGGAATCCATTTTGTTCTTCTTTTATAAATTTAAACCTATTTAGGTACGTAGTCAGCCTTTTATGCATCGCTTTCTCAAATACTTTTGACAAGATCGGTATTAATGTAATGGGTCTATAATTGCTGAGTTCAAGTTTGTCGCCTTTTTTGTATAATGGTTTCACTATGGATTTTTTTAAACTTTCAGGAAATACACCTGTTTCAAAAGAGAGGTTAATTAAATGTGTAATTACAGGTACTATTTCATAAACACATTGTTTGAGTATATAAGTTGTCACCTCGTCAATTCCTACGGAATTGGTATTGTTTAAGGACATTATTATATTCTTTACCTCTGTAAAATCCACAGGTTCTAAGAATATACTACTCAGGGCTCTAGTTTTATTTGTGTTGTGAGTCTTTTTTACGTTTCTAGTGGTTGATGCTATAAGATGTTCATTGAATCGATTTGCTATATCTATTGGCTGTTGAATTAGTTTACCATCCACTCTAATTTCTGATATTATATCGTGTGTAAAAATGTTGCCGACATCGTCGTTGATAATTTTCCACGCAGTTCTACATATATTTGTGGAGTTCTGTAAAATGTTTTCATTGTAAATCTTTTGTGATTTATTGATACATTTTCGTAAGATTTTTGAGTATTGATGATATTTACTTTTACACTCTTTTGTTTTCTGAGTGTAGAATCTCATACGCAAGGATCTCTTTGTTTTTAAGCTACTTCTTAAGCCTCTTGTTATCCATTTTAAATCTCGTTTCTTTGTGATAAGCCGTTTTTGAAATGCAGGAAAACATAAATTATAAAAAAGGCAAAAGTCGTCATAGAAGAAATCGAACGCTACATTTAGGTCAGTATTGGAAAACGCATCCTTAAAACTTAAACTTTGAAGACATTCACAAAATTTTCTAACATTTTCTTTTGAGTAATCACGCCTGGTTACCGTTATCTTGGTAGGTTGCGAAATATCTTTTGCCATAGGGATGCTTAAAAGTTGAGCGTCGTGATCAGAGAGACCCAGTTTGAGAACTTCACCTTTAGCTTGTTTCATATTACATATTACATGGTCAATACAAGTATTAATTCTAGTCGGTTCCTTTATCAGAGAAGTCAAATTATAATTTCGTAAAATGTCATTTAAATTTTGTACAATTCTATTATTAATAAGTATATTTATATTTAGGTCTCCTACAAGTATCAGTTTGCGTTTTATATTGCGATAGCATAAGAGTTTGAACATCAATGTATCAAGGTGCTTCAAAAAGAGGTCTACATTTGACTGAGGTGTTCGATATATACATATTATAATTAGTTGTAATTTATTGATTTCTATACCACAACACTCAAACACTCTCTCTCGTGAAAACGATCTTATGCCTAACAATTCATTATATTTAATACCTTTTTGAATATATATGCAAACTCCCCCTCTTGATTTTGATCTACAATATATTGCTCCTAATTCGTATCCAGTTAATCTGGAGTTCCGTATGTCTGCATCTTTTAAAAATGTTTCAGAGAAACATAATACCTCAGGTAGTTTATTATTGTTATGAAGATCCGTAAGTGTCATTTCAATCAGGTCTTTTTTATATACTAAGCCAGCAATATTCTGGTGGAAGACACCAAACGCCCTTTTTGTATCACATAGTTTAGTCGGTACAAAAAAAATTATAGTTCGACGTTTGTGGAGGGCTCGTGTTATGTGTAGAGGAAGTTTTACATACATTCGGACCACTAGAAGGACTCTCCCCCCCCATGAAGCCTTGGAAGACGGCGAAGGGCGGTTTAATGTGTTGGCTACAGCTGTCAGTCAACTCTTTATCTTTTTTAACAATTGGAAAATAGTCCGGTATAGTTTTTTGTTTAAGAAGAGTTGTTGTACTTAATTTACTAGAGAAAAGTAGTACTGATTTAGAGTTATTTTGTACATCTCTGAGGCGTAGTTTAATGTGTTTTATATATTTTAAATTATAATCATATTGATCAATTGTTACATTAATCAAATTGCACCATTTACATAGAGTATCGATAGTGTAGTTTTCATTATAATAATTATTGTTATTGTGTAATGTAACAAAATTGCAACTAGTAAACTGTGAGCATATTAGCTTTAACATTTCATTCAGTTTAGATTCATTTAAATACTTATTTTGCGTTATCCCTAAGACAATAACATGGTGGTTTTGAAGTAGTTTCAATGCAGCTGAGAGTTCCGACGTTATGTGCATAGGGTTGTCATCATGCTCGCCGATAGACAATATGAATTTATCTCCGTCTTGAAATTTAGTGGAGTAAAGAGGTCTTAATATTTCCATAGAAGTTGCTTCTGGTTTTATGATACTTGAAAATGAGTATTTTTCATAGCTTGTATTCAGGCGTGACTTGGTAAGCATGATCGATAAATGGCGACATTGACGGCCTCCGAAGATGTAAGTATTTCTCACGCTTTCAAAATTAGTTTTGTTAGTATTTGCCTCTTGACACAGCTCACCTGTAGTTTGTAGGGTTTCTGGTTCCAAAATATTATTTTGATCCACAACAGTACCACTCTCAGTTCGTGAGACATCGTCTTTAGAGTCTATAAATCTAGTATTGTCCATCAGAACACGTCGGGATATTCTTCGCTTAGAATTCACTTGTTGTTTGTAAGTCTGTGTGGGCGTTTTACAAATCTCCTTAAGAGAGGAAATTTGTTGTTTTTGTGCTGTAATCATATTTTTTAGTTGGTTGACTTCCAGATGTAAGTTGTCAATTTCATGATTAGCAGTATCCAATTGTTGTTTTAATTGCTTATTCTGCGCTCTTACAGTTTCTATAATCTCAATATCGTGCCCGCTGGATAGATCTAAACAAGAAAATATATCTTCTGCGTCTGTAGAATCTAGTGAGAAAGGTATGATAGATTCCATTGATTTCGCTCTAGATAACCCCTTTTGTCTCACTGTAACGTTTGCACGTTCGTCATAAAATGATTGGTCGTGGGACATTATAGAATTATTAAAATACAAATGAGTTAAAATATAGTAAGAAATTAAATACAATTATTTATTATTGATATTTTGCTAGCGCTCTCCAGTGGCGAGTAACATATCAATCGTAGTGTAGTCAATATCTTTAGTTGTCACTCATATATGTTCCTAAATGGTGCTTTTATCCTTTTTTGTGTTGAGTTGTGATGGCCACACTTACGACGCTGACAGACAAATACAAACGGAACGTTGTTGTACTTGTTTTTTTTCCTCAGTGTAAACGTTATCATTAAATACCATATTTATGCAATTTAATCATAGGAACAATTAGAAGAATTATGTAGATTTTCAAAAAGTGATCGCTGACACTTAGCGGGTCTCGAACTCGGTATCGTCGTATCCGAGCTAAGGTACATATATTTCACACCAGCCCACAAGAACAATTACATAGCGAGTCAAAATACTTGAATGTATTTTACGTGTGGTAATTGCGTGGATGACGACGACGTGCCTGAGGTCACTGGGGTGGAACTAAGGGTGGCGGTGTTACGGCTTAAAGCCAAAAACACCGCCCCGGGACCCGATGGCATTCCTGGCCGAGCGTGGGTCCTGGCCTTAGTCGACGAGGCTCTCGAGCCCCGACTGCGAGGGTTCTTCAGCGCATGCCTCGAGCGGGGCCAGTTTCCGAAATTGTGGAGGACGGGGAAATTGGTCCTCATCCGAAAGGAGGGGCGCCCGGCGGACTCACCGTCCGCCTACCGGCCCATAGTGTTGCTTGACGAGGTGTGCAAGCTCTTTGAAAGAGTGATTGCAAGGCGCCTCGTCAAGCATCTCGTGATGGTTGGGCCGGATCTGGCGGACAACCAGTACGGTTTCCGTCAGGGGCGCTCCACCGTGGATGCGATCATGCGCGTGAAGGCTCTGGCGGAGGAAGCAGTCTCCCGGGGTGAAGTGGTGTTGGCGGTGTCCTTGGACATCGCCAACGCGTTCAACACTATGCCCTGGAGCTGCATCAGGGAGGCGCTCTTGTATCACGAAGTGCCTCTCTACCTCCGCCGCATAGTCGGGGCATATTTGTCGGAGAGAGCCGTCGTCTACCCCAGTAGGACCGGTGTCGGTAGGCGTGAAATGTCGTGCGGTGTTCCGCAGGGGTCGGTGTTAGGGCCACTCTTGTGGAACATCGGCTACGACTGGGTGCTTCGTGGTACCTTCTTGGATGGTGTCGCCGTCGTGTGCTACGCGGACGACACACTCGTGACGGCGCGCGGCAAGACGCACCACGAGGCAACCCTGAGGGCCAAGGCCGGGGTTGCCCAAGTCGTTGAGCGTATCCGGCGGCTGGGTCTCGAGGTGGCTCTGCACAAGTCCGAGGCCCTGTTCTTCCACGGGCTTCGGAGGAAGCCGCCTGAGGGATCTAGCCTCACGGTAGGAGGCACTCGCATCGGCATCGAGCCCTCGATCAGGTATCTGGGGCTCGTACTCGATGGCCGATGGGACTTCGGATATCATTTCCGAGGTCTGGTCCCCAAGTTGGTTGGGGCAGCGCTGCTGCCCAACATGAAGGGACCCGATGACTCCTGCAGGAGACTCTACTCGGGGGTTGTGCGGTCCATGGCCCTTTACAGGTGCCCGGTATGGGCGGAGGCCCTGAAGGCCAGCAACGTCGCGATACTGCGACGACCGCAGCGAATGCTGGCCATCAGGATCATAAAGGGGTACCGCACGATCTCCTTTGAGGCAGCGAGTCTCCTGGCCGGAACTCCACCGTGGGACCTGGAGGCGAGAGCCCTTGCGGCACTGTATCAGTGGCGCAAGGAGGCGCAGGAGTTGGGTCGATGCCCCGAGATTCGAGAAATCGATGACCGGAAATCCCAACTCCGCCAGGTCATCATAGGGGAGTGGAGGGAACGACTCGGGCAACCGAGCGCTGGGCACGCCGTCATTGCGGCGGTAAGACCCGTTATGGAGGATTGGCTCGAGAGGCGTCACGGGACCCTCTCATACCGATTGACGCAGGTGATCACTGGGAAGGGATGTTTCGGAGATCACCTGTGTCTGATCCGCAAGGAGCCAACGCCTGAGTGCCACCACTGCGATGGCCAGACCGTGGACACGGCTCTCCACACGCTGGCAGAGTGCCCGGCGTGGGTTGAGCAGAGGCGAGACCTCGTGACGGCCATCGGAGTGGAAGTTCTCTCGCTCGATAGCCTGATTGCGGCTATCGTGCGGAGCGAGAGTGCGTGGAACTCTGCCGTCTCCTTCTGCGAGCAAGTTATGCTCGCGAAGGAGACGGCGGAGCGGGACCGGGAGAGGTTTAGAACTCTCCCGGCCCGCCAGGCCCGGGCACGGGCCAGGCAGCGCAGGCGACTCAGGCGCCGGAGGTCGCAGAATGACCTCCGTCCTCCATAAGCGCAGGCCTGGGGGTGACAGGTGAGGCCATCTGTCACCCTAGCAGAAGCAGGCCGGGGTGGCGGTTCCCCGGCGGTATACCTGGTTCCCCGGCTATTAGTACCCGGCGAAGGCGTGCGGTTTTAGTCGGTTCGAGTCCGACATGCCACCGACAGGTGGTATCCGAGGGGATTTCCGCACGGAGAAAAAAAAAAAAAAAAAAAAAAAAAAAAAAGGTAAACGTAGTCGTCAATAACTTCGACCGTGGAGTCACCAAATTTCACTAAAGTGGTTGCAATAGGTTGTTCGAAATGATTTTCGTCTTATCCATGTTCATTTTAAGACCCACTCGTTTAGAGACCCGACTAAGGTAATAGAGCATTTCCGACATGACGGTGACGATGATGGTTTTTGAAATACTATGGTGAATACAACACGATGGCGATGTTATTATAAATGTGTATATATTTTGGTTGATGTTGATACCAAGTCTATTCAAGTCCAGAAGTTTGAAGACGTCTTCCAGTGCTGTGGTAAACAGTAACTACAGCTACAACAAGATATTAGGTCCTTACATATGAAATTGGCGTTTTGAACTGGTGGAATATAGAGTCATTTTTTTTTTTTAAATATATTTAATTAATCAAAGTATGCACCGTTGTTATTTATGCACTTTTGACATCTCATAAGTAGTTCATTGATCCCTTTACAAAAAAAAAACATGGGGGCGAGAATCAATAAACTCTTTGAAGACGGTTTGGACTGCCGCATCGGAGTTGATTTCTTTTCTTTGTAAGAAGTTGTCTAAATTCCGGAAAAAAATGGTAATCTGTTGGAGACTTTCAAATTGTAGCTTATCTAACTTAGTGGTTGTTTGTTGTGCAGTGTGTGGTCTTGCGTTGTCGTGAAGCAGCAGTGGCCTAGAGCAATTGACCAATCTCGGTTGTTTAGCAGCTAGCTAGATTAAAAATCCCTTCATTATTATGTCGGTTGAGCAAAATAAATTAGCAGTCGACGCCTGTTTGCAAGTTCGATTCACTCAATTCATGAGGTACCAATCATTCAAGTTTTTAGAGTTTTTAGTAGAACTCGTACTCGTAAATCTACCGATATTTCATGTTTTCCATTGTGCGGTAATAAGCGACGGCAAAGAAAAAAATAATGAGGAAAAAAACAAATGAATGTATGTTTCCAAAACTCAAATGTACCAGCTAAATGAATTTATACTTAATTCTTTAGGAATTCTTAGCCAAAGAGCAGATATTTCAGATCAAAGTGGTCAGTACGACAAGACGCTAATTTCATATGTAAGGACCTAATACAGAAATAGTGTGGTTATATTCAATTTACCGAGTATGGCAGAATTAAATTTCTTCTGAAGGATTTTCAATACCGGCTTTCCACCTGCCTTCCGGAGTATTCATCCCGTGGGTGTCGTAAGAGCTGACTAAGGGAGCAAACTACGCAGAACAAAAGCAATGCAAAGAGAAGGAAAACTTGACACAAACCGAACACCAACCCGTCTGGCTAGCGTGGTATAGTAGGCCAAAACCTCCTTTCTAAAGAGAGGCCTATGTCCAGCAGTGGACTATTAAAGGCTGTTGATGTGATGTGATGTGTGTATCTAAACACAACAAGAAAATACAACACTTAACCTAACAACATGTAAACACGTGCGCGAACAATGCGTCCTATAAAAACGAGCTGCGTTGGGCGTACTTGGTCAGGATTAGCGTCGACCAAGCAACGTCTGCGGAGCGCCCGAAGATTTCCGAGGATTTCCGAAGGCCTCCGAGATCGTTGCTCACTGCACGGAAACTTGTGTTCGCAATGACGTGCGCCCACCAATGCGGTGGCAAATAAGTACAGCAGTGCTAGTATAATTGTAGGTCGACCACAGCCCAACTTCCCGGAGTTGGTTTTCAGCGGCGAATCTGCTATGCTTGTTAGCCCCGCGATACCTCCGTGTCGCCCGGGTTCGGCCGAGCGACCATCCACCGGCTGATAACTCTGTGTCGCCCGGCTCCGGCCGAGCCACCATCCACCGGCTAACCGGGGACAGGCTACGCGTTCCTCCGGATGCCATACCGGAAAACATACCTCGCGACTCGGGTTCCCCTCGCGCTCCGCAGGCTCCAGCGACCGTCCATCGCTCGCCAACGTCGAGCGTGATAGAAAACAAACCGGACATGACATGCGAGTTCCCCTTGCGCTCCTCAGGCTCGAGCGCCACCGCGCTCGCCAGCGTCGAGTGTGAGAGCAAACACCGCACACAGGTCTTGCGGCTGCAACCACCCCCGCGGCCCGCGGGCACCTGTGCTTACTTGGGCCAAGTCGGCGCACCGTGCGCGGGCGAGGAGGGCCGCCGCCACAGCAGGAGCAACAACGAGGCACTCCGCAGACCGCGTTGCGGTGTGGACTGCCCCAACATACTGTGGGGAACCGGCACGTAAGTCACTGCCTGTCGCTGATCGCTCGGAGCTGGGACTACCCTAGTGTCGCCTAGGGTCTCACCTGGCTCGTGCGGATCGCCAGGGAGCGTGAAGACCGAAACGGTCCCTCTCAGAACAACCAACACAGTCAAGGTAATCCCATGATCAACCCCTGTTTAGCTCTCTGTTTTTTCTCTCGCTCACACATTTCAGAAGCAAAAATAATTAATTTAAATCATGGCAACCACTGCTTGCGGTCATTTTTTAAGTGGCAACCATGGGTTGACGTGTACAGCAAATATTAAGCATCAATTTGATGGAATATTTATTTAAAAAATAGATGACTATAAATAATTAACAGTAATGTACCTGTGTACCACCCACCCCCTACACCTACCATCTGTACCTACAATTTGCACCTACCATCCCAAAGGTTACGGCCGACTGAGATCAATAACGGTGGCCACATTGTTTTTTAATTCTTTAAATCATTTCCTTTTAAAAACGTATAATTTATTGTTGTTAATACATAGTTGCAATTTATATAAATAAATTACTTACACTGAATTTAATTATAGGTAATTGCGTCTAATATTTAATAGGCAACCCGGAACTAATGTTTTACATACTGTTTTACATACAATACTTAAAAATTTAAATTAAGTTTCGTTTAAAAAAAGAAATAACTGCAGAATTGGATCTAGGATTATAATGCATTCCACCTAGGATTATAATGCATTCCACGAGCGTATAGCTTCGATAATAGAAGAATATACAATAAGGTCACACAATAGAACTCATTTTTTTATTATATAGTTACAAATGTTGCTTGTTGCAAGACTACCATTATACTTAAACTTAAACAAAAGAAACTCGCAAAGTTTATATAAAACCATTCACAGTATCAACATTGTAACATATCTCTTAATTAATATTTTTACTGTCAAAGAATTTTCTCCAAACTTCACGTTTAGGATTATTATGTTATAATTTTTACTGGTTAATCTTGAAAGTAAGAGAAATGATAAAAGAAAAAGTTAGGTTTCGCACAGTCTGGCACACAAGCCAATGTCAATCAGACAAGACGGCACTCAATAAAGCTATTCGAGAAGTGAGAGAGGCTCTTGCTGTAGTCGAAAATGCAAGTATCCAAGCAAGGCTAGAATCGCTCACCCCGAATATGGCGACTAATTATTCACTCTGGAAAGCCACTCGCAATATAAACAAACCGCAAAAATCGGAACCGCCTAATAAGAAAAATAGCGAGGGATCATGGTGTCGAACTAGTAAAGAAAAAGCTGACCTGTTTGTTGAACACCTGTCAAATGTTTTTGTTTCCAATTCAAGACATCGCAATATAGATGACTAAACCTATTGGTAATGAATCAAGATTTCCAATAGGATTTACCCATTAAACACATTGCTCCATCAGAAGTTATCAAGTCAATGAATAAACTTGATAACCAAAAAGCACCGAGATTTGACCTTATAACTAAAGAGGTAGGTACTCCGAGAATTACCCAAAAAAGCAGTGATATTCCTAACTTTATTATTCGACGAGATTTTAAGAACAAAACACTACCCAAAACTCTACAAAGCGTCTTAAATAGTAATGGTTCATAAAGAGTGTAAACCAACATATGATGTAACTTCCTACAGACCCATTAGTCTCTTACCAATAGCATCGAAGCTCTTCGAGAAACTTCTGCTCCAGATAATGCTCCATATACTTACTCAAAATACCTTAATACCAGATCATCATTTCGGGTTTCGAGCAGAACATGGTACTATTGGACAAGTCCACCGAGTATGCGAAACTATCAGAAAGCTCTGCATTCCTCAACATCAATCAAGCATTTGATAAGGTGTGGCATAAAGGCCTGTTATATAAAACCAAGGCGTGGCTCCCACATACTTTGAAATCTTGAAATCTTACTTATCTCATAGAATATTTCAATTCATAGAAGGAGGCGGTACCTTCACTTTCTGTGATATCCGCGCAGTCGTGCCACAAGGATCCGTGCTCAGGCCCGTATACATATAATATATGCTGACAATACAATAATTCTAGCAAGTCATAAAAATCCGAAGACAGCCTCTAAAAAGATTCAAACTAGTCTGGGTGACATACACAATTGGTTGGAAAAGTGGAGAATAAATGTTAGTACAACTAAATCTGTTCAAGTCACATTCACCTTGCGACAAGGAAATTGCATGCACCTCGACCGGAAGCTAACCTGGAAATACCACATTCAGTGAAAAAGAGACAAAGTCAACCGGAAAACCAAAGAGCTACAGTGGCTTCTGGGAAAAGAATCAGTACTGACAACAAATTACTGGTGTATACGAAAATCCTGAAGCCGATCTGGACCTATGGCATACAACTCTGGGGCTCTAGTGCCGTCTCCAATATAAACATTCTGCAAAGAATGCAAAACGTAATTCTAAAAAACATCTCTCATGCACCGTACTTCATTAAAAACTCGGAGGCTCATGAAGTACTACAAATTAATACTGTAAAAGATTAAGTAGCCCCATTTGCCGAACGCTACAAACAAAGACTGGAAACGCACCCTAATCATCTGGCCATTAGTCTAGCCAAACCAGTTCATATAAAGCGCCTGAAAAGACCAGCGAAAAGGACTTAGCATCTTAAAAAAAGAGTCGATAATATTGAAATAGAGGCTTTCAATGGAAATCCTCCTCGACAAGACAAACCCTACTTCAGCTAATCTGCTTATAGTCCGAGGACTGATTGCAAGATACCCGATTATAAAAAAATAAAAAACAAACAAAAAATAACATTTTACATAGATACTTTCAAAGTTTTTGATCGCATAGATAGTCAAATTTCTAAAAAAATGTTATGGTTTAAGTCGTAGGGATCTACAGTATATATAACTACGTGTACACGTTTTTTCGTACGTCCTTCTAGGAACATGAATTTCTTAGATAAAGATTACAGATATTTTACTCGTTAATAGCGCTTTTGCACGACTATTTTGTCATCTTGAACATTTATCACATACAAAACTTATTACTATTAATCCATGATATATTATAAAGTTCATCAATGTCAGTTAATCAACACAGAGATAAATTAAATGACGTAATTTTCTTGTATAAACATTTTATTTACATTTTTGCATCATCGTCGATAGATAGTAAATTCATAAGTGTTCCCTATTTACCAGGCATGGGCCCAAGGGGCAGAGTTGTAGTAGCCATGGTTGTAGGGGGCGGCGGCGTAGCCATATCCATGGCTATAAGGAGCGGCGTAGCTAAGAGGAGCAACGGCGGGTACAACGGCGGCTTGGGCGACGACAGCTGGGCTGCTGTGTATGTCAACGCGGGACTGATGAGATACGGCAGATGGTAAAGCGGCGACGACGGGAGCGTGAGCCACAATAGGCGCGGCCACGGCGTGTGACACCACAGCGGGGCTGGAGACTACGTCTACACGGGATTGGTGAGATACAGCGGCTGGTACGGCGTAGTGTCCTAAGGAGCGCTTGTACAGGTAGTGGCTGCGACCCCCATAGCCGAGTCCTCCCAAAGGCAGCAGGGGAGCGTTGTAGCCGTAGGATGGAGCAACGACGACTGAAGGAGCGTATGATGTGACTACTGGTAGGTGCGCAGGCGCCACCAGGGAGCCATAAGCCACCGCGCACAATGCGAAAAACACCACCATGGATTTCATTGTAACCGTTTTCTGAGTATTTTCTGACGAATTAGTTCACTTCAAAGCGAAGACTGATAAATATGATCAATTTGCGGTTATATATATGTATGCTGCCCGGACATAAAGTATAATGAAGAATATAAATTTTAGATCTTGCTGAAAAAAACACAATGTAAGTCAAAAATTTGACCTCGTCTTGTAAGACGATCATAATACATATAATACGATCGCTCTTTTTGCAGTCATAACTGCAAAACTACCTATATAATGTAGCATAAACTTACATAATAAAATAAGATGCATATAAAACACCCGTGTAGATGATATAAATGACAAACATGTTTTATTTTTTCAGTACATTTATTAAATGTATATAGCATCAGTTGTTACTTGTCAAAATATTCTGCAATTTCCTTGTTTCAATAAATACTTGGATCACACCAATGCAACTAAGTGATGGTATGGTCTGAAAACTATCTATGAATCATAGAAATATTGGGCCCCATGTTAGATTCTAGAACAACATGACGCATTTGACTGCTCGGATGGCGTAATTGTTTAAGTGGTCACCTCGCCGCGTCCTATTGCGCTGAGTGTTGTGGCTTCGATCCCCACATAGGACAACACTGTGTGATCCACCAATTGTAGTTTTGAGTCTGGTTGTCCTTTCTGTCCGTTTCATGTATGTTTGTAAAGTCCCCCGCGACACAGGTTACAAGCGCCGGAATTGTCTTTTTAAAAAAAAAACCAACGTCACATATAAACAATAACATCTCGGATATTTGTGTCTTATATAACTCTTTAAGTATTTTAAATACTATGATTTCGTAGACATGTATTATAAACGTTATAATACACGTCGAGGTCGCATTACCGACATCCAGTATTGCTCTATTAAGTAACACCTGAAATTAATTTACTTCATAGCATTGTATGTTCTAGCAGTTAAGAGTGGCATTTGTCTACAAATAAAAAAACTAAAACAATTCATTCCATTTATTAAAGAAATAAAAGTTTATTATAGACCAATTTTAAATTATAGATACTTTCAATGATAGGTTTTGAATAAATTAATCGACTTTCTGTTTCCGGTCAACTGCATTCCAAAACTTAAATTTTTGCTGTTTTGTTTTGAAAGCAATTATGATACATAATTACATTAACATCATACCATACATATATTGCCGATAAGGAAAGCGCTCATACTTATTTTTTTATCGATTTTATTAAGATTAAGGGCAATGATCTTGCCATTACGGATAGACTTGACCCTCACATATCTCAAGGCAAGCCAGAGAGTGACCTGAACCAGGAACCCAACCACATCTGGGTCCGTCTTAGCATTTCCTCCCTAAAAGAGACCATACAGACATAAAGACACCAGGCATACTATTATACGATTGGTCACCTGCCCTTTAAAATTTAACCTTAACGCCTTTTAATTAACTCTCCCCGATTATAATAGCCCAGTAAGGTGGGAAAAAGCTACAGAAAAGGCTTGTACGATGTGTAGTGCGGAAATAGGTACAGCCAGGCACTTACTGGCAGGTTCTAAGGCGCTATTACACCGGGGTCATTATTCACGTCGCCATGATAGGGTATTACAAATCATTCACGGAGCTATAAGTTTATCACTGGCGAGAGCAAAAAACGGAATAACAACAAACATAAGAACTAACATCGAGTTGGTAAAGGAAGGCTCAACAAAAAACACTTCACAAAAGCCGTACTCAATTATAAATAAAGCCAGTGACAGGACATTAGTAGTGGACACGTATGAAATTCATTACAGACTACCGAAGGATATCTGTGCCTCGGCATATTTCTTTATGCAATGTCAATGTAAGCGTGTGGTACTAGTAGAACTCACGGTGTCGTGGGAAACGAACCTCCCTCAAGACCATGCTTTAAAAAGAAACAAGTATTTTGACTTAACCATCGAAATAACTAAAAATGGTTATTTCGTTGCGTAGTATGCTGTAGAAGTGGGTGCAAGGAGTATACCAGCTAAATCCCACTATAACCTGCTTAAAGACCTTGGATTGCCAAGAGCTTAGGTAAGCTCTTTTCTTGAACGAATATCCAGAGCGGCATTGCAAGGCTACAATTCAAATATAGTTAGGTAGAGGGGGTAACACAGCAGAAAGTGGAGGTGAACGCTGACGCGTCACACCGAGCACTCCCTAAACCTATTCCTGGGTCGCAATTCATAAGCGCTGTCGGAGTCGCATGTGTTGCCCCCATGTGTCACGCGATGGACTCGGCACCCGCACAGGGAATCCATGGAACGCTTAGAAATAGGTCTCATACATGTACAAACGTATATAGTAGTGTAACGAATATAGTATGTCATAAGTCTAGATCATGCGTGGGTAACGACACCGGGGTTGACGTGCAGATCAACGCGGTACTATTGAGATATGGCGGTAGGAGCGTCATACACGTGACCCAGAGTACGGGTAAGAATAGGCCAGCAGAGAAGCCGCAGGACGGAAGTGACGACAACTGCAAGAGCGTATGACACTATGACTGGTAGGTGCGGTGGCACCACTAGTTAACCAGAAGCGCACGGAGCGAATAACACTAACGTGGATTTCTTTGAAAAGGTTTTTTTTTGTATTTCCAGACGAATAAATTCACTTTGTTCCGTGTGGTGACGGATTAAGAATACAGAGTGTCACCAACCCTATTCATCCCGTGGGTATGAGGCGGCTAAGCGGGCAAACTTCGCAGGACAACAGCACTGCAAAGAGAAGGAAAACTTGACACAAACCCTATACCAACCCGTCTGGCCAGCGTGGTATAGTAGGCCAAAACCTCCTTTTTAAGGACAGAAGCAGTGGACTATTAAAAGCTGTTGATGATGATGATGAAGTCCACTTTAAGCCGTAAATGGTTACATAATAAGTTTGACCAAATTTGTTTTCTTTACAGTGAACAGAACAATGTCAGGTGTCGGTAACCCAACCTAGGCATGTAATGCTAACCCTAATATTTTAATGTGAAAGTGAGTTTGTGTTCGTGCTTGTTACGCTCTCACACTTTAACTATTCAACCGATTATTAGAGAATTAACAGATGCATTACAGAACAGGACTCATGATACCTTTCATTGAGAAAAAAAACTGCTTCCAAGGAACGGTAGCGAGTAACCAAAATATACTCGTATTATGTATCTAATATATTTCATAATATGTATCTAAAGCATACATATCTAATTTATTTTGGATCATATTAAAGGAATAATTTGCAACAGAAAACTAAAATCGGATGACTTGACTTTGACTATTTAAAGAATAAATCCATTTATCTTTTTTTCACACCACAGTGTACCTTCCTGTTCAATCGAAAAAAGTCTAATTATGTTATCGAATAAACCGAAAGTACTAAAAAGTCTGCAACATCTGAAAAAGCAATATCTTGTAAAAAGATGATCAGTTGACATTGGGCTAACGCAATCATCATCATCATCATCAGCCTATCGCAGTCCACTGCTGGACATAGGCCTCTCCCATTGCAAGCCACTTAGATCGATTTTGGGCTTCTCTAATGCAATAGCTTATATAAATAACTTATTGATCGACTCAAAAGCGTAGTTTTGACTTTAAAGTTTTGTTTCTTTCCACTTTAAATATTTTTTATTCTATTATTTCATCAACCTGAACCGCCGTCCACTACTGAACAAAGGCCTCAATCCTCCTCCTTATATGTAAAAATTTTAATCCGGTTTTGTTGAACATATAAGATTCAACAAAAACCTGACTAAAATTTTAGTAGTTCTAGAAGTTTATATTCCTATTCATATAACTGATTTTAATCAACATATTTTAAACCAAAATAATTATTCTGCGTTATAAATAAGTTACTGAATTACATTGGACGTGTATATTACACGACCATACCGACAATTTTCAAGGATAAATAAATTATTAACAGTAAGCAATGTGTTATTATAAAAGTAAATTAAAGTTTTTATTTTAATTTGTTTGTAGTATACATAAAATTCTTTCTTAGTTAGAAAAAAACAGTTCCTGTTCTTTAGTCATGTTAAGCTACGTATCCTTAATGGTTTATGGTCTTCACTTAAAAGAAAGTTGAAAACTATCTACTACCAAATATCAGAGATGGCTAGTACTCTCTTATAAGTGGCAGGAGATGCTCAGAGGTGGACCTCCGCAGTGGTCAGATAGTTATTATATGTAGATGAAACCCTTTTAGGCACAATAGAGTCCTAGAAATAATTACCTATAGCCTGTTTTTTTTATCTCTGAGGGTTGCTAGTTTGTTGCCATTCTTAAATAGGGATGTGCCACTATCGGAAAATGACGTTAATAAAATAAAGTTATCTTTTTTATGACAAAAAATCCTGAATAAAAGTGTCCATACGTATTTAAAATGTAATTATACAAAATCACATCAACAGCCTCTAATAGTCCACTACGTCACATAGGAGAAGCCTTCTTAGAAATGAGGTTTTGGCCTAGTATACCACGCTGGTTGGTATAGGGTTTGTGTCAAGTGTTCCTTTTCTTTGCAGTGTTGTTGTCCTGCCTAGTTTAGTCTCTTAATCGGCTATTACGACACCCACGGTATGAATAGGGGTGGTGATACTCCGTATTCTAAATCCGTCACCACACGGTCCAATTAATACGTCCAATTAATAAGGCATATCCATTTATATATAATATGAATCATATTTTTTAATTACTTTATTAATCATAAAGGTCCATCATTCTGTAACTCATAGTATACTATAGCACTACTCTCTTACATGAACCTTTATGATCACTAATATTCTGAAAAATATTCTGAAACATCAGACTGGCCACCTACTTCTATATTAATGTTATCGGTAATGTCGTCGGCAATATGGACCTGATGACACATATGTCATCTTCAGTTTTACTTTGTTTTTCTTTTAATGGACAACTCCCACCCTAGGAATATTTACCCGACCAAATGGCGTAGTGGTTTGTGTAACGGACTGCTACTCCAAAGGTCGCGGGTTCGATGCCCGCTCAAGCCAAACATTTGTGGCATGAACATTTAATGTTTGATTTGGTTTGGGTGTTTCTATGTATCACATCACATCACATCAACAGCCTTTAATAGTCCACTGCTGGACATAGGCCTCTCCTTAGAAAGAAGGTTTTGGCCTACTATACCACGCTGGCCAGACGGGTTGGTATAGGGTTTGTTTCAAGTTTTCCTTCCTTCCACACGTTAAAAAAAACCTTCTCGGTCCTTGTACCGTCCTTGATCCTCGACAGGAGGTGGCTCTTCGACGAGCACTTCCACACGATGCAGCACACTCGCAACCCTCCGCACTCGGGGGACAACTTGAAATGTCTATTGTTGGGAAGTACCAACCCTCTAACGATTTTTTTTTGTAGATATACTAGTGTATATTGTACGAACTTTTATCCTCCCGCGTGTATGTCGGCTGTCGCGGTAAAAAATAGCCTATGTTACTTGCTGATAATGTAACTTTCAATTGGTAAAAGAATTTTTAACATCGGTTTGATGTGTTAGGCGACTAAGTTTAGCAAACAAACAAACTGACTCCCGCTCCAGCTCGTTCCTGTTGCAAAGAATGTGCGCATGCGCATCATTTGCGCATTAGCAACGGGAGCGATGCGGAGTCGGTTATATGATTTCACTTGAATTTTATGTATTCATGGATATAGTATTATTATGATAAATTATGAATGTCCAACAAACAAATATTAATGGATAATATAATGTTTAAATTATTTCTTTCTATCTTCTTTCTTTCTAAATAAAAAAAAAACAAACAAACTCACTTTCACACATACAATATAAGTATGGATTATTATTACACATTTCGTTTTTATTTTACTTTAATTGTTTAAATTTCAGATTAATTAATAGTTTCAAAATTCTAAGTAAGTGTAAAAGGAATAAAATAAAAAGTGTTTGATAAATGTACTTTTGAAATTAAAATCACAAGGATGTTTTGGCAATCTTTACAATTTTTTTTGTGTAACTGTGAACTCTGCGTAGGTAGAGTAAAACCTTTGCCATCATTCAAGACACTTATGGTTGTTTTTCCTAGGGTCAAGGATAGGCCTGAATTCAGTGAATCTCAATTTCGATAACTCCTTTAAGTAACCATCACCATTAGAATAGTTCTTGAGATTGATTCTAACTAAAAAAAATAACAATTATCATTGTTACCTTCTGTTTTAAATAAAATAACATAATGGCTCCAGAAGTAATGTAGATGAAGAAGTGGCTCGACCCATTCTATTTTAATAGGCTCACCAACTTGTTTGCTGCGTGTTGCAGGTTTTTCTAAGGAAGAAAACGTCAAGGTATATTAAATGTTTAAAAAAAGAGTATTAATTCCACAGCCATTTAATTTGCTAGTTTTACGAAATAAATCTCACCACGTAATCAGTAACACATATTAAGAGTAACTATTGTGTAACTTACTACTTAATTATATTCATACCTCAAATCCAGCACTAAAATTATTTAATTAAATCTCCGAAATTTATTTTCAATCATAAATTTACAAATTAACGCTCGTCAAATGGATTGTTAAGCATGTTAATTGCTAGTGAATCATAGTAGTTTATCTTAGTTGTAAACAAATATATGATCATTCTATACTTTATCATATGATATAGCAATCACCGATAGTTCTCCTGTCATACGATATGACCGTCATGTATACACGTCGAGGTCGCATTACAATATCTAATATTTTTCTATCCATCAACACTGAAACTAATTTACTTTTTAATTACCTTCGTGCGCTTAGTATAAATACTGACGAATTGTAGTCAAATTTATCAGTCAACCGTCTACGGTTTAAAGTAAACTTGTTCATCAGAAAAAACACAGACCACGTTCAAAATGAAATCGATGGTGGTGTTCTTCGCTCTTTGCGCTGTGGCGTGCGGTTCCCTGGTGGCACAGCCCCCACACCTACCTGCCATCGTGTTGGACCCCCGCGGTCGCCCACTCGACACCGCTGAGGTTATCAACTCTCGTGCTCTTCATCTACAAGCTAAAGCTCTTGAGGGTGGCTACGGACACGGTGCTGTCATCGCACCCTACGCCCTAACTTCGGCCTACGGCTACAACGCTCCTCTGCTGGCTCACGCCGGCCTTGGCCACGCTGGCCTTGGCTACGCTGGTAACGGCCACTACCTGTACAAGCGCTCCTTGGGACACTACGCTGCACCAGCCGCCGCTGTATCTCACCAATCCCGTGTAGATGTAATCTCCAGACCCGCTGTGGTGTCACATGCCGTGGCGCCTCTGGTGTCACATGCCGTGGCGCCTGTGGTATCTCACGCTCTCCCAGCTGCCGTCTCTCATCAGTCCCGCGTTGACGTACACAGCAGCCCAGCCATCATCGCCCACTCCGCTATTGCCCCCGCTGCCGTTGTTCCCGTAGCTCAGCATGGTGTTTTAGCCAACATCAACCATGCCGCTGTCGCTCCTATTGGCTACGCCGCCCCTTACAACTACGGCCATGGCTACTACAACTCTGCCCCCTTGATCCAAGCCTGGTAAAGAGCGAAACTGATGAACAACCAAGACTATCTATATGAACTGATGTAAAATATATATAAATACCTATAAAACGTTTTTTAATACTTATATATTCAAACCAAACTAATTTTTCAACCAGAATTGCCATAGACTTCTTCAAAGTAATTTAAATAATTATATAAATGAAAGTAGGTATACTATTGTGCCTACTCCTACCGTCACTTCCGAATTGGAACTCCTAAGTTTCCAAATTGACCAATCACATTTATGTACTTATTTACCAATCACATTATATTTATATCTTAAGAAATGCGTTGTAATATTGAAATCATTCAAATATTTAATGCACACTGCAATGGTACCAGTGTACCATGTATAAGTATGTCGTAGAGTATGGCACTGCCACTAAATATGCATCAAAGAAGTTATTGCATATCACGTTATTTGTAAAAAAATATACGATCAAAAACATTTAAAAAAACCTTTAAAGTAGCAACTCGGTTTATGTACCACAAAAAATTGTAAACACAACGTTTCATGGTGACCATTTCAACATCAGGATTCTTCGATTTCTTTGTTAAGTAACTAGGTCATGTCAATATAACAAAATACATAAGATATACTTATCCGAGACATAATTATCCGTGAGGTTACGGATTAAGAATACGGAGTGTCACCACCCTTATTTATCCCGTGGGTGTCGTAAGAGCCGACTAAGGGAGCAAAGTACTCAGGACAACAGCTTTGCAAAGAGAAAGAAAACTTGAAACTTTTTACGTGTGGAAACCCCCTCGGGTTGTTACCCCACCGCGATTTGCGGCAGGGTGATGTGTCGGAATCCTATCGACTAAAACCACACGGTGTGCCACTCTGCACCTAAAAATAGGAGGGATCCGGGCACTGCTATTATTAAGACATCCTGACCCCTCCTGGCGCCTGCACGCAAAGCGCGGGCACCGCCTTCGGGTGAATTCTCTATTTAGGCGACGTATGGCACACGCGGACCGAGTGCAGGCAGCCGGGACGGCCAGCGAGCTATAGTGGCTCGGCGAGCGGCCTCACGCCACTCGTGTACATCTTCGGGCGGGGAACCGACTGCCACTACCCGCCCAGAAATTAGCTGTCCGCCGATATACTTCGGCCAGCACTTCCGCCTCCGAATCCCACCAGGGAGTTCCAACCAACCCGCATGCCGCCTCCGTTGAAACGGTGCGGTAACCACGTATGGCTCTAACCGCCAATATCCTCTGAGGGCGCCATAGGCGCGCCCTATATAGGGCGTTTAGAGCCGCCGCCCACAAAGGTGCACCGTACAGTGCCATTGACCGAACAAGCCCCGTGTACAGCCGTCTTGACATAAATTCTATACCAATCCATCTGACCAGCGTGGTATCGCAGGCCAAAACCTCCTTTCCTTTCAAAGGAGAGGCCAATGTCTAGCAGTTGACTAGTAAATCCATTTGATGATGATGACATAAGAATTATTTACTACACACAAGTGTACAAACCACTAATAAATATAACCCTTATGCAGTAGAAATACATTTTTTTATTATTACCACGTGCAATAATGCCGGTTCGATCTTAGTCACGGAAAACCGATTTTAGACAAGTCTTTTTTTGCTTATCACCGAGTGAGGGAGAATACCGTGAGAATAGACGTTACCACTGAGCCACGAGCCCCTTTGCGCTTCTGCCGATAACCATACATATTTCTACAAACATACATTTTATACACAAATTACAACCATTCACAGAACAAATGATCGTATTCTTCTCACAATTATTTATTCTGGGTAGGAACCGAACCCACAACCTGTGGTATAGCAGTCAGGATCCCTAATCGCTACATCAACAATGAATAATCCAGGCTAGTCAATAATATAATGTAAGTTTTTATTGCGTATATATTGTTATTGCAAACAGTCTAGCTATATATGTCCCAGACATTATAACTGTGTTAGGAATCTACAGATTGCCATCATTTAAAAATATAGATCGTTGTGTTAACTTTTTGCACAATGCTAGGAAAATTTTAAATAAAAAGCCATGCACTATGTTTACTGGCGATATCAATATAAATATATCCTATTTAGACGGCAACGATATAACAACATACCTTTGCGCTATGGCTGAGCTAGGCCTAGTGTCAGCTATAAATAAGCCCACTCGATATGATTCATGCTTTGATCACGTATTCTTTAAGGGAGAGGTGGATGTGGAGACTATAGTCTGCTCTTCAGCAATATCTGACCACGACCTTGTCGTTACTGGTTTAACAGCCACGGCCACAACATCAACATCTCCTACAAATGCCACCTTAACTAAGACTCCATTTCAGAAAAACCCAGCAATGTAGACTGGTCTAAGATAATGAAGATACAGAATGTGGCTGACCAAACAGAACATTTTATGAGTATTATTAACAATATAATCAAAGACAACACTAAATTAATTAGAATAAGTCGCTCAAAGATAATTCTTAAGCCGTGGATGACGGAAGGGTTGCTAAGATGCTCACGTGTTCGTGATAAATTACACCTAGAGGCTAAACAAATGCCAAGAAACGAAGTCAAATCAGTGATATATCTCAGGTATAGAATTTTTTATAACTCTCTAATTCGTAAAATACGAAATGAATATGAATGTACATTGCTGAAAAACTCGAAAAGTCAACCACGACAACTCTGGCAGACTATTAATAAAATCTCGCATAGAAAAGTAGTAACGAAATCACCCGCCACAGATCTAATAAATTTAAATTCCTGCCCGCAAGACTCATTAAATCTCTGTAATGAATATTTTACATCGGTAGGACAAAAACAGGCTAGCGATATCTTAAACAATCTAAATACAACACAATCACAAGCATCATTTCCTTCAAACTCATTCTTCTTCGAACCAACTGATAATACAGAAATAGAACACATAATTATGAATCTAAAGAATGACAGTGCCCCAGAACCAGATGGAGTTACTAAACGACTCATAAAAAAAGTCAAGAATTATATAGTGGAACCGCTAACCTTCCGGTTGATAAACTTTGGTTAATAACGCTACATTATTAACCAAAGTTTATCAACCGGAATCGTTCCTCAAGAATGAAAGACAGTTTTTGTTGTACCTATACATAAGGGAGGAGAAACCAATTTGGCTAACAATTATAGACCAATTTCCTTGCTCTCTGTCTTAGCTAAGATAGTAGAAAGAGTAGTCAACAAGCGTGTAGTTAAGTACATTGAGAAGAACAATATTTTATCAGAAAGTCAGTTCGGTTTTCGGAAAGGAAGGTCCACTGAAGACGCTTGTAAATTTATTTACAAATGAAATTGTTACAAATCTAGACAATGGCCTTGCATGTATCGGAATCTTCTTAGATCTCGCAAAGGCCTTTGATATTGTGGCAATTCCAATCTTACTCAAGAGATTGGAAGGCATTGGAATAAGTTGAACCGCGCTAACCTGGTTCCCAAGTTACATGACGGAAAGGAAACAATATTTGAAGGTGGACTCCTTGCACAGTACCTTGCAGGCAACTTCTTTTGGAGTTCCTCAAGGGAGTGTGTTAGGCCCAACTCTATTTCTTCTGTATATAAATAACCTGACAACCTTACCACTTAGAAATGCAAAGATGATCTGCAACGCGGATGACACAGCAACAATATTTCATGATTCCACCTAGGCCAACTGTTTTGCCACGGCAGAACAAGGTATGGCAAATGGCTTTACAATAATTTATTAACTTCAAATACTAGCAAAACCAAATATTTATGCTACCACAAAACTGCAGCTTCTTCTCCAGCCTTAAGCCCAAACATTCCAATTCACACATGTAATTTTTATCAGACTATTTGTAATTGTAATAAAATACAAAGGACATGAAGCATTAAATATCTAGGAGTAATTCTAGATGATAGACTCCCTTACAAAGACCACATCGTGGCAACTGCTGCTAAAGCAAGGAACCTAATTTACGTTGTAAGACAACTTAGAAATGTTGCTGATTTACATTTATTAAAAACGATATATGTACATATCATTGTGTCAATCCATCGTGACTTACTGTTTAAATATCTGGGGAGGCTCAGCTGCAACACACTTATCACACATTATCTTAGAAAGAGCTCAGAGATCAATTTTAAAAGTTATGTTGAATAAACCGTTGAGATTCCCACTCTATAAAGAAGCCGAAGTATTGAATATAAGACGATTGTACATATTTCAAGCCATCATTTCCACACATAAAAACGTATTGTAATCAGGGGCGTTTAGCCCCTGATTACAATAAAATGCTCAGGCAAAGAATTTTCAAAGTCCCTGTTCCTAGAAACAAATCATCCTTTGCAAACCGCTTTCAAAAGTTCTTGTTTCCATTTATTTACAACAAGGTTGTCAATAGATATAATTTCAAACAGGATACAATACGGAAGAAATATCAATAAAATCATGAGCTGTCTTAACTATAAAGAAACCGAACGCTTGCTAAAAATCTCAAAATAAGAATGAAAACTGACAGACAGACGAATACACATACTTAGACATGTACACATAAACACACACACACAGGCTCACAAACTATCACACACACACACACTCAATTAAATAAGTATAGATTGTAGTAAACTGCGATCTCTTTCTAATGTTTCATGTGAGATTTATAAAAGATTCTAATATTATTGCTACTGTCCAAATGTAAAATCGTTTTTGTATTGATAGCCTTGATACAGGCTAAGCCTAGTGTGGCTATCATTGTTGAACAAATTATGTAAATCTTTACTTTCAATAAATTTATTATCATTATTATTAAATACTTACATTTATTTAAATAATTTACTATATTTAAAAACAGTATAAATTACTTTTATTAATACTATAATACGAATATAATACTATAGTTATTAAATACATTATTTAAAATAGTAGTGTGTTCTTTCTTACTCAGAGACAGAACATTCGAATTTAAACATAACTAATCCAATAAAAAAAGACTAAAGTTGGTTGACAAAAACGACATAAACATACTTAATTAACGTCTATACGAGTACATACAAAAATATCATATGAAATTTAAGAACCTCCTCATTTGTTAAGAAGAATTTAAAGTAAAAACTAACATTGACTAATATAAATATTTTAGCCTTAGATCAAGTCATCACTATCTACAAAATAGTGCCTTACCGGATGCAATGACTTTAATTGTTGAGGAGTTCTCCAATTTCCATCATCATTGAAACAGCCGTCTTAATAAATCGGGTATAGGTACCGGCAACGATCTTGCGTTGACCTTGATTTGATTTTGGGGTCCCTTTTGACGTATGGGGGAGGGGGGGAATTAAACCATAACGTCAGTCAGAGTTTGGCTTATCGATATTTTCGCTGCTCTTGATTCGCTTTCTTGTAATTAAGTACTACGAGTACACTTCCGAGCAAGTTAATATGGTCTTTCTTTTTTTATTAATAATTTAATCATTTTAATTTTCGCTATTTAATTTTATGGTAGTTAAAAATTGAGATTTTTATGCGATTGTATTAGATAGCGTAATGTATTCTCTAATATGTACCTATAACACAATACGATGATGAAGAAATGGCCACCGTACCAGTACCATCTTCAAAAAGAAAGCGATTTCTTTTTTTATTTAAATAAAAACCTTTTGGCTCTTACCATAGATTCAATAGACAGTTACGTTTACTACGCAACTTCTTATGATTTTGATCTAGTTTGATTCTATTTTAAGTAAGAAAAAATAAATAGTAATAAATGGGTGTGCATTTTATTTTGCCATAAGTGCACGATGCGCAAAGCGATCCCACTCTACCGCCAAGCGCTCAAGGTCCGTGCCGGTAACTATATCTCAGACAAAATTTCTTTTTTTTTTGACATCTCATCAAATGTGTAATAAAAATTATATGATTTGATTAAAATAGATAATCGTTTCATTTCTCGTTATCTGCCTTTTATACTTTAATTTTACAAACTCGCTAGATATTGCTTCGAAGTGTCATTGTTTAGTTTAAAGCTTATTTTGCAAGTTCATGTTTCCCGAAGAAAGTTAAGGATCGAGGAAATTGCATGTACATGGTAGTTTATTCAGACAGAAAAATAGGGTGATACGACATACAAAACAACAATCTTATGTATAAATTATATTTATTGATGTCTATTCATTTTATTACAACAGTATTAAAACGAAAACTACAAACAAGTTCGTGAAATCGCAGTTTCGCTTCACCAGTGGGCGGCTTTCAGAGCCAGGGGCGCGGTCCAGACGGCGGAGTGTGCAATAGGAGCATAGTGTGACACAATGGGAGAAGCGTACACGGCAGGTGCTGAGTATACGGCAGGTGTTATGTGAGTTGAGACCACAGCAGGCTTAGAAATAACATCAACACGAGATTGGTGGGATACTGCAGAGGGCACAGTGTGAACGACAGGGGCCAGGAAGTGAGCTAAAGAACGCTTCTTTAAAAGATGGGCGTAACCATGACCGGAATGAGCCCCGTAAGCAGGAGCAACCCACGCAGAATGACCAGAGTACAGGGCCGCATGACCAATAGAAGCCACACTAGCGTGGGAAACTATGGCAGGGCTGGTACGCACATCAACGCGGGACTGATGTGAGACAGCAGCAGGTGCCACAGCGATGATAGGAGCAGCGTGATTTAGAACAGGAGCGGTGACGGCGTGCGATACTACTGCGGGACTGGAAATCACATCCAAGCGGGATTGGTGGGACACAGCAGCGGGGGCGGCAATCACAGCAGGAGCAGCATAGGCAAAGTGGCCCAATGATCGTTTGTGCAGGTAGTGACCATGGCCGGCGTATCCAAGTCCGGAGTAGGCTAGCAGAGGTGACGCATGCGCTACGACAGGTGCAGCATGGGTTGCAATAGTTGCAATAGACGGACTGGAGATAACATCCACGCGGGATTGATGGGACACGGCGGCAGGGGCAGTGAAAATTGCGGGAGCAATGGCGACTGAGTGAGCAAGAGGTGCGACGACAGCAGCGTGTCCATTGTGTTCATCCAGGGCTTTGGCCTGCAGGTGCAGAGAGCGCGCGTTTATCACCTCAGCAGTATCCAAAGGACGACCGTGCGGGTCCAACACTATTGCAGGTTGATGCAGTGGTTGAGCTAGCGGCACCAAGGAACCGCAAGCCACAGAGGCGAGAGCGAATAACACCACCAGCGTATTCATTATTAACGTGGTCTGTGTTGAGAGATTCGACGAAACACAAGATCACTTCAAACCGTGTATCGGCTGACTGATACTTTTCCTCCGTCATGAACTCTTTTATACCATCCAAAGGTCAAATTTAAAACATATTGACTTCATAATTTCTCAGATTTAAGATTAAATTAGCTAGTGAACAGCAATGTCAAGTGTAATTACGAAAGTAATCAGCCTTGTGTTAAAGCACCTTTTTCGGTGTACTTATTAACTCACATTTCCGTCACGGTAAACGCGTATTGAGAATCATAGCGGTCATAAATATATTATTGCTAAAATATTTTATTGTTTATAGTTAAAAATATATATAACTACTTCCTATTCTTTATTAAACAGACGCGGTACAACTTGTTTGCTTGATCTACCTCATTAGCCTCCGTTAAAGCATGACCAAAAGTTTATAAAAAGCTAAAAATCACTAATGATTTTAATGATATTCCAATGATAGCTCTGGCAGCTAGTAAACGTAAAACGTAAATAAATATAAATTTGTGATAAGTTGAATTTTTTAGACACCCAAGATTTTTTCTTTTATGAACGAAATTCCTTATCCCGCCCTACACGCTCTAAGGGGATAAGAACGATACCGAAAAATGTATGACCAAATTTTTTTTCCGACACTTCCTTGCGGAACTTCGTTTCGCCAACGGTCGGCGGACTCCTTACGCCTTTTTTGTACATTATTGTTTCTCTTCATACTCTTATTGTATATAATATGTACATTACGCTAATGATACGTCAATACTTTGATGTAGATTTATTATTATTGCTGTAGAGACTAAGGTTTTCTAATAGTGCTAATCGCTAGACATAGTGTCAACCTATACTCAATTTTTTTCTTGATAATTTAATTTAACCTTTCTTTTTTTTTTTTTTCCGTGCGGAAATCATCTCGGATACCACCTGTCGGTGGCATGTCGGACTCGAACCGACTAAAACCGCACGCCTTCGCCGGGTACTAATAGCCGGGGAACCAGGTATACCCTAGAAAGGAAGTCCCTGGTGCCCCGACATACCTCGGGTCATCTACAGACGAGTAGACGACCCCCCCACGTGTGGGAACCCCATGTTCCCTGTGCTCCCTGGAAGAGAGCGCGCTTCGCAACGCGCTCGCCGCCACCCCGGCCTGCTTCTGCTAGGGTGACAGATGGCCTCACCTGTCACCCCCAGGCCTGCGCTTATGGAGGACGGAGGTCGTTCTGCGACCTCCGGCGCCTGAGTCGCCTGCGCTGCCTGGCCCGTGCCTGGGCCTGGCGGGCCGGGAGAGTTCTAAACCTCTCCCGGTCCCGCTCCGCCGTCTCCTTCGCGAGCATAACTTGCTCGCAGAAGGAGACGGCAGAGTTAAACGCACTCTCGCTCCGCACGATAGCCGCAATCAGGCTATCGAGCGAGAGAACTCCCACTCCGATGGCCGCCACGAGGTATCGCCTCTGCTCAACCCACGCCGGGCACTCTGCCAGCGTGTGGAGAGCCGTGTCCACGGTCTGGCCATCGCAGTGGTGGCACTCAGGCGTTGGCTCCTTGCGGATCAGACACAGGTGATCTCCGAAACATCCCTTCCCAGTGATCACCTGCGTCAATCGGTATGAGAGGGTCCCGTGACGCCTCTCGAGCCAATCCTCCATAACGGGTCTTACCGCCACAATGACGGCGTGCCCAAATTTAATTTAACCTAAATAATGAAAGATTTTTCCAAATCGGTTATATAATAATGTAGTTCATATTGTCAAAGATCACTACTAAGGTTCATAAATACTCTTTACATAACTAAATGATCTCATAGTTATCAATATATATATACAGTAGGTGGCCAAATTATTAGGGACAGTATCGAAATTTTTGAATTTCCTAGTTTAATTGGATTTCTGTAACAAACGATTAGTTGTAGGTCTCTTATATATTTTTTCTTTGTATCTGTATTCTATAAGGATCACAAAAACTACAAAAAAATATACAAAACTGATTTATATTCTTCGTATGAGTATTATCAATATTGCTAAAAATAAATAAAATATTTTTTTATATTTAGTGATGCCACCCTTTGCTGCAATAAGAGCTTCTATGCGTCGGGGCATGCTCTCAATACATTTTTTTGCATTTTCCTGGAGTTTGGAGTTGTGATACCATTCTCTGATGAGAGTTTCAATCAATTGTCGCTTAGTGGTAATCACTTCTTTTGCGATCGCCCGTTTGGTGAGTTCCCACATGTTTTCTATTGGATTCATGTCAGGTGAATTCCCTGGCAAAGGCAAAACAGAGACATTTTTTTCAGCCAAAAATGCAGTTACACTTCTGGCTTTGTGGCACGGTGCTGAGTCATGCATAAAAATGTATTCGTCATCATCAGGGAACCATTCATTGAACTGCGGCAATAATCGCGTTTCTAGTACTCTCTTGTATTGGTCTTGTTTCATAGTCCCTTCCACAATGTATAGGCGTCCCATGCCTTTGGCTAAGATGACAGACCACACCATGACACTAACCAGGTGTTTAACCTGCTCTACAAGGCAATCAGCGTGAAATTTCTCACCAGGACGTCGTCTTATAAAATAACTTTTGTCAACCAAAATTTGGAAGGTAGATTCGTCGGAAAACACACCTGTAATTGATAGAATGAATAGTAGAATAAATAAATAAATTGTTATTGACCAATTGCATTATACAAAATAGTTACACTTACTCGACTCCAGTCTGCAATAGTCATAGATCGATGTTGCCTAGCCCATTGGAGTCGTTTCTTTTTCATACTACCGGTTAGGCGTGGTTTTTTGGCAGGCCGCACTCCCATGAGATGCTTTTCGACCAACCGCCTCCGCATTGTCCTCTCTGAAATCTTTATGCCCTCTTCGTTTATCATAGTTGTTAAACGAGCAACGCCCTTTTTACGGTTTTCGAGGCAGATGTTCCTGATTTTTCAATCGGTACGAGCTGTTGTAATCCTTTTCCTGCCACATTTGCCAGCACGATTTGCTTCAAGAGGCTTTTTATTGTCAATTTTTATTTTTATTCGATTGACGACAGACTTTGAAACCCCAGAAATAGCTGCTATGTCTCTCTGAGAATGTGTGGAGTGCAGTAACAACGTTTGTATCTCTCTACATTTTCTTGGAGACGTGTCCAAAGTCCTACCCATCCTAAAAAGCTTATAATTTTGGGTTAACGTGTTGAACCATTAATAAAATGTAAACTCATAGACAAAACGTAGCAAAACTATTCTTATACGGAGCATTACTTACCTTTTGATTAATTAAGACACAAAAGTCAGTTAAAACTAATGAAAAAATAATACCTAGACAATACAACAATAATACCGCAAACCGCGCTTTTTACGGGCAAAGAAGAAACGTCACACAATTAATAAAAAACGCACGTATTTTGTGTTGCCATTTGACAAAAACAATAATAATGATACCAGTAAATATATCAGATACAATAACCGCTTAAAAACAACATCATTTATTCAAAAAAATATAATAAACTATAAATTACATAAATACGAGCACTGTCCCTATTAATTTGGCCACCTATGGTACATGTATTTATATATATATATATTATGATATATTGTATGTATGCCTATAGTTATATATTTATTTTTACACTACTCTAGCTTTAATACACCTAGTCTACCCATTGTTTATATTCATCTACTTTCGATTTGTTCATTCAAAGGTTACCTGTAAGAGATTGCTTTTAGCAATAAGGTCGCCCATTGTACATATTCATCTGTAATATTTTTTAAACCAAAAACATTTTCTTGTAAAATGTTGCCAAGACGAGATTATGTGGTTCACACTGTCGAAAAGTTATAAGATCTGATGTAGAGCCAAACTTGTAACTCTACACGACGTAATTCAACAAGCCCTAATTTCACAAGCTCTACATCTTAGTCAAAAAATGTGTCGAAAATTTGTTCATATTTTTCTTTCTTTTTTTGGGTGTAGGTAATTCTTGCACATCAGAGCTGCCTTTTTTCAGAACCCACTCTCTATCTTTGCCTTTTATTTTGTTGATTTAATCTTTGTAATAATTGATAGATCAGTGCAATATTTAGACATTATCTGAATCTGATTAATAATAGTAATAATGATTTATGAATACCTGTAATTAATTATGTTATTAAAAATAAACATATTCTTTAATTATTATGAATATTTACACTTTATTCATTTTGCATCATTACGTTTTAAATATAAATAACTGCACAGTTTTGAGGATAATTTATAATCTATTATCAAATTGAATCGAGACGTCCTCTCGCACCGATGGTGACGTGTACTCGTGCCCATTTGGGTTGAACCATGAAACGTTGTTTTTTATTCCTGATATTCATTTCGGGCGTAATCGGCAACAATTGTTTATGTTCGGACGGTAAGCCAACGCCGGACGGGTACACATTAGACGTGTTATTAATTTAGCCCGCTTAATTCCACATTCGCTAATGTAAAGCATGGGGAGTGATTCACAAAAAAATACTGAATTATATAATATGTATTTATTATTTATAACAAGGAGTCCCTATTATAGAAAATTTCAGACCTCTATCATCAAAATTTGCGAGTCTGATTCAAATTTCCATCCCCAAGTTTAAGGGGTCGGGGAGGAAAAATCCAAGTTTTATATTTTTTTGTTGTTTGTGTACTAATTAGTTTTCTCATATGTCACCATTTGTAACTATACTTCCAAATCATTACGGTTTACTGACATATGTACTTTGATATCGTCCTGCCGCAACTTTGTCACGCGTCACTCTTAACTAACTGAATCCCCGAAGGAGGAGAATGGAAGCCGTACTCCTTAAAAAAAACTCCGTAGAGTCCGCTTGTGGGGTATTCCCAAAACGAACACGTGAGTAAAACTTTGATAAATATAACTCACGTTTTCATTCCATAAAGTCTGCACTCACTAAATAAGTATTTGTTTTAGATAGGTTTTACACTTAGATACGGAACAAATCGCTTATGCTCATCACGGAATTATTGATTCTGGATGGGATTCGAACTTACAATTACAAAGTTATTTTAATAAAGCAATAAAAATTTGTTACACAATAGACAATTTGGTTTTACTAGGGATCGCTCCACAACTGATGCTAGTGTTGAGCTCATAAAAATTATATGTCATGCCTGGGAGGATGCCCACGATTGTTTAGGTATCTTTTGCGATTTATCTAAAGCTTTTGATTGTGTTGTTCATGAATCGCTGATCAGGAAATTACAGCACATTAGTATCAAAATTAATGCACTGGAACTTCTTGCTTCATATATAACTAATAGGGTTCAGAAATTCGATATTAACGGTAAGCGATCTCCGGGTTCTGTGGTAGAAATGGGCGTTCCACAAGGGTCTATTCTCGGCCCATTTTTGTTTTTAGTATACATTAAGGACTTACCGCACCTTGTCAAGGATAATCACGAGATTGTGTTGTTTGCAGATGATACATCACTGTTTTTAAGACTCAAACGCTAACTTACTAATTTCACAGACGTAAAAAAACAAAACAATAAAACGTTAAAATTTGCTTTTGAATGAAAAATAAACTAAGTGTATACGGTTTCCCATGCCAAACATCAAGCTAGTGAAAACCACTGTGATGATTAAGGATGTAGAGCTAAACCTCGTAGATACAATATTTTTAGGCTCAGCAGCGTACGCAGTAAGAAAAATTCGAGAAGTGACTGATATTGATACAGCACGACTTGTTTACTTCAGTTATTTTCATAGCATAATGTCGTACGGTATTCTACTGTGGGGGAATGCTGCCGACATTCAAACTATTTTTGTGCTGCAAAAGAGAGCGATTCGCGCAATTTATAATTTAGGCATTCGTTGTTCATTGAGGCAAAAATTTAAAGAAATAAACATAATGACAGTGGCAAATCAATAATATATATTCATAAAAACAAAGATAGATTCTTGAAAAAAAGTGATGTACATACTTTTAATACCAGAAATAGAAAACTTGTTGTACCTACCTCTAGGTTCCAAAAGATAAACAAGTCATTTCGAGGTCAATGTGTCCGATTCTATCATAAAATCCCAAATACGAGTAGTATACAAGATTTTAGTATAAACAAATTTAAATCCACAATAAAGCGTGGACTGTGTCTGAGGGCCTATTACTCAATACAGGATTACATGGAAGACAAGAGTGCTTGGGATTAATTTAGCACAGGCTATTTCGTAGTGGAAATGTGATGTGGGCTAGTGTGTCTTTTATTTAATAATCATTTTTTTTTATGTTTTACTTCACTTTCTTTTTTATTCCATCTTCTTCCTATATCTTGTTTTTTCTTCATTGCCTTTTTACTTTTTAGCCCTTAAAACGTACACACTGGTACATATCAAAACAATGTTGTGTATATTTAATGATGCCATTGTTATCTATTGATTGAATAGAGTGGCCGTGAGTTTTTTTGCCCTTTCTTCTCATGAGGCTCAACGCCTTGATCATCACAGGCACACAAGAGATTTTCTTTACGTATGAATTTAGTTAACTAAATATTTAACAAAACAGAGATTGTTGCTATTGTGTGTGTTGTGCGATTTAATTTTTTATGAAATAATGTTGTTTGAGTTTACACCTCCAAACGGAAATTAAAGACACTGAGATCAATATGTATGACATGTTGTTAGATATAATATAATCCACTTATCTCTGATGTTGCTGTCAATTGTCATAATCATAATCATAATAGTCAGGTCATAATCAGCTCAGGAGTAACGATGACTACTAACTACTTGACCAAAAGACCCAAGAAGTTTTGGAGGTAGTTTTGTAAGATAGGCAGATACAAGAACAGAAAAAGTAATACCAGTAGTATGGTTACTGAATTTAGTGCTTAACCGCTAACCATCGACGTCCATTTCTTATTTGCTAACACCTACTAATACGTAAATAATATTTGCGTACAGATTTTTTGACGTTCAGCAAGATCATGACCGGAATCAAATTTGATAACGTTTTCGATACGCCTGAAATGAATTTGAGTTTCATTAATATAATACTTGTTATATAATACTTGGAACACATGTACCGGACACGCTACCTTGTGAAGGCCATGCATAGTAATTTACATCAAACAAACATGCCGTCCAGTATTACGTTTGATACATTCAGGAAGAATGTGAACAATGACCGCAGGGCATAGTCTAATCTGAGTAGCAAATAGTTTATGAAACTATACAAGGTAAAGCCCTATGCATTACTTGGGCTCAAAAATTTTTTATTCACGGCGTTGCAGTTTTTATAATAGTTATATCGCCATTGAGATTGCAAAAGCGCGTAAGAGCAATTCTAGAGCGTCTAGTGGTTAGTGACCCTGACTGCTATGCCGGAGGTCGTGGGTTCGATTCCCACCCAAGTCAAATAATTGTGTGATGAGCACGATGATTTGTTCTGTATCTGGGTGTAATTTATTTATAATATGTATGTATTTAGAAATAAGTGTGTTCATCAGCAGTCTGTTTACCATAGCACAGGCTCTGCCTAGTTTGGAATCAGACGGCCATGTGAGAGATGATAATTTCACATTATAAAAAACGCATAATATTTTAATAAATAAATTATATAAATCGCTGTTATGAGTTATATCATCATTTCCGAATTTTTGCTTTCATCCCAACGTGGAAAAAAGTGTCATTAACTGACACAACAGTGACCTTAAGTGAACATAAGCCAGTCGTGTAACTGACAATAATATACACATAAGTAATGTACAATTCAAAATTTATATACGCTGTAAAGATAAGCTTGAGATAAAATGTAAGCATTTTACAATATTACATTTATATATATAACATTTACATTTTGTATTCAATTACATGTAGATAATTTCATTTGAGTAAGTATGTTGTTCTTTAAATTATTTTAAAGCCTAGTTTTTACTAGGACACATTTGTCATGTGACCTAGTATCCAAATTTAAAAGCCAAATGTACACGACATGTACGGAATACGTCAAAAATCCTCTGCTAGCGTCGACTAACAGGACCTTCAATGTCCATTGTCACTTGACGCTTTGGATTAATATTAATACGAACGTATGTCAATTTGTGTTCCGCGATAGCCACAGCACGAACTCGTCAATGACGACTGTCTAGTGCGGAAACATGTCCAACGACATTATCTCCTCATAGTAAATACATGGCTTTAACTACACTGAATGTACTATGAATCTTAACACTGTGTTTTTAAAATAACTATTATCGCATCATTTTGTTAATTTTCTTCGAACTTCATAGAACTTAATTTATTTAAGTTGCTGTTGTGGTACGCGGTTAGTTTTACGTTAAGTGATGACAAACCAAATAAGACGTATAAACGAAATTGATCAGGTATCTGACATGCAGATGTAGGGTTCCATAGTCTAAGTTGTTGGTGCGAATAATATATACAACTTTGCCAAATTACAGCCTGTCGTCGGACGAATAGACAGAACGAACAGATTGATCGTCGTATATTCATTTAAGTACTTCCTATATGTCTTACGAGGTTTCGCAATAAGCACATAAAAAGCTCTACTCCTATTTAAACATTAACTTATCATTATTTTACCATAGTGGCTTATTGTAGTGGATATTAGAGGCCTAACATAACATGTAATTTTTCTAAATGCAAAGCTCCAAAGTGTCTTATCTGCCCACAATATTTTTTATTGTGTTTGACACGTGTTATTAAACCGAGTATGATTTATTATAAAAAAATCTTTGCAAGGTCACTATTGCAAAAATTATGTAAGTAGGTTATCAGTTCCTACTTCAGAACAGGTTCGGTGGCGGACTTCCTTAAAGCATGTCTGTATTGTAGTTAAAATATAATAGGTAACATTAATATAATAGTAATTTATTGTTACGGCCTGTAGGGTGGCAAAAATGTATTTGACAGCATCGTCAGAGATAACAGGTTGAATTACCGCAAAGTGAATATTGTGAATTTTATTCAGCAACCAGCTGTTGTCGGTGACTTCATACGCGTGAATTTAGTAGTAGTAGTTCTAGTATTTATCTATAATTATATTTAATGTGTAGGTAATGGGAGTAGGTATATCAGAAAGATAACTCTGCACTATTAGATCACAAACACTTCAAGAACAATAAAATGTTTAATTAAAACTTGGATTTACCATCTTGAAGTAGAAATTGAAGAAAGCACGCCAACCAAACCAACTACTCGTATACATTAAAATTAACTAATACAGAAAAATGTCACCGTTTAACGTAGCTAAGCGACATCACAACAATCCCACGCATGCGCAGTAATAGGGATCGGACTCAGTCGCTAATATTCGAAATGAATTATCGACCATCCGGTATCGAAATTTCCTTTGTAAATACGATATAAATAAGTTTAAAATAATGAATTGTAAATAATATTAAACTGTGTAAATTAGGTGTGTAAGAATAGTGTAAGGTACACTACAAATTTAATCTATTATCTATACTCTATACAAATAAATACAATTGGAGTGTCTGTTTGTAATATTAAAATAACCGCTTTTTACTAAATGCATATGTATGTTTATACGTTACATATACCAAAATAACATTTTTTACAATTTTTGTCTGTCTGTCTGTCTGTTTGTTCCGGGTAATCTCTGGAACGGCTGGACCGATTTCGACGGGACTTTCACTATCAGATAGCTGATGACTTAAGGAGTAACTTAGGCTACTTTTTTTAGACTATTGCCGCGTTGCCCGCGGTTATAACAACAAACGCGGGTAACACCGCGTGTCTCAGCTAGTAGACAATATAAATAGGAGGTGGCTGATAATACTTACTATTTAATTTAGTATCCAGTACTATTAATCTATCATCTATCTACAATTTAATTTAAAATAATGCTTCTCTATGCACATTATGAGACGTATAGCCGTCGGAGATGAAGGAATACAGGTTTCTAGGATTATTAACAGGCGACAGAGCCACATAAAGCTGACCCAAAGAACCGAAACTTAGATCCACACCCGCGACTTTCAGCGTCTGACCTTGGCCCTATTTGTTGTTATGGTATAACATATTTTTTTCATGTTAGAGTTGGCAGACGGGTCACCTTATAGACAGTGACCATCGCCACGCATGAACGTCTACAAGTCAGGGGTCACAAACTCGTTGCCGGCCTTTTAGGAAGGAGTACGCTCTTTTCTTGAAGATCGTAACGGTCCGGAAACAACGCAGACGATAACTCGTTTGTTCGGTTGTACGAGGCAAAAAGTGTCTCGAAAAACGCACAGTAGTGGAACGTCAGATATCCAGGTGATGGGGAGGAATATTTTGTGTCCTCGGAGCACTCTCCATGATATATGCGATAGAGAGTCCCAGATTGAAGCCACATCTCTACGTAACGCCAAGGGATCGAGCCGATCGCAGATGTTTGGGCTATCGACGATTCGAGTTGCTCTTCGTTGAATGCGGTCCAGAGGGAGAAGCTTATACTGAGGTGTCCCTGCATAGAGATGAGAACTGTATTCCAGACTTGCGCCTCATAGAGCTGAAGGCGGTGGGCCGGAGTGAAATACTACCTCGATCTGTTCAGCTCCCCGAGCTTCTTTGAGGCCAACTTGACCTTACCTGGACTTCGATCGATATGTCGATGCCTAGGATTTCGATACTGGCTGAAGCAGTTAAGGAGGTGCTCTCAAACCGAAGTGATACGACAAATGATATCTTCATTGTGGTGAACGCACAGACCTGAGCCTTTTTTGGGTTGAACTGGACTAGATTTAGTCGGCCCCAATCTGAAACCGCCGCTAAAGAAGTTTCAATTTCAGACACAAGTTTGTTTCGAGTCTCGATGACATTTTCCCAGAGAAATAATGGAGAGGCCGGTGTAAAGGGAGTCTTGGTGGATTTAAACTTCTACGGAGCATTATAGCTACGCTGACCTTTATTTACAATTTATCTTATGACGGCTTTTCTGGAGGCCTGTGAGATTCTAAAAATTCTACGGGATAGTTGGTAGATTCTTCTTCTTCCATACCTAACTCTATTGATGGAGATATACTCTACATTATCCCCCGGAACAAGTCTCAATATTTCAGGGTTTATTGCTGTCGCTTGATCGTTTCGTGGTGTCAAAATAGATGTTTTGCAAAGCCAGGAATTTTATCATGTCAATCATAAGTTGCTATTTGCGTTACGTTTCCATACACATACACATACATAAGGTGTCGCATCGATGAAACTGTACAACACAGGTTTTCATGTAAAACAACTTTTCGCTGTTCCTGTGGATACATACCGTTACCAAAGACCGGTGAAGCGCCAGCAAGCGAATTTTACTTTGGCTTTGTGCCTTCACCAACATAACTTTGGTAAGAAAAGTTATTCCAGGTCTTCCGCTTCTAAAAATTCCCTGTTGTTTGTTATAGATAAATATAATAGATTGCCATAATTGAAAGAATGCAACGTTGTTGCAAAGTAAAATAATTTCGTAGACGCAATGTGTAATGGATTTTTTTTTATTTAAAGTCCGTAATATGTTAGTTAACTACTAAACTAACCTAACAAAATAAATAACAAAAGAATACACATTAAATTTAACAATTAAAACCACCTACTTACGTGAAAACACTTATTTTTAACCGACCGACCTTCAAAAACACAATATATGGATGTTTGTTACGCGATATCTCCGTCAATTGTTCACCGATTTGCAAAATTCTTTTTGCAATCAAAAGGGTATGCTTCCGAAGTTGTCCCATTATCACCAAATCAGGATCTGATGATGGGATCCTAGAGAAATCGAGGAAAACCCTCAAATTTTACAGGCCCGACAACGTGTTTTAGCTTATTTCGCTAGGTTTATAGGTATTTGCGTTTAGTAGTCGTTATGTCATGTTGCTGAGCTGATGATGAAAGGATCCTTGACCTTTAGGAGTTAGAAAATAACTATTTAAAAAATCTAATTATGCATTGACCTTGTTTTATTCTTTCAAGATATTTATTAGGTGTTTGTGTGGAGTTACAGAGATATGTGCACAAAATAGTAATAAATGAGATTACAAAACATTTAGACAAAAAAATATATTTGTTACGCAATTATTTTCATGTTTGTTACCTCAAAACCTCACTTGTAAACCGATTACAGAAATTATTATTTTATTTGGAAGGATATATTTTCCCTTTAGTTCCATTCAAAATGTGAAGAGAACTACCACTCCTAGTTTTGTAAATTTAAGTAAAGTGAACAACAATATATTTTCGGGTTTTAATGTAACATCTTATTACCTTATCTAAATAAAGTAACGGACTTATTAAACTATATTTAATATAATCTAACATACTACGGTTTGGTACTATGCAGTACGGTACGTAGTATTTTAAATATTGTACTTCTACTTATTACAAACATTTCTTACACTAAAAATAGTAAAATAAATCCTTTTAAAAAAAACTTGAACCAACTTCAAACAATACTGACAAAAAGCACTAAAAAACCGGTTAGGTATGAGTCGAACTCGTGCGCTGAGGGTTCCGTACCTACTCAGATTTTACGTAGATTTTCGCGAAAATTTGTAAGTACCAAAGTTTTATTAATTTTCAACTTTTTTTGCTTTTTGGAATTATGCCTTTATTTGTACTGTAAGACGTTTCTTTTACCAAATTCCGTGATTCTAGGTCAATGGGAACTACCATATAGGTTACCCAAAACCGATAGGGTACTTCCGGTTGACCTAGAATTGTCAATTTTGGTTAAAAGCAAAGTCTTACAGCACAATAAAGAGAAGATTCTGAAAAATAAAAAAAAGGTGAAAATTAAGGAAAATTTTGGTACTTACAAGTTTTCGCGAAAATCGAAATTTGCCCATATCTTTTTATGGTGTTGACTCAGGACCTTGATTTTTATACACCTAATAGGGACCAGTATCTAGTACCTCTCTAGTAGTAGACCTCAGTATCTAGTATAAATTTCAATTTGCTAGGTCTACCCGTTCCTGAGAAAATCGGTGGTGACACACGGACAGACATTTATTTACTTACTTTTTTAAAGGATTTATTATTTATTTTATTAAAATAAATAATAAATGTGCGTCCCTGACATAGGTGCTTAGTGCATAGAATAACTGAGTACTCTAAGCACTTAGGCAGCAGGTTACAATAACATGGGTTATAGTTACTTCTTATAAATAATGTATTTCAGTATAAAATATCAATATTCGTAAACCAATACGGAAAAAAATTTAAAAGTTGTACGCTTTATCGGCGTGGGCTGGGCAAACGGTTCCAGTTAAAGGAATATATTGTATGGCAATAATATTAGTCTTATTAGTGAATTTATACTGTATATTTTGTGTGTATAAAAAAAATAGTTTTAAAAACTAAAAAACACGCGTTTTATAGAAAACCAAACTAAAAAATAGAAAATCAATTTTAATAAATTTGAAAAAAAGCCTGTTGTCAATAGTAAAAATAGTTTTTTTTTTAATTAGTGTATTTTCATCGGTCCTCGATATATCTACAAAGTTTGAACGAATTCTGACCGTTTAAAGTCAGTCAAAATCACGCCCAAAGGAGTCGGTTACAAACAAACATACAAGTGAAGCTAATATAAAGCATGTAATGAAGGATTTTATCACTACGGAAATTTTATAAAAATAAAATTTGTCTTTTACTGCATAAAATTTGAGTGTATTGATGAGGAGATAACTTGATATAACAAAAAACAGAAGACATGTACGAATTACTTTTTTGACAGGATTCTTTAAATTTATAGTACTTTTTTTATTTCTGAAGCGATTAAAATAAAACTGACATTTAACTTTAAGTGAAGTTTACAACAATACATTAGTAAAAACCGCGTTCAAATCAGTTAACCCGTTAAGCCTAAAATTCTCAAAAATTCTAAAATTCGCAGACAACAATTCTAAAAACTAATAATAACCTCACACACCTCACACAAGGCCATCTGATCCCAAACTAAGCAGAGCCTGTGCTGTGGTAACCAGACTATTGATAAACATACTTATATAATTCTAAATACATACCATACATCTATAAGACATAGTATATACGAGTACATACAGCAATAAGATATATACATTATATTTCGTATAGATAAATTACACCCAGACACAGAACAAAAGATGGTGCTCATCACACAAATGTTTGTCCTGGGTGGGAATCGAACCCACGACCTTCGGCTTAGCAGTCAGAGTCACTAACCACTGGACCAACAGGCCCGTCGAAACTGTTGTTGTAAGTTCTGTTACTTTAATAAGGTAAGTAGGTAAGGTAATAAGGTAAGTAGGTAGGTAAGGTAAGTAGGTTTTCTTCCATATCTATAATGTACAGACATCGACCTGTTACAATTTTATTATTTAGATATTTCATACATTTTGGTCTCAGTGTCTCTAGTATTGATCTGGCGGCTAGTGAGCCAGACTACAGGCCGGAATTTGATTCGTATCAAGTACTAATAAAATAATTGTGTGATGTGCACGATCATCTCACAATAAATATAACTCACAACTGTAGACTCAATTATAGTATATCTATAGTATATTCAGTAAAAAAAAACTGTCTACACGTATTTTTTAACACATCTCTCAATAATGATAAACACTACTCGTCTTGAGCACGGCCTCACTGTGATTTGGGTATAAAGCGTTTGTCACAAATCAATGTTAAAGACTCCGATTACACCCTCACCTCGTCAAGTTACATGAGTCATGGTGTGAATCTAACCGAAACCGATAATTTAGACTAGTGCACACCGATCCTAGTAATGCCAGACTTCCATTAGTAAGAGTATCGCGTCACGGGGGCTTTACATACATTCAAACAACAGACACAAAGAAGACTCTGAATCTGGGCAAGTATGTAGCGATCGCATAATTTATTTTAATACCCGCAGTCCGTGTGGTGATATACATACATCAACAGCCTATACTAGTCCACCGCTGGACATAGGCCTCTCCTTACAAAGGAGGTTTTGGCCTACTATACCACGCTGGCCAGACGGGTTGGTATAGGGTTTGTTTCAAGTTTTCCTTCTCTTTGCAGTGCTGTTGTCCTGCTTAGTTTGCTCCCTTAGTCGGCTCTTACGACACCCACCGGATGAATTGGGGTGGTGACAATTTGTATTCTTAATCCGTCACCACACGGACATCCGTCACCACACGGACATCCGTCACCACACGGACAGCCACCACACGGACAGCCACCTCACGGACAGCCACCAGACACCAGCGTGGTATAGTAGGCCAAAACCTCCTTTCTAAGGAGAGGCCTATGTCCAGCAGTGGACTGTTAAGGGCTGTTGATGATTGATTACCCGCAGATATTGACCCACCCTAGCACTCAATATCATAACGAGATTCATGCTTTAAACCTGCTTAAAAACTTCGTTGGTGGTTTAAACTTCTTTCTGCACTGAATGTTATGGGTTCTATCCCCACTTTGTGTGATCCACTAATTGTTGTTCTGAGTCTGGGTGTTATTTGTGTTCTTTTCATGAATGATTATAAGTCCCCCGCGACACAGGATATATTCCTAATGCGGGCGGTGTCTTAAAAAAACAGGAACTGATTTACAGTTTCAGCTCTTTTACGAAATATAATTTGTTTTACTATAATAATACCAAATTTTTATAACAATATATAATTGCAATATTATATACAAGGGCTTATTTTATTAACAAGCATATCTGTTTAATTACAATGAACATCTAACAGAATCTCATCGGATCCTTAACGCTTGTCATCTACCAGGCACTATACACGGCGGGGGCAACAAACTGATTAGTTACTACAGCAGGTGAGGAGTGCACGTCGTAGCGAGACTGGTGAGAAACCGAAGCTCCACCCTGGTAAGCGGAAAGTACGGGTGCGGTGTACAAAGAACGAGCTTCAATCACGGTGGGAGCGTCAACAACTTGTTGAGCGACGACCGGGGCGGTAGCAAACACCTGTTCTGTGACCACAGCCGGTGAGTTGTGTACATCCACACGTGACTGATGAGACACGGCAGAAGCACCTGCATAAACTGCAGGAGCAACGACTGCAGAGACCACTTCTGCTGGAGCAGCAGCCACCACCTCAGGAGAAGTTCTTACATCTACACGTGACTGATGGGATATAGCAGAGGCGCCAGCATAAACTGCAGGGGCAGCAACTTCTACTGGAGCCGTAACTACCACTGCTGGAGAAGAACGCACATCAACACGGGATTGATGTGACACTGCCGCTGGTACAGAATAACCTATTGCACGTACTGAGTAAGTAACTGCAGGGCCGACATGAGGTGCGGCTACGGCCACGGCGACAATGGCGAACAACACCACCAACGATCTCATTTTGAACGAGGTCTGTGTAGGGATCCGAATGAGGACGATCACTTCGTACCGTATTCGGCCGACTGATGAAAGACTTAGAATCGTCGCTCTATTTATACGTATGATTATGATCTATGTAGGAGTGACTTTTTTGGGCGTCAAGGAACAAAGTAGCTGTCCTTGCTGTAGCTTGTAGTACCAAAATCAGATGACGATCTTTAAAGGTCGCACTTGCTGTTATCAGTTTGCATTGTACTTAATTTCGATGATGTAATTCATGTTTGTACTTATCTTTGTCTTTTGTTGTACGTTTTCAACACTTTCATTCTATGTCGAACATCTACATTCGTCCTTTTGACAACAAATGTCAGTCGCGGTAAATTCCCCTTCATAGATTTCTACACCAGCTGTACCCTGCCACGCTTCGCTGTGGCACATTGTGGTTGCATTGATAAGAAGAAATGAGGCAAAAAAACTAACAAAAAAATTAATAGTAACAATCTCTGTAGCGGCCTGTATATCGTGTCAAAATTAGAATTCAACCGGTTCAAAACTCTTGAGTTTTTGAGGCGTACCACCTAGGTACCACCTAGGTGGTCCTGTGCACTTCTTAAGGTACTAATTAATTATATATATATATATATTTATTAATGTCTGTCTACGTTATTGCTGTTTTTTACACTTGTGCATAAATCGAAGCGCAAGGGCATTACCTTCCTTTTCTCGAAGTGCCTCGTCGTTTTTTGAACCCTCATAACTTGGGTTTGGATTATATCAGATAAAGATAAATTAATAGTAGACTTGTTAAACATATTAAGTTTCAATTACTTTCGCAAATTTTGATGCTAGAGGTCTGATAACTAATTTAACAAAGAAAAAGGCAAAGACCGAGATTGGGCTATAAAAAAACGCACAAAATTAAAAAATATTGTCATAACCAATTTACAAAAAGAAGCGAAATAACACCAAAAATATTTTCATGTAAAATATTGGCAAGACGAGACTATATCAAAAACTTTTCAGATATTATGTAAAGCCAAACAGTAGTACTATATTACTACAACGCCTTAGTAAAGAACTATTTGGAGTATTGTTCCACTGTGTAGTCCTCATATTATTCAACGCAAGTAGATAATGTGGATTCAATTCAGACTCACTTCATCGGGTATTTGTGCATAAAAAACGGTTTCCGTAAACGATTCCACAATACAGGGACAGGTTAAAACATTTTTGCATGTTAAGCTTAGAAGAAGGACGCGTTTATTTTGACTTATTTATACTAGATAAAATTATAAAAGGTTCGTTAGATGCGCAATTGATAAACAACTTTAACTTTAGGATTAATACACGTGTAATGCGTCCCCATCGTACATTTGAAATACCTGTATCTACTTTAAAAACCACGGCAAGGCTGTACAGCGAGAGGTCTAAGAATGTTGCCGAACCTAATTCTTAGAGCGCCTGTTTTGTTCTGTTTTATCTTTGCTGTCCTTTACATATATTTTTTCAGTTTCTAGTTTTGTTTTTTTTGTGTGTGTGCGTATCTTTATGAATTTAATTGACATTTGCATAAAAAAACTCTTTACATTGGATAAATACTAAGTGTCATGCCTATCTGTTATCTGTGTAATTACATGAAACTTAAATTATGAAAATGTTATCGCCCTTATCTGATGTTGTAATTATGCTGTTGATGTGCTTAATATAAATAAATAAATACTTCGTTGATTGTGTGCGAAAACACAATACAGTACAGAAAATAGTAGGATTTTGAGTTTTCCAGAAAACAAATAAGATAGAAACTATATTTGGACAAACTTTGATAATTATAAATAGAGCTTAAGTTAGATATAATACATGAGCAAACCGCCACATTTAAAAATGGATTTTAAGACATCGCCAGATTAAGTAGGTCTCAGGGCTCTCACATAAGGGGGTCAAATGGTTATTTCTTTCAGGTATTCTAATGATAAACTGGCATTATGCTTATTAAATCCCACTTTTTGATTACATAATGTGCTACTATACTACATGCTATGTACATGCTATATGCTCCCATACTATATGTTTGCATATAGTTTATAGGAAAGCATATCTGAAGAGAAGCAAATGGAATTAAAAGGGTCCGTTTATACGGATGGAACGAAAAATAAATTCAAAAAAATAGTAATGTTTTATTTAAAAAGATATATATAAAAAAAGTTATTCTGAATCCTCAACGTCCTTGTTATCTAGTAGGCAGCAAATACCGCTCCTGGGGCTGCGAATGGAGCGAACACTTGGCCGCCATAGTAGTTGTGAGCTAGCGGACCACCGAAAACGGGATTAGCCGCATAGAAAGCGGGCGCTAGTCCTGCACCATAGGGGGAAGCAGCAACCAATTGCTCAGTTGGTACAAAATGCCCGTTGTAGTCGACTCGGGATTGATGGGACACTGCCGATGGCACTACGTAACTCACAGGAACTTGTTGTTGGTAAGCCACCAACTGACCGCCGTGAGGGGCGGCTACGGCCACGGCGACAAGAGCGAACAACACCACCAAGGATCTCATTGTGATCTAGGTCTGTGCAGGGATCTGAATAACGATGAACACTTTGTACCGAACAAAGTCGACTGATGAGTAATACTCGTACACCATCTTCTCACTATATATACCAATCACAATAATTTATGTATATGTAACTGATAAGTGGCCAACTTCTTTAAAATTAATTGCTCTATAATGTGCCCGTCCTTGAGAACCAAAATAAATTAATAGTAACAAAAAAGGTCATACTTTATTAGGCATAGATATACCTACTGTAGGCCGGATAAGTCAGATTGTACATAATGTCATGTATGTTTGACATTTAGGTAAGTCATAAACTACACAGGATGTCGTCCACACTGAAAAAAAAGCCTTACAATCTTGTTATTTTCTACAAATATTGATTACATCAAGGCAAACAACTTTATTTTCCGCAATTAAGAAGTATCAATGGCTATTAATTAATTCTAATTAATCAATAAATACACAAAGACATACTAAAATAGCTATAACTTATACTCGTAGAACCCTGTAGTATTGAGACAACCATAATAAAATGGGTCACGTTGATTATCAACCATGTGACATTATCCTGTGTCATCTTTATAAAATCATGTTAACAAAATACTTTTTCCTATTTTTTAAGAAGGAAATCCTTTAAACGCATTATGCTTCCCTTCTCAAAAAGACATTACACAGAAAAAGACATACATGTTACACCTAGTGAATAATAATAATATAATATTCTACCACATTCACACTAACGCCATCCAGTCCTAAACTAAGCAGAGCTTATACTATGGGTACTAGACAATCGATATAAATACATAAATACTTTTTTGTTGTAAATACATACTAATTATATATAGAAACACCAAATCAAACATTAAATGTAAATGCACACAAATGTTTGACTTGAGCGGGAATCGAACCCGCGACCTTTGGAATAGCAGTCCGTTACACAAACGACTACGCCATCCTGGTCGTCTAGTCATAATAATCATCGTTATATACATGTCATATGTATATTTCCACACGACTACTTACTGATTAGAAAAACTTTCACAAAACAGGCAAAAATCGTCTTTTTCTTTTCTTTATGAAGGAGAGGGGGAGAGAGAGAGAGGTCAAAACACAGAGATGTTAACCTGTAATCCCTGGTGGTGCAGTGGTAGCGTATGCAACTGCTGAGCTGGGGTCTCGGGTTCGGTCAATCTAGCTTTCAAAATACAAACTCTGCTTAGTTTGAAACTAAATGGCATTGTGTGTTAGATGTCCAAAATATTATTATTAAGAATCAGCAGAACTATTCCTGGTTTTAAATATACGGTCATATGGGTTCTTTGCCCAATTCGTTTTTCGTTACACTTTCTATAGGGTAGGTAAAAAGTGCATACAGGGATTACTATAAAAGAAATGAGATTTCATCGAAAATATAACATATAAAAATCCAACTCTTACAAGTTGCAATGTCATGTACCGAAAAAAAAGAATGTAAGATCAGATAGTGATATTTTCAATAATAGATATCTACTATACACGGCGATGGAACGAATCTTTGTGCCATTAAAGCGTAATATCATCGAAAATTACTATTACGTATATATATATGTATAATAGTATAGTAGTACTCATTATAGTAATTACTATGAGTCACAGTTAATTATTTTATATTCATATTAGTTATATTTTTAAACATACAGTTTATAAAAAAAAACATATTTAAAAATATAAAACCACCGACATCGGGTTCAGGGACCAAGACACCGGTGGTTAGGACTCCAAAGAAAGGAACCTCCTCACTATACGGCATTGGCTATCAATCCGTGAGCAGATACGTCTATCAGAACAATGATCACTGAATCGACATTCCACATATCGACAATCTCGTGAAATAAATCCTAATATGTTATTTGTTTTTATTTTTCAACTTTCACGAAATTCTCGTCATGAGGAACGGCGATATCAATAATCATTGCGCGGTGCTCTAATCGATTTATCACTACAATATCAGGATTATGGGCAACAATAGGCCTGTCTGTGATAATAGGTCGATCCCAATACAACATGGCCTAACCTTTCTCGAGAACTGGGTCGGGCACATGCTGGTAGTATAGATTTATGCATCATCTCAAATTTCTTCCTAATCATCTGTCTCCTTCTTCACTTCATCACGTTTTAGTATTACACCTGTGGAATCAAATCCTGAGCTCAATTCAAAAGCATTTAGCATGTAATAGTTTTGACAATAGTGACGATAAATTATCACTAACCAATATCTGTAGGCTTTCATAATTACAATTACTAATATATGTATATTTGGTTAGTGATAAGATAAATAAAATATTTTTATCTGTAACGTAGTCAGCTCCCCTAAGTATTGTGTATTACGTGGTTCTGTGTCATATGTACGAGTACCTCATATAAACATGACGAACTTGACATTCAATAGTACCATGCCGGAGAGAAAGGTGGACACACATATAAGGAACTGGAAGGATTAAGAAGGCGGAGACTGTTTTTTAAATGATCTTATTGTGGTAAATCTACGTTGCTTCAATTGTTGGTCTCTGACTATTTTAAAAAGTTTCCTTATTAAAAGCGTTTTCAAATTAAAAGCTTGATTAGGCATAATCAATTCAATCGGTCTTTGGTTCCAACTACGTACATTATTTGATTTAATTTCAATACAATTAAAATTTACACCCAAGAGTCATCACCCCGATAAACGTAACAATTTAATTATAATAGCAATAATTCATCTCAACCCTTCCATTTGGGAGCTATAAAAGCCCAAACAATATGGGTTGGTATGTTCTTACTTATAACTGAGTAAACGTATCGCATACACTAGTTTTACTCTTTTTTTAATATTTGATGTGAATCTGTCGTTGACCCCTTAGATAAACAGCTGTTTTTTCTGTGGTAACGTAGTATATATACAATACACTGTCTACCATATTGTTTATCGGTTAATTTGAGCACCTAGAACAAATTGTCTCGTTATCACGTTGTGAAACATGGTATAGAAGGCCCTGCTAAATTATTATTATTTATGCTACATGTTCATGTAGCTGTAACATAACTTACAAATACTTAGCCTTTTGCTAAATATACTCAGACCATACATAGTTGTAACTCTTGGTATAATAATATATTATGAGATAGCAACACGAACTAACAAATGAGTTTAATAGCTTGCCGAACTCCCCTCACACCAATACCGCAAACCACAGTACATACAATACATTATGTGACTGTTCAAAGTGGAGCATATCTAAGGAAAAGGCCTAGTGGTTTAATATTATTTGATACTAACATTACCAACTGTCTTAAATATGTAATTTATATATATAACACGTGGCACCTTAACATACTCGGGGCACTGTAGAAATGCTCGTTAAGACCGTAGGTGGTTAAATTTTCTACGGTGCTTGGTGAGCCTTCTGAAACATAAGAGTGTGCAAGTCCTCCATCGTTTACGTTCTGAAACATCTTTAGCTGACAAAGTCGCCTGCACTCTAATTTTTAGTGCTCTTCTAGATCGCGAACTCGTGGTGGTAACGCTACTTAAGCTCTGTTTTGATTTCTTACTTTCACGGTAACTGGTAGTGTTTATATTATTCACGGAAAATATTGATAATCGCATTCAAATAAAAGAAAAACTAAAACACGAATATCGCTTACTCAAGCATTTAGCTAAGCTGGACATTAACAGGAAATTATTTTTTTTTTTAATTATTTTTGGGTTAGCAATGGGGTCACATATTAATACATTATCTAGTGGTGGTAGTACAGTAGCACCCGATGCCAGTATCCTTCACCTAAAAAAACTTTATCTTTATCTATTGGTCTGGTAACAGTCGGCTGTGCCAGAAAATAAATATAGCTTCTTTTAATTAATTAGTCAGTAGTTAGTTCTAGTTAGTAGTAGAGGGAGTTTTTTAAGTATGCTCTAATACTAAAGATCGCCATGCTGCCGTATTTCGTACGTTTTAAATGTCTTGTTTTAATTAATTGACCAGTATAATTCGAACTGCCATAGTATAGGCTTTTCTGTCATAACAGGCCACCTGTCTTGTCGTAATAAAAAAGCTTATATAATAAAATAGAATAAAACTATAGTGGTCCAGTATACTTTCTTATAGGGTGAAAAAGCTCTTCGCATCTCTAGCTCCTTGGGGCGCAGGAGCAAGTGGGAGGTATGTAATGCTTAAACTAAAAACCACTTCGATGGCCGGCCAATCTATATATTATTATGTTCATGGGAATATCTGTCCATTGCCTGGCGTTTCGACCAGGTTGCACTGGCCGTAGTCACAGGCTGACTGAACCAGGCAATTCAAAAGCACTTTATACCTATCGTGAGTTAGTTAATACCTGTAAATTTATTTATATAGCAAGGAAAACGAATGGTTCTGTCCTTTCTAAGTAGAGGCCTATATCTAGCAGCTGACTATTAAAGGCTGTTGGTGATGGTGATTTTATAAATATGAAAATATATATGATATATAGGATACTATATATAATATATTAGTTTAAAAGGGGGTACTAAGAATTTTCTTCAAGTCAAGGTAAGACCTACCTGTAGTTAAGAATCGCGCCATCTGGTATGTATCTGTCATACTATAATAAAAGTGAGATCGGCCGTCAAAAATTCTCAACCAGACGCTAAGTATACGTTAACCAATTGTATGTAAAGGTAGCGCCATCTAGACTATTTTTACACAGGCGACTTTGAAGATACTATAAAGTCGTTTTTACGTTTAATCAAGGGATGGCGTTGAAAGCTTTCGAAAAATATTGCTGCTATTAACTAAACTAGGCCTTAAGCAATAGAGCCAGGCAAAATTCAATTATTTATATAATAAAGGAAATAAGTACCCATCTTGTTAATCAAAAACATAACTACGTTTATAGTTTAATCTCGTCGCGTAAAATATATTTTGGAAAACATTTTTAAGTCGTTTAACCTTTCTTCACACAACTCAGTAGCTGGTATTTTTGATTAAGGTAACTGGTATTTCCCGCAAGGTTTAACTAGTATAGCATTATTGGCTGACTGATTTTAACGGACACTAAATAGGTTATCAATCTTTAAAAATACTAAAAAGAGCATAAGCAGGAAAAAGAGAGGTTGTACAGGGTTAGAAGAAATATGAAATATTTTTGACATTCAAATTTGTGTTATTAATGATTATGATACGATTTAAATAATAAAATTCTTGCTCAGTTAAAGTTTCCAGTCTATTTGAGATATGAAAAAGAAAGATCATTCAGTGCAGATAATAATAATAACTATACATCTCACACATGGCCGTCCGATTCCAAACTAGGCAGAAACTGGGCTATGATAACCAGACTGCTGACAACAATAGTTATATTTATCTAAATATATACATATTATAGATAAATTACACCCACAAAACAAATGAATGTGCTTATCATACAACGTGTCGATAGAACATTAGTTATAAAATTTATTTGAAGCGAACAGAAAAAGATTTTTTAATCTTACTAAAAGTCGAAATGGGAACGTCAGGTTACTAACGTTTATTACATCATTGCATGGCATTGTACAGAAAGAGTCATAAAGTACCTTTCGTACAGAGATTATTCAGTCAGTCATCCTCAGTTCATACATCGTCATTTACATATATACATTCTTACACCCTTGAAAAAAAAATTGAACATATTTTTTACTTTTACATAGTTTGTAAAATAAAGCATCACAAAGCAAACCTCTAACTAAGTAGAATTTTTGAAATTCCAAATCATGGTTCTATTATCCATTCTGTGCTATGGTTTCTTCTCTTGCAAATTTTTGTTTATTCGAGCTTCACACAATACTGCGAATTTGCAGTTTTGTTACGTTATTGCTGTGTTAAAGATAATATTTTTAAATGATCAAAATCGGTTAAGTATCACAGTAGATACAACTAGAACTCCTTTTCACTAACTGCTCACTGTATTACTACTTTATAATCATTTTACTTGAGTTCTGTAATGTAGAGCACATTAGAGAACTCAGGAAAAATTATTATAAAGTAACGCGTTAGCACGCAATATCCTAATTATTCTAACTATAATTATTAATTAAAATGTAATTTCATTACTTTGTTTTCTTACACATTCGCATAAAAACAGATCGTAATAAAAATTGTATGAAATAAAACATCAGGTGGGTGAAATAAGTATTACATACGCAAACTTCAACTAAATAAACATCACAAGGACGGCTAGTTTTAGAACAAGTCATATTATAATGGAGTGAAATTATCGTACAAAACGAGACGCCGATACATAAATTATTTCCTGATTTATTTACAAATAAAAAACAGTAGACCAAACACCGTACGAATTAATTTTCTACAATAATATCTCTTCTCGGAATTTGTTTCCAACGAGCTCGTTGTTACTTTTGCTCGCGCTCGTTACCGTGCCAGTAACCTTCGATTAAGTTCAACGAATTGTCACTTAGAAGCAGGAGCAGCCTCAGTCATGACTGCCAGACCTGTGGTTGCCACTGTTCTTTACCACAAGACCTACCGCTACTAAATCAATTCCCTTGTCAGCCGTAGCCACGTCCGTACCGTACACCAGTAACAAGACTATAGCTCAATTTATTTCGTAAGACCGTATAATATAATTTTAGGCACGAAGTTTTTATTTTGTTAACACTTCATTCCATCTTTCTAAATCCAAATTTGCAGATCATTTTTAAAGCACTTGCTCGTGTCCGATTGCACTTACGTTTTCCATAGCTCTGCTATTTCGACAAGTGGTAGTGGTGGTGGTAACGAATATTTTTCTGAAGTAGAAACATTCCTACCAATTCAAAAGGCGCAGGTAATAGTTTTTACAAGCACTAAATTGTTTTTCTTTTATAGGCACGACTGCGGCTGCTTAAAAGTATATCTGGTGAATACATTAAAACAAAAACACAGTAATTTAAATGTAAACTGTATTAAGTAATAATAAAAATGTTTTCAAAGTGAGGTGAATATGTATGAGAATATTAATTTCTACAAGTTTTTAGACTCTCAACATACAGGTTCTTCGGGTACTCTCTGGTTTTGGAGAACATTTTAAACAAAGTGTAAAAAAAGGTTTCGAAACAATATTATTACTTCTCTTAAACAAAATAAAGTTATTTTGTATCGATATAGTCTGTTCCTAGTGCCTTAAGACGAAAGTCGTTCTACCCGTCATGATATACGGAGCCGAAACGTGGAAACTTACGGTACGGCTGGTCGCTCATCGTGCTATGGAAAGGGCTATGCTCGGCGTTTCTCTAAGGGATCGCATCAGGAATGAGGTGATCTGGCAGAGAACCAAGGTCACCGACATAGCCTACCGGATAAGCAAGCTGAAGTGGCAGTGGGCTGGCCATATTAGCCGCAGAACCGACAACCATTGGGGAATACGAGTTCTTGAGTGGAGACCGCGTCTCGGCAAACGTAGTCTAGGACGCCCACAGGCCAGGTGGAGTGATGATTTGCGCAAGATGACTGGCAGGAGCTGGATGCGAGAAGCCCAAAATCGATCTTAGTGGCGTGTAATGGGAGAGGCCTATGTCCAGCAGTGGACTGATGACTGGATGGCTGATGATGATGATAGTCTGTTCCTTTGTTGTTTAGATAGTGGAAGCGGACAAATTCCTGCGGTAGTTTTACTTTCGAGGAAATGGTTGATTGAAGGTTCCTTACCCGAGCTTTTTAATTCTTGTTAATTAATAATAGTAATAATATATTTTCTGACATCTGACAAACAACGGCATCTAATTTCAAACTAAGTAGAGCTTGTACTATGAAACCTAGATGGACTGATAGAATACTTATATACTTTTTTGTAAATACATACGTACATATTATACATAGAAAACACTCAAACTCCGAAACAAATATTTGCAGATCATACAAACATTTTTAGTGACCTGGGATTGAAGCCGAGAGCTCAGTACAACAGTCGCATGCGCTACCATTGCACCACAAAGGTAGTCAGTTCTTGGCTCTTCGGATTATTGCCTAATACGGAGTACGGTGACACTCATGCTGCCGCTGCGTATGCTACTATAGGTTAGCGGACTGGGATGTGATGCGCTCTTTCTTTGCGTCTTACCCATGGAGGGGGTTTGTTTCTTGTCGGATGATCCCAACGTCATTGCCGATTCTGTCACTGATGTAGTGCTTCAGGGCATGGAACTATTTGTTCCAGCTACAATTATTCCCATTGGTGGCAGATCCAAGCCTTGGTTCAACAGATCCTGCAAAACGGCGTCCTGCCGAAAGCAGGAATGTTACCAAGCATGGGCTAATTCAGCGACGAAATTTGGCTTTGGCTGGACCAATTCTGTTAAGGTTTTACTAGGAAGTAGCTGACTATATAAGGAGTGATTTAGGCTAATCTTCTAGATAAAAATATTTAGGGGTTCGAGCAAAAAAAAATTGATGAAATTAGGGACAAAATCTGGTTTTCTGGGTTACATGCATCTTATAATATATACCATATGATAAAATGTTACAACTTAGAAAACTGCGTAAAAAAAATCCTTAAAAGAACATACTTACTTACATTTGTTACTTGTTTAAATCAGCTGGTAATTAACTACGAAACTCTGCACTTCGCTTGGTGAGACACTTTTAGTCGACTTTTTTATTGTAATAGCGACTTCGTAGACCAGTTTTATATTTACATAACTTTATGTGAATATATGTGTAAGTTGCAAGTAAATTTTATGGACAGATTTAGATATTAGACATGTAAGCATAGTATTTCTTGTTTTATTAAATGCGAGAGACATTAAAATAACAACGCGTTGTTAAGATGTGGTATTTTAATGTTTTGTAAAAATAAGAGCATAAAACTGGAATTCTATATAGATAATCTGTAGTACAAAATTATCAATTATTTACGAAAATATAAAATTTGTAGTGTGTTTGATATTTTCATAATCGTTATCAGCACGAGGAACTTTTAAACGAATTTTAGTTGCATTTAGCAACATACGCTGTTGGATTTAGATTTTTTCATAAATATACTAAGTTTGTGTATTTATCCATTATTATCTTTGAAGAAGGAATACGGTCTTTCGTTCAAGGTTTGAAGGTAAGGATGGTGATGAAAGTTTTGTCGCGTTGAATGATAGCGGACATCGTTACAATTCTGAACAATTTTTCTCGAAATTATACAAGCGATAGAGAATGCAAAGTGAAACTACATCTCTACTCTGCGCAATGCCAGGGGGTCAAATCGACCTTAAATATCCTGGCAATTAACGATTCCATTCGTTCTCTGTTGAATGCGGTCCAGAGAGAGTCGCTGAAACTGGGATGTACCTTCAAAGATACAAGAGCAGCATGTTAAGTATGGCCGAACATACGCCTTAAAAATCGTAGGTGGTGAGCTGGAGTCTCGGAAACTCTTTAGGGCCATCACCTCCGAACCGACGAACCGCGCTCCGCGCCTTAGATAGGAGGGTTCCGGGTACAGCTGATATTAAGACTCTTTGCGCCTGCCCGCAACAGCGCGGGCCCTAGACATGGAAAATATTGCTAGTTTGAAATCACATTTATATGATGAAATGATTGAGTTTAGTGACAGCGATTTCACCTGTGATTGTGTTTTTGTCATGGATAAAGATAAATGCCATTAAAATCAATCAAAATTATTTTTATCCAAGATTACTTACTACCTTTTTTTTAGATTTAGACCTTTTGGTCTGGCGCTAGCGTAATAATAATAAGTGGCGTACTTCTTCGGGCGGGGGCCGACTGCCGCTAACCGCCCGCAACTCGTCGGCCGATATAGACTCTATTAAGCTAGAGTTCCATAACATAGTTGATATGCAACTAGGGAATTGTAAATAATATTAGGAACGGATCTAGGATAGTAACAAAAATTTGAAAACTTTTTGAAAAGATTGTTTAAAAGTGTGGCTGTAAGGCTCATCCACCCATGATATGATTTATATCAAAAGTTTTGCAGCAAAACTAAAAAATAACTTCATCCCAAATAGACAAATTACAACTGATGTTAGTATACAAACTTGAAAAGTTTGTTTATTTTGTTGAAGAAGGTCTCCGATTTAAAACAATATTCTTACATTTGATAAACCTAATCTTAAGGAAGGTTATATTTAATATAGCAATACGGTTTGATCGTCAAAAGCAGAGTATAAACACCCAACGGCATTTTTTGTAATAAAGACGATATGTAACAGTTGTAGGTTATATCTATGGGAAACGAACACACCAAATATAAATTTCAAAACCAAAATAATATGAAAACAACTGAGTCATTGAGAATAAAAGCTTGTTATATAAAAGAAAACCTTTATTGTAAACATTCCATTAAAATTATTAACTAAAGCGCATGGAATAAAAAATGTCAATGGTTATTAAAGAGGAAAGCCAGAGTTGTGTCCATGGTGAGCAGCGTGGTGGACGGCGTCAGCTGCGGCTACGAAGGGCGATGCAGCTACTGCAGCAGCGGCCACAGGGGCAGCAGCAACAACATGGCCGGCAGAAACAACTGAGGATTCACGGGCAGGGGCTACGTAGGTCGGTTCTTCATGAGTGTAAGTGACAGTTTTTTGGACGTAACTGGAGGCTACGGTCACAGCAAGGACAGCGAACAACACTACCAAGAATTTCATTGTGAATGAACACTAAGAAGGGATTCGAATGTAGATAATAACTTCGCACCGTGTTTGGCCGACTGATGTCTGGTTTAGTCTCTTCCCGCTATTTATATATACATCGGCTAATAATTTATGTAAAACTATCATGTTTATAAGTTTTAAATTTCTTAAAATTTGACCTGTTTCAAAAGTGGTCGTCCTTGTCTCAGCCTTTTTTTTGTTGTTTGATCAAACAACAATTTTTTCACCCATGTTATGTTTAATTTCATTGAAAATCAAATAACACAATAGCGAAGTCATGGATCTAGTAGGTAGTCTTTAAATATATAAAATGATTGGCATATTGTACAATAGTACTTAGCTACAGTACAATCTTACTTTAGTATCTGCATGACTCGCTATGTTGTGTCTAGTTATTTCAAATCGATCTGCAAAAATAATTCTTCATACGGATTTTAACTTCGCAACACTTGTCATTAAACCTTTCAAAAAGAGTAAGGAACTATGGCAGGGCTCCATACATAAAATTGTTTGGAATCAAATTGCAGCGACTTGTAGTGAAAAATATTTTATATATAAACTGAAGCATCTTTACATAAAATATTGTTTAATACAGCGTGTTCCCCTGAGCTAGTACATGCTAGAATTTTAGTGCGAGGAGCCCAAGAATAACAGATATTCAGTTTGAACTTTGTAGGTTATATTTGTATGTCACTTTTAATGTATCGGATGCATGAAATAATCATCTTATACATACGTTGTTATGCATATATATATATATATGTAAGCTTTGTATACTGTATGTTGGGTACGTAGCTTAATACTTATACTATGTGAACGCAGCCTTAAAGCATGACGTTACAATATGGACGATAGATTCAAGAGTGTTTTATGAGACGTAGTAGATTATAAGCTTGCTCGTGAAGTGAGTTATTTGATTGTATTATTTGTTTGATAAGAAGTAAATTTCATAAATTCATTAAGTTTAGTAAGAGTGTTGATCTACTAAAATATTGGAAGTAAAAACCTTTAATTGTCGATTTTTCTATTTTTAGGTTAGTATATTGTGTACGTAACCATTTGATCTCAATTAATTTGAGTATTGTAATGTGATAATAACATTAAATATTTCTATTTTTAGATAAATCAAATTGTGCGTTACTTGCTCTCATGTCATCCAACATATTATATATATATCCAATAAGTATATTTCTCTTTCTTAATTGCCTATTTCAACATGTAATGAATTGTAAATTCTAAACCTAATCTAATGAAACCGGCGATGGCCATCCACAGTCTGTTGCGCCCGGCATTTATTACGTCTTTATAGTGAAGCACCAAACAATTTTCTTATTTACCAACCTAGAAGTTTTAAAGTTATTCTTAGTGTTAAAAATTAAAACAGGATTAATTATTTTACAGCAACTTTATTCCTCATTATCTTTCTAACAATAATTTTATTATTAATTTCTGGCCCATCCCAAACAGCAAACAAGCGTCATAACATGAGCACAACAGCATAGAAGCCAACCATAATGGGTGGCACACATGATCAGACACTGCTATCTGAAAATAACTAAAAATATTTTAATTTCATCCGCACCAATAATTATAATGCTAGATGCATTTGCCTATCATATCTATTTACATTTTAATGCAACCTTATAACATGTAATAGGGATGCCATCCCTACATAGGTTATTTAATAGCCTAGCTAGGAATACACCTCCTCAACTATTTAAATTATAGTTTGGTATGTACATTTAATAAATAACTTTGTATTTTTTGTATTATAATTAAGAATATAAAATACCCAACCTGTCTCGGTGTTATTCTGCCTTCTATAATATTAGTCATCGACTGTAGTTCAGAAGGACTGTCTCTTAAGGTTTTATGACTTTGACGTCTCATAATGAAACAACCACACATTAATGTGGCCTTGGTGGCTAGGTCCTGCTTGCTGTTCATCACTGCGAGAAGCTTCCTGTTGTAAAATATCGTTCACTCTAAACATGTCAAGAACTCTACATGCTTCGCATACATAATCTTCATCAGTAGGTAATGTGAAAAATAATCATCGTATTGTAATCTGAAAGCTCAGGTCTACAGGTTCCTATTGATCAAGCAATATGTGACGGTTAAAAGTATAGAATGGTCTCACTCATACCAATTTTTTTGAGATTACAAACAGGTTTGAAACTTAAATGGAGTCCTTAATAAAACCATTCAATATAATTAATATGCTACTGAACGTTAAGATTTGGAGCTACTTAGGATTTGGGGACACACCCAGCTACAAAGTACAATGGTAATACTGCTATCTAGTGGTATCAGCTATATTGAAATTGATGCACATATATTCGAGTTGGCTTGCCACGTTCTTCCATCTTGGCGGTAAAAACAACCAGTTTTCAAAATGAGATCCTCAGAAAAAGGCAAGTTTGGAATCCATCATAAAAACATCACAGTCACTCAGGAAAGCATAAAAGTCCTTAGACATGCAGGGGTCGAATAGGAGAAATACCAGACTCCTTAGGCAAATGAAACGTAAGAAAAACGGAAAAACGATCTCAAAATCACCAGAACAAAACACAGAGTAATAAACGCCTGTCAAGAGTGATCAGTTTTTATTGTCAAAAACCTTTCCTTTTTATAGCTTGCAGTTGCCACTTTTTTTTTTTACTTCCTTATATTCCACTGCAGGATTTTCAAATACTTAAATAATGCATTTAAAAATGTACCACAAACTACATTCTTTATTGATTTAGTACTTACAACTATACTTCAGATTTAATACTTACGACTGCACGGATGGTGTAGTGGTTTAAGCGGTCGCCATACCGCTTACTATAACGCTGAGTGTTGAGGGTTCGATCCCCACATGGGACGACACTTCGTGTGATTCACAAATTGTTGTTCTCAGTCTGGGTGTTCTTTGTGTCCGTTTCATGTATGTTTGTAAAAATGCTCCGCGTCACAGGATATATTCCTAATGCGAGAGATGTCTTTAAAAAAAAAACTATAAGTGATTACCATATAACGGCACTTTACTGGCCGAATTGAAGCGCTGTAAAATGTTAACACTAAACTGATAGGTAAGGGAAATTAAAATAGTCAAATAAGCTTATAATATGTTTCTATCTTTTCCTAGGGTCTTACTGAATTCGACGACAGTTTCAAAAAACGTAGATAATTCCTAGAATGAGTTTCCTATAAATGATATTTAAAGACGCTAAAATTTTTGCCAAGTAAGAATTCGCCATTATTCTTTGCCATAATAAGTACGAATGATTTTTCACCGACTTCAAAACACGGAGGTAATTCTCAATGTAGCTGAAAGTTTGTTTCATGTTTGTTATCTCAGACCTTGGTTATTTATAAACCAATAGCCCGCGTCCAACAAAAAAGGACAACTCGACTCTGTGGAACAAATTGTCACCTGCGGTATTTCCAGATCACTACGACCTCCAAAACTTCAAGAAAAGAGCGTACTCCTTTCATGGGCAGTAGTCACTTTCCAACCGGTGATCCCCCTATTCTCCCAGCGATATTTCCCCCTATATCGTAAAAAAGTCGCGCCGATCGGCCTAAGGGAATAAAATAAAATAAGACAAAGATCTTTGGCTGCAGTAGTAAAGGTCGGCTTCTATAGATAAATATACAAAATAGAAACATTGCTTATTTATAGCAATAATATTGTGATGTCCTATTTTTTGGTGTGCAATAGTACATAGTGGTTATCCAAACCAGAAAGAACTTGTTGAGAGTCCAAAAACTTGTTTTAGGAATTAATATACTCATAAATATTCACTTCATTTTAAAAACATTTTATCATTACCTAGTACAGTTTATATTTAAATTTTTTTTTATGTTTCCTAATGAACTATTTCTAATATCTTCTTTAGATAATTCTGCAATTTGCATATTTAGAAACAAGTTTTTAATATGTAATAATAATTGAAAACGAATGAAATGACTTCATAATATGATCCAGCTTAGAAATCTAAAATCTGTAATATACATGGTTACTGGTTAAGTTGACCTAGATAACTTATGGGGTATCCATTATTACTAATAGATTTCACTATGAAATACCGTATTCCAAACATAACTATTTTCAAAATATTGAACTTTCATTTTTATACCTACTACATTTTTTATACCTACTACATTTTTGTGTCGCTGATACATTGTTTTTTAATTTCCATTACCAAAATTGTAGTTTATTTAACAAACTGGGCCAAAGTTGATGGTTGATAATAGCTAAATGAAATAAATGTGTATTTTTTTTTCCCCTAAGCAATATTTAAAAATAATCTATGACAGTTAAGTTGCAGATTTGTTAAGAAACAGGTAAATTAATCTAACAAGGTCAAGCTTAGGATAGTAACAGAATTTATAGAAAAAAACTTAGATGCTTGACCTGGAGTATTAAGAATTGGCGTATAACCCGGTAGTACCTATTAAAAACCTTTTCTTGTATTTTCGGACTGTTTCCTTTTCTATTCCTTACTAACTATTTATGCTTACGAATGAAAGATATGCCGATATTCTGATTTGTTAGGAAACTGCCAATGCGTATCCGCACGATCTCGTAGATGAAAACTTTTGGATGAATAATTATTTAAATATTGCTTAAAAAACAAAATAGAAATTTAATTCATTTTGCTATTATCGACCATCTTATTCGGCCCAGTATCTTAAATTAATTACATTTTTTTAAATGGAAAGTATAAAACAATGTCTCAACGCCACAAAAGCAGCATCTTAATCGAATCGCATAGGAGGTCACGGTACATCACCACCACTGCGGGTCCACAGGCTGGAGGACTACCCTGCATGGGAGTCCGAGCCTCGAGTCCTGGTCGTAATAGCTATTAATAATATAGTAAGAGCAATAGAGAGATACGGGGGGCGCCGATGAGATGCTTGCCTAGGGCGCCCTTGATACTTAATCCGCCGTCACCTAGAGCTGCCCCCCACCTAAGCTCGGTGTGCTTAATAGATCGAGGTAATATTTCACCCCGACCCACCGCCTCCAAGTCTATAATGCGCAAGTCTGGCCACATATGGAATACTGTCCTCATCTCTACGCATGGGTACCCCCCTACCAGCTTCTCCCTCTTAACCGTATCCAGTGGAGAGCGACTCGAATTATAGATAGCCAAAAGATCTCTAATTGGCTCGAAGCCTTGTCGTTAGGTAGTAGCAATATCAGGATCGAAAATGAATTAAACACAAGCTTAGATGAAATGATACTACTCTTTAGTTTGTAAACACATTGAATATATACGGTTTACATATGGTCACATATTGACTTATATTACTTATACTTATAGGACTTATATTTTATAGAGAGTTTATACACTTGCTTATACACTACAGTAGCGATGTAGCTTCACTCTGCATTCTCTATCGTAGGTATCATGGACAGAGCTTCGAGGAATTGTTCGGACTAATACCGACCGCAACAACAACAGCATATATATTCTCAGTTGATCCACTACGACTACTAGAAAATCACTTCTGACTATTTAACGATCTAGGTTTACTTGCTGTTATGTAGTATGCATGTACACGTGTATGTATGTATATTTATGCTTATACACATCGTATTTTTACGTACATAAATACAACAACTCAAAAAAGGCGAGTCATTATAGCTGAGCAGAAGAGCGCCTCCTCCGCAAAGGTCTAAAAAATATGTAAAGTACTAATTTAATAAATAAAATATTATTTATTATCATCATCAGCCTACTACATTGCACGCCACTTAGATCGATTTTGGGCTTCTCTTTATAATATAATTATTTCACGTATTAGCATCTATAACAAGTAAGTATTTAGTCCTATATGTATGTTTATGAACAGTCTGATCGCCATAGTACAGGTTGCACCTAGTTTGGGATTAGACGACCGTGTGTTCTCACACATTTGAGGTTATTATTATCTTTATAATATTATATCAAAGCATAAAATTATAGTTAAGACAATAAACGTAATCACGTAATAGATTTTAGATATTTTTTTAGCGTCCGCCCACGTTGCACTGAGTGTAGTCACGCAAACATAATTTTATGTGTATCATGGAACTGGAAATATTAAAAGTTACTAATTTCTCAAATACTGCATACATTAAATCACTTTAAACTATAAACTTTTAGTGGTACATAATTTTAATAGTGGCTGTTGTTTAGGATTTTATGATAGTGTTGAAAGCGTCTTTGTATGTACGGATGATCCTCATATTAAAAAATAGATAGATTTTGAACTGACTGAATTAAATTTGATACTCAGATGAAAAGCCGAATCTACAACTCATGTAAGCATCCTATAATCACCTACGGCTGTCAGACATGGCGCTTAACTAAAGAAAACATCAGTAGGCTTAAAACATATCAGCACAGCATAGAAAGAACCATGTTGAACATAAGGAGAAAAGATAAAATAAACCTACAAGTCATAAGATATATATTCTGTATAGATATTTCGTGTGGTAACAGATTAAGAATACATAGTGTCACCACCCCTAGTCATCCCGTGGGTGTCGTAAGAGCCTACTAAGAGAGCACGTGTCCCCATGTGTCGTTCGCAGTCAGTGTTGTCGCTCCCAACTTTTGCAATTAGGTCCCATGACGATCACTATATCTTGCTTTTTTATGGTCGCATTGAAACCGTTGTAGAAGTCACCTTTGGCATCTCCTGCAGACGTTTTGGTGGGAGCGTAGCACTGCACTAAACAGGGCTCGGGCTCTTGAATTGTATCGAGCCCAAATGATTCGGTCCGAGATCGGTTTCAAGTCCAGAAGGCTTTCTTTGCAGCATCAGAAAACTTTAATATTTTTGGGTAAGATAAACGAAAATTTTTTAGTGCTTGAACAATTTCAAAATTATACTTTTTTAATTTAATCTAATGTGCATGACTTTTTTTTTCGTTTCAACTAGTTATTACGGTACCAAAAAAAAAGTTAAAATCGCTATCATATTCTGGCTATTTAAACTCGGCCATTTTAGTGGGCTTATTCTGTGACGCCAGATTACAAGAGTCCGATGTCAACAATGAAGTGTTTGGTTGACACTTTCAGTAAGTTAAAAATGTAAGTGATAAAATCAACTTATTAAGATGTAAAAGTATGAAATATTATATTAATATTGCCTAGTTTCTATGTACTAAAATAACATCAAAACTTACCTTACTACGTAAATTTACTTATTCCGAAAGATGCAGGTATACGGAAAAACTAGTGCAAAGCGATAAGAAGAGGCAATGCATCATCTTTGAGCTGTTTACACTGTTGTGAGGCTCATTTTAACATAAGGAAGGACATTAAAAAAAGAATCATTTTTACTTAGTCACTAAGTACTTGTTTTGTTGACAAACCTAGACGAAAACATGTAACTTATAAGAATACAAATAATCACAAGAAATCACACAAACAAGTTGTTGACAAAAGACGTCCAGTGTAAATTGACGTCACGTTTTGTTCCACCAAAAGCGTTGCGTCTTGGAAAGTTACGAGGGAGTTTAAAAAAAAGGCTCTTTTTGGTGATTAAATTACACTATTAAATTATAATTTTAAAATTAATTGTATAAATATATGTTTTTGTCGTAATAAAGATTACAAATACAAATATTTCCGTCCATTTTGGAGTCACGTGCATATTCCCTATTCTCGCTGTAGAAAAAATGATCTTATTAATCCAAGCTATCTCTTGACCAAAGAAAAACTGAAGAGAAAAATGGCTTTTTTATATTCCCTATCTCTTGTGTAGACTCAACACAGCGGTGCTGCCAATGTCAAGTGTTTTATATCTCCTAAGTTAGCCAATAACAAAATTGTCAAAAGTCAACCAAATAAACATATTGCTATTGTCAGTCAAAAGTAACAAGCGAAATAAATTTATCAAATACTTAAAATATAATGTAACCTAAGAACTTAAAAAAGGAATGACTGTTTTCAGTTCTAATGTATAAAAAGAAAGAATATCGGTTATATTAAAATTAGGTCTTCAAACCAAAATAAATAATCTAAGCCAAAATAATAGCTAAATGTATAGATAAATACGTAAAGTGGAATATTTTGTAGTCACAGAACAGTCGAGAGTAAAATTATTTGATCTATAAATAGTGCAGTTGCGGGTAAACAAGTTTAACTTTTTTTTCAACAAGTTAATAATAGTACCGAAATATTTGTACTGTTCAGCTGATTTAGAATATCGTTAGCAAAGCACAAAACTTACTACTCTTAACCGTTAACTATTAAACATATGTTGAGCAGTATGCTTGTTTACCATCACAGTAGTTATCACATTTTGTACATACGCCAATACTCAATACTCAATAAACTATTGATCAGTGCCATCTGTAAAACTTGTGTGGAACTAGAAATCTGAAGAATTGCTACAAAGTTAGAATAGTTCATGCAAGTCATACAATACATAAACATTCTTTTCTTCATTCAAAAATAGATGTCGCTTTTAAAAATGAATGAAACTTACAATGTTAAATTAATACGTAATTTTGATGTTATCAGCCAAACTTACATTTTTCAAGTTTTTTTCCGTTTTATGAGATAATTAACAGAAAATGTTGAATGAAGTAGTGACTCTCGTTAAGTTATATGATTCAATTGTCGGTTCGAATTACTTTCTCTGCAAATGTAAAATAAAGGTTCCCAGCACGTGGGAAAATAGAACAAAGAATGGTCCATGGTAGGTCCATATTTTAACAGTAAGGTAAAAGTGATTACGTTGCACTTTCTCTTGCAAGTCATATCACCAGTAATCATGACACTTGTTTGTTTACCATATCTTTTGTTGATTCATCATAGCTCCAAATTTTTCACGATGACGTTACTATAAACAAACAAAAGGACAATGGCAGGTCCCCATACATAATTTTATTTGAAGTGAATTGACAGCGTTTAAATATCAAAAATGCCTATAACCCTTGAGAATTTATTCTTGAACATTCTCATAAAAAAATTACTAGCGAAAGAAGTCTAGGAAAAAAGATTTTGGATTTTGAATGTTTCGAGGTTAAGTTCTAAAATATTGTAAATGTTTTGTTTGAAACTAGATGGCGTTGTGTGTCATATATTCGAAAATATTATTCATCATTATTATTACTTATAAGCAACCCTATTTTGCTGTAGAAAGTGTTAGCCGACTCTCTAAATGGGTGAAGGAAGGAAGGGTATTTGCTTGGCATTGTATTGGTAAACAATAGAAAAAAATCTTCGCTTACATAGCAGGTGGAATACTAGTCATAAATACATAAATTATTAATAATAATTTGAATAAATGTACTTCAATACACATTTACACAAGGCGGGAGCATTTATTTAATTATTTAGTTATTCAACAGTCAGTAGTTGTGACATTATTTACTAAAATCTAAAGCATGCATCCTTTATATTGAGATTAATGCACAACATTTTAAGGCATCATGCATAATGGAGTAACACTATATAAAATTAAAATAAACATAATATGAGAGTTTAATTCTAAACAAAAGTAAAATAACCAAATAAACTACAATTGCCTTGTGAGAAATGGTATGTAAGTCATGCGTGTAAGTGTCAAACGACAAGACTATAGTCCGTCAACGTCGTGCGCGACCGTCCTGCGGGGTGACAGACGGTGGCGGGGACGAGGTACTCACGATGTCAGCGGGTAGCGGGTGGTGTAGCGTTGTGTAGCCGTGTGCTAGAATGACGCGCTACCTCGCCCCCGCCACTGTCTGTCACCCCGCGGGACGGTCGCGCACGAGATTGCCGGGTTATAGTAAGTGCGACGACGACGTATCGACATTTTAAAAATATCGATGCATGTCTATTTATATGCCGTTATCAACCTACAATGACTTTTTCTCATCACACTAAGCAGTATATTGTTTTAGTATTTTTCTATAGGAAAATAACGTAACTATATTCTATTCATTTTGGTGTAGCAAAAATCTTTTAAAAAGAGTCAAAAATATTCCAAATTATTTCTAATTAGGTTGATTTAGTCACTACAGTACTAGTTACGGTAGCGTATGAGTAAACCCGTGGGCAGAAGCAAATTCATAATCATAATAGGTGAACCTTCGATAGATATTTAAGCCAAAGTTAAAACAATCGATTATCGATAAAACGTTCCATAATATAATAATGTCATCACGCATCCCTAGTCAGTTCGTGATGGCGATTCTGACATTACGTACTTAGGTCAAATAAAATCTTTAAAAATATCCAATCTCTTATTAGACTTATACAACACATGGCGGTATAATGATAAATCATAGAAAAAATATTTAGTAAGGTTACTGTTAGCCAATTTTTTAAACGCTTCAGTTTTAGGTAAATATGTTTCTGCCATTGTTCTTTTCATATACCTAATCGTGACGAGCCATCACCTCTGATTTTTCAGTGTCGTAATTAATGAACAGAAAATAATTCATATTGTTAAAGATAAAAGTAAGTCACGTAAGTGCCCTTCAAAACAGAAAGAAAGAAATTTCTTTTCTCGCGCTTGCTCAAGCTCTTAAGCAAGTCTCTCTTAGAGCAGTCGTGGTCAAGCTTCTTGTTTGGAAAAGCGATTCTCTACAGCTCTTTATTTGTCGTCTGTTGATGCTAGGCAGGCTTTAATTGATGTTGTTTGATGTTTTTACCACAACACCACACTAAATTAAAGACTTATGAATATATAGTTTGGAAATAAAGAAAAACGTAACATTTTCTTCACGACTTTACCACTTCTTCTAGAATTTTTAGTAAAATTAAATAATTCGAACGTTTGACGACCGGATGGCGTAGTGGTTTGTGTAACGGACTGCTATTCCAAAGGTCGCGGGTTCGATTCCCGCTCAAGTCAAACATTTGTGTGCATGAACATTTAATGTTTGATTTTGTCTGGGTGTTTCTATGTATAATAAGTATGTATTTACAAAAAAAAAAAAAGTATATATGTATTTATATAAGTTGTCTAGTACCCATAGTACCAGCTCTGCTTAGTTTGGGACTAGATGGCGTTGTGTGAATGTGGTAGAATATTATTATTATTATTATTATTTGTTTACAAAAGAAGCCCCCACTAAGTTGAGAATAGGTGGTGTAAAGAACCTTACTAAGTTACAAATGATAATAACACTATTAAGTACAATGATGTTACTTTGATGAAGCCATTTTTGAGTCAACATGTACCTACCTAATTAACTAGCAGGCTCCTAGTAACTCATAAAACACGAAGTGGTAGAAAAAAACGAGTCGGCGACTATTTGCGTCCATTTGAAGAGTTTCCAGTAATTATCTTTAATTAAAATGATAAAAATACCCACTCGTGAAGAACGTTTAGTACTAAAGGCAGTCCTTGAAGAGAACCTTAGGGAAGCCCAGAATTATGTGGCACCACAATCTGGGTCATAGACTTTATTGGAACAAAGATGACTATGAGCCACATTACACCTAAAAATATTTTGTGTTCTTAATTTAAAAAAACGTTCCTTACTGTTCGTTTTAACAATTTCGAGCGATAGAAATTGTTTAAAAATTATATCCGTTATGGTATGGTACCACATGCAATTTACGTAAGCCTAGTTTAAATTTAATACCTATGTTACATTTCAATAATCTATAACCACTCGTTTCACGGCTTCTATGAGATATGTAGTGCATCGGTACTAACCTGGAACGCAAACTGTAACGTCAGGTCGAAATTTTGTCGGTATAAATGTCATAAATACTTCTAATGTGCATTGGTTTTGGTGTTTCTACGTGTAATATCTCGTAAGTGTGTATTTAAAAAAAACACCTTAGTTTAGCACTGCTGTGGGGACAAAGCTACACAAGTAATGTTTGAGCCACGGCTTATATGGATTACGTTTGCGTGACATGTGTATATTATCCTTCTAATTGTTACGCTAGCTGCTGTGACACTGTTAGCGAGTTATTTACTTCGTAATGTTTTACAGTAATAACACTAAACTCGTAATTCCATTAACCCAGATTTAAAATTTACTAGTTCAAATCCAATATTTTAGAAACGACACTTAGTATTTGTTCCGCTAAATAAGTAAATATTTAGTATCTTTTATCGTCTATACCTTCCTTACAACTAATTTAATATAATTTGTGTAATATATAAATATACTCGTATTATAAATAAATATAAATTCTTATTAGTAAATCCATTCATTTCTTGTTCTACACAAAAAAGGCTCGCTTGACCTCGCGCGAAACACATTGCGTTACCGAGACGCAATTCGGAAAACCCGTGTCTTGCAATATCGATTCCCAGTACCTAAGTTACCAAAACATGCAACATTTCATAACTTATAAATAGATTCGCGTGGTTGGAAAATTGGTGCATTTATTTGAAAGTAAATAAAACTGGTTAATTATGTATATAACCGTATTACATTTTATTTAGGAGCCAAAAGCCGAATTTACTTTGAATGCAGGTTTAATTTTAAATGAACACAATCAAAATATTTTTTGTATCTACAATTAAAATATTCTACTTCTTGTTTCGTTTTCTTAGTGAACATGGCATCTCTCTTAGGCTATCCTTTGAGTCGTTTCTACCTAAGTTACACTTGCCTGTTGCAATAAATAAATTTAGTTAATGTAGATAAATATATTTAGTGCCATGACATTTGCAATGAAATAGAGAACAGAAACAGTAAATTTCGGGCATTGGAGCCCGCGTTTAGTCTGTTGATAGTCAGCACTTCGGGCGTAGTGCTGTATACATCATTATTTTTATTTTCATTAATAAATATGGTAATCAGAATTAAATAACTCTACGCCGCTGTTAGTGCCTCGTTTCGCCGTTTATTTTTAGTATTTGCTTACAAAAAATCTATTTAAAACTTATTCAACTCATTAAAAATATTCTGTTTAACCCAAAGGGATTCAAGCTAGAGAGGGACGCTATTTTAGGAGTGAATTCACATTGGACGTTCATCAAAGGTTGCTCTAGCCATTGAGCTAACACCCCGTTTAGTGTAGTATTATGTCTTTGATAATGTGTAAATTATAGAGTATCAAATTGAATGAATAGGACATCAAATTGAATGTTAATGAAGTTAGAAAGTCGTTAGCATAGCGGAGTTTATTATCTGAAAGTAACTAGAGCCAGCACTGCTCTTATGAAGCTTAGCTGTCTTTGCACATCATCACACACATGACTAATGCATTTGTTTGTCAACTTAGTTAAAAAAGTGAGTTAAAACACTCAGTTCTGTTCTGTCTCACACCAAAGTTATTATCTGAAGCAAAAAGAAGAACACGACGAACACGATCGAAGTCATTGATCTATCACTTCAGTTGCTTTCTTGCGTAACACTAAACCATTTTCGTCTAGAGATGCAATAAAAAATGTAAACAGCCAGTACTCATCGCTTGTGTCAGTGACTTAACTTCATGCTATGTACCGGTGCAAGTAACGTCATAAAATTCGAGTTCAATGTACGCTTGGCTAATACACGCCTGTCTTGAACATCAATGTTTGAGAGTACAACACGCTCAGTTGATCACAGTGATAAAGCTAGTTTGCTTTCAGTAGCTTTTACCATCGCTTACAAAACTATATTTTTGGTCTAAATGAACTAAACCTGTTACTAAAGTAGATATAGACACCCGCCGATATAAACCAAAGAATAGAATCGTTCTTAACCACTTGTGAATCTGCTACACTAATATCTTTGACATATGCTTTTTTTTAATGTGGTCAAATTATCGGGCTAAGTTTATTCTTTCCAAGTCTGATACTTTCTGATATTTTCATTCCCATAACTTATTTATACTGCCGATAGACTACACATCATTAAAATTAGGTTATTGACGGCCCTATTGGCCTAGTGGTCAGTGACCCTGACTGCTAAGCCAGAGGACGTGGGTTCGATTCCCACCCAGGACAAGTAAATTGTGTGATAAGTACGGACATACATTTACATACACACATTTGTGTACATTTTAATTTATCTATAACTAACTAACTAACTAACTTAGATTTAACGTAATTAGGCACTTACTGCAAAAAAATAACTGTATGAAAATAGTATACAACTGTAGTTGAAAGTAAAAAAGAACAATACAAGTAAGTTGGTTACGTACTGAGGTCACATAGACATTCGATGCACTAAAATTACTATTCGACATGGCTAATTACAATTTACACGTTATAATAAATACCAACTATAAAACTTACATGATGTATGACATTTGAAAATTGATCTATTCGCTACAATCCTAACTAATACTATACATGCGAAAGTGTATTTGTTTGTAACACTTTCACGCTTAACTACTCAACAGAACACCTTTAAATTTTGCTTACACTTTCTCCGTGGTACAGATTGGGTACTGTACTAGAAACTGTGTAGTAGAAATGTACTTGTCTCTGAGGATCAAAAACAAATTTTATGCAAACGCAGCTACGGGTAAAGGTAATACACAAATAAGACAATTAATATGTATGAATAGACACACATGCAAATATAAACAACGTAAGAGCTTTTGTTTACATAATAAGTTCGAGAGGGCCTGTGACTCACGCGACAAGTCAAATCCGTCGATATTGAGGTTAAGCTGTAGTTGGTATAATCAAGAAGTAACTGAGGTTTGTTGTTGATTATATAAATAAATATATGTCATGGACTACTTCGTAAGGATAGACAATAGTTTTATGCTAAGAGCCACAGAGGTTTATAGACACGGCTAATCCGTGTCCATAAACCGCTGTGGCACTACGCACCATCTCTAAGATTTCTCAAAGAAAAGGTAAGGAGTAAGGTAAGGAGTATTACGATTGGACTATAGTATTCTGCACTCTCTTAATTATTTCAGACATGAAGACCGTTATTTTTCTAGAACAGAGAATCAGCTTTGCATTTTACGTGGCACTGACAATGTGTGACAATAAAATGGGTATTAAAATTTAACTTATTAATAACAAAGCAATAAACATGTTACACGGTAAAAAACCCCGATCATGCAATTTTAATCAATGAACGAGCGTAATTTAATGCTTCGAAATTCAACTTGTATATACACACAATACATTGACTCATAAATTCATTTCCAAACAAGATGTCTGGTGACTAACCCTTCTCTATCCATAAAGACAGTAAGCAGGTCAAGGATATAAACGAAGCATCCTCCTTTGTATTCAAGTTAAAATAAATTCAAAAAAGAAATTAGCATAATTCTCATTTGAAATCACAATACGTGTTTAATTTTAAACTTTGCAAATGAAATTTTCATCTTGCAAACTAAATTGTTTCAGGGACTGACTTAGTATTTTGGTAATTTTCACTAAATACCAGTACTGATTAACCTTACGAATTTATTTTAAAGAAAATCCTCATCCTATGTCGTAACGTACCATTAAGTCAGTTTTCAAGACGCGAACAACGGCTATGTTTAATTAAACTATTAACGATACATAGAAACAATTAAATTCCCTGCTATAGGACCCTTAAATTTGTTAAAAGATTATATTTTGTTTGAAATAAAATCATCACGATTCTTCTTATGACAATTATAATTAACTTTGATTCTTATGATTTGCAAAATGTTGAGAAACGGCAGTTTTTATAATCTACAACACGAATAATCAAGTCACCATAAATAGTTTGTAATAAATAAATAAAAATCACCATTATACGTTAAAGAAATCTCAAAAGTGGAATCAAAGGTCGTCTTGTATTTGAATTATAATACTTATATATCGGAATACAGCCTCATATTTGCCAAAGAGTTCTTTGTACCACTTCATAACAAAAAAAAAGCAGAAGACTGACTCGTTTTAATAATATGTAATATAAAACTCATGAATAAAACTGCTGCATGCAGCTACTTATGTCCAGGATGTATGTTGACCTGGCATGGTTCGGCAACTCTATATAAAAGTAACTCAAGTAATACTAGAAATAATAGCTTGATTTGAGCTGCAAATAGGTTAGCGAAAGAAAATAAAATATTTAAATTTTCATTCATTCTTGTCTAAATCAGACAAGCAAGCAAGTACACAACGGTAAACACAACATACATTACAGTATGTTGCCAATAAGGTTACATCACACAAAAAAGACGCAAGTTCATTCAATTGAGCATTGCAGTAATAGAAATGGTTCAGCGAACTCTTGCGCAAGCCACTGGCTCGGTCGCGTGCAGGTCCGGCTCAGCTGCGTTGGAAACCCCCCTCTTGTGCAAACGGTGCGCAATGCCCTCAAACTGAAGGCTGTAGTCTAATTCAAATAGTTCTAACCGGATCCTTATAACGATTCGTTTGAAGCTAAAATATTTTTTTTAGGTATGGAGAGCAAACACGCAGAAAGGTCCTCTGATGGTAAGCGACCGCCCATCGATACCTAGAACTAAAGAGTCACAAATGCGTTGCAACCCTTTGAGTCCCCTTCCCAGAATCAGAGAGAGGGAGGATTCTGGCCCCCGGAAACCTCATTCACTGAAAAGCAAGCAAAGAATGGCTAAATACTGGTTTTCCGTGAAGCCATAGTGTCACTCCAGTGGAATTGTGCCGAAGCATGGCTCTGTCTAACTCATCTAATTGATTGAGCTCATCTCACAATTATTTATTCTGAGGTGGGAATCGAACCCATGACCTCTGATCAGGATCCCTCAGGATCACTGACCACTAGACCTAGAGTAGGCTAGTCAATATTGAACAAGTTCATCTTTAAAAGTTGACGAAGTTTAGATAAAAACTCTAGTGGCAAAAGCTCAGTTGTCTACTGTTTTATTGCCACTAGAGCTCAAAGCGTAACATTAAATAGACGTAAAGTTTTGAACTAGTATAATACACAGTGTGTCATAGTTGCGACTGGTACAGTTGTTTTTTTTTATAATACATCCTTTTAAAAAAAAGTTGAACCGACTTCAAACAATATTAACAAAGACCACTAAAAACCTAGCAGCAATCGCGGTTGATTTCGTAATAAACCGCTTACGAACAATTTTTTTTTTTTGAAAATCCTTATAAATATGACGGAGTTATGCCATACTCACAAAAACATACATAAAAAAAAAATAAACATCCGAATTTATAACCTTCTCATTTTTGAAGTCGGTTAAAAAGAAATCCATGTTCAGCAGTGGACTTCTATAGGCTGATGATGATGAATCAGTAGGGGTACAAAACCGAACAGACGTCACACCTGATAACTATCAGGTGTGCCTTCTCATGATCATATGAGTATTGGTATTCCAATACCCATATCACCATGAGATCAGGGGCGTATTTACCCTAAGGCCATCCGGGCCATGGCCCGGGGCGCCAAAGGTCTAGGGGCGGCGCAGCCGCCCCTGGCACAATGCTTTTTGCTTTGGTTTTAGCGCAATTCAACTAACTTTTACTTAAATTCAACACAGTAGTCCTTAGAGCCAGTGGTATAATAGTAAGATTAGCTTACTTTCACACTTGATGACGAGTGGTGAGTGTTCGAGCCTCAGTGCCTGATCACTTTTTGAACTTTTTGTTTTCATGTCAGGATATATTTTTTAACTCTGTTACTTTAAGATGACTGACTGCAGCTTACGGAAAAAAAGGTATAATATGTAATTTAATAACAAAGTTATTATTTTTCATAAGATATTTTATTTATATTATTATCAACCTTTAAAAGAAACTAAACATTTAAAATAAGCACATTTAACTTTAATATTTTCATAAACTATTTTGGTTATACAATTTGTTCTTATTGTTTGAACATATTAAACTTAACCTTAAGGTTAAGTTTGATACTAATATTTGCTTGCATTTTGAATATCGTTATGCCTTTTTTCCTGTATGCGACCAATTGTTGGGAGAGCTAAAGCGGCGCAAGATTTTATATGACGCAGTAACCGAACATTTCGCATTTTTGTCTAAAATAAATATATTGTCTGACTCGCATCTCCGACTTCATGCCAAATATCTGCAGCAATCGTAGCCGAAAGATCTTGCGGAAGATTTACAAGAAGAATGTGTTCCCTTAAAACATTTTGGAAATCGAATGAACAAAATATGAGCTTGAGACAGCTAAATCTCCATATAAATAAAAGATACCTGAAAGAAGCTTTTCCATACACGGAAATTGCGCTACGCATCTTTTTGTGCACTGCAGTTTGTCACTGATACAGAAAGATCATTTTCAAAAGAGAAGAATTATCTTCGCTCACAGATTTTTGAAGAACGTTTAAATAGTTTAGCGATTCTCATTATTGAAGCCGATTAAACAAAACAACTAAGTAACGAAATCATCATTAATGACTTTGTAAATAAATTTGTGCACCGCAAAAAAATGTAGACGTTATTGAAATTTAAAAAAAATGTATTTTTAATTTTAATCGTTTTTCTCTTGGCTTCTGGGGCGGCGAAACTTATTGGCCCGGGGCGCCAAATTTCAAGATACACCCTTGCATGAGATATTTAATTAACAACACGTGCTACACTAAATTCTACTTTTTTGAGATTACAGGATTGGTTTTTGATATCACAGACTATTCTGAGCTGGGAGAACAGCACTCAGACAAAATATTATTTAAGATTTGAAAGTGTGAAACAAACTAATCTTAAGTGTAAAAATTGTGTTATCCTACAATCTCATTTATACAATGAAATTATTGAATACATACATAGAAAGTTTTATTTGTAGTCCATAACTATTAATTACGCTTGCCTCATAGTTGTAATAAAAACGGTTATGATACGAGCTGCCTAAGTTACCTAGAAGTTTAAAACCTGTGCAAAATTAATTGCGAAATAACACCTATTATTGATTAATTTATAATGAAGAAATTTCTCATATAAGTACATCACACATAGAAATGACAATATCACAGCTGCAATAGGTCGCAGTACTTACATAACTTATTAGTACAATGGTTGGTATTATAAATGTCGCACGAACTCGACTTATGTAATATAAACATAAACGCTGCGCGCGTTGAACTCTTTTAAATGGACTGAATTGAGATTTCAGATAACAAGCGTAGTATTAGTCCTACATATTTAAATACAACTCTGGTGCATTATTTAGTCTATTAAAATTTTAAAAAATTGTACTCGTATTTAATTCATATTTGAACTACCCAAAATTGATCATGTTGCTGAATACCGGAACAGTCTCAACCTATAACACCTTCACCGAAGTGCTCATGCTTCCGTACGTTATTATCACATCACATCAACAACCTTTAATAGTCTACTGCTGGAAATACGGCTCTCCTTGATGAAGGAGGTTTTGACCTACTATACATACCTTGCATACCTTACGTACATATGAACATATATTTAATCTCCCAACTCCAACTTATCTCAGAAAAGGCTAAGTTACTTACAGAGATTATGAGATCAAAATTTTCAGTATATTCTACCAAGTTTGTTAACAATCTCTCTCTGCGGTTCAAGCGCTACGAATACGGAATGCTCTACCGATGACAATAAGACGAATGCGATCGCTACCAGCCTTTATGTTTATAAATAAATAAATAAAGTTGTGAAGCAGCACAATTTAGAAGTCACAAATCGTAAATATACATATAACTATGTTTACATAACACATAATATATGTAAGATATTTCATTCTATATAAACAAATATAATGTACTGAACGTGCACATTTTTTTCTACATGCCATTCTGGTTGCCCGTACGAGATTGCCGCAGTGTGGTCGCCATTTATTTAACTTATCACTCAAACGGCTTTAACCATACTCTTTATATTTCGTGTATAATACAAAGGTAAAAAAAATGTATATTATTATTATTACTTGCAACCCAGCCCCACTTGGCACGGTTAGCTGAGCATATTATTATGTCTTTTTTTTCATGTTCTGGTGTCGTATCAGTCTGTTGCGTTTAACATCTATTACATTGTAATTATTAGTCATGTAAAAGCGCAATGTTAAAAAAGTAATGTTAAAACATACTTTCTAAGTATTTTGTAGCATTTTTTTGTTATTGTGTTTTTTATGAGGCGGGATGGCAGACGGATCACCTAATGGTTAGTGACCACATGGACAGTTGCAACTTACGAGTCACAAGTGCGTCGCCGCGCTTTGAGTCTTTTTCCTTAGAATGGGAGGAAGAAGTTTGGGCTCCGGTTCCCTCACTCTTTTAGTAAAAGGCAACGAAACAATTATTCTCCACCGGTTTTCTGTGAAGCCGTGGTATCATTCCGGTCCCCACTTTTATTTATGACTTTTTGGCGTCTTCTACAATTTTAGTCACCTTTTTATGTTTTTAGACTCTATGAGATTTGAATTAATATGTAAACAGCCCATTGAAGGTTAGGTATTTTAATGTATTTTAGCAATTATTGCGTTTTATGTTTTAGTCAAATTTCATCCAAAAAATTATAAAATCTTAAACGAATTACACACCTAAGCCTTAAACATGAATTATTCTATCCATTCTTTCTAAACATCCTTGAGCTAATTTGGACTTTGGATTATCGGGTTCAGAGAGACAGTGGCGGTGGGAAACTTTATTTTATAGTATATGATGATTATTGTAACAGAAGGTGACCTTTGTTCGTTTGATATATTTAATTCCTACTTTGTCATAATTTAAATTCCTCAAGTATAAAGACAAAACTGTATTCATTTATAAAACTTAGTTTACCATTTTACCATATATTACCATAGATTACCATATATACAACTTCCCAACATCAACCGTTGGTCCGCGGCCCGTCAGGCATGATCATCTTGCCTCGTTACTCCCTTTGTGTTGGAGGAACATGACACCCATTCGTCCACAGCATTGTCACAGCTCGTTTCTTGTGGGTATCGTTATAGCACCTTATTACCAAAATTGAATAATACGAGTATATCCTGCTATTGTCATACACTAGCAATAACAAACACAATCACATCCGTAAGAATGCTTATTAATGTCATCCTACTTACAATAAAACAAAGTGTAAAAACCTTGTCTCGTATCGGTAGAGCCTTAGTAAAAAGACTAGGACTGGCAAGGCGGATTCTGCATCGAAGGTTCTACAAAAATCTCGATTCCTGAAGGATTTATTCATCATGTTGATCATCATATCTATAAATAAAATCTCCCTAACTGCTGTATATATAACACAGTCATGATACTACCGGTTGGTAGGGCAGAAAGGAAAAAATATTCCCCATGACACTACTTATAGTGAATTTTAGTAGTGAAAGGGTCAAAAGGGAAATAAACTACAAAATATAAGTTTATGCTAGAAGAAAAAGAAATTTATATAACAATGTTTCAGATTTACAATTTTGCGTTTTACCCTCTACCTGTACTATAAGATTTTGCTTTTCACCAAATTTTATTAATTTCAATGGATAATATTTTAATTTTCTTTGTTTTGCTCAAAAAACCTTACCTTAAGATTGGGATTTTCACTCGAGACTATCTGAAAAAAAGGTTCTTAACATACACACAAACAGACAAACAAAGAAGCGACTTGATAAGAACTACGCAAGACTACCATCTACAGCCTAAACCAATGTGTTCCTCACAAATACTTTCTTTAGAAACAGATTTTAAAATTGCCCTTTTTAAATTTATTATGATGTATCATCATTATCATCTGCCTACCCTTGTCCCAATTTTATTTGAGGTCGGCGCAGTATATATTTATTATGATGTAAATATAGAATTATAACATAAACATAAAATACAGTAAAGAAAACTGGAGATAGTTCAATATATATCATGCCTATATTTCTTCTTTCGTGTAACTTTGAAAATGACAAACTTCCGTTAATTCGTTCATCCCTTAAGCGAAATTTTAAGAAATCCTTTCTTAACAAAAAATGCATCAGCTGCCAAAATTTAAAGTAGTCAGTTAGTGTTTCTTTTTGCTTTTTAGTAATACGAGTAATAGTTGTTAACTTCAGCTTGTTGCAAATTTATTTAAAAATGTTATCTTCCTGCACTTCTTTCAATTCAATTTTCAGTTTTAATTTTACGTTCCTATTCCTCATAATTTTATGTATTCTATAATCAGGAATTGACTATCATTGTTGGTAAACAAAACTATTGTAACACTGTAGTGTTGAAACATACAAAATTCAGTGGGTCATCTCACCTTATTAGAAACTATGGTCCTGAGAAAGTGGCTCATTATCTTGATATGGAAGGGTGAGCTCCAACGATGTGGGTGGTACTCATTAGATAACAACGCGAATGTCATGTCATAACAGAAACATTCTATTCGTTATTGTATTTCAAATAACGAAGGGAATAAATACTGTTCATTTGTATTGTTACGTTGACATTGAAGTTCAAATTAGAGATAATTATGGACTTACTAACTTCGTCGCTATCGCGTTTCTAAATATATAATTATGTTTGCAGGAATTAACGCGCTCCCAAAATGTATTAAGTATATAATTTACAGTCATCCTATGATGATAGCTAGTGCAACCTGGTCGAAACGTCAGGCAATGCAAAGGTAAGTACTTAATACCTATCGTAAGCGCGTTAATTGCCGTAACCATAATGTTAAATGATGGACTTCTAATTCATCTCATTTTAGGTACTTTTTTTTCTGTGCGGCAATCCTCTCGGATACCACCTACCGGTGGCTATGTCGGACTCGAACCGACAATAAACCGCACGCCGTCTCAGGTGTACCCCAGAAAGGAAATCCCTGGTACCTCGACGTACCTCGGGCCATCCACGCCGGTTAGACGACCACCTCCCGTGTGGGTTCCCTTGGTGCTCCCAAAAGCCTGCTTCTGCTAGGGTGACAGATGGCCTCACCTGTCACCCTCACGCCTGCGCTTATGGAGGACGGAGGTCGTTCTGCGACCTCCGGCGCCGGAGTCGGCTGCGGTACCTGGCCTGTGCCCGAGCCTGGCAGTCCGGAAGAGTTCTAAACCTCTACCGGTCCCGCTCCGCCATTCGTTTTAGGTACTGCTATAGTGACGTACATTTTAAGGGTAAGTGGAGACATAATGATTTATGGATATGAATACTTGTAACTGTACTAAAAGTTTTGAAGATGTTTAGAAAATAATGAAACTAATATTGAGTTACATCATCAACATTATTTTAGGATTCTTTTCGAATCGTATTTGGTGTCGGTGCAATATGTAAACAGGGTTTGAGCTGTTTGCTTTTATACAGAAAATTATAGACAGAACATATTTGAATGCCTCGGTGGCACAGTAGTAGCGTATGCAACTGCTGTTCTGAGGTTTCGGGTTTGATTCCCAGGTCAGACCAAATATTTGTATGCTCTACAAATATTTGTTTCGCAGTTTGGGTGTTTCCTATGTGTAATATGTGTGTATTTACAAAAAAAAGTATATAAGTATGTTATTCTATCAGTCAAAGCTTTCATAGTACAAGCTCTGCTTAGTTTGGAACTAAATGGCGTTGTGTTAGATGTCCACAAAATATTATTATTATTTATAGCGTGACGATAACCCTCCACTACACAAGAACATAAACTAAACAAGATTGTTGAATCATTAGAAAGATAGGCTCAGCATTTATATCCACTCAACTTCTACCCCAGCGGTTATCGATTCTGCGGGCAATGTAGCCAGCCCATTGCTAATACTTGGTTTTGTGTCGAATTACTTCATCAGCATCGTAGATCATTACAGAGATCGGAGACACACAACCACATGAAATGATGCCCATCTCAGCTAAATCCTTCTGTTGGCTTCGCCCTTTAGTTGCAAGATCTGCTTAAGGTACTACACGTACTCCAGAAGCAACTTCCAGACAGACGGCATTAACTACTATAGACCCTGCATTAATATGACTTTATGTTCGGAATAAAGGCATCAGTCATGTCATGTCATGTCACGTCAGGTATAATAATGATTATTACCTCACTTTTCAGCAAGCATATTCCTTGCAGTATTATTATGTAGTTGTGTTACTTGCCTTAATTGAATTCTGCTTCATTTTAAAATGAGAACAAATGAAAAGAGCCTAGGCCACTAAGTACGCCGTCAGTCTATGTTCGCACACAAGCTTTATTAATTAAATAATTCAATTCTAGTCTACCATTCGTTCCCACATTAAATGCATAAGAAGCTAAATATCCCGAGTTTAGCTATTTTCTAAATCCGCGCATTATACTTATTTTCCTTTAAAGACAGCCTGCCTACCGTTAATCGTATGTCGTTTGAAAAAGGGGTTTCCTTGTAAAGGAAAATAGGTACTCTAAAATACAGTAAAGTGAATATATTTTCTCTTCTAATATAAATAGTTGTTATACAAATATGACTATTAACTTATATGTACAAATCTCACTTACAGTACAATAAAAGCAATGATGTACTAAACATATTATTTGACATGATGACATCAGCAACAGAATATCAGTATTCGGTTTACGGCAACAGTACAGACAGATCCGCAAAGACGACCTAAAAAAACCATATTACCAAACGTCTACTCAGAACATGAATGAAAATAAGGGTTGATCAATGTTATCGACGTACGTCATAACCTGTACCATGAAATTGCTAACGACAGAGAAGTAGTACGAAAAAATACTGTATCTGGGTGAGTAATGATTCTTTATAAGATATCGTGGTAAGAGGCTGCGTCAAACGTCTTACAAAATCGGCGGGCATGCATCTTTACGTTGGTCGAAGTATAAAGCGTCGTAGAGGTAGAAGTGGAAGTCATTCGAACGCAGTCAGTGCGCCGGTAAACTTGTGAGAATTTGAAAACAAATAAGTTTGTAATATACAAGAAGTGAAGATATTATAAACAGTAAGTTTTTGGAGTGTTATAGTTTTAAAAATAATAACGAAGTTTAAAAAACTTTATTTGTGGTGCTGGTGCAGGAACATTATTTTCTCTCTTGAAAATATCTACCGGATAAAAGTGAGAGCTAAAGCATATATTAGGATTAAATTATTACTTAATGATGGTCCAGATGTCCAATATCAATATCATTAGAAAACATAAAAAAATATGAATGATTGTGTATACGTCCGTTTTTTTTTTATTAAATTAAAAATAACTTTACTTGATATGCTTTGATTGCCAGCTTTCTGCTTCAGTTACTTAAATTATTTATTTGTAAACAGATAACTTCTTTCTAAAGTAAGTAATTCTCGAGTAAACTTTCACTTTCCACCACTCGTCTCGAATAAACGCATCACGGGGACACTGAGTAATTTACATCATTGCATAACAAAGAAACCAAGCTAATATTTTTACAGCTTACGTATATGATTAACTCGGTCAATAAACATTTCATCAACGATAAATAGTTTTCATCTGATAAGTAATTTATTCTATTTTATTTTTATTTAACCGTAATATAAAGCTGTTTATTAGGCGAAGTAGAGTTACATATTAAAATTACTTCTAAATTTTCACTCTGTTTACGCAATTGTTGTTTAACGCAATTTCACTACGTTATAATAATAAACATGTGCCACTAAATGGCTAATGAATATTATTAAGCTAGTTTTAATGCCGGTATATCTGTACAAGACTTTCATTTATATATTACATCTAATCAAGTCCCACTGAGAGCGTTTTCATTAAAAAAATGTATAAAATAAATTATAAACGAGTGATGGCATAACAAAGTTGCATAAAGCAAACAAGAGTAATAACTATCGGGAGTTACATAATTATTATCGATGGTTACCGAATTTGTGATGCGTCGGACGAGACGCGCGTGGACTGCGAACTAACCGATGTGCCACTTTGGGTTCGACACCACGACAATGACACCGATTTTTTTTAATTTTCTTTCATAACAACAAAACAAAAGCTGACCTCGATAGCGCAGCTAGGACATAAAAATTAATGATGTCTAATGTATTCACGATCTTCGGTCCGCACATGGACGAGATACATAAAAGAAAATTGAATAATGTTTACGTGTGTAAATCTTTTGTTACAAATTTAGGGAATTCATATCAATTGTTAGTAATATATTTATTTAAAAAAAATGTATTATCTTTAATTTTACTACTTTATCAAAATATTTTTAAATTCGGGGAGTTGAGTGTGTAATGCTTGTTCGACGCAGCGTGCGGCGTGAGAGTGCTTTCGCGACCGACTCCTACTAATAGCCTCGAAGCCACAACACTCCGCTGCCGTTATGAAGGCATATTATATAACTACAGACTGTCTGCGAAAGTAAAAGTGATTCTTCGCCTGCAGTTTCGAAACAATGACGTGCTTTGCTAAAGAAGGACCAAATGACATCAGCGATTTGATAATTTTCTTTATTATTACAGAATATGCGGTGGTCAACGTTAATTTTAGTAATACTGTCAATATCATGTGCTACTAAGGCAGAATGGTCTTGGGGTGCTGAGTCAAATACTAAACAAGCAGAAAACGATGAACAAAAATCAACAAGTTTGTTGCAAGGTGAACAATTACCCGAAGCCGAGAAAAAACAATATGAAACAAATGGAACAGTACTTGATGACATCGTCGATGAGCTAGTGAGTAGCAAACAAGGCAGAAGTTTAGGCGGATTCGATGATGTCTACAGTGATCCCACGATCAAGGATGCCTTGGACGCTGGTGATGACGTTGAAGCAAGAAATTTAATCAAAGGCAGACTGTGCACATTAGGACTTATACAAGTAAGAATTCAGAAATAATTGTAGAATATTAATGCGTACCACATAATATTTTTTACTTATAAAAATCTAACTCTTACAGTGCGAAGAAGAAGAAACTCAAGAAAAACGTTACTTGTCACCCGATGATGTAATTTATGCACAACCTGTCGATATCAAGCCCATTGGAAAACCAGTCCCATCGATCCCCATTCGTGGACCACCAAGGGCTTACGGTCCACCTCAACCAGTTCCATATCCTGGACGCCCACAAAAGTTCCCACCCAAAAGAATCGGTTATGGTGGTAGTGGCCGTCCTGGTTTTGCCGACAAGTACGGAGTGGCGAGTAATTCGTATCAGTTTTCTCAGAGTTCTTTGTACAACGGCCCTGAAACTAACTACGTTACTAAACCTCCTGGTTATAGCAGCCAAAGTCCATATACCTTTGAAAACTCTAAGCCTAGTTACAATAAAATACCATCTTCACAATCAGGTTCTAAACAAGATTCAATAGTTCAGCAACACATTCATCACCATTATGTTCATGGTGACACTGACAAAGAACCAAAAGTTATTATAAAGCCTGTGGCGATTCCGGTAGGATCTGTTGGTCAATTAAGTCAAGCTCATGTTCAGCAATCTTCAGATGTTATAACAGCTGGAGGGGGCGATTACAGCGGTATTAATTCTGGTGGTTTTCAGCCCATGTCAGGCAGCTATCCACTAGATAGCAATAAGCCTATTTATGAATCCGACGCTATTTATGGTTCCCAGTTTGGGCACAATTCGTATAAAGGGGGTGCTAATGTTTTAAATCAAGGTTTACCAAATCAGTACCCTAACAATGTATTCGAAGATCAAAAATATGGAAACGGTTTAGGCACTTATGGTCAACAGTCCAATGAATTTTACAAAAAAGAATTACATGTAGGATCTGGAAATAATCTTTATAGCCAAGGACCTGCGACGTTTGGTCAAAGCGATGCATATGCAGAAAATTATCATGAAGCCAAAGCTCAAGGTTTTGAATGTGTTTGTGTCAATTATGATCAGTGCCCAAGTCAAGAAGTGATTGGTCGCAGGGATGACTTATATTTACCAATTGACCCTCGTAACAAAGGTAGCGAAATTTCAGCTTTAACAGAAGAACAGTTAGATACTATAAATAAGACTGAAAACTCGCAAAATTCAACTTCTGAGGAAACGAAACCGATAAGCAAACGTGAAACCAAAGAAAAAGAAGCAAGTCCAAAAGCAGATGAAGAAATTGAACCGGTAAGTACCAATCCTAATACCAATTGGGTAGGTAACTAAATTAAATACATTTTTTTAATGATTATAATTTTGTAGATGGTTTAATTTAACTTAGGAAGTTAATTTATGCAATTTTATTTAACACGTACCTTTTATTCGAGCTATAAATTTGACCCTTACAACCTTAACTGTTGTTAATGAAGTGTAACAGTTGCGAAAGATATACTAAACTATGGGCAGTGGCATTTTAACATTTTTGTAACAGACTCAATTTATTAAATACGGCAATATTACTACAGCGGCCTCGGTTCCCTGGCTTCAGCGGGCTTAGCAGCCTTAGCAACAACATAGACTACAGACATGTCCAGCCCACGTTTGGTATCTCTTTCGGATTGCCCCCTTCGATTACCGGCCCAACACCTTTTAATCCACATCTTCTTCCTCATATGCCCGCTATCGGAGGAGGCGGTTTTAATTTAGGTTTAGTTTCCGCGAATCCTTTAATCTCTATTCAGGTAACTAAAGATGATTATGGAGAAAAAGTTTATAAGCCTCTTATTCATGTTCATGTTGTACCTAATCCGAAGACAGTGGCGACCGTAGGACAATTATTTCATCAAAAGAAACAATTTTTATTACACAAACATCAAAGTTTAATTGTACCGCCTATAGTACCAGTACCTCATATACCATATCCTCATTCATACCCTGGACCTCATCATTTGCATCTATATGCCAACTCATATAACCCTCATCACTATGAAGGCTTGCCTCATTTTCATTCCAATGAACATTCACAAAACTACGAGTCTGAACAAATTCACAGACCTTATTCAGCCCATTACATAGATTACGAGTCTGATAAATTTCAAGAGCAAGATTACAGTAATTTTGAACCTCCGTTAGGTAACGATGATTACTATGACGAAAGTGGTAGTGATGTTTATTACCGCAATAGGCAAACAATTAATAATCAAAATAATAGATCAGCAAAAGTCGAGGACGAAAATAAACAGGGTATTTACGCTAAACAGTATGATTATTCCCAATCCCAAAATATTCCTTCAAAACCTTTTGGGGCAAGCCGGGGAGGCCGAACAATTAGGTTTCCTGACAAGAGACGGAAGAGAGAAATCATAATAGAAAATTCTACTGTAGAAAGTGAAGAGGTAAATCATAAACATTTCTGTTAATCTTGTCGTCTTTAAACGAACTTTTTGAAAATAGGGTCAGAAAATATTTCATGTATTAATTTGAAAGGGATTTTTAAATGTTTATTTGATATAAGTACTGATGATACTGATTTTCTTATTTATTATATTTCAGCGTCAAGCTTACTTTGGACGTCCTCCTGTACAGCAATGCAGACCTAACCAGGTTTGCTGTCGTAGGCCGTTGCAACCACAGGCAGCAAACAAAGGACAGTGCGGTATTCGACACTCTCAGGGAATCAATGGTAGAATTAAAACACCTGCTTATGTCGATGGTGAAAGTGAATTTGGAGAATACCCTTGGCAAACTGCCATTTTAAAGAAAGATCCTAAAGAATCAGTATATGTATGTGGAGGTACACTCATCGATGGTCTACACATTATTACCGCTGCTCACTGCGTTAAATCGTAAGTTCAACTTGATAACTTCTCACATAATCAACTACTGTTGCCTCACGCCGCCGGCAGCTCAATTTTATAACGCTCATGCAATTGACACTTAAAAAATTAAAAGGGTTGTGACTGTTGTGAGACTAAATATCTTGCTCCATAACAAGATGCTCGGCGATGAAAGTTGCATAGTCAGTTGCAAGTACAGTGCTTTGTCGCAATTATATCTATATTTACTCGCGACAAAGCACTGTACTTGCAGTCAGCTTGGGTTTTATTTATGGTACTTATACCCGGACAAAGCGATGATCCATGAGGGTCCACATGATTAATGGAAAGATTAGGTTAGAAATATATATAATAAGTAGCATTTCATACCCGTCATTCCGAGATGCTCTGCAATATCAATTCGAATAGTTGTGACAGCAATTAATGTTTCTGTTTTAGATACAAAGGTTTCGAGTTAAGAGTACGACTTGGTGAATGGGATGTTAATCGTGATGTGGAATTCTATCCTTATATTGAGAGAGACATCGTTTCTGTCCACGTGCACCCTCTGTATTACGCAGGAACCTTGGACAACGATCTTGCTATTTTGAAAATGGATCATCCTGTAGAATGGACCAAGTATCCTCATATTAGTCCCGCTTGTTTGCCTGACAAGTATACAGACTACGCTGGCCAAAGATGCTGGACAACGGGTTGGGGCAAGGATGCGTTCGGCGATTACGGCAAGTACCAGAACATTCTAAAAGAAGTTGATGTGCCAATTCATTCACACGGTCAATGTCAACAACAATTAAGAAAGACCCGACTGGGCCACAACTATGAACTGAACCCTGGTTTCCTCTGTGCCGGAGGAGAAGAAGGTAAAGACGCGTGCAAAGGTGACGGAGGTGGTCCTTTGGTGTGCGAGCGCGGCGGCACCTGGCAGATCGTTGGTGTAGTGTCGTGGGGCATTGGCTGTGGACAACCCGGCGTGCCAGGAGTCTACGTCAAAGTTGCTCATTATTTAGATTGGATAGCACAAATAACTGGAAAATTTTCTCCGTACTAAGAAAATACTCAACATTTTAAGTAAAAGAAGATGCAAGAAAAAATATGTGGATTGTACTTCATATATTTATTACTAGAATTAGCTGTATTTAATATTTATTACTGTAAGGCTTTGGATGGTAATATCTGGAGCAACCGAGTAATTGCGTATGCAGATTTAGTACTTTAAAAATAAAATAAAATAATGAAATTTAACAATAGTATCATTTGTAACAAGTATTTTAGAGCTTTATATTAAATTGTGTTTAACGTGTATTAGAGAAATAGGCGCTAGTATTGGTGCTTCCCAATAACTTACTCTTACAAGAAATCTTAATTATTTGAAACTACTATACAATTTTACAACTACGTGGCACGCGAGTAATGAGCTCACTGGTATAAAATAAAATAACATCAAATAATTTAAAAAAAAGTTGTTATTAACTATGAACTTAAAATGTAGTGCCCAAAAATCTAACTAGATATTTGGTGTTTATTTAAATTTTATTTAATGCTTCAATTCTTTTATATTATTCAAAGAGCGGAGAATAATATCGTTATGCCCATACGCCATAAATCACCCTTTGCACAAAAAGATTCGTGTGTTCCTTTCATACCAAAAAAGTTGTTGCCAAAGAATACCTAAATTAATTGATGTGTAATTTTTTGTAATAATTTATGAATTTCTCGACATATTGAGGTTTTATACGCCTTATAGACCATAGATATCCGTATTTTTGATCGAAACTAACAATACTATAGCTCTGCTTTAGAGACTTCAAGATTTTTCTAAATGTTTATATAGCTCTAATGTCATTGTCAAATGTACATTAACATTTTAACACAGTTATCAACTGTAGAGGATTTTTAAATCATGGCTGGCAAAGCGACGGATCGTAAAAATAAGTTAAAAGATTCGAAAAGTACCGCACCAAATCTAACTGAGGCTGCTTTAGCTGCTTTCACGTTACCCGAAAGCTTATCTTGTTCCGAAGTCGACTTTCCAGTGCTTATAAAGCGACGTGCAAAAGCTAATTGGGCAGAGATTGTTAATGAAAGCAACAAATTGCATCAACAAATTAAAGAGTACGCTGAAGCTAAGGCACCACCATTTAAGCCAGCCTTCCTTAGTAAGTGAACATAGAATCATCCTAATTGCATAATTATCATTCCTGATGCGATGCATTTTTTTATGGAATAGGGGGCTAACGAGCAGGTGGGTCACCTGATGGAAAGCGACTACCGCCGCCCACGAACGCCTTCAACTCAGGAGTCACAAGCCTAATGAAATTAAATGAGTTATTTAGCTAAGTTGTATCTTGTTACGCCACGGAAAATAGTGTTGCTGAAACCAGTCAATAATTACTAACAGAATTAAAACTCCCGACTCCAATAAAATGTAGATGACTATTTATGTATAGTATTCACGTAGGTATACATTGTTCAAAATCATTAAAATTTACAGAAACAGAATGCGATTATATAGAAAAAGAAGTTTTTGTGCATCTCATACCAGCTCTAGTAGAAACACTAAATAAAGCTAAATTATGGGAAGCTCTGGTCAGACAAAAATGTTTTTTCAATGGAATCGATCATATAGTTCAGGTAAGCCGCTCATTATAACAGTGAAGGAGTAAATCTAAAGTGTATGTGTGTTTCTTAACACTCCACGTAAAGTAATACCTAATCCTATTGATGACATGGCATATTGCACGGTGGTATAACGAGAATTAAGAATATACGAGTACCTTGTGTAACCGATCAACTTCACTGTTATCGTTAACACAAGTGCTAAGCTACGCAGCTACAGCACATAGCGAGGCAGTTATTCAGTCAGTTCGTAGAAGATCACAAAATGCGAACTCTATCAACACTAGTGTGATATCCACAGTTGTATTTACTATAAACCGTCAAATGGTTTTGCAATTCCTATGTATTTCTTATGGTAGATACAATTAGGGAGACTACAAATATTTCATTGCAAATGTCCGTTTTTAGCTATTGTGGAATAACAATCCACGACATCCAGACCGTAAAGAGAAAAATTTACATTTATTCAATATGCCATGGGTGAGAGCAGAACTTAAAATAAGGTATGCGCATATTCCTACAAACATGCAATAAATAAAACGTCTGAATTAAATATAAATTCTACCACCATTTACACCATAAAAAGTTGTCACATGTTAAGAGAAGCGGTTGGACAAAGCGTGGAATTGCTTAACAAGAGGTGGGAGGAACATAATCTTCATGGCATCGCTATCAATCACATCATAATCTATAGTTTTAAAACACATAATATTAAATGTAAAATACAACTTAAAATCTGTACCTTTCAGCACTACTCGTATGTTCATGGCCACAATATAGTTAAATTATTAGACCTTTCATTATAAAATGTATCATTTATTATTTACCATTCCATTTACAACACACTAAATCCAATCTGATTTTCAGACCACGTCCGTACTATCCCAAGTCTTGGTTGTGGCCTGAGGATTACGCTGCCACTCTAATACAAAAAACTGTACGACAGTACTTTGTCCAGAAACAAGAAGATGTCGCGGAAATGCGTGAATTCTGGAAGGTACACGATTTCAATACTTCATACCTATTCAACATAATATATATTTTAAAATTTGTACACAAGCGTTAAGTCATATGTTAATTGATCAATATTTTGAGTGATAAAAATTAAATTTCGAGGTCACTATCCCGGGATAAAACGTTTCCATTACCACACGTAACTCGTTCGTACATGTATCAAAAATGCAATTTGATAATCTTAAATTTTATCAGGATTTTTTTGTAAATTCCATTACTCTAACAATACCCGTAGTTGGAATTGGAACTTGACACGTGAGCAAATATTACCCGTACTGTTATTGACAATATTAATATCTTACCAGAAACTTGAATATGAGAGTCATGTTCCCGAGGTGGAAATGAATCCGTTTTTGGCAAGGCTCTTTGCTTCATCTCAAACCCACACCCAGAAGCCAAAGGATCACGAAGGCAACGCACCAAAGTAATGTATTTAACATGATGTTAATCCAAAAGAAATACAATTTAATAAATACCTGTGTAATACACAAAAAATAAATGCTTCTGTTCGTAGGTACATAGCCTCAGTAGCTAATGTAATGAATTTATCATAAAATGATTTCTACGTATATTTGACGTGTTAGGTTTTTTAATTACCGAAGTATTATATAATTTGTTATCATGAAACTGTTCACCGTTATATGTAGAAAAGGACATAAACTTTGAGATACTAAAGTGTTTTGTTTTATGATTTTGCCCTTACAATGTGCAGAGCAATATTTAAAGTGATTCGCTTTATATAAATTTCAAACTATTTTATTTTTAAAGGATTTTAATGCGGTTTTCACCAATAGAGAGAGTGATTGCAAAGGAACGTATATTTGTATAATAGATGCATATTACAGTAGAGGAAATCTAAGAATTTAAGAGATTTGTTAGGAGATGTCGTAAAAACAGGTTTTTGTGCGTACATTACAAACGCTGGCCAAACCTTACGAAATAGATCAAAATAATGTACTACGGAATTGTAAATCTTAAAGATTTACAAATAAAGTCCGCGATGGTCTATCTCCTAAGGATAACCCACAGTAACCATAATTATCTTTTATATATTACAAAAAAAATATGGGTTATTTACGAAGCAATTTTAAACAATACAGTATTAGAGCATGGGAATATAACCGCGTTTATTTTAGGAAGGTTCGTATCATCACCATGTGCACAACATCAACATCTATTTATCAACAAGCAATGGACGGCACATGCATTTCAGATAATCACGTACGTTTTTAATCAGGCGCACTAACATAAAAATATAATTTTATTAGTTTTTAATTTGTTTACATAATTCACTAATTATATGTATGATATATTTTATAGATAGGTATTAAATTATTTTTTTTACATATTTTTCATAGTTCCATAAAGCAAAAACCATAAAGTGACTTTCAGGCCATTTCGATATAACTTATCTTTAATTTAAATTTTCTGCTGCACGCGCGTTTAATTTTGTTGATATTACTGATTTAATGTTGTTAAAAAAATCCTTACCCTGGTTATTTCAGTTACCAAAAGCTGTGGGTTTCGTTATAAAATAGGAGTGTTTAAGTCGTTTACATCGTACCACTACCACAAAAACCCGCCAAGCCAAGTGTAGAATTATTTCTTTTCCTTTATCTCCTTCACTATGCGTCCAAACGACATGCTACAAAGGGTAAAATTTGTATGAATAAAATTGTCTCGATAATAAAATGATAAAAACGTGCGTTCGCATGATGCATTCATGAATCTGAATTCGTAATATACAAATGGATTTTTTATTAACCCTCATGGTAGTTTCGTAAATTAGCACCATTACATATGTATGTATTATACTATTTACTATAAAAATGTAGTATAAACGAATGTGGATTGTATCTATAACGATCCTAGAGTCACGTGAATTTCCAGTGATGAAATATTTACCACACGCCAAGTTTATCATATTAAAAAAGCTTAACTCTATTATGACTTAAGGCTAGCAACGCGTTTCTGACTCAAGAGTTGCAGGCGTTCATGGACGGTGGTAGTCACTTTCCATCAGTTGACCCGTCTGCGCGTTTGCCCCCTCTTCCATACAAAAATTATTAAAAAAGCTTTTTTCTTATTTTTAATTTACAATAGGCTTTCCCCTACTATAGACTGAAATTTTAGTCAGTAAAATCTGGCCGTTCAATATGACTGTCTGTCCCTTTGAGGAAAGACTTGTGTACAATTTTTTAGCAAGAACTGTGTCATACTTTCTAGCGGTGACATGGCATCATGTATGACTAATAAGTCTGAGAATCACTCTGTCAGAGATTTTTTTATGTAAGTCTGAATTCACTGTGCCATGTCACCACTAGAAAGTAGGACACCAAAAATCTAAACTTTAGAGAGAATGACAAAATATAGATCAACTTATGATATGTACCTACTTTGAAACATATTATGTACTTATATGATCAATTCCATCTACACAGTGGCTGACTTCGATCGAAAATTAAAAAAAAAACAAAAATTAGTCTATTTTATTTCTAACAACAGTTCTAAAATCAAATGTATAATATAATAACATATCGTTTTATTTAACTAAGCTGTATTCCTTCATAAAGAGATGGGCTGGCTGGAGTCCCGAGACCCATGGAAAACTGCACTGTAGGTTTTTCGTCACCTTTAGCAATCCTCTTCACACGATTTGGGCTGCGGTTGTATCGGATGGGCATTGTAAAGTCTGTCATAATCTGGAATAAGAGAATATGATTTTTTTTAATGCCATATGACTATATAGTTCAATTCAAGCTTTGAATCGACTGCAACGGATGGCGTAGTGGTTTAAGCGGTCGCCACGCCGCTTCCTACTACGCCGAGTGTTGTGGGTTCAAACCCCACATGGGACGACACTTTGTGTGATCCACAAATTGTTGTTCTGAGTCTGGGTGTCCTTTGTGTCCGTTTCATGTATGTTTGTAAAGTCCCCCGCGACACAGGATTTATTCCTAATGCGGGCGTTGTCTTTTAAAAAAAAGAAAAATAAAGAAAATTATTCATTCAATCTATACAGTATAATATCCTTTTGTTGTCTATGTCTATTTTTTTAATGTTTGCAAAAGTAAATCCACTCTTAAATGACACTTCTGATTACCCTATTGGTCCACAGCAGAAATAAAGGATACAATACAAAAATAAGTAATAATTAAATAAATTGACTGTAACATATACCAGTACATAGCAGAGGATTTTTCAAATTGTAAAGTCTTACACATGGAGGGAAAGTGAAGCAAAATTCTGATAGGTTCAATTTCCAAGATTAGCAAACTATCTGCATACAAATTTGTATGAAAAAAAAAAGGATGTGTGTGTCTGACTTGCAAGTCAGACTGTTGATAAACATACTTAAATTACTAAGTAAGTAAGGATTTCTACAGATCATTACTCTTATAAGATGAAAGTAAAGGAGCTGTTACTAAATGTATTGACAAAATCAATGAACCCTTAGTTCATCATCTAGAAATATAGAATGATTATTATAAATAAAAACATTATTGTATTTAATTATATAGGTATATACCTATATATACATATATGGTCATGGCTATTATTTTGGCAATGGTTTACACTATTTCTATACAAGAAAATGTGTATTAAAACAGTTTAATTTAAACACACTCCACCACATAATGGATGGAAAAACTATAACAAACAAATACTTACTTCCAGCCCCTTCTTTTCATGATCTTTAGTAATAAATTTCTTCATAAGTGGTGGCATTTCAATAATTTTAGGTAATACAACATTGGAATAGTCATGAACCTTATCCACCGTTGCCAAGAGTTTTGCTTCCTCATTTTTTGGTATTAATTTATAATCTGGTTTGTATGATGTACGATATATTTCAGTAATATTTGGCAGTTTCTTTCCTCTGAATGTTTTTTCAACCCACACACGTACTCTGCGCCTCTCCTGAGAAAATTTAAAAATATTGATTAAATATTAAATATTTTTCTTGTGTAAAAATTATGGTTTAAAACTCTGTTAGTGTAAACTGTATATACTGTGTATACTTACTTCATCAGGACAAGTCTCAACTTTGACTATTTTCATAAAACTAGTTTCAGGATACCTCTCGAAAACAGACCGAACTATAATCCTTCCCACACCTAAATTTTTCAAACAACCAACAATCTCCCACAACGTTTTACCTTTGAAATCTGTAGTTCTACCAACATATTTAATTACAGCTGATGTCATTTTAATGTGTAATGATTTGTTCAAATCTTAAAAGCAAGCAAAATAAACAGGCAAGTCGTAGGTTATATGTACCTTAACCTGACACAAATAGTGACACTGACACGCCGAGTCTCCGAGATACCGATGTCTAGTGTTAAAGCACAAAACTCGACTAAGATTGGATTCGTATAAACATTTTACTCGACTTGAAATGCCGAACAGTGTACAATTACAGAATGTCCTAATTTTAGCCAAAGGGAAGGGAAGGTTCCTGAGTCGAGAGAGAAGTTAATGATTTGAGTAATTACTAGGAGAATATAGTCCAGGATGATAATATTCATGCGTCGGCTAATGCCATCATACCCCACAGCATTAGAGCGGATGGATAGGATAATCTTTTTGATATCCCAGAAGATACCGGAGAAAAAGCTGGCAAGGTCATATATGTAGTTCAGCGTTTGACACTTGGTATGAAGATCCAGGGTGGTTGTAGATGAGAAATAACGATTCATATCATTCAAACCTATTGTATTCTTAAACTCAAAATGTTGTTGATTGCCAATACCTAAAGTTCCAGATACTGGAAGAAGAGGAAGACTCTAAGTTTTGAAGGATGTGTCAGCGTTTAGCGTTGCTGAACTGGAATTGATGTAACCAGGTGATAACCTGGTTACATCAATTCCTTGCAGCTCTATAACGGTTCCACATGTCTTCGCACCGGTCTTTCCTGAATCTGAGAAAGGTCTGATTCCTTCGCCTCATTGCTGTTCGGACCTCTTCTGTCATCCATGGTGCCGTGGTGCATTTACTTTTATTGTCTTCACAGGAGCGTGGACGTCATATAGTTTCACAATATTGTCATTAAAAAATTTAACTTTTTTTCACGTCCGTAACTGCTGCCACACTCATCCAATTTATCCTCGCGGCATCAGCGCATAGTTTTTCAAGATCCATGCACTTACTTTCTTTTCGTTTGAATGATAGTCAAGTAGTAATGACCATAATGTTGTCAATTTAATCCAAAATAACAATCGCATTTATCCAAGAAAATCGGCTTACAACAAAACTAATTGAAGTTTTCATTTTCATATGCTCATTATTCTAAGTTTAACTTAAATTTCTGCTATGTTGAAGGCATTTATTGTAAATCTATTTAATAGGACATGGTCAACATTAATTTTCGATTATACTGTAGAAACAGTGTTCAAATACGTAGCAGAAATCATTTATTTAAAAATAAATACTACATGTAGTAATAATAAATAGCCGAAAGATAATAATGTTTTTATTATTTATACCGAACTTGTAAAGTGTATTATACTAAACATTTTAGACTATAGCATAATGTACTATGCGATCGCTTCTTGGTAACCACCTAAACATATCAACTAAACGTGTCAACGTGGAGAACTGAATTTCATCATTAATTTTTTAATTACTTATAGGATACTTTTGAAACTTCGCATACATTTGAAGGCAGCTACAAGAAAAAAAACGTTCAAAGTTAGTCTGTAGGGTTAGAAACTATTGAAATGAAATGAAATGATACTTTAATTGCAGAAATATGGTATACGGGCTGTTTATAGTTATTAGAAGAGAATCACATATTTCGTCAGTCTGTTCTGACATGCAAATTTTAAAATTACATGCATATTATAACAACAGATTGATTTAATAACAAACTACTAAGCTCATGTCAATAAACAATTTACATAATATGCAATGTCAAATTTTTCAATCCGATAATTTATTTCTAATATAGAACACAACATACAATAAAATATTGTCAGGTGTTTTTGTAATTATCGCTCATTTAGGTATTCGGTTACTGAGTATATATTTTTTTCCAAAAGCCATATTTTCAATTTCCTTTTAAATTTCAGTAGGGGCAGCGTCTTTATGGTTGGTGGCAAGCTATTAAATATTTTGATACATATATTATAACAATTTTTTTGGAATAGTGTAGTTCTGGGAACAAAATCCAGCACTAGTCTTTCACTGCCCCGAGTGTTGCGTGGGAATATATCTTATGCCTTTTTAAATAAACTAGGGTTACTTTTAACAAATACACTTACTTCAAAAATGTACAAACAGGGCAACGGTAATATTTCATATTTTCTAAAATAAAGTTTGCAAGATTCATAAGGAGGAATGCCCACCATAGCCCGAACACATCTCTTCTGGGATAAAAACGCTCGAGTAGCATCTACTGAGTTTCCCCGCAACAATAGACCGTATTTCAATACAGAACCTACGTGACCATGATAGCGAGAAGTACTGTCTGTTGAGTAGCGGTTCTTCTTAGTCGGTTAAGCACGTAGACAAAACTATTAACCCTTTTGCAGCCTGAATCGACGTGTGTCTTCCAGTTGCAATATTTATCTAATGATAATCCTAGAAACCTAACGCATTTCGTTTCCTCTATAACAGTATCGCCATATCTTATTTATCTAAGATTTAGTTTTGAGCTTTGAGTTTGGAATTGTTTGAAATTGGTTTTGGAAAGATTAGCATTTAAGTTAATATTATTTAGCCATTCAATTACGGACTTTATTGTAATATTAATATCAATGTCATAATTTGTACCAATTTTGGATGTCAATATAATTGAAATGTCGTCAGCAAATAATATACATTTTATGAGTAGTAATGTCTGGTAAGTCATTAATATAGACTAAGAATAGTATTGACATATTTTGGACTATAAACGATTGGAACGTGGTACGAAAGAAGGCTGGTTGTTCGCTTTTCCCCACCGGGATGGTGGGCGCTTCTTTGGCGCGCCTTCGTTCAGCAGTGGACGTCAATAGGCATGTATTTATTTGTAATTAAATCACCTCTAAACGTTGCATTATTTTTGTTTTTTTTTTTGCATAACTAATCAAAACTAATTCTTAAGAAGTCATGTACAAAAGGTAATAAGAATCCGCGTAACCAGTTCAGAGACCCAACAAAACCTCGAACGCTAGGTACTTCAGCAGGGTCTTGAAGAACTTCACAGTCGAAGAAAGTACAAATACTAAATAATATGCAACATTTACCTCTTATAGACAACCAATCATACAGCTAAAATCTATTTATTTCAACATACCTATGAAAAGGAAAAAGTCTGGATGCGGTAATGCTTTTGCAGCCGGAAATGTTTTTGTGAAATAACTATACAACTATAGGAGTGTAACTTTAAAAATGTGCGCATGAATTACAGAAACTATGCAACCATAACAAGTTAAGTGACTATTTTCGACAGCATTCTACTGGGGTAACTAACACTTATGCAAGGCTTGGCTTTATTTCGAGTTCCTAATGATCTCTTATCGGTTATGGTATAGTATGAAATAGTTCTCCTAGTATAGGGCCTGATTAAGGGTGGTGTCGATTCGGGGAAGACCTGTAATCACATGATCCGGAACCTCCCAGAGTAGGGCGCCTGAGGCCGGCCGTCGGGGTGGTTTTTAGTGGAATCAGCACATACTCCTGGCTTCTGAGTCCAGGCATTTTCCACCCCGTTAACAACAAAAAGAACAAAAATTGTTACCTTGTTGTACTTTTACACGGGGCTTAAACTACCCTGGGCCAGCAGAAACAAAACAGTGTTGCATATTATGTCCGTAAAATAGCTGTGAACGTAATGATGACGGAACCCCGCCAATTTTTTCAGACTAATTAGGTAGTTCTAATCCGATGTCGATTGTGCTGCATTCCCCCTTGTTTTCGCTTTTAGCAGACTCGCTTTACTGCAGAAATTGTACCGTAGTAGTTGAAATTGTCTCCAAGTAGTTTTCCTAATATTGTCAAGCATAAATAACTCAAACTCATCTCAACTCAAGCATAAATTTCTTGACCGTATTTTTTATCATCTAAATGTGATCAGTTAAAAAAATAAGTGCAAGCAAATTTCAATCTAATTCACTTTCTTAATTTCTAATTTCTGTGATATATATTGTAATATTTTCGTGATCAGCGTCATTTATAGATGCCAAAAACTAAGGGAACTAACTAACTTATTTGGGGTGGCTGGGCCAAAAATATTGATTGCATCTGTTTTTAGTTAAATGTTTCAGTGTTCAGTGTTGTTTAGTGATCACAACGAAATTGGGTGCAAGGTATAATTCCCCATTTATTTTCTACTTTTTTTTATTATTATTTAAATTCTTTCCGGTTACTATTCCGATTCCATATAAGACAAGAATGTTGTGGATTAATTTCGCACAGGTTATTTCTTAAGTGGAAATGTGGTGTGGGCTAATGTGTTTTATATATATATTTATTTGTTTTACTTCAGTTTAATTTCTATTCCAACTTTTTTATTTATCTTGTTTTCTCTTCATTGCCTTTTCAGCCTTTAGCCCTTAATAAGGGACACACCGGCACACATCAAAACAATGTTGTCTTTTAATGATGCTTTTAATTTAACGATTGTATCGACCTGTCAAATAAAACAGAGTTTCTTTGAGTGTCTCTGACACTGGCTTGACCACGATCATGGATAGTCGAAATTTGTCGCCAAATATCAGAATTTGTCGGTAACTGGTTCAAAAGTTATAAGCGTTTACAGGTGGCCCTGCTGGGGTCAGTCTCCCGGCTTGGCTACGCTTGTATCTCAAAAACTAGGACATCTAGCGAAGATCTGTTTTCTCCCAAACTTAGTCGCTAATTAGTCGGAATATGTCGCCAAGTCACTGATTTAGTCGGGTCTTAGTTTAGGAGATATAATCAGCCCAATTTTTAAGGTGGGTAGGTATAGTCTAAGAGCTAGATCGCAGAGTTTAAATTATATTATTATCTATGTGTACTTCTAGTTTTAAGTCCTTAGAAATGTCAGAGATAAATTCTTAATTAAATAAACTTCTGTTACCGAAATAACAATATAGGTTTAAATACGTTTAAATTATCGTACAATTAGTAAAATGTTTAAAATACTTAAACGTAGATATTGTCAGTATATTTGTATTAATCTATTGTTTGAAATATATTACAATACGTAACAGAAAAACAACCTACCCTTACTTAATCTTAAATCAGAGATAAAATACTTAAATACCTAGTAATCTTATGTGTATTTGGCTTTTATTAAGGTTAGACTAACAAAACTTCTGTTTTGCAATATAACATTATTTTTTACTTTAAAATTATTGTACTTAAAGTAAAATGTTAAAAATACCTACTTAATGAAAGGTACCTAGTTACATCTTAGGTAGGTACCTAAGATGTAACAAAAAAATGTGTGTGCATTTCATTTTGCCATAAGTGCGTAAAGCGATCGGTGCCTATTAAATCATATATTCTAAATTCGAGAACAGAAGTTTTTATTGTAACGTAAGGGTAGGGTTTTTAATATTCACATTCCTATTTCTGGTTTGGTGGTTACTTTTTGACCCACTGTACCACCAGTAGTGTAGGCGGTGATGATGATGATTCGAGATGCTTTTACGCTATAATTTATCATCTAAAGTAAGTACAGTCAACTCGATACAGACATGTAGAGTAACACTAAAGCGAATCCGTTTTAAAGCGAACAAGAGCTGCACCCCAATTCTGTAGTAGTGTTCCTTTTATTTAAAGAGAGTGATAAGAGATGTTAATTATATAGCAAGTGATCAATTTAAGATTCTGATACCAAAATCTACCAACTACTAAATACCAACAATTCTCAGATTAGATCATGTTGTTTTCCATCGTTAATGTGCCTAAGTACGCATTTCAACTTCGTAAAACGTTGTTGCGTGACGGAAGATTAAAGTTCAAGATCAAAGCTTGTTACGGGCCTGAGATGCCAGTTGGGAAAAATGTGAGAAAAAAAAAACAGTGTATAAAAAATCAACTTCAATTTATTTTCAATTTCTTATTTTGTTACTTTATGGAATTTATGCAATACAAATGTTGTAAAATATAATTACAATAGTTAACACTTATTAAATTTCAAATGCAGGAATTAATTTAATTACTTATAACAATGTCATGGAAAATTCCAATAACTGACCAATTCAGATATAATTTCACTGCCCATAAACACTAGTAGGTAAATGAATAAAACAGTCCTTTGCACTACTTAGTGAAACCTTATTTTGCTACATTTGTCTAAATGAGGGTTTCGACGATTGAATACGAAATTATTCAACTTTGGATTTAATCCCATTAAGCCATAATGTTAAATTTTACAGGCAAGGTTAGGCATATCAACGTCCCAGTTATGACAAACCCATTGAATTATAACCATTTTTTTAAACAATTTTAATTAGAACTTAAAATGCCATGACATTGAAAACTCTATGGCCATCATAATATAATCACTGTTCGTAACACAAAACATTAAAAAACAAATTTGCACTAGTTTCTATCCATTAAGCAATCCCAATGTCTTAATTTGCAACTAACAAATGTTAGAAGATTCATTACAAAGCAATGAAATAGCAGTAAGTGTCACCTTTGGTGGCACTATCCGTATACCGTTGCTATTTTTAATTTATAGAGCACAAGTTACTTGTACAATAAAAAGCATTGAAGCTCGATAGCGATGTATTTTTCCATCGAAGAGCGTTTGTTTTACTTAAATCGAGTTATGAATGTTTGTTTGCCTACTTTTGACATCGTCTCCCGAAACATCTCTCGATTAGCTAGCGAAGAAGCTACCCTTCTTACGATTACATGCTTTCATATCTATCAATATTCTACGAGCTTCAATTGGTAATTCTGGGTATCTGTTGCAACCATCTACCAATTGTACCAGCTGACGTAGAATATAGAAACATACAAATCATAATTTTCTACTGTTATAACTGTACAGCAGCGCATTCCGTTGGCAAATAATTAAAAATAAAATAAATATTAAATTTAGCTATAAATTGCCTAGATACCAACCGGAATGGGCTTCGTGAACACGCAGGTGGTGAATAACAAGTCCATCCTTACAAGAGGCCCGTATACAATAGTTACATCGCCCCACATTTAACTATACACTAAGCAATCGCAATAATAATTTAAGAAATATTTACACATCATTGTCGATATTCCACGATTAAATAAGGAACTTAAATTAGAATAATTTAAGATAGTCGGATATTATTATTAATAGGAATCAGTCAATCAGTATCCAGAGTGATCGAGTGGGAGTCGATCGGTCGTCGTGTCGTGGCGCGCTGAACATATGTGGCGCTGCTCGCCGCACCACGCTCCTGGCCGACGTTACTGTGCGCACGCAAACACGCTGAGGTTGTGGCGCGCTGAACATATATGGCGCCGCTCGCCGCGCCACGCTCATAGCTGACGTTACTGTGCGCACACAAGCTGAAGTCGTGGCGCGCTGAACATACGTGGCGCCACTCGCTGCGCCACGCTCCTAGCCGACGTTACTGTGCGCACACAAGCTGGGGTCGTGGCGCGCTGAACATGTGGCGCCACGCTCTTGGTCAGCGTTACTGTGCGCACACACGCCGAGGTCGTGGCGCGCTGAACATATGTGGCGCCACTCGTTGCGCCACGCTCCTGGCCGACGTAACTGAACGCAAACACGCTGAGGTCGGGCGTCGACGTGAAAGCTTACGGCTTGGAATTTGCCATGCTCTAAATCGAGGCTAGAAATAACCTAGAAGTGTGAACTCGCCGTGCGAGGCACGATGAGGGCTCTAGGCCCTGGGGGCGCGGGCCCTGGGGCCGCGGCGGCGCGAGCACGACTCGGAGCTGCGGCCGGCCCAGAGCTTAAGTCGTGTCTCTCACGTATGTGGCGATGCGCACCTCATCGATCATGCGAGCCCACTCTAACGCATAAGAATCAGGGTCTTCCAAGTAATATGTACGATTAGGCTGCAACAATAATAAATACACCAGTAAGTTTAAGAACGAAGCACTAAATAGAAGTAGACCATAACAGTAAAAACCAAAAATACTAAATCCTCACCGTGTGCACTAAAAATATCCTGAAATTCTTTGCCTCAGCTCGTAGTTCCGATGACCAAGGAATCTCTCCCTTGAGAACCATGTTCGCAGGATCGACATAAAATAAGCGTGGTCCAGTCGTAAGTAACAACATTCGCCGTCGAGGAAATAACCCCTTTCTCTTGTCGACCAAGCCTTGTTTTAATATTAGTTCGCCGTCGACGAACTGATGCCATTTGCTGTCCCTTGATTGCGCTTCGAGACGCTGACGTTTCTCTTCAGGACTTATGTTTAGGATACCTGAAATAAAACAATTTCATAAAAATACTATTTTTTATACTTTCTACTGGTAACATAATCGTTGTTTTGTGGACCATAATGACGATTAAGTTTGAGAATTGTTAAGTCTCGAAGGAGTTTGATTGCGTGTACACAGCTGATTATAAGGTCAACATTAATAAAACACGTAGGGCGTAACGAGCGAGTCATTCATGTCATGGCATAAGCTGTTGAGAATGTAGCACTTCGGGACGACGTGCCGGAAGGCTGACGTCATACCAACTATAAAACCGTAACATACAACCATACATACAGTAAGGACGTCCGTTCTGAATGTGTATAGCAGCGAATGCGATGACGTTCTGTCACCGGAAAAACGAATGCAAGGATAGCATTACTTGCAGACTTACTAAAAGTACTGTTTACTTAAAAAGAAACAGTGCCTACTTGGAATAATAATCGTAAAATAAAACGTTATTGGACTCGGTTTAGTTATGAAACGAGAAGTATAAATTTGCCAAGAATTCAGGTCATGGACGCACCAGTTGCCTCTTACTCGTCGCTTCACTGCACTCGCCTGAGACTTTGTAATTGTCCACATCGGCTACATACTCAACCTACTAACATCCATTGAGACTACAAATAATTTAGAACTAACAACTGTGTATTATGTTTCACAGTTTTCGGAAAATATTTAGTTTAGCCCAAACAGTATATGTACAAGTAAAACATATTTTAAAAATATCTGTTTTTGGAATTCTATACAAAAGTAAAACTTAGTCAAAATTTACCTTTGGAGGTAGATAAATCTTCTTGCCAGAGACTCAGAAGCCTGTTATTGCAGAAACCTGGTTCAATATCATCAGGGACATTATATTCTTCTTCAAACGATCCTCCAGGTAAATATGGGCTAATAGGTGGAGGTGTCTGCTCCCAAATTTTGGCCCAATCGATACCAGCGAAAAATGGATGATTGCGAATACTATCATAAGTTTCTCCTTTATCATTAGCTCCAAGTCTTTTAGTGTGGTCTAGTACCAATAATTTTTCTACTAAATCTTTTGCATCAGCTGGGAAGCCTTCTGGAAACTCGTAGTCCATTTTAAATATTTTTTTAAACGTTAAGAATTCTGTAGAAGCTCGGAAAGGCGGCAGCCCAGAAATCATTTGGTATATGATGCATCCCAACGCCCATAAGTCTGAGGCACGCGTGTCAACGCAATCATGCAACAATTCTGGACTGACGTACTGAGGAGTTCCAACGAAACTAATTTTCCTAGATCGTTCATTTTGAACCTCATTATCTGTGGTATTCGGAGCTGATCGAATTTCTTCTGGATCAAGTATCTTTGCCGTTCCAAAGTCAGCAATTTGCAAATGCATGTTTTCGTCTAATAATATATTTTCTGGTTTCAAGTCACGGTGAATGATCCCTTTGGCATGCATCTTTTCTAAAGCCAACAGTAATTCAGCGGCATAAAATTTCGCTACATTTAGCTCGAAAGAGCCCACTTTATTTATATACGAGAGTAGTTCACCGTTTTTAGCAAAGGACAATACAAAATAAAGTCTTTCCTCATCCTGAAATGTGCAATAAAGTTTAACGAATCCGTGTGGTACGTTGAATAGCATGTTTAAAGCATCTTTTTCGCGTTTTATGTATTCTCTTTTCTTTTTCCGGATGATATGAAGTTTTTCGCACACTTTTACTGTAAAAAAGAGAATAACATTTTTTACAAAGATGTACTTAATGTGATGAAAAGGACAGCTAATATAGTAGTAGGATATAGCTAACTAACATTTATAAACAGGAAGTATCAATACTGCACAAATATTTACGTTCATAATATGTTTACATACGTACTTGCATATTCCTTTCCACTGTGAATATCCTTCGCAAGAAATACGGTGCTGTAACAGCCATCGCCGATTAATTTGCCAAAAATGTAATCTTTAGCTGTTCGTTTGGTAGGTTTTTGAGGTTGACTTGGTGCGGGCGATGAAGCGGGTGCCGGTGCTGGTGTGGGTGCAGAGGATGCGGGCGCAGGCGACGCAGCCGCCGGTGCAGGCACCGAGGCAGCTTGCATTTTAATCGGAGTCTCGACTATAGTTTCGGCCGCCGCGATAGGGGCACGAGCCTCGCTCGACGCTCGACTATTTATCTGTAACGAAGGAAAAAATGTTTAGCAAAATAACATTTGGACTTATACACTGAATTGTACGAGAAAACAGACAAGTATTGTGGATCGTCCGTGAGTACTCGTGAGAGAAATGCGACGTCGTCGCGCTTCGAAAGCGTGCACTTGTTTATCGGCTGGTAGGCGGCGGGAGGTGATGGTGAATACACGTCATAAGCGGTGGGGGCACGGGGGCAACGCGCCGTCTGTAGTGCAGACTTCTTTAAATTTAGGTGACCGCTAAATATGTAAACAATGCTTAAAACTAGGTGAAAATCAATTTTGACTACTTTGTATTATCAGTAATAGTAACTCATATTTGCTATTTGCCAAGATGTTATTTATGGCCTTGTGTCAAATGATTTTTATATTTAAGTGACATATTGTTTTTTTTTTTAAACCAAGTCTAGGTATAAAGGTAGGTGAGTCTCTATTTATATTTTTGAAAACATATTCGGGTCGAACGATCTAAATAGTGTAATCCTGAAAGAAGTTCTAAATAAATAAAAATAATAATTGAACACTAACTAGACATCAAAATATACCAATTGTACCGAAATTAAAATAATATAATGTACCGTCTGCTACGTTCACTGGCCTCGCCTACAGTTCGATGATCCAATTTTTCGAGTTCGTGGCTCACGTTTTTGTTCATTTTTTACGGACCCGTCGACGAACAAAAAAGTGATGCTTCCATTCAACGACGTGAGTGAAGACAGACAAAGATAGATGTCATGCGCAGTTTTGTCTCTGTCTTACCACGCTGCAGATACATACAACAACTCGTGTTTAACGGTATGTTAGCCAAAACCAAACTTAATGAAAAGCAAATGAAAGTAACTAGCCGGTATTATACCGTTACAGAGTCTGTTACTATTTACGATCTTTGAACTTCATAGGATTGTGTTAATTTTCTCATAACTTTGGAACGGAAATAATATCGTCAAACTTTCATAAAAAGTTCTAGAACTTTAAGGTTCCTGCTAGCCTAGCGGCCTCGTATTGACATACAGACATACAGATATTCACATACAGATCATATCAGATCTCAGGTTGGTCTAATCTATAGTAGCGTAGAAGCAGAAGATGAGATTGGATCAAAGACTCGATCTATTTCTGATGGTGCTACTTTTAAATTTGTAAAGCATAGGTACTATTAACTCAAGTAAATTTTAAGTTGGCAAAATCCCCCCATTCAAATTTCGAATGAGTCACTAACTAATTAGAGTTACTTTAATTGCCATAAATGGGTCTCGCATTCCGAAGTTGGAACGCGGTGTAGACCACCGTCGCGGCGCTCACAACGCGCAACGGTACTTACACTCGCATTCCCACACCAATGGATTCCACCGCATCGCCAAACCGCCGCCGGCGGCGCGCCGCGTTCGTCCGCTACACCGTCAACATAGCCGACCTACATCCCCCCACCACACAACCCTCTGCACTTTGCAATGCCGCGCGCCTCTACCTTTACGATTTATGTAATGTTTTTGAATGCATAGCAAAGTAGTTCTACTACTCTCACTAGGTTTTTGATTACATATTAATAATAATATGACGGATAGAAACGATAAATTTTGGAATATTTAGTGGATCCCTATCCACTATACATATATATGTATAATAATATTTCGAGGTAAATAAGAAACGTAATCGAATAATAAATGCGATATTGAATTCCACATTCGTTATTTTACGTCATCTAACAGGACATAGCTCTAAAAAGTGAAAGATGAATGAGAATTATCAAGGCTCATGAATCACGAATTGTAAACAACGCCTTTGTCCGAGAACATTGTACCTACCTACAACAGACAATATCCTCGAAGGCAGCGAGGGCGACGCGACGTTCGCAATAAACTTTGGTCTTACCTGTGCGTGTTTAAGTAAATATAATTAATTATAATTTATACGCAGTCTGGTTACCATAGTACAGGCTCTGCCTAGTTTGGAATTAGACGACCGTGTGTGAGATGTCCGAGGTTATTATTATATTAATATTGCAAGCAGAATTTGACTTCTATGTTTTTCATTTATTAACCTTCATTATATTTACAAACGTCGTATACAATTGAAATTTTTTAAACCTGATGATTTCAATCGGTTTAAATTGTATAGGTTAGTTTGTTTATTTAATAATGAAATCAGTGTTTTTCCATAAGCCCGTAGAACTACAATATTATATTATCGGTGTTGATAAAGAATGTGAGTGTACATCACCTCGGCAAGGTATTACGGCATTTACGGCACATCAATGACGTAGGTTCGAACAAACATTCACGTAGCGTATCATTTTGATGTTTATTAAGATATTGTAGGGTGGAAATGATAATAAATATTATGATTTAAGGTTCATAACCACAAACCCCCAAAATTACATTAGGCTACTTGAAAGTCCCTTCAAAATTTTCATAATATTCGTTGTGTAATACAATAATTTTATAAATTGTTTACGTCAATAGTGGTAGATGGTATAAATGCATAGAGTGGTGTTCAATCATAGATTTACATAATGCATGTTTGAGCAAATAATCGTATAAAATAATACATTACATTGGCTCTAGTTATAATGATTATTTGAACACAGAACTAACATTATAGACCTACGGCGAATACGTTCGAATCTTGTGTATTTCATAGCAGTAAACAAGGTGGTCACGCTGACGAAGCGTGAACAAACAAGTGCTGTGCCGCTTCGTTTGTTTGTATCATACATACGCGACACACAAGCCGTTGTGAATGCCGCGCGCCCCCGTACTGGAGCCATCCAATGACATTCAGAAAAAACAAGGCGAAAGTGCGCTATCGCCGCTGTACACAGCGAAAGTTTACAAACAGTATACAAGGCTGTAAGACTGGCCTATTGCCACGTCTTTCCATCATTTATAAACTTTTTCATGATCCTGCTCTGTCTAAAATAACATGCACTCAAAAAAAACTGTATGTATTGAAACAAAAAATGTATGCTATATACCTATATTTCATAAAAAAAACCACGATTTGTAGCGAAACAATATATCCATAAACCGACATGACAGTCGAGTGGGTACAAATAAACACGAGATTCAGACAGTCATTGACCTTACCTTAGTTTTGGGCGAGGGCTGTTTCCCGCGCTTCGTGGAGCTCACGCCAAGTAAACGCAAAATCCTGTTTGCAGCTTCGAGTAAAGTTGCACTACCCCTCGATCCTCTTTTCACTCTGTTGGTCAAACCGCTCATTTCGGCTTATCTTTCACTTTGTTTTCTACCGTTTTGTTATTGTTTGAAACGGTCAAAAACACGATCACAGTTCATTGAAGGTTAATTAATGTTCCTTAAAACGTATCAAATCACAAAATTGAAGCTAGAATATTTATATTAGTAACACTAGAGAAATTCAAAGGTATGCAAATTTAAAATAAATAAATAAACAACGCTAATTTTCAGTTCTAGAGCAGCGCGCGTACGTCCGTTAAGTAGAACGGCGTGTTGCGGACTGACAACTTCTACTGGACTGGAATGCTACGAAACGAACGAAGCGCTCCGACCGACGCGAACAGAGCATTGACTACGTCTCTCTCTCGCTAGACAGAATAATTGCAGCGGTCGGTGTTGGGGGAGGCGCGGAGCGGCGGGCGGTGCGACGCGCGCGGCTATGTGTAGTTGTGAAACCCCATTCCACATTTTCTTCTCTGCCCACTCCACCCTCTCAGCCGAGTTTCAATCTATATTATATACATGTGCGTAAGGACGAAGCGTGACATGTCACCCTCATTCGCCTCCCACACTTTATTAGGTAGAAGTACAGCGTAACCTATTACCTTTCAAACAGATGTTATTCTATAATTTCCTATGAAATTATAAATTAAATATCAAAAGTACTACAGGAATTAAAGTCCACACTGCATCAGTAATACATAACTTCATAATTTATGATGTAACTGTAACATAACATAACAGAAAAGTTTCTGATAAAACATTACATAAATTACATAACTAAAAACCACATGGGTACCTACTTAGTTATTGAGATGAGTGCAAAAGACTTTATTCCCACGTGACTGTGTTTTGTAAGTTCCAGAATCCAGAGGGTGAGCAGGGTGTTTATAAACTAAGACGACCGACACGAGTCGTAGAGTTCGGAGTGTGCTTTAAGCGGGAAGTAGCAACAAATCAATAAAATCACAAATTGCAACCGACAGCGTCCATTCGCTTCCAGTATGAATACCTTCAATATTTTAGTTAAGTATGATTCAGTCTCACAGCATTAAATAATAAGATAATAAATGCTGTATAAGTTAACACATTTACAAGCTTAATATCAATAAATTTAAAGAAGAATATAACAAACAGTACCAGGCCTTAAAATATTTGAAGTAAAAAAATGTCTTTATATAATACCTAATAGGTATGTACTATTTACTTTTATTTTATTTATTATGAAGATAATTTATGTCTGTAGCGTACCTAACCTACTTACCTGAGTAACGAATTAGTCGAGCATCCGATTTTGATGGCTAACAAATACCTGTAGTTGGTCTTATGCATAATCAATGTATATTTTTATTATATTATTATCTATGAACATTTATTCATTTGTCTAGGCCCACACTCTAAGCTATGGGCATAACCTTGTGTTCCTCGAAGCACTGTTATTATTGTATATTTATTTCGACAATTAGGCAAAAAAAAGGTTACATAGGATAAGTCTTCCTTTTGTAATCATCATTTCAAGTTAAAAAATACGATTGTGATAATATAAACGAAAAAGTCTAAGTTCCTTTTGAATTTTTTATCTATGACTAGTTTCAATAAGAACATAGAAGGATAATCAATTGCAGCTTAAGGTTTTTTTTTATTCTTTACATGAATCGACGTTCGTCCGTACCTATTATGTAGGTTGAGTTAAAGACGCAGCTGTTACTGGAACGTGCACCATGGCCCGTGCTGACGCGCTTCACACATGTGCATTTTGATTACCCTCCATGCATTCAACTAAGATAGGTACTCACTATAACAATATTTTTTCCGCTGTATACCTAAGACAATAGACATAACTAACGGAAGAAACATTGTAGGGTGACCAATTAAATGCTTCAGCATACCAGACGTGGGGTAGAATATTATTTATATTTGGAAATGTACGTAAATATAATTTAATTGATTATATATATATATATATATATATATATATTTATAATATTTTATCCAGTTATATCTAGTAGAAATTACTAGATATAACTGGATAATATATTAATAATATCATTTATTGTATTGCTTCTTCGCTATCACAATAAAACTACATAATAACTACCTTTTTTTAATCGGCTTGATTACATTTTATTATATACTAGTTGACCCTGCAAACGTTGTTTTGCTATTTACATTATTTTAATTATTATTTTTTATTTCTTAAAATCCGTTCTTAGCTGACCTCTACTTGGTGAAAAGGATATTCCTACCAAATTTCAAGTCTTTAGCTCTAATGGTTCCAGAGATATCGCGATGAGTGTTTAAATACGTGGAAATCTCTTATATATATATATATATAGATTCTGAAATATTGGTAGGATTTAATTATTAAATTAAATACGATAGTTTTGTCAGAATCCTGAAAATTTATTTAGTTTATATTTTAATGCGGAAAATGGAGATTAGCTGCTCTTTCAAAAACACTTAAGAACTCCTAATGTTGAAGGTACAACAGTTTACAATAAGAAGCATGTGATACCAGTACATTCATAATCAGCAATTAAAAATACTCATGTTAACCCGTCTTTTCGATCATAATACATAGTTGTCTCCTGAAAAATTCGATTAAAAGGTAGGTCAAACAAAAATGTACGATAACCTCATTGCAAGTTGTCTGAAGTACCAATTTCTGCATATAAGACGATAAGACACTAGAATAGGTAAGCAAGTGTTGCCTAAGCACAAAAAGGTAATAAGTTTTCTCAATTTAAAAACCTATGAGCTTCATGTTGTTGAATAAATCGTATATGGATATAAAAACACAGCCAGCTGTTCGATAACTTTTTTTGGTGCCTGACTCTGGCGTAGTTACAACCCCCGGCTGAGTCTTGTAGTTTCAAAACAAAATAAAAGCGATGTGAACATTGAACCCGCCACCTGGCAGTGTTTTTATAAGATACGTTATCCTTATCCATATAAAGGCAGAAAAATATCAACCAATAGCCAATAGGTGTCTACACACTTGATGTGTGTAAATTCGTGTTTTTATTAATCAATCCGTATATAAACGATTTCATAATATACGTAGGTAACACGTGCAAATACACGAATTTTCACATATTCACTTAGCTACATGAATACAATTAAAATTTTTTTTTGTCATCAGTGATCATCAGCCTATGGCAGTGCACTGCTGGACATAGGCCTTCTTCCATTGCACGCAGCTTAGATTATTATACATATGTTATCATCAATGACTTACATTTATTTATAAAATAATTAATAAATAAATAAATAAATAAATGTGTCCCGGGTCGCGAAGTCTATGAATAGGTATTATTTTCGCACCAAAAAAGCAGATAAGCTGAATGTCACTTCGTAAGATTATGTTACGGTTAGGTATCAATCCCCCTGTTCCACGTATTAAGATAAAAATGAGTGGAAACGATGACTGTAGAATTACTATGACTATTAGTTTCAACTATCAATTTTACGAAGAGATGAGATCGGTAGTATTTTCGGCATAAATGTGAAAACATATTACATTGATAAGTGTGATAAGTATAGGTATCGATAAGGTGTTAAGATGATGTAAAGCCAACACACTTTACTTAATTGTCTATACTTGTATGTATATGTGTGTAGGTACATATATTCATAAATGTACTATGCGTGTTATCCATCACTTCGCAGATTGTAGGTATAGGTTCTTTTGATTTTTATAAACTTGCACGTATGTATTACTTAGTTTATCGTCTTTTTTGTATTCGGGATTAAAGTAGTTAGTGGTTTATATCCTATATAGATCTGAGAGCCCTAGATACAGAATCGTTCATTTGCAAAATACCCTAAATCACAAGGTAACGAAAAACGTATGTTTACATCCATACGACAATTGTAGCTAAAATAAGTACTATAATGCTCTAAGTAGAACATTTTGTGCAATCCTTAAGATAGTGGTTAAATATAATAAGAGGTTATTGGTATTTTCGCTTTTTTCCATATACAAACGAGAGCTAAACAATATTACGGCCGTTACCTATTAATGAGTACGAGGGTAATTTGAAATTTCGTGTTTGTTGTATTGACGATTGATGCTGTGGACGAGGCTTGCGAAGGTTATTGAGCGAGGCGCGACGTTCCGAAAAGTCGTAGCAAAGGCCTTGAAAGGTCCTTTGACCCTCCATTGGTAGTAATATCCTCCGCTACCGAATCACCTGCTTCAAAAGCCCTCGCATATTAAATGTATAAATGCATCAGTCTTGTAGTAGGTATAAATAGTACACACCTGTATTCAACGTTATTTACAACATGATTTTTATTTGACTTATCTAACAAGATTTAGAATAAAGAGTGCAACAGATGATATTATTCGATCTTATAAGCAGGTGAGAGGACTTGCAACAGATGAATATACTGTTTGTACCTTTGTAAACCAAAGAGAAGCAGGATGTACTGCAAGTATAAATTAAGAATTTAAAACACCTTAGAATAAGACAAAGACAAAGAGACAAAGACATTTTTATTTGTATAAAACATGAGTATTACGTAGGCTTGCAAGATGTGTAATAAATTAGGTTATAGATATTCATGTTTAGCCACTGTGGCGTATAAGCATTAAGTACAATCATCCCTAAATTTTGCAATTTTTTACATTTGTGCGATGAAGAATTAATTGACTATTATCATTATTCATTACATTCATATAATAATAATAATATTCTACCACATTTACACAAAGCCATCTAGTAACAAACTAAGCAGAGCTTGTACTATGGCTACTAGACAACTCATATAAATACATAAATACTTTTTTTTGTAAATACCTACTTATTATACATAGAAACACCCAGACCAAATCAATCACTAAATGTTCACGCACAAAAATATTTAACTTGAGCGGGAATCGAACCCGCGACCTTTGGAATAGTAGTCCTTTACACTAACCACTACACCATCCTGTCGTCAATTAATTACGATAAAGACAAGACAAGAACCCTTATAACTCACTTCTACAAACAGAAAAAACTGTGAGCGACCTTGAGTTATAGCATAGATTATATATATTTATCTATTAATTAAATTACCGAAAAAGTACGATTAAATTACCTAAAGACACAAAAGTCGGAGATATACTTACTATCACCATGTTAATAAGCTGTAACCTTGTAAACCTAGGTGAAATATTCATTTCAACTTTAAACGGATGCGCCTCCCAAGAGAATGTATGAAACCAACGACGTTTTAGGGTATTACAGCTGATGGGTACCATAGCAAGATAGTGTATCTGCCGTCTACCAAACATACACATAAACCACATAAGAAGTATGTTGCTACATATTTCATTTAGTTCAATTTATTTGCAACGAAAAACAAGCGTACAAACACATTTAAGCATAAAATAATGAATTATAATTATTTAAAAATAAGTACGTCAGTGGCCAAGACGTCAATGTAGTTGACGAAAGTAAGGAAAGTGACGTATTATATGTGTATTTTACGAATATACAAGCTAATATGTTTAGACAGACTAAGTCAACAAATGACGTGTAGGTGCTACGACATTTACGAATCCATTATAATTAAACTATTTTCGCGACAAAACATGACGTGGCAAGTTCATTGACCAAACAATTTATTCAAGGGACATAGCCATACCATTAATTTTCCTGATAACCTTCAAATAGCGGCCCCGCGTTTAAGGTGAGCTCGCAATACCTATTACTTTTTATTTTTACCAATTCGCTTCGTAATGAGTATGTATCATCAAACATTTCTACTTTTAAAGACGAATAGTTTTTTATAACTTGTTTAACTGATTACGGAATTGAAACTTTCATCGATATCTAGTTACTAGTTTTAACAATAAATATGAAATATATTCAGAGTTCGTGCCGACGTATAAGCAACCCATTTGTTATTATTTGTCAATAAACGGTATTAATGACCAAATTTATCGTCAAGTTTTAAAATATCTAACTTTCTACCTTTATTTCTTCAAACTCTATTCCTTCCTCCTATGCCTCATATACTCCTCTATCCATCTATATATCTATTATGGTACGTAATATGTACCTACGCCAAAGAGCACACTAGGGATAAAAATCCTAACATAAGTCCAATAATAGTGAGGACAGAGTACAAAAGTTTCTACACATGTTTTTAAATCGATATAAACTACTATGATGTACATATCTCTTCTTCTGTGGTATGAACTATGAACTAAGACTATAGATGTAAGGCCGGTTCAAAAGCAATTAAACCATTCCGTTTAAAACGAAAAAAAAACGTTTAAATCCGAAATAACCTATTTTTTTTTATTTAAAACGGTTGTGTTTATGACTATGTTTTTCTTAATTATAACTACATTTTCTTGATTTAACCGAGGTAGGGATATGACAGAGTACCTATAAACTAAAGATCAATATTTTTTATATGTGATATACTGATATTGATATACTTAGCGGAGCTAAGTTAAAACCTCTGTGTTGGTAAATAATCATTTTTTTCATTGTTTTCAATATAAAATTAAAAATTCAATTTGATTCGGTTTAAAACCAAACTCACACTCTTGCACTCTCGTTGACGTCGTCATTTGCGACGGCCTTGAAGGCATTGTGTTAATGATTTCTTCTAATCTAGTGTGTTATGCCTAGTTTACATCCGTGCCGAGGCAAACGTCCAGAAGCTCCAAGTCTTTACAAACGCTTGGATGCCATTTACACGCTTACGAGTGTGCTATTGTGTTCCAGACAGGCAAACATATCAGACGTGGTCATATTTTTATTCGAAATATAAACGACGGCACTAAACTAAAAAAAAACACTCTAGCCCTACTGCTTAACTAAACTGCTCAATCAGTAGAGCATTGAGACTAAATGTTGATTCCCGACTGCTCAACTACAATACCTGTAATATCAAATTGAGCAGTAGGAAACAAGCACTCGCCAACGTGTAAATACGAACGCTTGCCGCGAGCTTCCTTTGATCTGTGTTCAAAACCGACACTAGTACCGATCGACAGGCATACGCGAGCCGAACCAAACACCCCGTTTCTTGTGTTTGTCGACACTTGTTGAGGCTCGCCATGCGTGTAAACGGCCTATTATATAATATAATAAATAAGTATAGGTGGGTATACCTACATACTTAAGTTTTTGTGTAGTAGATAATGAAGGCACTTTTGGCACTTTCTATTGATTTTCTATAAACTAATTAAAGCTAAAGTCCGCGAATTCTACAGGAAACAGCTAGCAGAAATATCCTCATGATATCGTCACCCAAACTTTATTGTATTTATTATATTCCGTATGTATAATATATTAATAGTTATCTATGTATTCGTCTATCTATTTTAAATAGTATTATCAAATTAATGTTATATTTTCATAGCTTCTCTTCTTATTACATAATATATGTGCACCTGCCATGTCCCTTACTGAACCATCTTAAGGTTGACTGGTAGATAATGCCATGTGGCCGTGGTCCGCCTCGTGCAAACTGTAATGCAGGAAGTGTAAAAATAAATAAATAAATAAATAAACGAAACATGACGTCAGGTGACCAAAAATTGCCCTCAGTGAAGTGTAAAACACAATTCTTTTATTTTTGTAGGCGAATTTTCAACCGTTTAAAACCATTTATTTAAAATGGCAACATTTTATTTAAAACGTTTTAAATCAGTTGTTTTACATCTACAACTAAGACGATGTACCTGCCTTTTGTGTGGGATTTTTTTTATATTTTTTTTAAATTAGTGTATTGTCATCGGTCCTCGATATATCTACATAGTTTGAACGAATTCTGACCGTTTAAAGTCAGTCAAAATCACGCCCAAAGATGTCGGTTACAAACATACAAACAAACATACAAGTGAAGCTAATATAAAGCGTGTAAAAAGCTTTGAAATGAGTATCTAAATATTGAAGTTCGGTTAATACCTTTGTTATGCAAACAAAAAATTGGTTGCTGGTCATATTATTTATTATTCTAATAATGAAAATGAATTGTACCCTTATTCTTTTAAACAAAAAAGGCAAATAACAGTAATTTCCCTTTGTTTAAATTTTCTATACAGATAAATATACATATTTCCGTTTCATTAAGACCAGATAAAGTAAACAGTCGAATGATAATAATTTATGGCAGTTAATTTATAAAAGTAATAGAGTTATCTTAACTACTTTGTTATTTTTAGTTTTGTTATTTTGTTTTGTGCTGTTGTTATTTTTGTTATTCATTTTAGTATGAAAGAAAACAGCTATATTTGATTTTTTTAACTTCCTGATTTGTTAATATGCCTGATTTGAACTCCTATACAAAAAATAGTAAATACAGTTAAATCGTGCATTGTCATAAGTATTAAATAGTCAATAGACAAAAAAGCTCGGAATATGAAACGTACACCCCATGTTCACAATTATAACAGAGCATCTTTGTTCAACCCCCCACATAAAAATATAAAACTAAAATGTAATTGACACCATTCATTTTTAAATATTAAAATCATTAATCTAAAGCGCATTGATGTTTATTAATGGGTTTATGGTTTTAGAAATAAGATTTTTTTTAAAGAAAAATCATCTTTCTAAGTTTTGTAAATTGAAAACATTATACTGTACATCAAACATGAATTATTATGTAGCCACAACTATATCACGTTAAAATAAAACATACCGTTTCAAAGCCAAATCAATAATATATATATTTATGGAACCTTAAAGTACACGATGTATTTGTAACGATGTTTGATAAAATGGATAATTTAATAAAATTTCATGTGGACCATTGTTAGGTGTTTGTTTACGGTCAAATTGGTAGTTTGTTTACGAAATAAATATTCTGTAATCGGATGCTATATTCTATATGAAGCCTTTTCATAGCAAAGAATACCATTAAGGGGCTTCTTTCCTGTTTACGCCTCATTAAAATTAGGTGTTTATATCATTAAACTGTAATTAAAAAATGTTGTTTACAATATTTACCTACCTACGTCTTCTAGAATAATGATGTTTTATGAATAGTGCAACGAAAATCCAAAACTGATGAAAACTTCGCACGAGATTTAAGAAATATAAACTTTAAATAAATATTGGGAGCGCTGGACCGCCGGACATGCCAGCGAAAATGGTATTTTGGGCTGCCTACGAGTGATCGACGATTCACCATTGCCATCCGATGCTGGTGCCCCACTTAGGTAACCTGAAATAAGCTCCCGAACGAGCCTTTTCGCACAAGTCTTCTCGGCAGGCCACCATAACAGTGCTCGAAATACAACATAACTTTAAAGGGCCAACGTTCAGCAGAAAACATCGTACTTCATATGCCGATCATGCCAATGAATAAGTTATTCATAAAATAGTAATGTGTGTGGTATGTGATGAGTTGGACTCATCTGCGAACAATATCGATAAAATAATGGACAAAGCATGTGTTGTCTCATCGAAAAACAATTAACGCTTAACAAACTATTTTGTAATGGTCGCAGATAGTGGAGGTCAAAGTACAAGAATTTATGTTGAGATAACATGTCATTATGTTTACCGTTTATGCACTCCCAAAACATGTGAACATTGCTGATTACATTAACCATGTTATCAATGAACCAGCCAGCCGCGGTTCGGCTATGGTTGTTTCGATTCGTTAGTAGGTTAAACTCTAAATAAAATAGGTACTTCACCATCGTTGGCAGCTCAATAACGAGCCCCAAGGAAGTATCCATAAAATCACTGTTACTTCATTCGGCTGTGATAGATATTACAGTTTACTAATTCATTTAATATGATAAACATGTAAAATAGGTTTATATGCCAAATGTATTTCCTTGCGGATAATAAGATGGGAATACAGAAAAAGGTGTCACTATTTTAGTTCCTCCGAGCTAAAAATAGTATGCCTTAGACTGGCGAGAGTATGGAAAGTGCAGAGCAAAAAGCAACTTAAAAGCTGCCAGTGTCGGCAAGCACATCTTAAATAGGGTTGTCGTAAACATATTTAGAGAAGCTTTTGGCAGAATTGCAAATTTTGCGAATATATTTCGTACAAAGCAAGGAAGGGAAGGAAGCCTGTAAAATCTAAACAAATCATGAAAGTAATGTTAAAAAATAACCCTAATTTTAAAAGTATCATGACAGCCCTGTATGGTCGGAATGCCTTCCACTCACAATTCCACATACTTTAATCACTTCCCGCGCGTCTAGACATCGACCTCTAGTTCCACGTCCTTTCCACCGCCAATCTAAATCTTAGGGCCACCTCTTAAGATCCCTATTACACCGTGACTGCCCCAACGCTAACGATTAATAAAAACGGGCTCGCTGTCCTCGAAAAGTGCATTGATCTCGTGGCGCGTCCTTCTGTGGCACAAAAATTGCTGCACGTGAAGGGAGCGTCTCTTTTACGTTTGAAATATAAGAAACAAGTGCGAGCGGGACGCAATAGGCAGGATGCGCGTGGTGAGCAGCGGCCAATACACCCAAGCGAGGCGCAATGAACGGGGGCCATTAATGTGGAAGTACCACGCCGCATTTTGGCGCCAATACATCCGTTTTTGGGAATTAGGTGACGCTTTGGTGCCACGTGGGTTTTGATTTCTGACTTCATCGTCTTCTAAGTGATATGTGTAGATCAAGCTAATTCTTGATTAAGTCTGTGAGCATTATTGGTGTTTTCTACTCTAGAAGTATTGTAAAAGTTTATTAAATTATTTTAATACATTCGGTAAATAATTATTGGCAAAACAAAAATCGTCTATTCCTTATTCAGCTTAAACAAAATTGCATTTTATTTACTTAAAGTAAATTGTTGAATGAAATTCGCGCCAAAAAGTTGTTTTAAATCAAGAGCTACCACGTGCTCGACGAACACATCAAACTTACGCGGACTGAGAGGTTTTCGGCGGTACAATCAATAAACGCAAGGTTTTGGAGGTACAATCAATGCAGTTGTAGGTCTGCGTAGACATTATCTAGGCACATATATATATATATTTACAAACCTACACACACAAGTTTGACTATGATTTTTTGTTAAAATATTCCCAACTAAAATCTGTTATGTTTGAAAAAGCCTAAATCTCGCAAGTCGCAACGCAGTAAGTTTCTAAGTTCTATTATCTAAAATATTGTGAAATGTAATTGTTACTGTATTGATAACTAAGTAACAACAATTTATACATAGTGAGGGTGTCATCTTTTTCCTGTTAAAATAATGATCACATCAAATTTTTTAAAGCTAAACTTAGTTTTCTTAGAGTTTACACAAGTTTGTTTTTATAAATACATACATGACGCATAATATGTTTTGATGTTTTACTAGTATAAGTAGGTAGGTACTATGTTCGTTTATAATATTTCATGTCAATATAGAATGTATTGTTATTTTAAATAAATTACAAAGGAATCTTGCAACAGCCTTATCAATTTACATTCAAAATTCATTTTTTGCATTCATCCTTCTTGGAAAACTATAGCAACAGTAGAAAAAGTAAATACTTAAAAGAGCGGAGTAGTAGGGTGACGCGCCGGGCGGCCTCGAAATATGCAGTTGTGCGTTAGAATGTGTGGGTGCAAATTCCACGAAGAATGGGATGCCTGCCGATACATTCAACTTTGCTCAACCGGCTAGCCACCTGTGACCGTTGCGTTTAAATCGCAAGCAGAGATCATTACAATATAATATAACACGTGTAATGGGATCAACGCTTTAAAAATTGTAGTAAGACTAGCTGTATAATATCATGAGAAATATATAATAATGGTTAACTACAATGATGAGCACTCAAGCGCAAAAATCAACGATCCGAACTGTCTGGCCGTTGAACTCGGAAGCAACTGGCAAAAGCCTAATTAAAAGAAATATTTTCTTTCCAGTAAACTGTGAGGGTATTCATCTGAATGTATAATAACAATAGTAAATAGTGTAATAATCTTAATGATATCACCATTTTGATCAACCAAGCAGATATTGCTAAACTGAAAAAAAAGTATAAGAGGCCTGAGCTGACTGCAAAACGGATCAGATAAAAGAGTAGCGAAACCTTTAATGATATCTCAGTTTGATTTATATATTAAGTTTTGCGGCGAATTAAATTGAGAGGAGAATCAAGGTGAGTTACAAATACCAAAAAGAAACACCAACATTTGATTACAATTTGTAATTATTATTTTAGTACGAAGCACAAACAAAATGTCATGTTACCGTTAGAGGCACTGATGTTGGGAACTATTGTAAATTACAAATAGTGGATAAATAGTAACTATGTTCCCACAAACACTCATGGTTTAAAGTCGAAAACAGTTTGACTGTCATTTGTACAACCTTGAAAACAAAGAAAAACCTCAACATACTGCGCATAAGTTTTGAAGGTCTCTGACCCAATGAGTTCAAAGCATTAGTACAACGCATTTTCCACGCAAACGTTATTTTTACACAAGATAGTCATTTTTGTTATTTATGTTATGTAAATTATATCATTAACTAGTATAACAAATAAAAAACAATATTACTAAGTAATAATGTTAAATGATTTTAAATTAAGCGTAAAATTTAAATTTGATAGATAAAGGATCTGTTAGTTTTTTATCTTTGGTATTATTAAATTATCAGACTGATTTAAAATTCAGTTAAATAAAAATACAAATGAAAGAAAATCTTAGGCGGCCAACCACAAAACAACTTTCGCTACTGATTGCGATCGGTTTTCGGTCCAAGCAATGACATTTTGACGCAGACGTTAAAAGGTGTATCCTAGTGAAACACAATATCTACCACTGTCAACAACTACAGTCCGATTTAAATAGATGCGTTTAAATAAAATTATATTAATGTTAAAAAACTAACCATAAGCAAGTTTCTGACATACTTTTTTCTTTAGTAAAATTTTTTCAATGCTTTCCTAACGATAACCAAGGTTGGTACAGCTTTTTTTCTTTTGTAATCAATATGCCGCGATGTATATCCCCAGGTTTTTAATCTTTCAAAGACTTCAAAGATACTTCTAAAAAGTATAGGAGGTTAATAGAGTTAACGCTTAATTTTTGTGTTCAACGACAGAAATAGCCTAAACTCAAGTAAATAATAAAAATATCCATAACAAAATAAGGTATATTTGACAAAATTTATTCATGTTTGCTGAGTGGCCTATTAAAACTCTTTTTCTTACTATGGACTAACTAAATTTGTTAATGTTCATACATTTTGTTACTAAGATAAATATAGATACGACAAATGAATCAACAGTAAAGTTGGAATCAGGTGTCTATAAGTATAATGTACGGTAGAAATACATGATCATCGGTGGGTATTCGTCACTGTATTATCCCGTCTCTAAGTATCTGCAGCTTACGCCGACTAGTAAGATTAACAGAACAAAGGCTGATTCACGCTTCCTGCTTGTATTTATAGATCTTTGTTTATCTCCGTATTATCATCAACGGTACTTTGACTAATGGCATCCAAGTCTGAGTAGTTAATATGTTTATACGGAGTTCATGATACAGTAAACAAATAAATTTTACGAGTAAATAGGTACAGTTTCTATAAAAGGCCGACAATATTTAATACAGGGTTCCTAGTTATTGTTTCGTCATGCCAGTCAGGAGCCTACACAATGAGCAGTTGGTGTCGCAACACGTGGGTGGTCTACGAGTGAGTCACCGTCTCGTGCCACGGAGGTACACTATAGCTTGCGGCTCTTATTGTCCGTGCCCGTTCCCATGCACCAACTAACGCCTTGTCTACGGGGCGCCTTCCTCATTCATGTTCATTTGTACACTGAGCAACGACTACAAATGAAAGCGAGCTACACGATTTTGAATAAACTTTACATTGACAAACTTACTAAAAATTCTTAACCATAATCAAAAATAAACATTTTAATCAATATATAATCAATCACAAAAGATGAGTATTTTACCATTCATTAAATTCTATTATCATTAAACAGATTTTAAATAGATTAAATAAATATCAAATTGGAACGGAATGGTTTTTTATGTCGTCAGAATGTATGGAATTATGTTAAACTATTATTGTAAAGTGAAATTTACTTACAAAAACTAACGGATTTGTGGTAACTATTCTCTAGCTATGGTTTTGCAAAATTCGCATTACAAGTTAGTTATATCGTTTAAATGCTTTTTAATAATCATATTTATGTAATGTTTATTACTGGAGAAGAAAATAGTAGAAATATGTTACATGTGTGTATATTTACACATGAAAAGTGTAGGGTGTAAGCGTGACGTGGCGTTGTACGGAGCGTACATTCACCCATCATGTCTCGGTCGTAGGCGCCGACGGGCCGCCGGCCGCCCTTACTCAGCCAACCCTAGGGCGTGCATATAGCTAAATACTTTAATTTCGTCCTTTCCCAGCCGTTCCGACCCAGACAAGACGATTCAAGGATTCATTTATTAACAACTTGATATGCAAACTTACTTAGAAGGTTGATACCTCTTAGTAGAAAGAACTTTGATCGACGGTTATTTACAGAGGCTTTCTTGTCAATTATTGTTAGACAGAATTATCTTATTTTGGGACAGCCAATAATGCTTCAACTATTATTATTTTGGAATTTATTTTCTGTAACATTGACACTCGGTTGGAAGTATATTCTGAATACATATTCGACATTGCCAGACGTAAATAAGGTCAAAACAACCAAATTGAAACGAATCTAGGATGTCTTGTTATTCTACTCTATTAAAATAAAATATGATAAGTTCTCTTTTATTCAATTAATTATTATGACTTGTTATTTCAATCAAGTGTTAAAGCTACTGATTAATTTTTATATTTTTTTTGGTTTCTTCTACTTGTAGGTATCCGACTTCTATTTTTAGGATTAAATATTGACAAAAATAACCAAAGCACGTGTAAAGGATCCTTTTCTGGTCTGTTACTGTCTGTTACTGTCTGTAGGTTACCAGAAGCCCTTACTCTAAATTAAAAAAAAAAACAGAAATGAAATCTAGTCCGACCAGACGTTCTATTAAACCGTATTGCTTACTTTTTTTTAAAGTTGTCACAAATGTTTCATCAAGCATCAGCACTCATTGAATTTTCAGCCTTCTCAATTTATTTAAGTCTTATTGAGGTTCGCGGCTCTTTTTGGTCTAAGAGCATTCGCTGGAACCAGCTGAGAGATGTGTACATTACACAAAAATTTATGCTGCGAAGGAACACGGGTCCTCTCTCATGAAAACTTATATTGTACTACAAATAAATTTGTACAAACTAAAATACGCATAACAACAGCGCGATATATAAATACCATAATTACATAACTGTACAGGTAGGTATACCTTTTAATATATTGAATATCATTGCTAGAATTTGCTTTCCAGTAGGAACAGAGACCTTGTTAAATAAATTAAAATATACGTGTGTTGATTTTGGAATTAGAAGTCCCTGGTAAGGGTAACTTAATTTGACCTTTGGCTGAAAGAATACAGGTACTCGTATTTACTTCACAAGTAACAGTATTTATTAAAATATTAGGTGTTCCGCTTAGAATATACGTTAGTCAACTAAAATCTTATTTAATTAAAATATATTTGTTTGTGTAAAAATCAAATGGGCCCCATTATATAAATTTAAATGGAACTCTTGTGGGGTTCGAAATTGATTGGCTCTGTTAGAAAGATACTTGATTATATATTCGTTTGTTACTAAGCGGCAAGTATCCTAACTAATAATTGTAGAAATAAGAATGTGAGTTTTCTGTTTATTGATTAGTTTGTTACGGGGACAGAAAAGTGCAAATAGTATCTTTCATTAAAAAAAGGTCTGTTCTCGAAAGATACCTGGATTGGTTAAAAAAAAATACATTACCGCTAAAAACCGAGGGCAGAAGTTAGTCTAGTATAAATAAAAAAAATAACCCATTACTTGATGCCCCATCTTAAATTGCGATTCACATCGTACTGGTTTTATAAAGATTTGCGCTCGGCTATGGAGTTCTTTATATCCATTATGTTACCCAGACAGTATTGAGTTTCCATAGTGACAGTCAAAGACATGATTTAATTTAGAAACTAGTAAGTCGAGCGTAGAGGTCATCGAGCGTCTCGCCGCCTCGCCGTCTGGTCACCTTGGGTGAACCCAGCTCGGAGAGTACACATCCGGCTGTATTTCAAGTGATTTATATTTAAATATGAAATTGTATGACGGCGTCCCTCTCTCTGAGCGTAGTACGAAGTCACGCCTTTCACTACGTATAGCCATAAATTTCAAATTTATATTGTGTTGACTGCTAGATCTTCTCTGCCCTTTTTTTGAGAGCATTGAATTGGGTTGTGTAGTGTTAATGCAAATATGGCTGTTTTATTTTGGAATGTGTCTAACTATTGTGCCACAGATGTGTTAACTTTATGATAAGATTACTGTTATCTTCACCTTACAATTGAGAAGCTACGCTAAGCTTCTAAGCGAAATCATTACTATTCATGCCTTGACTCGACGACCCCTAATTAAAGTTTTAGATAGATGTCAGGATTCCATGTGGACTTATCAATTGGTAAGCGGAAGATATGTCACGTCTTCGGCCTCCGTCACCTATCGAGAAGCAGCTAGAACGATTACATACTTTTTGAAGTAAAACTTCTTTACGCACACTTTACTTGGGGAGTAAGCTGGTGAATGCGTCACGAGAGCGTTACGAAAAGTGTGAAAGGGCGAGGCGAACGGAAGTTAAGGAGGAGATATAAGTTACTGAAGATAGAAAGATAGAGAGAGTTACGTTTCGTATATTACTGTAGGGGTAAGAGAGAGCGGTGCGAGCACACATTTTCTTTCTCTCATAGCCAAGAAGTTTTACTTCAGTCGTGTGGTCTAAAGCAAACTCGTTTCTTTTTCTGGTGCCGTAATAATTGATTTAATCAACGTTAAATATTAACGTTAGTATTTATTATTGATGAAGCTCAACAACCAGGCTCGAAATTCACTTAGGTTTTCATCCTTAGTTCTTCATAAAGATTAATGATACAAATCAAAAACTTTTAGTTTTTAATTCAGTGTTCCATTTGTCCTTTTTTAAGATCAACACAACACGACAACAAGATTACTTTACGCAACGATTAGAGCGTTAGCTGATATTGAAAAATGCAACATCTTTGAGCAAAACACCAGAAGGTCAATTCTCATAATAAAAGTTCGGTCAAAATTATCAAAAATGGTCAAAACGAGAATTGACATTCATTGCCAAGTGGACACTACTATCATCGTAGATGTATGTAAGTACTTTAAAAATATTAAATAATATTATTATAATTACGGTAGTGGCAGGTGACGTTTTTCTTTGTGTGCAGTGTTATAACATCATTGTATTAAACTCCCACGCTTCATGATATCGTTGCAATAGAGATCATGCGGGCTCGAATAGGATTTATTTTGAACTGATCTATAATAATAACACAATAACCGACCCCTGGTTATAAACTATGCAGCACCCCAAATACGAGTATAATGCTGGGATAGTTGTTATTTCCAAATATGTATACGAATGAGAGAGGTAATAACATAATTTATTACACATAACCAACTTTCTGGTACTTTCAACCACAAAAATCGAAATAGAATAGACTTTCAAAGTAACTTTTCACAAAATGATCCTGTCATTATCAAGAAATAGAAAGAAATCCAGACCACTTTTAAGATAACCAGATAAGCGTTGTCAGATGTCCCGATTTGAGGTTTGATATTTAGAGGTCTAGTGACTGAGATCGATTTCGCACTACGTCCGATACGAATCCGATGCGAACCCGTGAAAAAACGGATCTGGAAATCTTGTGCTGAATTCGGATTTTGTATTTCGCACTACCTCCGACTTCTGATCCGTTATTACGGATTTGAAAGGGTGACTGACTGTCTGAACGCATATGTTATTTACGTACTATTTTAATCCAAGCAATTCAGGGGTCACCTTTTTACCGCATTCGCGTCATTTTACGCGGAGCCACTACAGAGCGTTCACGTCGTTGATCATTAGTCCTTTCGCATGGTGTCAACTTCTGGCTGGCTATTGTACGTACGAACGACACAGAAGAAGTAAAGAATTCTGGATGCGTCAAAAAACAGTTTGGGTATTTTGGGTCCGTCAATAATCTTGTTCGGAATGGAGATTCACGGATAACTGATAGAAATCAAATGACGAAAGTCGGATCTAGTGCGTAAGCTACCATAGAAATAGCTATTATGCTGTATGGGGGCAAGCGAGCAGACGGATCGAATGATGGTAAGTGCAATTTAAGAGTCAACAGTGCATTGCTGGGCTTTTAGACCCTCACCCCAGAATCAGGGAAAAGGGGAGGGTTTGGGATTCGGCAACCTCTCTTAAAGTGTGGTGAAAAGCAATGAAAGAACTGCTTAACACCGGTTTTTCGAACATTTCTGTGAGACTCATCACTCTTGTCAACCCCGGCCCATATGTGCCGTGGCATGACTCTCCCACTCCCCCGGCTAACTCATTTTGTTAATCGTGTTTTACGAACACATAATTATGTAAGTATTTATATTCTTTACTTGTCCCTTTTTTTCCGTGCGGAAATCCCCTCGGATACCACCTGGCGTGGCATGTCGGACTCGAACGGACTAAAACCGCACGCCGTCTCGGGTACTAATAGCCGGGGAACCAGGTATACCCTAGAAAGGAAGTCCCTGGACATACCTCGGGCCATCTACAGACGAGTAGACGACCCCCCCGTGTGGGAACCCCATGTTCCCTCTACTCCCTGGAAGCGAGCGCGCTTCGCAACGCGCTCGCCGCCACCCCGGCCTGCTTCTGCTAGGGTGACAGATGGCCTCACCTGTCACCCCCAGGCCTGCGCTTATGGAGGACGGAGGTCATTCTGCGACCTCCGGCGCCTGAGTCGCCTGCGGTACCCGCCCCGTTTCCGGGCCTGGCGGGTCTTTACTTGTACCTAACATTGTTTTATATATAAGGCAATTATTAGGTAAAGAGCTTTGTTTTGTTGAGTTTTATTTATTAACCGACTTCAAAAAACGGAGGAGGTTCTCAAATAGAATGTGCCACATAAAAGAGATTATGTTCGATTCAGATATTGCTTAGAGCCGTATTACAGAATGTTTCTCAAAACTCAAGAAACGCTTGAGCGTAGTTTCACGAGTATAAGGCGAAAACTAACCTCGGGTTTATGGAGGTTTATGGAGTTTTGAGTATCATTTTATAAAACGACCCTTAGATTTCTTTGTTAGTAGATACTGAATTGTTTTTGAATTACATTCCGTACCCCTATTTTAACTACCCAAAAAGCTTATACTACATGTGTCTTAAGTTGCTTAACCCTAACGAGTACGACTACCACACTTTCAAAAGGAACGACACTCAGAATGTTTCAGAAAACAGAAAGAACACTTTTATTGACACGGCAAAACAAGACAAAAAGCAAAATGTTCATAACTTACAAAACATTAAATTTGCTCTTAAGGCATCAAAAGAATATTTCCCTTAGCTAGTTAATATAATATGAATTCAGAGATTAAGTTTAGAGATTATCTCTTGAACCTGACAAAGAAGAGATAGAAATAAAAATTAAGTTTAAGCTTTCTTGCAGCATTTCGTACAAAAACTTTCATTATTGAAACAACACTTACTAACAAGAGCTGTAAGGGTTAAAAAACGAACGCAATCTAGTATACAAATTGCGTTCGTTTGGCGAAAATGTACGGTTCTAAAACAGTTCACAATTACGTCAATTTTCACAAATACCAAGTAGTGTAGCATAGTAAACTACAAGCACGTGTATCGATAAGAGTGCAAGATATTTACACGTATTTGGCTGTACACGTAGTATATACTTTATCGATTATTCACACCACCGTAAAAGCTATAAACCTAATCTTTTATTACATAACGTCTCCATGCTTCTAACTATTGTACATGGAGATAAATAAAACGCTACAATACAGCGCTTGCGACGCGCTTGCACGTGCTGTATACTATACGCTAACTGAACTTACTACATTAACTGCTTATCACTTACAAGAAAAAGTAATGGCAAGCACGGAAAATAATGAATCTCCATTATTGGAATATACAACGAAACCGAAGGCAGTGCGGAAGTACAACACTTGCACGTGGATGGGAAGCCAACTCGATTTGTTATGCTATTTTAATATACAAGTTGATGTTAAATATATTTCGTACTATATTTTCAGTATACTTTGTCAAGGTTATTATTACAAAGTCGAACAAAGCCAAAAGTGCAGTTCTTCGTGGTGTAATGCAGAGTTAGTTTTGTAATGTTAGAGTTCAAATTCGTTCTTGGTTTTAACAATTGCAATGGATGGATACTTGCTGTACCGAAACGAGTCACCTACTTTTCGGTATAACTATAAGCATTTTTCCGCTATAGTAAGTGTATTGGTGGATGCAATAAAATAACTTTACTTACTTACGTTGGAAATTTAATAAAAAAGGAATCTGACATGCGACATTTCCTTGGACTCCTGAAAAACATTACTTCCTCAGTATGTCAAAAGCTTTAATCACATTTGGAATTAACATATATAAATATTAATACGTGAAGAGAATTAGTAGTACACCTTTTTAAGGGAACTTCGTGGACGAGTGTCAAACTAAGAATCTTTATGTAAAAAAATAGTCTGAATACTTTTTTGTGGCTAATTTTCCTGGTCAATTTTGAAAAAAAAAACTTGCCATCATAGTGTACATAATTTTGAGGAGGGATGGGGCGCAGTGGTCACTTTCTGTGAAGCTGTAATACTCCAAAGAGACCGGTGAATGGGATCGGGAGAGGGCCGATCCCGAGCGTAGAGGACATCGGCAACCATAGTAGCCGCCGAGTGGGGACCTCTGTTGGCAGAAATTGAGATATTCTTTCTTTTTTTCTCGATTAGTCCAGGTCCACCTGGTCCTGGCTTATCGTTGAATTTTGGAACACGCTGTATGTAGGTGTAGAAAGCTAAATGAGGCTAAAAGACGTGTGTTGGTAATTTAAAAATGATGCAATAACGGCTATAAAAAGTTACCGTACAATATACACATTAAAGTGTTATCGATATATCATTATTGGTAGTCATATCGAATGGTCGTGAAATTAATCGTAGCTTAATGAATTGTAATCGAAATTCGAGTAGCAGGCAATCTCTGTATGTGCGTATGTAGGTACGCACGTATGTTCAAGTATTGAAACGTAACATGTAAAAAGAAAACTAAATCTACATTTATTTCGATATAGTTTCAATATGTAGCTTATTAATTACTTCACAAATAAAAGATTTATCCTTAGCATATGAAATGTGTTGATAAATCTGGTTTTTACTAGTTTTTGTTCCAGATTACCATTCAGACTCGCTTTATTATTACGAAGGTAAAAAAAAAGTGTGTGTAGAGTAGAATTCACACACGGCAGAAGTGTAACTTCAGAAAAAATATTCTTTTATTAAATAACAAGATCAAATTATTTACAATACACAATTTACACACAAATATGTAAAATCTATACAAATAATTTACTAATGTCAATTAATTTAATTTCAGATAATTTTCTTCTTAAAGGTTATCTTCCGTTTTCGAATTTGCATTTGTTAAGAAACAAATTACGCAAAATTTTAATAACACTTGAAAATATTTGCAAGTCGAAGCTGTGATAGCAGCTTTACCGATTGTTGGTACGAGTATATGGAAACAAATCTATACTCGTATAATCTCTATACAATATTATACAGAAGAATTAAATACATTGTATTTTTGCTCTTAAAAAAGTTTGCAAAATTTATAAAACAAAATTTATAGTTTATAGAGTTTTTTCTGTACAAATTTAAAATAGTAGGTTTATCTATTAATTTATTTATAATGTTGAAATGAACCTCATTATCGGATCATTGTAACTAAGCCGTCTTTTGCACCCGTCAAAACTAATTTGCGAGGTCCCAACTTGATTTCCAAGAACTGCTTACAGTTACTTTAGTACCGACAAAATTAGCTAATAATAGTTTATTGAAATTGAACATATTATCATTGTAATAAAACTTATTAAAATTTAAGTTCTAGTTTTGTTAGGTAACTGCGATAGATGTTGGTAGCTAGTAGCTACCTGGCTAGGATTGGCTCGAGAGGCAACACGGGACCCTCTTATACACGTCCCAACACGCAGGTGATCACTAGGAAAGGATGCTTCGGAGATCACCTGTGTCTGATCCGCAAGGAGCCAACGCCTGAGTGCCATCACTGCGATGGCCGGATCGTGGACACGGCGCACCACACGCTGTTCGAATGTCTGGCGTGGGTGTAGATTGGTATGGATAGCTGTCCACCGTCACCTTCTGCTCGCAAGTTATGCTTGCGAAGGAGACGGCGGAGCGAGACCGGGAGAGGTTTAGAACTGTCCCAGCCCTCCTGGCCCAGGAATGGGCCAGGTGCCGCAGACGACTCATAGAGCCATTTGTCACCCTAAGAGAAGCAGGCCGGGGTGGCGGCGAGACTCGATGAGGAGCGCGCGCGCCCTTTGGGACCCCTCTTCCACACACGAGGGGGTCATGGTCATGGTCTAAAAGTCGTAGATGGACCGAGGATTTCCCTTCTTAGGGTACACTTGGTTCCTCGGTCACTGGTATCCGAGACGGCGTGCGGTTTTTAGTCGGTTTAAGTCCGACATAACTACCCCACCCGTGCGTGGTAACTGAGTGGATTTCCGCACAGTAAAAAAAGTGGTTAGGGTTCTTGACAGCTAAGCTAAGATCGTCGATTGATTCCCACCCAGGACAATAATGACTGATTGGCACGAGCATTATTTCTGCGTCTCGGTGTAATATATATATGTATAATATGTAGGTATGTTTATCAGAAGTCTGGCATAGGCTTTGGCTAGTTTGGAATTAGATGTATTAGCCGTGTGCGACGTGTGAGGTTGTTATTATTGTTTTTATTAACCGACTTCAAAAAGGAGGAGGTTCTCGATTCGATTGGTATTTTTTTTTTTAAAGTAAAATGAATGAGCAGGACACGCCGTCTGAATGTTTTATTAATATTTTTCATTGATCTACCAAAAATAGAAAAAAAACTTTTAATAGATGTTCAATTCCACGCTGATGACAAAGCGGTTTTATGAAAAATAAAATATTGCATCAAATCTTTAATGAATGACGTTGGCAAGGTGCCTGATAATAGTGTCTATGTCAGAATAAACAATATCAAAGAAATATCTTCTGCATGCTAATAGGAATGGAATGTAAAAAAAGAAAATAACAGAAAAGCAAGTGGTCCTATTGTTGGCGCGGATGCATCGTCGTCTAGATCGGCACGGTCTGCACGCACGGGGCTCATGTTGCGGCTAAAAGCGGCCATGGCACCGAAGAGCATGCAGAAATAAACACAAACAAGAAACATACAAGACCACGTAGATATAAATGTACGTTGGTGGTACCTACACCCTGTTATCTACTGGTTAAATGCACATATAGTACTATAAATCAGTACGAACATATTTAAAACTGCAGCTTTACAAATCCTGCTTTAGAGTTGCATTCTAGTGACGAGATATACATGTATATAGGAAAATTGAAAAAGATTACATAATCGTTGGTGTTTTATTTCCTGCATAACAACATAGTCCGCAGCATTCGCAGTAGTAACAACTGTTGGTTCTTATTTGGATTCGCAAAAGTGGATGACAAGGATAACTCATTAATACAATTGATAATAAACTATTTCAAAGAACATTCTTTGGAGGCTAATGTATAATAAAAAGCGGATAAGTGCGAGTCGGACGCGCCCATCGAGGGTCTCGTTCACATTTGTAGGTACATACAGATACAGATACATTTTACGTTTTCCAGTAATTTTTAACTAGGGACTAACATCGATCGGTATCGGTAACATTTGTAGGTACATATTATCATAAATCGAAAACAATCATAAATCATGAAAATAATTAAAAATATGTTTAAGCTTGTGCCAATTGCCTTTTATACTATACACATGACACGTTTAAGTCAATTCAAACTTTAGACCGCCTTCCTTGCATAAAGACACTGTTTTTTTAATGATTTAATTACAAATGTATAGTTTCAGATTTTTCCTTATACTTGTAGTATAAGACGGTATTACTTGCCAAATTTAATAGTTCTAGGTCAACGGAATTTTTAAATTTTGAACCTTTAAATTTTGATTCCCTTGAGATTGTCGATTTTTTCACAGCTTCAAGAGACTGTAGACCTGAGAATATCGTTTTAATTTAAACTCGCAACCTCCACACGTTACCGAGATAAAGGGTCTCGACAGACAGACAGACAGACAGACAGACGGGCGGGCGGACGAACGGACGGACAACAAAGTGATCCTCTAAGAGTTTCGTTTTTTCCTTTTGAGGTACGGAACTCTAAAAATGTGAGTTATGATTGCAAGTAACAACATCGATTGTTCAGAATGACGCGCGTATGAGCAATCCTTCCTGCAAGTTTATTACTGACAATGCTATTGATATGCACATGCCTATATGCCGTGTCTATAAAACGATATCAATAATCTCATTGGTGTTATGAAGTCTTATGAAGCATTAATTTTTAGTGTTGTTAGCAATTATATCTGAAACTACTCTGAGGGAATTATCCTGGTGTCAACATTCCCTGGGTTAGTTACATGTAAAGAGAACCTTCGTAAATAATATTTCTATGTTACAATGCCGTAATAGTACGGTAACACTACAGAGTGTTATGAAGTCCTATGACATGTTTAAGCAAAAGTTTAAATTTAGAAAAACCGTTTTAATGTTGAATAATAAGAAAATGATTTGACTTAATCGTTTACTACCGCTGTCTATTGTATCAGAGCATCAAATTAACATTAATTTTTCTTCTTATTCTTATTATATTATTGGAGGTAATTTATTTTAAGATTTTTTATTTATTTTAATGCCCCCTATTTGAATAATCATATTACCCATTAATAAAACGAGGAGACAAATTTTGTTAATGTGAAGGGTTTACCCGATAAAAACTGGGAGTTGGGGCAATTCCATTACATCTGTATACATGTATATCAATTTTCTCATTTAATGATAAAAGTTTATTAATAATATTATCTTGTAATACTTTCAGTTTAAATTTATATTGATTTACTTACGTTTTTTTAGGGCCATGTCAGTCATGACTTAACAATATAACTTACTAACTGTCATGATGTTAGTAAAAAAAAAACATTTAACTCAGATTTATTGTTCGGCTTAGATATCTGTAATACTATTACTTTACCTAACTTCACCTTTTCATAAACTTTCGGGGCCGCGTAGGCACGGTCTGTTATTATATCTTTACATAGCATTAAAATAAAGTAGTTTTTTTATGTTGTACGGGTAGGTCTAAGCAACGGATTTAAATGCGATTTTCAATAAAAGAAAGGGTGATTCAAGAGGAAGGTTTGTATGTATAATACATCCATATTATAGTAGAGAAAATCCGAGAATTTCAAAGATTTTGTGCGCTTACATTGCAAACACTGTGCGTCCGCGATAGTATATAAAAAAATAATGGGTTATTTATGAAGCTATTTTAAACAATACATTATTATTACATACAATACAAACAATACAAATACAAACAATACATTATTCCTTATCCAATTAAATAAGTCAGATACGTTGTACATTGATTAAAGATTAAAATTTCTATTTACAGCATATCATGTCAAAATGAATATTTTATAAAATATTATAAGTTTAAAAAACGGGGGCAAAGCGGCCGGTCGCCGCGTCGGGAAGTACGTCCGTCCCGGTTTTGAGCGACCCGCAGAGTCAGAGCGGGCCCATAAATATTGCATATAAAGAAGACCTGTAGTATAGTCCTATCATAATAATAGTACAATTAATTACTCCACACTGACATCACATTAATAGTATTGGTAGTATCCACATTGCACCCGTGCGAAGCGAAGTAGTTCTAGAATATTTTGGTAACATCAAGCCAAGCCGCCAAGCATTGAATTTTTAGATCCTCGCGAGCTTCTACAACTTGCCATGGCTGGACGCTAACTAAATAATTATAAATATTCAGTCTATGTATGGCAGGCAATGCATGAAGAACCGTTTAGATATTTGGTCCTACATGCCAGACGTAGTTGAACTAGAAGTTATATCTTTTACGTTATATTCTTTATGCAAATACTAGAATTTGAATATTTCATTATTAACGATATAATTAACTGTAAGATTCGAACATTTAAATATTGGCATGAGTAGATAGTGAAGTCTAAATAAATTAAGTTATCAAAGACATTTTATCAACATTTTTTTTTATAAAAAGATATACAGTAAGTAACAAACTACTACTACACTATTCCTAAACATTAGAAGCTGGCTGGAAGCTTTTAGACAGGAAAACTAAAAGATAATTACAACTCACTGTACATAAAAAGATATTTCTGCCTTGCCAATCGATAAAATCGTTCTCTTGGTATTTACTGTCAATAAAATATTATCTTTTTTTTCTAATTTATTAGTCTCATATTGGCATCGGTCTTTGATACGTGTGCAAATCAAGATAATCGGAGGTTAATTGAAGTAGGTAAAACTATATTCAAGGATTGATATAGAAATATACAGGTCAAGTTAATATTAAGCGTGTCAAATAGAAGAATTTTCAGTGTTTTTTGCCTTGAAAGAAACAAATAAAGAATACTGTTATTAGCACTAATTTCACTATTGTGTATAATTAAGAGTCACTGAATATTACGCTACAATGATTACAATGACTACGTATTATTGCGGTAAACAAATAATATTTTTATTACAATAAAGTTTTTTCTTAATTCTATATTACACGAAAGTAATACAAACTGCAATTTATAACTTCCGCCTTGTTGTAATTGTCGTTTTATCAGACTCATAAATCGCACAATGTTTGCAAGCGATGCAACAGAGCATCGTATTCAGATAACGTCAGCAAAAAGCCAGAAGTAATTTAAAATAAAAATTGTTTTTTTATATAGAACTTGGCAATAACCTAATATGGCCGGTGAAGATGTTGACTTCACCGGTCATTCATTCAATATGCAGAGAAGGTATGTCATTGTTACATTCTTCGCTAGTGGCTAGGTCGATTCACATTGCAGTAGTGTAGTGTAATTAGAATTAGGGTAATGTTTACCGTTACGTCGCCAAACGAATGAATCATGAGTTGCGTAGGCGCAAAGAAGCGTGCGACCAAATCAGTCGCCTTGTGACTTGTGACAGTCACATGCTCCGTTTTTAACCTGACCCTGTTATAAATAATATCTTTATTGTTCTGTCGGTCACAAAAAAATTATGACGCCTGATACCGTGGTCAACGTAATGCTAACAATTTGTATGTTTAGCCAAACTTAACTATATAGGGATGGAGTAACGTAGAACTACAATTTTATATGATAAATTCAGAGTTAGAAACAGCCACTCTAGACTAGAGGATAAAGGTGTTTTTTAATACATTATTAGCTTAGCTTAGCTTAGCTTTCCTGGTATTTTTTTGCTTCTTACGATCAAAATAGACGAATTGGTTCTCTTTATTACAACTTATTTGCTGAAGTGACACAGTTTATGTCACAGTTTTAGTAAGAAAATTTTAAATTGATGCTATGCTAGCTCACTACATCGTAGCTCAATGTTGCTGTATGGTATTAAATGTCAAAGTTTTAAACCTACTAAACTTTTTTTAATGAAAATGAAAATTCGACTAATTCGAACACTAAGCTACCAACCTTCTATTGATATTTTGGTAAATAGTGCCCAACATCACCATCACAACTTACAAGATGTCTATATTGGACGAACATTGAAAAAGCTAGAGTCAAGCGGTTATGAATAAATGCTGTCACCTAAGAAATAAAATTTGTTAGGATAGTGGTCATACATACAGTGTTGAATTCAAATGAGTCGCTTATGGCACTAGTTATAGTCTACTCCAACTGCTTACCAGCATTTTTTGTTGTTGTTATTGGTAGGATGCTTAGAGCTAGTTCAAAGAGTTCAGAGTTCACTTGGTATCACATACATTAATGCAACGTTACATCATTGGTATGTAGGTATACAGAGTGTGTAAAAAGCCCTCGTGATCGGTATAGCGACAGGGGCATGGAGCCGATGCGCGTCGCCGCCGGCGCCGGGCCAAAGTGTTGCATCGACAGCGTCGGCGTCGCCGCGGAGGCCACGTCATCCATCCATCACGTAGCTCATCAACTATTAATAGAACACGCGCTTGTATACTAGTGTTTCATTCTTCGAATGCCGCTCACGGTAAACAATATCGTCATGCTCGCTATTGCGACCACAAGGCTTTATAATCCTTTTCTTACACATTCATTCATCTGATTTATAAAACAGAAATTCAACGTGAACAGTTGATAACCTATTTATCAGCATTCAGTGTTTGTAAACATAGCACGCGATTTACTCACGCTCAAACTGTTTGATATCGTAAGGTCATTATTTTTTTTAAACAGATCATGATTATTGCGGTGGTTATTACGAAATATACTGTATTTGTAAACTAAATAACTGAGATAGCAAAATTTATTAATGAATGGATCTATAATTTGTGAAATCATTAGGCGCTATAATGACAATTTAATAAGTTGTTTGTCACGGAGTAAATAGGTTTATTATACTCAAATACGATACGTGCGTAGGCCGTGAGCCTGCAGTGATTGTAAACAGTAAACAAGGGGCATCGCTCGCGATGAACAACTCCGAGAATATTCCGCTGGACTCCGCCTCCAGTCTGACACAAACACATCACCGGAAATACCCCAGCGGTTGCACCACATACGAACATGTACGATTATATTTTGGATAAAACATTTGTAAATGCAACTATTTATACCAATGATTGATCTCGTGTTGTTTGTTTTAGCTGGAATCGTCGCTAGATATATATACATATACATCCTGTTTTCGCATTTAGAACTGGTTTCTCAGTTATACGCAGAATTGAATAAGTAAGATGATGATCACGATGGTACGATTACTAGTAGATGAGCAAATATCCGGATACGAAAATATAAAGAACGAACCTTGATTATTTTTTAAAGAGGTAAATACTAAAATAGTGTTGGAATGTTTAAAAAAGGGTATGTATGTATATGTACATCACATTTTTGTATTAGTATCACTCAATGATAGTTTTTGTAAGTGTACAAAGTAGGTACGTACAAACATTTATACTTTTTCACCGTATGTAGATTTTACTGTTATCAAGTAAACAAACTAACTTTGTTCTAATTCGGGTATTAATAAAGACGGTAGGTCTTTATGCATTTCTGACTTAAGATAATGCACTATTTAATTTATATTGATACGCTGAACTTACTGTTCTTAAATTCTATTTTGCAGTTTAAACTAGCGCAGTAAGAGTTACAATTTCAGTTTAGTAATACAGTAACATTATGACTGTTATGGATTTATAAAGTTCAGCAATTTATTTCAAAAAACTTATCTTACATTCATACTTGTATTATAAATGTGAAAGTGAGTTTGTTTGTATTTTTGTTTGTATTTCTGTTAGTTTCCCTTTCATGCCTAAACCACTAAACTGATTTTTAAAATTCTTTCACCAATAGAAAGCTACATTATCAGCAAGTAACATAGGATTCTTTTTGCCGCGACAACCGACATACACGCGGGCGAAGCCGCGGGCAAAAGCTGGTATACATATACATATTATTTATTTATTTACAACTGTATGCACTCGTGTACATCGGCGGACTTAATGCCCTGGGCATTCTCTACCAGCCAACCTTTGGGTACTTTAGAAATCTGGTAAGGTAGGTGCACTGAGGTTGTGATATTAGTTATAAAGTTTTAACTAACAGATACAGTTACACACATAAATACATATACTTTATATACGTACACTGTAAATAGGGCAGTATACTATTGAATAGGTATCTCGGCTAACTCAAGAAGGTAGTTATGTACATTCTTCTTAAATGGGTAACGGCTTGTGGACATATTATTATAAGTAAGTAAGTGTTAGTATAAATGTGGTTTGAAGATTTGCATTTTTTTTTATTAAATATGTATTTACCTTTTTATGGAAGAGGGTGCAAACGAGCAGATTAAATGTACAATATCTGTTTCCATTGTAAAATGTAAACTTTTAAATTCTTTTTTAAAATGGTAACACAACTAAAGAAGCTCTCATAACTGCCAAATAAATAGTATTAAGTTCGATTGGTAAGTGGTGCTTAGTAGTTTCTCATGAGCACAATAATAATAACAATTCAAGACATTTGGCATGGAGTTTCAGCCAGTGTCCGTAACCAAAGACGAGTCGGTCACTCACCGGTATGCGGTATGGTAAGTTGCTCCAAGGTCTACATAAACGTGTGTTGTGCAGTATGCTTGCGTTCGCTCGTTCCAGTCAGAACGGCCGCGTTCTGATTAAATTCTATCTAAACTAGGTGACTGATAACTATATATAGAAACGGAGAAATATTTACAAACCAAAGTCTAGTAGGGTATAGGACGGTACAAATAACAATTGGCCTAGTTTAAAAAAATAATAATTAAAAAGTTGTTGTTTTAAGTAATAATGACGTAGATTAAATTAACTACATAGTTTGATTTAACCTATTTTTAGCTGACGCAAAAGCGGTTTCTCAAATTAAACGAGCACGCATAACTGTTTACAGGGCACGCATAATTTTGTAAGTTGCTCTTGTTTTAAATTGAAAAAAATAGGGGATGAATTAGTTTTCATAGGTTCAGTTGAAACTTACCAAAGTATCTAAATAGTACAAACGTCTACACCTGTAGTTGACGTGATGAGGGAGATGGAAGGTAGTCGGCTTAGTCGGTACAATTCGTTGTCTAAATGAGAAAATATTTCAAACAAATGGTTCCTTATTCTATATTAATAATTTAAAAAAGACAAAAAATGAGCTAGTAACAATTATTTAAATTTCATACAAACAAAGAGACGAAAGAAGGTTAGGATTGATTCTACATAAAATGTAAAATGGATTGCATGCAAAGTTCCAGTCCCCCTTCGAGCCTTTTTCCCAAACTAGGTTGGGGTCGGCTTGAAAAGTTCCAGTGAAAGATAAAAAATCGATGTTTTACAGAAATCGTGTGCGGTGTGGTTCACTACAGCTTTCTAAAATCTGGCCAAACGATTACGGCAGATATCTATTGTCAGCAACTGCAAACCATGAAGGAAGAACTAGCTGCTAAACAACCGAGATTGGTCAATCGCTCTAGGCCACTGCTGCTTCACCACAACGCAAGACCACACACTGCATAACAAACAACCACTAAGTTAGATGAGCTACAATTGGAATGTCTGCGACATCCACCTTACTCCCCGGACCTTGCTTCAACAGATTACCATTTTTTCCGGAATTTGGACAACTTCTTACAAGGGATAAAATTTAACTCCGACGCGGCAGTGCAAACCGCCTTCAAAGAGTTTATAGATTCCATGTTCCATGTTTTTTTTAGTAAAGGGATCAATGAACTACCTATGAAATAGCAAAAGTGCATAGATAACAACGGTGCATACTTTGATCAATTATATATATTTTACAAAAAAAATGACTATATTCCACCCGTACAAAACACCAATTTCATATGTAAGGACCTAATATATTAAATAACTTAGGTATACAGTGTATGCTTTGAGTAAGAGTATCTTTGTAAAGTAGCGAATGTATTATTTATTTTATTTTTACTTGCTTGTCTTTTAATCGTTATTCTTAGTGTATTAAAATTAGGAGGTGAGAAATTGTAAAAACATCTAAATGATGACTATTTTTTAATAGATTATAACAATAATCTATTTAGCGTTATTATTGTTAGGGTTCTGTCCCATAAAAGGAAAAACAGAACGGTTATAAGATCACTTTTTTCCGTTTGTATGTCTGTCAAGACTCTTTATCGTACTCATTTTGTACTCGTATGTAAATCAAAACATATTTACCTATATGTTTGCGAAAAGAATCTTATATAATATTCTCATATTTTTACGTATATAATATTCGTAAGGCGCAAAACATTGAAACATGTCAAACTCATCTGTCCTATTAAAATGTACTTAGTTTGCTACGCGATTCGTTAATTTATTTTTGCTGTTGATATGTTGATAACGTGGTAAACAATACATACATACTCTTAAAAAAATCAATGCCCGAGAAAAATCAATGCGTTAAAGTTATTGCAAGTTGTACAATTGTATTATAATTTACAAATTACAGCTACAAATATTGCCCGAGCGTAGGCGCACACACAAGGCGCTGGATGAGGCGCCAAAACCTCGAAAATTGAGGCGCCATTTATAAAATCATGGCAAGTGTAAGACGAAATAGTACTACAAATATTGATACACCACACGTCTGTGTGACGCCTTCTTTTTTACACCTGTCGTAAGATAGATAAGTATATCAGTAACATAAGTGTAATAAGTATTTTTTACACTATGCCACTAACTTAAGGTCCAAAAATGTATAAAAAACACTCATTACACCTAATATATTCAGCGGCGATAAAATAATGTATAAATATTGTGTATTCTTTATTTCTAAAAGTCATGGTGTCAGTGTTCATTTTGAAGATTATAATTTCGTCAATATTACTTGAGTATTGCGTAATATGTCGAAAACATTCTAATGGCATGTAGTGAAGTTTTATCAAATTGTCAGATACTATACGTATAATCTAATAATCTTATACAAATTCTATCTATTTCCTGATACCCGTGCCCGTGCCGTGCGACGCGACAGCCGGCGCCTCTTGCTGAAAGACGTAAATAGGTTCAACGACCCCGACCTTGGCGGCGCCGACGTATAACGTATTGTCTTCACCACACATTATATTTAAACAATAATTACATAACAAAACACGATAGTATATTAAATTCATGCGCGCTAGCTGCTTTGGAGTGATAGATAACAGCTTTTTGCGTATTTAGGAAACAAATCTAATCTTATCTATTCACAATGTTATTTATTCACCTTGTAAACAAAAAAGCCTGATCTTTCAGCACTTTGAAAGTAGGTGTGTAATATTATGGTGCAATTTTTTTACGAGTAATATAGTGTATAAAGAATTTGATTGTAAACCAAATGGCCGGTTATACCGATTAAAGAGTTATACCCACTAAGGGAATACACAGAATATATGTATATCTAAAAGTATCAATAAGAAAATGTTTCTAAATTCAACACACACCTAAATAGCTGTAGAGGTATCGAAGGTGCGGCGATTGGGATAGCAATTAACTAGGACCGGGGTCCCGGATGCTGTTTTTTTATATTATATTTTATAAATAAACTATAATTTTGAATAAAAGAGTTGTTTTCTTTAATTATTTCCTTGAACATTTTTTCGTTTGCCTGTACTATTTTTGGCTTGAACAATATGATTTTGTATTAATTTATGGCGGTGGTTCCAGTTGTTGGAAGAAAAATATTCAAATTAAATGATCCGGCAACTGGGACCTCGATCCTAGTTAATCGGCGGTCCCAATCGCCGGAACCCGCGAAGTATCTACATATATGTATATAAATATTATATTTCCCTATGAGCAGTGAGTGTTTGGAAAAAATAATAATAAGTTTACATCGTCGCCTCCTCTCCTTCATATGTATACTAATTTTACGTACAGACATATGAGAATGAAAAATAAACTACGACGCTATTAATTGAAATGTTTAAATTAGTCGATGCAGAAACTAAGCTATCAGGAGACGGTACAGAAGGTTGGCCATCATTTAATAAATAGTTTTTTTTCGCACTTTTACAGGTGTTTTTGTTTTGTTACTATTCCGCTCTCACACATTTTGGCGTGTCATTAAAAGGACTGATGCGGCAAAAAAATCTTTTTTAATGTGCTGGCCGAGGCCTGACACCTATAGTAAACACAGCCACAATGAAATAAACAAACTTACTAAGTTTCTCAACATCTGGGGCACGGCATTCACTCCGCTAAGTTAAGCAAAATAATTCTTAGGGAGGAGAGGAGGTCCTCCATTTACATATAATAAAAACCTTTTATTTTTGGATTGTAGTTTAAGAATTAGTCGTAATCAGAAGTCCTTAACTTTGGCACTACCGTAATCACTTTTATCAGAAAGTGTTGCGGTACAAGAACTACGTTGACATTGTTTTGGATAAGACTAATAGTCAGGTATCTATGTATGGAAACTCAAAATACAGTAGAATTTTACACTTATGGACTTTGAAAAAAATAGGATTTACAGCAAAAAAAAACACCTGGTAACATAAGTATTTTTAATCTTGCTTTAATAAAGCACATATCATCATCATCATCATCATCATCATCAACAGCCTTTAATAGTCCACTGCTGGACATAAGCCTCTCCTTAGAAAGGAGGTTTGAGGAGGAAAGCACATATCAAGTAAATAAATATAAATTACATAGTATTACAAATAGACATATGATAGTTATTTTTGCTAAAGAAACTGACATAGGTGGGTCAAAATCACCAAGGTGGAAAATCAGTTTTACTTGAAAATAACTGCCTCAGTGCGTTTTTTTTTTAAACAAATTATTATTTGTAAATACTGTAAAGGGTTCATATTAACCGTACCTCATATATTATACTTCAAAAGTAAAACATATTCATTATTATTCGAAGAAATACTACAAAAAAACATTTCGAGAACGCGTCCTAAGTAGCAATCTTTAGAAACTAACACCGGAAATATACATAAAATAAAATAAATTTAACGGTTCTTCTTACTTATTAGCCTTAAATTTTATCTACTATTAAGTAATTATATGCATTATTAAAGAAAGAAAAGAAACTAAAGATAATTAAGTCAAAATATTATGTCCGACAATGTAAGCGTCATTTGAGTGAACACAGTTTTGATTGCCCGAAAATATTGTGTTTCTGAACGTAGCCTGTAGATGTTTATGGTGCAGTGTAATGAAAGATGTAAACAAAGTGGCTGGCAAGAAAGTTTCTCGCCAAAATAAGTGGTAAGTACCTTTCGATTCATTATTTACAGAGCGTACATCAATAGGTCATCATACCGGGAATGCGTTTATTAACTCAAAATGAATGAAAAATACGTATAATAGTGTCTATAACGAATAGTAATCCCAAGTATTTTACATTAATTAAACCAAACATGATGTCAAAGATGGCGGCCTATTAAATAAAGGCGCGTTTATCTAAAAAAGTCATTTCGAGAACGGTCATTTCGGAAACGTTCCCGGACTTGATGGAGTATTCTCGAAATGATGATGACGTACTCGAAATGACTTTTTTATTATCAAAGTGACATCTGTTACAACTATTGGTTAATTAATTTAGTGAATGTTGTGCTATCGTAGTTTTTAATAAATGTTTCATTTTTTTAGCAATATGGAGTCTCATGATGCTTCAATAAATAAAAAACGTTCGAAAAAGCACCTTCACAAAAATAGTTCAGATTACTTGCGCCAACGACAAAAAGCTAATGCCAGAAAAAACACATTTTTAGATAAGATGACAGAGGAAGAGAGAGAAATTAAAAGGGCTAGTTAAAAATATTACTCAGATGACTCACAGAGAAAAGCGAAAACAAAGGAAACTTTTGAAAATTCATCAAAAAATACAGGGAGAAGAACAAGGCATTATCAAGTATAACAAACAATTCTCCACCACATTGCGATGATGATTTAGCTGCCACACCTTCAGTAAGAAGCCTAAACGTACCGTAAAATAAAACAACAGGAGAAAACAATTTCTGAAATTAAACGTAAATATGAAACTTTAATGAAACGACTAAGAAGAAAAGAAAAAAGAGGACAAAGTTCAGGTACCAAGTACAGTACTTGATACCTGAACTTTGTCCTCTTTTTTCTTTTCTTCTTAGTCTTTTATCATTAAATCAACTTTACTGATAGAAGTAACTTCTATCAGTAAAGTTGATGTAATGATAAAAATGTCAACATACCTCGTGAAGTGCCCAAGAATATTCCATAGAGAGGGAAATCTTCCAGAAATGTGTTAGCGGTAATATGGTGAGGAAATATGAAAATATGGAATTACTTCATATGGCTAAGAGTTTTTTGCCAAAAGAGAGAACCATTACATCGCTTCTGAAGTCTGATACCAAAATTCGTAAGGTTGTTTGGAAGTCTGAAGTTTGTCAAAAAGTTAAAGATTTCGGATGTGTCCAGCCAAGAGAGATTTTGTAAAGAAAAACTATATTAACAAAAAAGCGTCTCCTTCTATTCTCAGTTAAAGAACTGACGTCAAAATTTGTTAGGGAAACTGGAATAAATTTGTCTTATGCGACATTATTAAGAGCGAAACCATTTTGTGTAGTAGCTCCAAAATTAAGAGACAGAATCTTGTTTATGTGTTAAACACGAAAATTTTGAGTTTAAAGTGAACAAGTTAAAATATTTGCAATAGATTATTCACGGAAGTGAAGTGAAGTGAAGTAAAAGGCGAGAATAAGAAATTTAAGATCACAAAAGAGGTTGCAATGTCAAGTACAGTCAAAGAATTAAAAATGGCTTTTATTGAAGATATTCCAGTTATAAAAAAACATCTGTATGGCATCTACAGATACAACAAGCTGAACTGAACTGAAAACAGAGCTAAAAGAAAATTTAACTGAAGAAGAGATAATGATACAGATAGACTTTTCGGAGAATTACACATTCATTCTATTCATACGGGCGTATATTATATACGAAACTTTGAGAATGGTTTACAATCTAAATCGTTTGCTACCGTAAATTTGGATCATCAAGCCCATGCGATATGGGCTCACATGAATCCAATCCTACAAACAATATTAGAAAAAAAAGATATTAACACCCTTCAAATCTACTCTGATGGTCAAACTTCACAATACCGCAGCCAAACTAACATACATCTCTGGCTACAAACATTAATAAATGGATTCAAACAGATAACAAAAGCTTCTTGGACGTATAGTGAACTCTCTAAATGACGATATGCGTCATTTAAAGAACACGTGCATCATTCCGTGAACACTTCATCATTTTCGGGAACATTACTACACAGTCACAGATAACACATTATTAATTGAGATAATTAAAAAAGTCACTGGCAATATTAAAATAAGGCGAACTTCTAATATCGTAAGCCTATTTATTTTAATATAAGTAAAAAATTATGGCATATTTAGTTAATTTTATATTAGGAAATAGTCCAATAGCTCCATTTGTAGCAATATTTTGTTTCTAAACGCTTTTATTTGCAATTTCTTTAGAGTTTTTTTAATTTCTTATTAATAACTGCTTACTGCCGCTAATATACAGGGTCTAGAGAAATAGTTAAGTCATATTTTAATTTTATTATAAGTCTTACAAAAACGTTCCCGGAATGATTGTTTTCAGTGACAGCTCAATTGAAAAATAAAATTACAGGAGTAGTACTTTATTCTATGCTCTGCCAACGTACACATTGTTGAAACACAAGTTTAGTGAACATCTAAGCTTATTATCAATGAAATAGCTGTTAAGTATATTCATCATAAAACAGAACTCGGAATTTTCCACCTTGGTGATTTTGACCCAGGTACACTCTGCAAAACCATGATGGCAACGCATACGTGGCTTTAATACTCGTACTTACATGAATTTAAAAGGTCACCTGTCTGTACAGGTTTTTATGTCAAATATGATGTGTCAAAGGTTGGACCGTGAGCCGATCAGAGACAATAGAACGTGGGAAAAGTGCCTACGAGGTTGGTTCCCACGCGTGGTATAGCGATCAGCCGCTCGCTCGGCTGGCGAAGCCACAGGCCCGGAAGCGCCCGCTCACTATTGTGTATACCACTACTGTCATACTTTTATTTTATTTCAATTACATTTGAACTTGTTCGAACTTTATCATCACCAGATTTTATTCAGTAGACTACAATCCATACTTATATTATAAATCTGAAAGTAAGTTTGTTTTTTACGCTACACTTTCACGCCAAAACACTAAAACGACTTCTTTCACTAATAGAAATCTAAATTATCAACGAGTAACATAAGCTACTTTTTACCGGGAAAAGGCTAGTATATTATAAAAAAAAAACAAAGGAGAATTCCCATCTCTCATGGATCGTTGGACCCAAATCATGATAAATCGTTACAAGTTCTAAACTAGTGCCATTAGCTAGGAAATTTTTGAACTTTTAGACGACAATAGTTTCAGTTTCATTGCCAATTGCATAATCAAGGAATATGACTTCGAATCCATAGTAGGTTATGTTGCTTGTAAAATATTTTTAATTTATTTTCATAAAAGAGCCATTGCACACATTGAAATCGGTACACATCAGCGGGATCAGTGAGAGACTGGTGATACTTCATTCTGGAACTCGTGCATTCTGGTCTCTTGCCAAGGCTGTCCAGGGGAATTTCTGTAGCCAATTCTTTCGCAGATGGGAGAAAATTCGTTGGCCTATGATGCCAAGGAGAAAGCCGGTCTCCTAGGCAAACTCTTTGCATCCAACTCAACTTTGGATGACGGGGGAAACGTACCGGCGACCATACCGCTGGCACCGCGGCTATATACCAGATATCCAGTACACACAAAAATCAGTGCGTAAAGCACTCTTTTCCCCCGACATTCATAAGTCGAATGGGCCCGATGGAATCTCTCCTATCGTGTTGAAGACGTGTGCGCTGGAGTTGGCACTGGCTTTAAAGTGCCTTTTTCGTCTCTCTTACCCCACAGGGGTCGTAACAAATTTCTGGAAGGTAGGCTTTGTGCACCCGATCCCAAAAAAAGTTGACCGCTCTGACCTGTCCACTTATAGGCCTATAGCCATAATTCCTTTGTTCTCTAAGATTATGGAATCCATTATCACCTGCTAGCTCCTCCGGTACTTAGATGATCACCAGCTACTCAATGACCGACAATATGGTTTTCGCCGGGGTCGCTCAGCTGGTGATCTTCTCGTCTTTCTAACACACCGGGGTGGGCACAGGCGATCGAGGCCAAAGAAAGTGAGGTTGGTTTGGACATAGCGAAGGCCTTTGACCGGATCTGGCATAAGGCGCTTCTATCGAAGCTCCCTTCCTTTGGGCTACCCGAGAAATTGTGTAATTAGGTCACCAGTTTCCTTGCGGACAGAAGGATTAAGGTCGTTGTCGACGGTGCATGCTCCGACTTGAAATTTGTAAATACTGGTGTCCCACAAGGCTGAGTGCTATCACCCACACTGTTTGTTCTGCATATGAATGACATGTTGCAAACTAGTAACATCCATTGTTATGCAAATGATAGCACGGGAGATGCCCTTTATACCGACCGACCCAATATTTCTCGGAAAAACGGTATCGAGAGTCGAAACAAACTTGTCTGAAATTGAAACTGCCTTGGCGGAGGTTTCACATTGGGGCCGACTAAATCTAGTCCAGTTCAACCCAAAAAAAGACACAGGTCTGTGCGTTCACCACAAAGAAGATACCATTTGTCGTATCACCTCGGTTTAAAAGCACCTCCCTAACTGCCTCAACCAGCCCCGGAATCCTAGGCATCGACATATCGAGCGAAGTTCAGTTTCGGGGTCATTTAGAGGGTAAGGTCAAATTGCCTTCGAAGAAGCTCGGTGTGCTGAACAGATCGAAGCAGTATTTCACTCCTGTAAACCGCCTTCAGCTCTATAAGGCCCAAGTCCGGCCGCTGTTCTGGGATACTGTTCTCATTTCTATGCAGGGCACCTCAGTACCAGCTTTCCCTCTGGACCGCATCCGACGAAGAGCGACGCGAATCGTCGATAGTCCAAACATCCCCGATCGGCTCGTTGGCGTTACGTAGCGATGTGGCTTCACTCTGCATTCTCTATCGCATATATCATGAAGAGTGCTCCAAGGAATTGTGCCGACTAATACCAGCCGCTCGAAAGACACTTTATGCCAAGCACAACCAATCTGTGGAACGGGTTATCGTCTGCGGTATTATCTTCAAACCTTCAAGAAAAGAGCGATCTTCTTCCTAAAAGGCCGGCAACGCGTTTGTGACACCTGAGTTGCAGACGTTCATGGGCGGCGATGGTCACGTCTGCCCCCATTAAAATAAAATAAAAATTGCATAAAGTAGTAAAGTATTTTGGCGGCATATCCTATATTAACAGTATACATGACGCTGAAGTTTGTTTAAAGACTGACTCTTTGTCTTAAACGTCGTAGTTTGTAAATAATGCCGTTTGTTTTTGTATTGAAATAAAATAACAATATTTTTCTACTATGGTATTCCTATTGGTTGCTGTGTTACTTACATTTGCAAATTACTCGTATGTACCTATGAGATTTTTGTTAAGTTATATGTATGTATGTGACGTCAAGGTTCTTCAGCTAATTAAATGTTATGAAAGTTGACATATTTAAAACCCATTAAGTATGATAAAATATGCAAATAAAAAAATAAAAATTGTAAAAATGGTAATGTCATGACCTTGATATTTCTTTTGATTTTTCTTGTTTTTTTTCTATTTTACCAATAACGTATTTTACTTTCGGCATGTCTTTTTATGATACACAGTTATAGCTAAGTTAAGCCTTGATGTATCAGCGAGCCAGGTTTAAATAAACCTGTCTTGCATATCGACCAAACATAAATACCGACCTCGTTGTCATTGGTAGACTGGGGAAACCCTATCTTAACGTTATCACAATCATGTTCTAATTTGTATTTAGTGTCTTTAGACAAATTTAATGTTTAAACATTTAGAGATAACAATTGAGAAAAATAATGATTGTGAATTGAAAGGTGTAAAAATGTTGTAAACTACACTAGCGAGTAACACAGTACACAACAGAACAGTCATCACACATCATCGCATCACATCAACAGCCTTTAATAGTCCACTGTTAGACATAGGCCTCTCTTTTGAAAGAAGGTTGGCCTATTGTTTGTGTCAAGTTTTCCTTCTCTTTGCAGTGCTTTTGTCCTGCGTAGTTTGCTCCCTTAGTCGGCCTTCACGACATCCAAGGGATGAATAGGGGTGATGACACTCCGTATTTACAACAGTAATCCTTATTAATTTATATTCAAATAACGAAGTTGCTAGGAACTTACATACTGAACTGATTATCATAAATCTTTCTATACAAGGGTATCAGGCATACATAAAAAGACGTAATAGTACTGTTCCCGAGGGAATGAAAATAAGTGTTACTTACAAGCACTACTTACTGTACACTAACGGCGTATAGGCATTTTGCTTAAACAAAATATGCAAGATAAACTTGAAATTAAAGGGGTCCTCTCTCACGGTTTGATAATGTTGGTGGTGTGGTGTTTCTATATAACACATTATTCTATATTTTAAAATCGAAAGAAAGACTAATTTGAAATATTGAAACTGTTCATTTCCATGAATTTTCTAAATTTTTTCTAATATTCCGCTTTAGGCATAAAGCGGCATATTGTTTATATCTATAACACAGACTCAGACTCAGGACCTCATTCTGCAATTTTCCTGATCCTAATCCTAATCCTAATTCCTGATCCTCGCTCTCTCTGTTCCCCTTACTCAAATTTGACCTTTAGCCTTAGCGATCGTCTGATAACAATTACGTACCCAAAGATTAGGCGTCAGGCAGGCCATTATGAAAAAACAGTCAAAACTCTTACGTATGCTACTCATTGCGATGATCGCAAATAAGTTCGCAAAAGGGTATATTCATCTTTTATCTTATATCAAGTAATTGGTAAAATATAATACTATAGAATTATTGAAAAGTCCTAAGAAACATTTACCGCTTAAAAATTATTGGTAAGTTGGGTAAGGTTGGAAGTCAGAGAGTAAATGAAAATGGACAGTGTCTGTTACACCTATGTACGTGTGTATGTGGAGATATACCTAGTGTTGACAAACAGGTTTTACGCACTGCCGCGTATATCAATACACGTGGGAAGGGAGATAAGAGAGAAAGGTAGCGAAGAGATAAGAAGCATGATTGATTTCGATAATAATAATAATAAACCAACACCTTAAGAGGCTCACGGTAGACGGCTGGATCAAGGGTCGGATGCAGAAGGCAGTTCTTCTTGACACGGTCCGTATAGTGCAGAGATTCCTGTCTTTGGAGCTCTAACCACCGGTGTCTTGGTACAGGGACCAAGACACCGGTGGTTTCTTATTTTTTATGTTTTTAAATGTTTTTTTTTTCTTTTGTAATATATTTAAAAATGTAATCAATATGTACATATAATGTAATAAAGAGAATAATAATAACAGATTTATTTGTCAGAATATTGTTGAGATATAGGTGTTTCATATAATATGACGTCCATAATATTCTGCTGTTTCCAGCGTGCAAATATTTCAAAGAATTAAAGTTACATTTTTTAGAGCAATATTTCAAAATTAGTTGTTACAATACAATGCCAAAGATTATCAAAATATATAATGTCAAGGATTAGTAAATACAATGTCAAGAATAATTAAATATATTAAAGGATTATTAAATGTAATGTTAATATATTACAGGTATTAAATTTAATTCAGTTATTGAGAATACAAAGGCAAGTCGTCGTCTAATTTAAAATTTAAATCATTTTTTTTATTTAAAAATTCTTTTGTTGAGTAGTAGCACTTACACAATAGGAAGTCAATTTTTTTTTAAATGTCATGCAGTTAAGATTTTTAAAAACATTAGGTAATTTAGTGTAAACATGAATTGCCATACAGTAAACATCATTGAAAAATAATTTAATTATTTTTGGGCTACACATAATTTGTTCGTGTTGTTGTTGTTGTTTCGTGTTTTTCTTCTTACAGCATCATTTTGTACTTGAAATAAAGCTATGATTTTATGAACAAACATACAATATGAGTTTGAAAACGAAGTTTGGGAGTGGTAATATTTTTAAATGTTTGAAGAGTGGGACACAGCTTCCTATTGGTTTGGCCTTAGTTATTGCTCGAAAACATTTTTCCTGGGGTCGGAATGCTTTATTGACATCAATAGAATTGCCTCGTATTATAATGCCGTAACGGAGAATTGATGGACAATAAGGGACCTAATATACTGCCCTGGGGAACGCTACAGCAGTTTTGGCGATCCGTGGATCTATACACTTTCTTTTCTGATAGTATGTGTCTCGACATCTGTACGCATTGTTGGCGATTATTTAGATAAGTTTCTAGCCAGTGTAAAGCGTTTCCCCTAACGTCATAACGATTAAATATAAAGAGAAGCAGTTTGTGATCTACGAAGTCAAATGCTTTTGACATTTTGTGAAATATTGATGATTTTCTTTTCTTTTCTCATTAAGACTAGTAAAACTTGCACTGAACTTGAGTTGAACTTGCATGAGTTGTTGATTTACTTTTTCTGAAACCGAAGTCTCCTAAAATTGTATCCTTTGTTATAAAGGACTGCAGCTTATCGTACATAATTCTTTCAAAAATCTTAGAAATTACTGGTATTAGAGTAATTAGACGATAGTTATTCTTGGCATTTTTATCTCCTTTTTTGTATAACGGTTTGACTATAGAAAATTGTAGTCTGGTAGAAAAAAACCTTGAAATAATGATACACATGACATGACACAATAACACACAACATGATAAGTAATACATATAACCGAACACCTTAGTAAGCACTAAGCGAGTCACGCGTTTACCCATTTAGAACAAACGTTTACTTGCGCAGTGCAACATCAACATTATAACATTTTCATTAAACATAATATTTAACTAAAATTCCCAGCGTTTAAGAATATATTGTGAACCTGAACAATATACTATTAGGGTGTCACATTCAAAACAATTCCTTTTATTTAACTCCAATCCTCGCGCTACCGTGTACAGTTTCAATGTGTGTAGTTTTATGTGGTTTGTTTGTATTTTTCACTTTCAATATGGGAAAACAGAGATTATAAAAAGAGACAGTGTATCATGAAAGTGACGATATGCATGATATAAACTTTTCTAATTTGTTTGACGTATATCTCTTCTCTTTTAAAACCAAAATTGTTTCCTACATTTTGCAGTACTTTCAGACGAATGGAAACAAATGGACTGACTGGTCTCGTGATCAGATAATGCAAGAATATGTATTTGAGGCTGAACATTAGCTTGCGATGAGATCTGTACATGGGTTTAGTGATATGGTTAGTAATATTATAGTTGTCAAAGACAAATTCTTATTCTTAATTTTTTTTATGACGCTTTAACGCGTCAATGTTCCGATATTGTAGAAGAACGAAAATGGAAAACTGCTTAGTCATAAGTCCAATCAGTGGTCTGTTCTAAGTTAGCGGCACCGCACGAATAAAAGTTGACAGTTTGTATGAGCCTTAAATCGGTCTAACTGCTTGACGCAAGATTAAAGCGTACTACCGGAGTTCTTGCAGTTGGATGAGCTAAGACGATTCTGTTCTACTATTCTATCTAGATCAGCGGGCCCCGTCTAATATGCATGGAGAATATGCTTGTTCCTTTTTATAAAACGTTAAGTGCCTCTTAATGCAAAAAAAATGGTATTCTTTTACCATAGTTTGCCACATTATTTTGTAAGTAAAAGTATATGTTCGGTACCTGGTCTATACAACCTCGATTAAGTAATCGAGGTTGTAAAGACCGGATTCCAGATAGGGCCAGATATCCGTTTCATCTGTAACAAAAACCCGAATATGTATGTATGTATTCTAATTATTTTTTTGGTTTTTAATGTTGCAGTTAATCGTTCTAGTAAACTGTTCACTTTCATTTACTATTTGATTTCAAAATAATATTTATAAAGGGAAAATGTTGAAAATTAAGGTAAACTTTGGTACTTCCAAGTTTTCCCGAAAATCTAAATTTGCCCATATCTTTTTATCGTGTTGACTCAGGACCTTGATTTTTATACACTTAATAGGGACCATAGACATCACTAACTGGTATTAATTTCAGCTTGCCAGATCCGCCCGTTCCTTCCGCCCGTACCTCTTGAGGTACGGAACCCTAAAAAGAATCATAGTTTGTTCGTTTCGACAAGCCGATCACATAATCACGATTAACAATTAATTAATTGTCTAATGGTCATGATAAATTGAAATCTTAATTTCGTTTTATTATTTCGTCAATATTTTGTTTTAATTTAAAAATATTTTTTTCCTTTTCTTCTTTATTTTGTTTTTATTACTTACCCATAAAGTATAGCAACTTGCTGATGATTAAATAAGTTATAATAGAAATACAAAAAAATAACCTGATACCTTTTGGAAGTCTATTATTACTAATTTTCACACGAAGACTTATAGAATAGATGATACTATTATCATAAAATAAAATTAATATGAAATAAAAAAACCGTGTTATGCTACGCTGTTTAGTATACTCTTTTATACCCATGTATTGTTGCAATTATCTATTTCAAAACAACCTCATGAAATACTAAAATGATGGCGCGGTATTCTCTCTCGTCCGTGAACGTCCTTCATGGGAACCAAAACATCGCGTGATACAACCATGTCAATGTGACTGGTAATAACACAAGTACCTACACGAGCAACTACTGTTTACGCATACAGAATAGAGACAGATAAAGCTAAAATAACAACAATTGCACACAATAACATATTATTCTCCGACAGAAAACAAAATAATTGCATAAAATGATTATTACTATATGATTATATATAGTAAAATTTACGTGACCAGGTAATAGGTAATACATACGTGTCACCTAGCCTTTGACCATTGCCAGTTCAACCTGGTCGAATCGTCAGGCAGTTCAGACGTATGTTACACCCATTGCGTGATCGCTTTAACATCCATATGTCACATAATTATACAGCACGAAACTCGTAAGTTTAAAGGTTGGTGTCATCATTCCTAATCATTGTGCTAAATATAACAAATTATATGAAAATATTGTCAATGTAAAACATTTTAATATTTTCACAAATATAATCACTTCCGATAATATATATAGATAATCACAAAAACACTAGAACAGTCTACAAAGTCTCAAAAATAGTGTTTTTGAGTTTCTTGACAGTGTTTTTTTTTAGTGAAACAGTCAATCAGTCGCAAGACCAACGACGAAGGCAATGTGAAACTAAGTGTTTCTTTTACTTTTTACTTTAGTGGCCAGTTTGCCAGATGGGCGTTTTAAGCTTATTTCTATATGAATTTGTTTTAGTAGTAATAGAAATATCAAAATAATAACAATATTTCATTTATCTTGTAAAGTTTCTTTTACTACCTACAATTTGTAATAGTCAAAATATACGTTAGAAATAATAGGATTTCAAGTATTTTTGATGGGTATTTGGTGTCTAAACTAGGCTACGTGCACGTACTGTAACGTTTATGTATAACGCGATTTATCTATGTTCTAATTAAAAATAATCATGCTTTCCTTCCTCCTTGGCGTGAATACCCTCTTTTTCAAATTTAAACAATTAATTAATTTACTTAATACTTATCAAAACCAGTAATACACATGGACAAAGACGTACTTAAGTAAACAATTTAAATTACTTTATCAGATTGTAGTGAATTAAATAATAATTGCAACTTGTTAGTAATATTTATCAGGATAATTTAATGGGTGAACGAAGATCGTTCATTTACATTTAACTTTACACAACTTTGACACGTGTCTTGTCCACGCATATAAGTCTATACAGTACAGTGTTTAAGATTGATTATGTTACAAATGTCAACAATTTAATAATATCAGCTTTTATGAACCTTGTTTTCGTTTATGATAGGTCTGTTTAACGCCGAATCTCCTTGAGAATGTACTCGTTTTCTGACAGGACAAAGAATAAAGGTCAGTTGGGATAAGGATAACGGACAGGGGAGGGAGCTGAGATAAGAGATATCACAAGACTTAAATGGGGAAAACTGAGACTGCAATAACTCGGCGAGGCTGGGGTCGTTTACCTGTATGTGTGTACGTCCTACGTTTATGTGATACTAGCTTTTGCCGTCGGCTCCGCCTGCGTGTCGGTAAAAAGTAGCCTATGTTACTCACTGATAATGTAGCTTTCCATTGCTGAAATTGGTTTAGCGGTTTAGGCGGGAAAGCGTAACAGACAAACAAACTCACTTTCACATTTATAATAAGTATAACTATGAAAGTATGCATGAGTCGCTACCAAGCCAAGTATAGTACTATGTTAAGGTAATTAAATTCTTCTCTAAATAGATTTTAACTACTAACGCAATGCAAATAAATTTTAGAGTAAGTAGAAAGTAGTATACGATGATCGCCAGTTGGTTTTACTCTGGTGAAGTGTTAAGGCGCTAACGTTTGTGATTTTAAGTGTGTGACATCTCTACAGAATGTTTTCGACACTGCATGGGATGTACGGTAAACCACATTTTATTAAAGTATGGTCAGACTCAGATAGTGACACCATAATAAGTGTACTACGTAAATATTCCCTGCTAAGGCAAAACATCTAAACGAAAATTATTGTAAAACTTACTGCCAGTATAATAATTGTCGTTGTTATACATGAATTATACATTAAGTTGGTACACGACATGAAATTTGGCTACCTTTAGCGTTCAAATACCTCGCTGTTAGAAGGGTCATGGCCTGTCTAGACTAAACTATAGACGTATAATCTAAAGAGGTCTAGACGTATGTATAATTTACCATTCAGGGCGGGCTCGTTGTAATATTATAGCTCCAACCATGTGGCACTAAAATAACATGTTTAAATTTGTTTACGCTAGCGTCTCGTGACCAAATAAAGGCTTACCTTTGAGTTCTGGCGATAAAAATAATAGATACAGTAAGCAAATGACATCATTATTTATGAAGTATAATTACCGTAATGCGTTTGCACCTACTTATTCGCAACTTGGGGGCAAAACAAAACGTTACTCAAAGCGAAATAATACAAGGAAAAGCTTTTTGTCCCACATTTGTTTATTTTACTTGAACCGCAATTTCCCATCAAGTGATTTATTAATAAGTATAGTTGAGGAAAACACATGGTTGTTTATACAAAAATAAACTTTGTACTGAAAAAATAATTTGATTGTTTTTTGTTTTTGATTGAGTGAGTGAGTGAGAGTCATTGAGTGATTACATTGACCATTACCTTACAAGTAAATTCATCTTTAGGTACTGTACCTATTATAATACACTAAGGTTTATTGTTGGCATTAAAGAAAAAAAGAACCTAGGGTGTATGGATTTCTCTTCTTTCTTAATTACTGTCTAACAATTGGTTTCAAACATATTTAATTCTTAGCATTTCTATTACATTTAAAACTTCAAAGAGTACTACAATTAAGATATATACACGCACATAAGGTAAGCTAGAAGAGTACAATATTGCAATTAACTTTACAACAACAATACTACCATTAAGGAAAAAACAATTTAATGATACTGGAAACCCCATAAACTGCAGATGTAAACAAAAGTACTATTAAAATTTTGTACGAGTACCTTCAATTCCTTATATTCAAATTCAGATATGATCGAGACAGCCTTATTCAGTTTAGTAAGAAAAACTGTTTATAGCGGGTTTTAAATAACACATACAAAATCAGTTATTTAAAGAAGCGTCTGCGTCATTTCGCGGCAATGATAATTGCTTGTTTTTTGCTTTTAAAAGCGTCGAACTAAAGACTATTCCGGAAATTACACAAAAATATATTTTAAAATAAAGTACAATCTACTGCAGTAGCTAAAAATATAATGTTAGATAAGAGCAGGATTATAATTTTCTGAAACCACATTTCACCTAATATACTAATATTTGGGACGTGGGCTTTCCTAGTTCGTGCCATTTCCTTATGTGCTGGACGGCTGCCGCTTGATAATTGACGGTTGAAATTTAATCTAAATTTTGTGTATTTGTTTATTTTATTTTTTCTGTATTTGGGAATTATATAATTTGTTCGGCCTAACAGCAATTCAGGTTCATAGGTCTTTTGCAGATTGTAGCTTATTTGTTATTGAATGTGTTAGGTGAACATATTGCTTCACCAGCAACTGTAAACGGAGGACTGACACATCACCATCACACACATCTTGAATTCCTCGCTAGATAATATGGTATTCGATAAAACCTGCATACATACTAGCGATAAATATAGATTTATTAATATCAGCAACATTGTTGCTGCATTGCATTTAAGTGATGCACTACCAACAGAACCAGCGGCATTTCTTGAGATTATAATTATATATCTTATGGGACTAATAAAGATATTCCACACACTTTTGCAATATTCTTCTAGACGGCAGAGAGTGGTTTGGATAGGCTAAACCGATTGAAATATAATATCACAAAATGAAGGCTCGTAAATTTATTAGAAAGTGTCTAAAGTGATTTATCTATTACATAACATAGTTGGTGCCAAGAAATCGTAACTAAAACTTTTTTGTTTCTAACCTCAAAATGTATGCATACATACTGTAAATAGAAATCAGTCTAACGTGTGCGCTATCTGTTCAATAGGTAGTGTTCCGGATGTGTAGGCATACGAAAGCGTTCTTGTTTATAATAGATAACCGAATACGATTGCCGATACCGATTAAAGTGGACAAAACATCCTGTTTTAAACTTTAACAAACATATCATTCCTGACAATAGAAAAACAATTGATTTAATTAATTGCTAACCTAATCGCAATTTCACCTGGATTTACGCTTACTTCTGATCGGTTTTAAACAAATCATCAATAATAAAAAAATCTACAGATTTTTGTGTTATTACATTATTCATAATATGTAACTTTTTTAGAACATAATAGCGCTGGTTTGTATTTCTATGTAGTTAATTATTGAGTTCTTGAACTCATTACCGAGGTTTAGAATTTCACGACGACCTCAATATTCTCATTAATATCAATACTAAATGTGTAATGCCAAAAATAAGGCACAAGGGCAAACATACACGGTGTTATGTACATATATGAACATGTACCTATTACCGATTAGTAAGGTACTTATAACACAATCACACATTTTAATGGCAGAATTAAACGACTATTAATATACTTTTCTTGTATTATTTTATAGTTGTTGCCCACATAATATGTAGGTAGGTGTTTCTTTATTGTATTTTTGCACGCTATTGTAGTATTACGTGGTACTTATAATTATATAAATTTTAACCTGTATGGAAATAAATCGGATTTGATATGATGTATTTCAGAAAATTTGCTTTATACTTTTATTAATAACATATTTTCCATTTCTTATATTTTCTTAAAAAAGATAACTCCCGCACTAGGAATAAATCCTGTGCCGCGGGGGACTTTAAAAATATACATTAAATGGACACAAAGAACACCCAGACTCAGAACAACAATTTGTGGATCATACAAAGCGTTGTCCTATGTGGGGATCGAATGAACAACACCCAGTGCAATAGCAAGCGGCGAGGTGACCGCTTAAACCACTACGCCATCCGTGCAGTCATTTATATTTTATTTTTATGGTCATTAGTCGTTAAAAATCCTTAAACTATATATATATGGCGAATATGGCGTATAGGGCGAAATAGTAATAATAAATGTCTTTTCATTTTATTACAACTACTACAAGTACTAAATAAGGCATACACAGTTGTAATATTCATCCCGACAATTCCAAAAAAAAAATTGAAGGAAAAAATCATATCATCTTTTTAGCGTATTACAATGTATTATTCCAGTGATAACAACGGTCTAAAACCAGTAAGTGGGACAACTCATATACAAAATAAAAGTTAACTTACCCAGCGACTTCCGAAGATATTGGGCACCAACGAGTACAATTTTAAAGACATTTTCCTTGTTTATATACTGCATTAGTATAAGGTGAAATTAAAGAGCAGTCCACAGACATATGTATTAATATTTACTTTTACCAAAAATACGTTTTGTCGCGAGCTAAACAACGAGTTTGTTTACAAACTGAAACGGGGACACGGCACTTTTCTTGCGAAATACACATAAAGCAATGACTAAGTGAAGTTAGCAAAACAACTTGCGTCACTCTTGTGTCAAACACGCGCCCTCCACTTTTGTGGAATTCGCATTGTGCATGTGTGCACCGTTAATGGAATACAATCTTCCTCAAACCAGTATGAAACTTTTTTAATTTTTAAGAGTATGTAAAATTTACTATTTCTATTACATCATGAATCATCGTTTTAAGTTTTTAATATTTCTTTTCATATTTTTAGAAAGAAATACGTTCAATTTTTTATTTTGTATGAGAGAAGTAGTCATATATAAATGTTAAAAACAAATAAATAATTACTAATTAATAAAGAATTACTACAATAATCACTGAAGTATTTTTATATTATTAGTATTTTAATGTTTGAAATATAAACTGTTTTGCTGTGCTGTGGCACATTGTGGTTTCATTGATGAGAAATTAGAAACAAAACAGACACGAAAAATACCTAAAAGCAATCTTTGAAGCGGGTTGTATATCGTGTTAAAATTTGAGTTCAATTGGTGCAGAACTTTCTGAGTTTTTAAGGACAAACCAACTTAACATTTATATATACGAGTATATACCAGCTTTTGCCTGCGGTTCGGTACTCGGCTACGGTAGCTTTTCATTGGTGAAAGAATTTTTTTAATCGGATCAGTGGTTTAGGCGTGAAAGCCTAAAATTTAACAAATATTTATAACTGTGATGTGTATGATACGTGGTGCAGCGATAAAAAAATCGCTAGACACTCTAATTGTATGACATTTAGCGCTTGGTATTTCGGCCTAAACAGCGTTAGAAATGAAACCGGAAAATTATCAACACTCTTCAATCAGTGCTGCCAAAGAATTCTGATCTCCTTAAGCGCTGATAAAGACACCAAATACGGCCGCGCTATAGGAAGCAGTACTGGAATGGCGGCGTTTAGTATTCCGCACAATCATATCTATCACACACAGCTTACCTTACATATCTGTATAGTGATTGGAAAGACTAGAGGGAACTCAATCATCCTTTTAAACGGCAACGTACATGAGCAACGTAAACACCTTATCATTGCCTCAGGGGTAAATCCCAGTACTACAGCCGCGACTAGCACAAAAAATGGGAAGGCCCGGACATAATTAGATTTAGCTGATATATTGTTTATTAAGGTAGGTTATTTTTACTGGACAATTTTAGTCATAATTATGCCTTCTGTTTTTACACTTTAGAGTACCTACCAGCTTGTATGATAGGTCTGATGAATGTGGAAGTGCTCTCTCCTTGTTTGTGCCTACTTTGGACAGGAAAAGGATGTAAAATTATATGTGTTTTAGGTATATATGCAAAGTTTAATGTTTTTGATTGGTTACTTTGATATTTTTGCAATAGGTATATCCAACCATAATAATCTAATGATATAATATGATAATATAAATAATAATAAATTAAATGATTCTCTAAACCTTCTGCATTCAAACATTATTGAGACAAAAGCCATCATGGAAAATTTTGAGACTAGACACTTTTTGGTAAAAAGGGCTAGAACCTTTTCATTAGACAATTTTTCACACCCGAGATGATTAAACAGTAATTCATCATCAACAGCCTTTAATAGTCTACTGTTGGACAGTTAAAGGCCTGTAGAATACCAAAACCTCCTTTCTAAGGAAAGGTTTTGGTATACCTACTATACTACGCTGGCCATACGGGTTACTATAGGGTAGATTTCAATCTTTTCCTTCTCTTTGCAGTGTTGTTGTCTTGCGTAGTTTGCTCCCTTAGGGTTGGTGACATTCCGTATTCTTAATCCGTTACACATGGACATGAACAGTAATAATTAACAAACATAAAAACAATCGGTCATCACTCATCGCTAACATGTAACTACAGTCAATATTGAAATCATTATCTTTATCGTTTTATGACATATTTCTATCTATAAGGAAACATCCTTATTTATTTCGTGCGTTGAATATAAACAAATTTGAAGAATTTTTTTATAAAATATAATCTTTAAACCGCGACTTCGACAATACAAATTTCGTTAAATAATTTAGATTTTTCGAGGTCAGGACTTACTTTGCATGAAAAGTAGAGCAAACATCGCACAAACTAACGGATGAAAAGCGATGTAAGTTCCGGTAAGTACAACTATATGCCTACCTAAACAAGGGCAAGACGCATGAAATGATCAATTGAAAGCGGCGAAAGTTGGTATAAAAGGATTTATATAGTATATACCTACTATAATTTAAGATATCGTAAAACTATTCGAGTCTGATCTCACCTCGGTTTAAATTTTTAATTGATTATGATATATTAATATGTCGTAAAGAGCCGGAAGTTCCATCAATAGATTATTTTGAAATAAATTTATAAAATGACGATAATATCCATTGACGTCAACATAGATAAAATATTATCTTTAGGTAAAGAAATGTGTAATAAATTCTGGAAAAAAAGCAGTATGCGGCTTACAATAGCGTAATAGCATTATCCTTAGATATAGATATATATATTTTTTAAATTATCTTATTTAGTTAGAACAATTCAAATATGTTTTTTAATTTTTTATATCGAATTAAATTCAGTTTGTATAAAGACAGCACTAAATTTGATTTTGACAGAACTAAATGTTTAGCTCGAGAGTGTTGCTGCTACTTATAGAATGAATGAGAGAGGAAATTAATAACATCTTCTGAAAAAACATTTTTAGATTTTTCGAATACCTATACAAGTTCGTTTACGAATATTATAAATTATATAGTAAACAACTATCGTGTGAGTAATGCTCATAGCTGAGCATATATTGTGGTACTGAGTAGCCATACTAGGCAAACCCATCGTAAATCCTTTATGTTAACTGTGTAACTGGTATTTAAAGAAAACATTTATTTTGGACTACTCAAGAATAACCTAAATAAATATTGTAAAATTGACAAGTATAAATAACCATATGTAAGAGCCCAAAATTTCATTAGTTCAGCATTGTGCTACTTTATAAAAAGCAACGCTGATGGTATTATGCTGACACTCACCAAGAAAAGCGAACCATACTCTAACTTTCACTTACAATAATTAGTAAGAAATTAATGCGTCGCACTATGTATTATAAGACCCATTTTTCGGACATCCCCTTTTAATTACGTATAATACCAACTATTTAGAACGCTAGAGTAAAACTCCCAAGTGACAAACATGATTAGTTTAGCCAAAACATTTTTTTCAAATAGCATCGTAATTCACCCGGAAAAACTTAAACAATAATTTCAGCTGAAAACGGAAGCAAATAAAAATTAATGACCTATGCGATTTGAAATTGCATTAAAGGCTTTAAATTTTAGGGCAATTATTTATCTCCTAATTTTCGTAAAACCATACCATACATACATACATATTTTTTTAAATTATTGGTTGTTCTTTTTTTCTCAAGTAATCCGCTGGATTTAGAAAAGGTATATATAATACCTTTTTTATGGAATAGGGGACAAACGAGCAGACGGGTAATCTGAATGAAAGTGACTACCGCCGTCCATGAACGCCTGCAACTCAAGTCACCAGAGCGTTGCCGCCCTTTGAAGACGGAGTACGTTCTTAAAGGTCTGAAGGTCGTACTTGTTCCACAGATTGATTGTGCGAGGAAAAAGTGGACAAATATTTCGTCAGTAATATGAGTGTAGTTTTAGAGCTCTTAGTGATAAAGTATGGCATGTTGTGAGAAAAAAAATAACTATAGTCACTATTTATCTTATTAAAGAAAAATGTTCATGATCTATCCTACATAAAATTGTGAATGAAAAGATACATCCATCAGGCACACCTAGTGTTATACTCTAGGTTTTATATACGTTTAAAAACTAATTCTCTCAACCATATAAAAAAAAAGAGAAATTTCACTGTTCAATGTAAAATGTTGCTGCGGTTGACCATAATGTATACATAAAACAAATCATGAAACAATTGATGAATAAACACCATTGACGTCATTGAAGTAACTTTACCCGTACATCAGTTGTGGTATTTTATTATTGTTTTTATAGGTATTGGCATTACCTTCATTTAACCAACAGTAGAACTGTAGGATTGACTTAGGTTCAAATCTCCTTAAGAAGTTAGGACTTTTCATTACGCCGAGACACAAGTAACTACACTTACATAAAAATGAAAACCACCTTTACTGTAAGTAATTATTGTTTAATGACATGATATCTTAATTTTATAGCATATAGTTTATAATAAAATTATAATTCTGACGTCTTCAAATCCAATCGTAATAAATTTGAAGTTAAGCTAATATTAGGTCCTTACATATGAAATTTAGCGTTTTGTCGTACTGACCACTTTGATCTGAAATATCTCCTCTTTGGTTAAGAATTCAAATTTATAAATTCATTTAGCTGGTACATTTGAGTTTTCAAACCGTCATTCATTTGTTTTTCCTCCTTATTTTTTTCTTTGGCGTCGCTTATTACCGCACAATAGAAAACATGAAATATCTGTATATTTACGCGTACGAGTTCTACCGTGGTACCAGTGCTGCAGAAACAGCTCGAAGGATTAATGATGTGCAGGGCGCTGGTGTCGCAAAAGAATGCACGGTATGTTTTTGGATTCAACGTTTTCGTTCTGGAAATTTCGACCTTCAGAACCAACCCCGTGGACAGCCAGAGACCAAAGTGGAAAATGAAGAATTAAAAGCTATTGTGGAAGCGGATCCAGCACAAAGCACTTCAGAGATAGCTGCAGGCTTCGGGGTAAGCGATAAAAATGTATTGTGTATTAATCCACTTGAAGCAAATCGGGAAAGTAAAAATACTTGTACGATGGGTACCTCATGAATTGAGTGAATCGAACTTGTAAACACGCGTCGACTGCTGTGTTACTTTGCTCAACCGACACAATAATATAAAGGGATTTTAAATCGAATCAATAATTATGATGAAATGTGGATACTGTACGATAAGAGGAAGCGCTCGTCGCAATCCTGCCCTAAACGAAAATTGACTTAGAAAAAGTTACTTGTAAGTGTTTGGTGAACTAGCGCCGGTGTCGTTCACTACAGCTTTCTAAAGTCTGACCAAACGATTACGGCAGATATCTATTGTCAGCAACTGCAAACCATGAGGGAAGAACTAGCTGCTAAACAACCGAGATCGGTCAATCGCTCTAGGCCACTGCTGCTTCACGACAACGCAAGAACACACTGCACAACAAACAACCACTAAGTTAGATCAGCTACAATTGGAATGTCTGCGACATCCACCGTACTCCCCGGACGTTGCTCCAACAGATTACTATTTTTTTCGGAATTTGGACAAGTTCTTACAAGGAAAAAAATTCAACTCCGATGCGGCAGTCGAAAGCGCCTTCAAAGAGTTTATTGATTCTCGCCCCATGGTTTTTTTAGTAAAGGGATCAATGAACTACCAATGAGATGGCAAAAGGGCATAGATAACAACGGTGCATACTTTGATTAATTTAATATATTTTACAAAAAAAATAATTGACTTCATATACCACACGTACAAAACGCCAATTTCCTATGTAAGGACCTAATATTATATGTATATACTAACTGGTTTGCAAATTAAACTGAACATATACTACGAATATATTTTAAACAGGCGTCTCTGATGTCAATATCTAATACAATCCCTGCGTTTTAAGCAGCAGGTATTTAATTTTCACAACTTAAAGACCGTCTAATCCAAGAAGTACCATTTGACAGTTCTGGCAGATTGAAGTATAGCGAATGGTGTCAAAGAAATCGATTACAAAAATATCTGATTCTTAAAAGATTTCGATATCATTTCTTAGTATGTACTAATCGATTACAGTTTTACAGATTTATGTACGTTACTACAAAAGCCCGTGTAATGACAACACAGGTTTTACTAGTAAATCTTAATACACACTAGACTTGTACACGAGCGATTTTTGGCTACAAAGATTTATTTAAAATAACATTAACTTACATACTTTTTATTTTAATTATGCGTTTTCGTTGACATTTAGATTTCAGATGAATTTTAAGTATTATAAGACGCTTGGGCTGAAAATTACTCGTTATTAATAAATTCGATTTTTCGTACATTTTAACGATTATTCGTATTGAAGTGAATTGGAAAAGCCGCAACACTACGGTAAAGAACCTAACTCCATGAATTTCAAATAAAGTTTGAAAAAAAAACATCTATTGTGTTTAAATTGGTTATTTTGCTTTGTTTTAAATATTTAAATTTAGTCATTAAGAATTGTATTGTCTTGCGACAAAATAAAAACAGCTACATAACTCCATGGTTTTACGGAAAAGGTTATTGAAATTGTGGGAGTTACGCCTATACAAAGTTGTTTCGTCTTGAAAAGTATGAAACGTCAAACGGTACCTCTTAGATTAGATGGGCTACAACTACTCAATTTAACTCTTAAATACTAAATAACTGGCCTGTGGTTAGTGTTTAGTGGTTAGTGACCCTGACTGCTGCTAGAGGTCGTGGGTTCGATTCCCACCCAGGACAAATAATTGTGTGATGAGCACGGTCATTTGTTCTGTGTCTGGGTGTACTTTATCTACATATAATATCTATGTATTTTAAAATATATAAGTATGTTTATCAGCAGTCTGGCTACCATAGTACAGGCTCTGCCTAGTTTGAGTTCAGACCGCCGTGTGTGAGATGTGTGAAAATATTATTATTATAAATAATTAAAATTGTACTACGTGATAAAATATACTGTGAGGAAGTTTCGCTGTAAAGCATAGTACTCCCAAGTTGTCCAATTTAAATCTATATTTTGTCCGGTACAAAATTTTCATGCAGATATTAATTGCATCACATTACATAATTATAACAAAACATAACAAAAGACGTAATTTAAAAAAAGACACATTGTTGTGAACTGAAAAATAATGGCCTGTCTGCATGATCTCACCTCACTTACAGATATAAACACGTATATGTAAGTAGTATCGGAACTATCGGAAGTAAGGAACTTGGGATTTGAAACTTTTTAATACATCGTAGTTTGAATTATTCTGGTTTATTTACTCACAATTTTTTTATGGTTTTATATTTTATGTTGATATATGCTGTAACTTAATCTGAATCCATTATAGTTAGAATAGTAAGTCTTTTTAGTACTACATAAAAGTACTAAAAGGAGTCATCTCGTAGTATCCTTGTCTTTACGGTTATGATTCATTTTACTGCCTAAGTTCAAAACATAATTTTAATTTTAATAAACATAATTTTTTCCCGGTCGTGGGTAGTCCGCATCTTAGACTTTCTTCAAGTCGTCGGTTCACCGAAGCTTAAGCTTCTATTCAATGATATTACTTATTTCATTACATTATGAAATTACTTATTTCTTCCGTTTAAGTTTCTACTTCCATATAATTCTAACATTACTTCATCTTCGTCTAAAAATAATGCCATGTTGTATTTTCAATTAAAAATTTATGCATATTGGCATGGAGGTACATATATTTTTGTGGATAAACTAAAAAAACTATAACTACTTACCAAAAATGTATACCTAATTCTAATTTAACTTGTTAATTTTCAATTAATGTCTCTTTATCACATTGAAACTAGTGTTAAGGATAGTTTTTAAATTTATATAAAAACAATAAGATACATTTGGATAACGCAGCTTAACAAATGCTGTTCACTTTGTTGCTATCGAGTTCGTAATAAGAATGACACAGTATGTGAAGATGACGCATAGGCAAAGGAGAAATCCTTCTGATACTCGTAGCAAGAGTTTTTTTTAGATAATTATATTCAAGTGACGGGTGTTATTTATAAAGAATGAGCTATCCTCTTACAGCATCTTTTCATGATTAAATGGTTGAATCACCTCAGAGCCTTTATGGCTTAAGGAAAGTATGAACAACTATTTTTGTTATGATGGGATATCTGCATAGATTTCTTTCTAAGGTATAGTGGGAAGTCAAGCATATAAGTCTGTTTAAGAGTTTAGAAATTTAATCTATGAAATGATGGTAAATAGAATATGCAACATGGTAATCCTGGTGTTTAGAGTGTACGTAGGATGACTATTCTAAGGGGATAAGTATGTAATATCTCCTGACACTAAAGGAATTAGTATCTAGTGATTACTACAAGTAGTAGATACAGTATTACCTACCTAAACAAGAAAAACATTGAGAAAATAATAATCTTTTATGAATTCTATCAAAAAAACAGAAAACAACCGGGGTTTGCTGTGTACCGCATTTTAATTTAAACCAGGGCCTCAATTCTGCTATTACGCCAAGCCAGTGTCATACCACTGACACGCTATCGAGATGCCATCGAGTGGCCATTCATCATCAACATCAACATCAACAGCCTATACTAGTCCACTGCTGGACATAGGCCTCTCCTTAGAGAGGAGGTTTTGGCCTACTATACCACGCTGGCCAGACGGGTTGGTATAGGGTTTGTTTCAAGTTTTCCTTCTCTTTGCAGTGCTGTTGTCCTGCTTAGTTTGCTCCCTTAGTCGGCTTTTACGGCACCCACGGGATGAATTGGGGTGGTGACAATTTGTATTCTTAATCCGTCACCACACGGACAGACAGACACATTCAGTAATTTGTTTAGTTCTTTTTTTTTAAATTTTATTTTTTAATAAGTTTTTTTTAAATTATTTATTTCTTTTAATAATTTATTATAATAAAACAAATAAATCATTTCCTCAAAAAACGAATATATATTTTCAACTACCGATATTTATACCGATGCCAATGGCTACTCGATGGCATCTCAATAGCGTGTCAGTGGTATGACACTGGCTTGGCGTAAACATAAAATAGCAGAATTGAGGCCCAGATAATATGACTTTTACAATAACTTCACATTAATAACTAGGTTAATAAAGACTTATTATACCGATCGATGGCGGTATATCCATCCCAATAGGCGTAGCTAAATACAACAGGCCGGTGATGGACAGCAGCGTCACCGGTGCGACAAGCTACGTCCTGCGATCGCCAACCCGCCTGCCGAGCGTGGCGATTATGGGCAAATCCTCCCTATGCAGACGCAACAAAGGCCACGGCCCCCAGTTCCCGGCTGCCCCGCTAATCCTGGTCATGGTAGCGACCACGGTATGGGCGAAGCGGGGGATGCGAAGAATCTCCGGGCTACGGAAGGCAACCACAACTGACGGACCCTGGCTACGTATAACGGACGCACGCTACGGCTAGACTCGCATCTAGCGCAACTTGAAGTGGAACTTGGGAAGATTAGGTGGCATATCCTAGGGCTATGTGAAGTTCGAAGAGAGGGAGAGGACACCATAACCCTTGAGCCAGACCACCTAATATACTTCCGCGAGGGAGACCAACAATCTCAAGGTGGCGTTGGGTTTCTGGTAAATATGTACCTTTCTGACAACGTTGTGGAAATTTCCAGTGTGTCGAATAGGGTAGCGTACCTCATTATTATTCTCATTATACTTTGAATTGTATAGTATTTTTTTATTTTTTGTGTAAGTATGTAAATGTGAGTATAGTGTAGGCTAGTAATGTTAATTCATATTTTATTATCTTTCTGGTGGTTTTGAGTGTTTCCACGGCCTACCCAAATGTCGTGCTGGCGGTAGTGTCATGCTTCGGGTCGTTGATCTTGACCAATATCGGTTAGGCTACACGATGGCTGGAGCCTGTATGCCGTCTGTATGGACAGGCTGACTCAAAACTATGGTCCTTTCCTCAAAAGGCCTATCCAGACCCTATACTGTACTCGCACAGTTTTATTTAACTTTGTTTACGGACTTAAAAAAAAAGACACCTCTGTGGTTTGTTTCGGCGTTTCTTCCCAGAGTGAGTCTTAGGAAATGCCGGCCGGAAAGACCGACTTGTAATCTGTATGTGTGTATCTGAAAAGATTTACTTACAGAAATAAATATCATTTATTAAGCTCACCAAGAAGTATAGGCTCAAGGTTATACAAGTGTACGCACCGAGATCGCGCACAGTCGTCCGACGAGGTGGAGGATATGTTGGATGACATATTGGAGGGCCCTCCACTTCACAACTAAGACCCACTACAACGTTGTTATGGGTGACTTCAACGCTAAAGTGGGAGTACAGAATTGCGGCGAATCGGTAGTAGGATCCCATGGATTTGGAAGCAGGAATGCTTTTCAACTTCTTCGAACGAGAGGTGCTGTTCTTGATGAACTCCTTTAAGAAACAGCCCCAAAGGAAAAGAACAGGGCAAAGCCGCGACGCTATGACCAGAAATGAGATCGATTTCATCATGACGGATAGGAAGCACATATTTAGAGACGTCTCAGTAATCCATAGGTTTAATACCGGTAGTGATCACCGACTTGTCCGAGGCTCTCTGAATATCAACTTTAAGGCTGAACGTGTCTGTTTGATGAAATGCAGGCTCCGACCAATTCTTGCTCTAAGCCATGACAGGATCTGAAACGTTCGAGTAAAAACTGGAAAAACCGATTCGCTGCAGTGGAAACCAAAACCGACGTAAACCAGAACCTCGAAGATGTGGTTCGGATTCTCAGGGGAAAAGTTACGAGATTTTGTAAAATGCAGCGTAAGCTTTCAGAAGAGTCCCTAGGTCTAATGAAGAAACGACGTGAAAACCCACCTGTCACCTTTTTGGCAAAGTGGACTCTAAACCAAGAGATCAGTAAGCTCGTACGATACGATCTTCGGTGCTCCAATACTCTTTCAATTTAAAGAGCAATCGAGCAGAATCAGTGTCAAAAGTGTTCATACAATATCTTGGAAGAAGCCACCTGACGAAGCTGACCACAGCAAGCGGAGAAGTCGTTACTTCGAAGCCCGCAGTCCTTTTGAAAGTGGAAAGCTTCTATGGCCGGTTATACGCTTCGCATGCATCTCGACTTGAGACACACACTTCTCACTTGCGATTTGCAGACGACATCGTCATCATGGCAGAAACGCTGAATGACCTAGCTTACTCTTCTGTACGTATCGGCCTACGGATGAACTTGGATAAAACCAAGGTCATGTTGGCAGTTGGGCAGCATTCGGGAAGCTACGTCGAGTCTCATCGACGATCCCACAGTGCCTTAAGACGAAAGTCTTCAATGAGTGCGTCATGACATACGGAGCCTAAACGTGGACACTTATGGTACAGCTGGTCCATAAGTTCAAAGTTGCTCAACGTGCTATGGAAAGGGCTATGCTCGGCGTTTCCCTAAGGGATCGTATCAGGAATGAGGTGATCCGGCAGAGAACCAAGGAGACCGACATACTGAAGTGGACTGAAGTGGCAGTGGGCTGGCTATATTGGCCGCAGAACCGACAACCGTTGGGGAAAACGAGTTCTTGAGTAGAGACCGCGTCTCGATGCGAGAAGCCCAAAATCGATCTAAGTGGCGTGGAATGGGAGAGGCGTATGTCCAGCAGTGAACTGCGATAGGTTGATGATGATGATGATGAAATATAGACTTGATTATTTTAATGCGCAATTTAGATCCTTCTAATTCAAGTTAGATTCATCTTTAGATCGTTCTCTACATGTATCGAATTAAAGAGAGACACATTTTAATACAAATTATAATGTATTATAAAATATCTAGACGTGAATATAAAATGTGGTCCTATTTTTATGGTATATCGGGAAAATAAGCGGACGGGTCACCTGTGGGCGAAGTGCGAGTTTATTTTACATCTACGCGATCATCACGATGACCGCGTTCGGCGTTACGATTGGCCCGCATTGAAATCTTAACGTGAAATAAATGTGAAATAAACTCGCACTTGGCCCTCTGATGATAAATAAGAGACTACCATGGCCAATGGAAACACGCCCTGTAACTCAAGAGAGATAAGTGCGTTGCCAGTTTTTGAGTGCCCTCTGCCAGAATTGGGGGAGGAGACGTTCCAACCGTCTGGTCATCTCACTCACTTTGTGAAAAGCAACTAAAGAATTGCTTTGTACTGCTTGTAATTGTCATAATGCATTGAAGAAATATTACCTAAAAATGTTTTTCAGGAAATAGAGCAGTATCGCTAAAATTTTGTGTTAGTGTATTTTCAGTTTTTATATCAAATCATAATACTTATGATGCCATATAAGTGCAAAAAGCCTCTTGCTTGGTTTTATACATATCGTGATAATTGCTTTACCATTTGTGTATTATAGATAAACCCGCATGTGATTTAAATAAACATAGGAAAACCCCGTGAGTGAAGGAAAACAAAATACTTCACTACCGTTTTCTAGGTAGATGCAAGGTTAGCCTACAAGCAAGTTACGTATTAAAGATATAGGTGATATAGGATATGACGACCGGATGGCATAGTGGTTTGTGTAACAAACTGCTATTCTAAAGGTCGCGGGTTCCATTCCCGCTCAAGTGTTAGACTTGAGCGGGAATCGAAATTTGTGTGCATGAACATTTAATGTTTGATTTGGTCTGGGTAATTTTATGTATAATATGTATGTATTTACAAAAAAGTATATATGTATTAATATCAGTTGTCTAAGGCCCGTATTTTAAAAGTTGTCTCTGTCGTGAATCTAGTCTTAAAACTAATTTTAAGTGGAGATTTTATTATTGAACGTCACTTAAAACGAGATTCACCACTCCATACTCAAGTGAGTGATAGCTTATTTTAGAACGATATTTATGTGGAAATCATTATTCAGGTATAGATTTTGACAGCTGTGATCTATGTTTACGTGAGACAAGCTGAAACTAGTCTCAAGCGGTGAATTCTAGGGCATTTAGGGGAAATGAATGTGTTTTACGATGATTTGTTTTTGAATAATTACGAAAGATTTACTTTACTTTATTTACGAAAGAATTACTTGGCATACTATAATCAATTTCACTTTCATTTACCTTAATTGATATGAAATTCACCAAAATTCACATTTTACACACACAATACCATTTGAAATTACCACAACCTTTTGGTTTATGTTAAAAGTATAGTAATATAAATTTTAGTAATATCAAATAAAGACATCGTTTGATATTTCAATATGACAAGTGTTGATAAATAACTTGAACGTTCCGTTATAGCCTCTTCATACACCTAGTCATTTTTATTTGAATATTTATTATACTTAATTTTGAACGAATAACAAGCTTGTTAATATGTTAACATTGCTACACTAGCCAATAGTATATTATATACAAATTCACAGAAATTATTTTTGTAAAAGAAAATTATTTTTTGAATAATTAGCTGCGTAATGCGGAATAATAATGTCAATTACGCGGAAACGTAATTGAGAACAGACTGTAAGTTCAAATCAATACTTGAAACTAGTTTCAACTGAATAAAACTTAAAACGCGTTCTATAATAAGATCGATACTTAAGATTTGATCTGCACTTAAAACTAGTTTCAGGCAATCAGAGTTCAACCGACACTTGAGACGTCTTTTAAAATACGGGCCTTAGTACCCATAGTACAAGCTCTGCTTAGTTTGGGACCAGGTAGCGTTGTGTGAATGTAAAAAAAACATATAGGTAATAAAGATACGTATACTTTAACAAAAAAACTTAAATTACAATTCTTCAAACCACCAAATGATAGCTAAATTAGCTCTTTGTCTCTTTTATGACAAACTTCTTTACAACCGTTTATCATAAAATACAACATAAAAAGCATCAACTGCCAAAACTCAGGCAAGTAATTGTTTATGACGTACTTTCTAAAAAGATAAAAAAACACTTTTACCCGATCGAATTCGCTGGCAAAAAGCAGTTTTTTTAGTAACGACGAGTTTGATATATTTGTTAAATAATTACAGTTTACATCTGTACGTGATCACGGACTGTTAAAAAAGATTTACTAATATAGTTTTGATTAGGTTATAGAGGTGTACTTAAATAAATATAATATGAACAAATATTTATAGACTAAGTAATATAGGTATAATATAACCCATCTTGTTTATGATACGCCAAGATTAAGTCTGACACCGACATGCATTACCACAAGCGGACTGCTTTTACTGTAAATAGCGCACAGTTGGTATTGGTATTGGTATTGGTTGTGGGCTTCGGTTTCCGCATTTAGACTCAGAGTGGTCCTTTATGCGTCGAGGATTGGTTGACTAGGTGAGCCAGCCAAGCTCCTTCCAGAAGCGCAGAAGCCTCCTGGGGCGTTCACAGGCTTCTAGGAGCGACTTTGTATCAGGAATGATACTTGCCCGTTGTGTGGCCACTCCCTCGCATTCCAGGACTACGTGGACGGCCGTTTCTTCAGCTTCCAGACATCCCCTGCACAGGGGACTGTCCGTCGCATTGATTATGAATAGTTGTCGGTTCAGGGCTAAATGTCCTGTAATAGTTCCGACAACCGTTCTGATTTCCGGTCTGCTAAGACTGATCAGTCTGCAGGTGAGTCGTGGTGTGACTTGATTCAGCACCAGTTTGGACTGTCTGCAGCCGGGTGAGTTTTTCCACCTCCGGTTGTGTGCTTCACAGGTCCGTTGCCTGACCCAGCATCGTATTTGGTTAAACGATATGGGCAGGAGTGGGGTTGGGCCAGAGGTTGGGGTTGCCGAGCCCCTCCTTGCCAACTCATCTGCGGCATCGTTCCTGTGTGAGTTACTGTGCCCTTTAATCCATTGGAGGATTACCCCATTGAATATAGCGAGCTGTTCCAGTGCTTGGTGGCATTCGAAGACAATACCAGAGGTCATTGTGTTGCCCTACAATGCCTTTAAGACGGCCATGCTGTCGGATATTATTCGGATGTTGTAGTCCTTAATACCCCTTGACATGGCCGTTGTGGCAGCATAAGTTATTGCCACACATTCACATTGAAATATGGAACTGTGTTGGCCTAACGCTAGTGATATGTTTATGTTTAGGTCTTGCGAGAAAACTCCGGCTCCAGTTCCTGACCTAGTCTTGGAACCGTCCGTGTAAATTCGGACTTAGTTAATGCCGGATTGATCTCGGTCATTTCCATGTATCTGGATGTAGTATCTTCTTGTGAAGATATGGTGTTTTGGGATTCTATCGCATGGCGCTGCTATCAGTGGTTCGTATTCCACCAATTGATCCCATAATTTAGAGTGCGATCCCCCACGTTTGTGCCATAGACCCAGGTGTTTGAGTCTAATGATCGCCATAGCGGCCTCCTGCTGTATGAATAGATCCAGGGGTGGCAGACCAAGAGCCACCTCCAGTGCGGCAGTAGGCGTTGTGCGCATACAGCCAGTGACCGCGGAGCATGGGAGTCGCTGGAATTGCTGCAGTTTGTTTATGACAGTGCTTAGCTCTGTTCTCTGCCACCAGACAACAGCACCGTAAGTGATTATTGGTCTTATGACTGTTCTGTATAGCCATAAAGTAATTTTGGGTGATAGTGATAGCGCACAGTTTCAAATTGCTCATTATCTCGGTTACTTTTAAAATAAGCTACTTACTTGCGCTAAGCATTAAACCGTGACACGTATTCATATTTATATCAATTTAAAATTAAATAAGTCATCGAAAACAGCATAGAATGACGCATACCATAATTTGGCATAAGTAATCGTAATCAGATTACATTGGCATGTGTGACAGGCGCAGACGGCGCCAATTGATAAATATGATAAATAGTTTTCGTACTCATTCATAGGGAAACCGCGGTAAACCAGCACTGTAAGTATATGTTTTTCACAAATGAATATGGCTGGTTGGTTTTATGATCGGTTTTTGTGGCCAACCTTGGGGGAGACTATTATGATGATAATTGAATATGGTGGTAGATGTCCACAAGTTCAGTGAAGTTGCAAGTATTAGCTTTTGGTAGCTGATGTTGCCCCCCCCCCACAACCTTGTTTGCCAACGTAAATTATGAAAAAATATATCATTTAGTAAAGATTTAGATAATGTATTTGTGAAAGTTCCATTCAGGACATCAATTTATTTCTTGACCGCAGTCTTAAGGAATTTATTAACCTATCTTATTATTTTTCCTTAACTAATTACGTAGTACTTATCTGTTCCAATGACTAATGTAATTGATCCAGTCAAATTGAAGATTATTTCAAATATTGTGAAAACCACCCTGGACTTCTATTTCGCACTTTAAGTTTATGTAGAATTGGATACTAAACTCTATTTCAGGTATTCTTGTATGGCGAGTTAAAGAAATACCCGATAGCAACTTGTTTTACTAGAATTAATCGACGAGTTGTTTACACGTCGATTAGTTCTAGTTGTCTGAAAACATCTATTTACAATATAAGTTTATTTGTGCCTTCATACTTAGGGTAATGAATAAGAATTCATGCAATGAAACCTTGACAAGGCAAGGACAAGAATAAACTTGTTTTGAGGCTAGAGTAACCATTTCAGAGATAATTAATCAGTTTTGCTTTCATTTAAGACTAAAAATAACTCTGAGAGTAACAGATAATGTTGTAGTATAAAATAGAAAATACAAACGTAGCAGCACGCTCGCGGGTTGTATCGTGACCCAGACAAGCGACCTTATGCGCAGCAACCTTCGACATTAACGGAACTAGGCAAGTACAGCTGTGGGCTTATGTAACGTTGGCGTGAACGGTGCCCCCACATCCGCTTGCAGGTCGCCTGACTAGGCGCCTACCTGCATCCTCCGCCCAACCCTCGCGAACACACCCACGCCTCCCAGCTGCACTGCACCACGACTAGCTGGCCTTTCTGGTGCATTATTATGCGCGACACACATACACATTAAGTAACGCAGAGTATTTCTTAGATAAATGGCTTTAGGTTGAATATTATGAATTAATTTAAGTGAAGTTTTGGTATATTCATAAACGAATGGTTAAAAGCAGATATCATTTTATATATTATTTATCAGATTTTTAGAGAAATTATTCTAGTTTTAGTTCCAGTTTAGTCGTTATTCACCATGTAGGATTCAGTAACTGTATGTAGTATACAATATTGACGTTCTGTGGGATTAAAATAAAGTGCCATATTTCAGAAAGAATGCATTGCAGTTTGTTGAAAATTGTCTACGTAATGGTAACTGATGCAAATGTAATGTTAGTGATATATATTCCTAGGCAATAAAAGTGTTCATGTGTAATAAGTACATAATATATATGAAATTCATGGCCTTCAAATACCTAGACAGCGGGTACGAATATTTTGCCTTATCGCAAAGTTAAAAAAAATTGTATGGGATTTTGTGTAGTGCTGAATTGAGTTATTGGAAATCAAAATTGAAAAGCATCACATATGTAAGTAATTTAAAAAAAAACTTAAAATAACTCTTAGTTCCTTCAATTTTTAAATAAGAATAGTCTTCGTTCTTTGAATAAATACAATCCCAATACTAGCTCTAAATCTACTGTTAATAAATACAACTAATGTGTATTTTATCATATGAGTATGACACTACTTTTCCTTAAACTCCAGAGCAATAACAATCGATTTAGTTTTGGACATGGTGCAGATGATATTATTTAATGAATTGATTACGAGTGGGTATCATTAATGAGTAAAACAAAATAGATGCATCGAGACATTAAAATAAAGGTTCCTAGACATATATAATTATACACATACATTTTGATACGTTCTATTAATAGTAAGTACTTGGTAGCCTTATAATATTACCGTGTGCACGTGAGCAAAATTCGAACGTACCTACGTGCTACCGCCAGCGATATACCTATGCAAGTTTCTACTACTTGACGTAGTTGTTGAATGTTCGTACTTAAGGCTCAGAAGGACAATTTATAATTTATTACGTAATTGAACAGCCTTAAAAGCAATCTTCAAACTTATACAAACGAACAAAGTGCGCAATTTCAAGCGGCGCGTCACGCGCCGCGCGTCATGAGCCATCAGAGCGCCGTCAAGTGGGCGGATATACCTACCTAAATTTCGGTTTCAGGCTGTGATGAAAATATTGCGCAATTCTCCAGTAGCGTAACGTTTAAATGGCTTGGCGATCAATTTCTACTTGTCAGTGAAATCATTATAAAGGTCAAACTAAAAACATAAGGCAAAAATATAATTGATGGCTTTCAACACATACTGTAATAAAAATGCAATATACATTTGGCTTGTCTTATTATTGGCATTATACACTGCTTTATCTCAGGCATTACACATTTACATCCTTAAAAAAGATATGTTAAACTTTTTTTATAATAGAAAGCGTACGTACGTTTCATAACAAACTGGATCAAAGAGTATTACAAATGGACATTACTTTACCACGGTCAAAGAAGTCAATAAATACTGTCCAGTAATGACTTATTTTTGACTATTTAAAGCGTAAACGTTACATGGACCTGCATTGAAGCAATTCAATTTAACCTTGCACCTGAAATGATGTGATGCAGTTTTATCGTAATTCTCTGGTGTGTCTTGTTTATAACAGAAGTTTTCTTGTATGAAATCACCTATTTTGACGTATAATCCACGCAGCCCCGACCCGTACCTCACAAGTGTAGCGAAAGACGTCCGTCAGATAGGTGGACAGCCGACCAGTAAAGATCACAGACCACCGCCGCGCCGGTCGATGCTGTTCGCTTCCAATTGGTCTTCGTGAAAATTATTTATAGAGGAGAAATGGACGTCCTATGGCTAAAAAATAATGATAACAATGAATTACCTACTAGTTTTAGAAGTGCTACATAATTAAGGCAGCTCCAAAAAATTTGGTGCACACACATCTGCCGGTCTGTGCGTATTGTGTGAAACAGAGACTGTACACACCTGCCTACGGTGTCACCTGTGTATGATAAATAATAACTTTAACTAAATATGGATTCAATTTACCCAGATAAAAGTGAAAATGTTCCAATATTGTCACATGTGTGCCATGTGATAACATTGGAACAATTGCTATAATGTACTGCACGTGAAAGACAACAATTAGGACTGACATCGTTGAAATGCCTGTTCCATAACAACACGTTCCGTCATACGTAGATAATTAAATCAACGCGCATCGCAACACTAATAAATAGCAGTAAGCTTCATACGTAAGACAGGTCGGGAACAATACAAAATGCATAACGTCTAGATACGGTGACGTCACACTATCATTAGACGAACCAACGTCAGGGAATGACTTTGATAAAATATTGTATAAAAATTACATTCAACATATATTTACTTAGGTATAAAGTACAATAAAAAGTTACATCATATTGAAGTGTAATAAAGATTCATAATTATAATATGATGGTGTAAGTATAAAGTCTCAAGCGCAGGACAGTTTGTGCTTTCTATCACTATTAGGATCAATTTTGAAAATTAAATAACTTTTAGTAGAAGCACCAAGTTAAAATAGTTGAAATATTTCAGTATCTTGAATTAGGTCATGGTTTGAGCAGGTTACGTATGTATGCACCTACCTTGGACCTGCCTGACGGCTTGGTTTCAGTGGCCGTGATGGTTTACCGTCTTATTAAGGATTAAAGTTCACGGAGTTTAATTCCGACCGACAAAACTTTGAAAAATATGTTTATAACTAAAACATTGACTTAATTATATAAACGGGAATATAACCGCACCTACGTCATGGAACTCAAAATTCACAAATACTATCGCAAAACTGTGTCGAAACTACATAATGTACATTTACTTTTTAAAAAAACTTCTTCATGTAAAAATTACTTCATGATGGAAAAAACAAAACGTCCCAGGTAAAAGGATTAAAACGATTTCCGTGCAGCTCTATTAGTGCAGTGTTACGTAAACAATGTTAAATGCATTCTGTTGTAAAGTGAAGGGCGTTATATAGGGCACGGCTAAGCTGACGCCACGGTTACGAACACACCACCCTTAACATAATACAAGTATTCTGCACCAACACTTTTTTATTAAACAATAGAAACATTAAACATACGTGAGTATTTTATATATTTCACATACACATTTTAGAACTCTTGTATTAAACCGACTAGTCTTTTATCTTTCATTCGTGTTTTTATTTAAAACCTTTTATTCCATAGTTATTAATCAACTAGCTGCATTGATAACACTTTTCTAATGCAAGCAGTCTACAATAAAAAGAGTAAAATTTGTACAGAATCTTTGTTGAAAGAAAACGGCTGCGGTTTACCCATTTCATTAAAGTAAGAAATTAATTCATCATCATCATCATCACCTCAGCCTATGCTTGTCCACTGCTTTACATAGGCCTCTCCCAATGATTGAAATTAATTAATTAATTATTAATGAAGCGTAAAGAGAGGAGAGAACTGTATCAGTAGCCGAATTAAAAAATTAAAATACATCTAGTGATCATGTCAAGTTCTTGGTAAGACTTCTTGGTTTCTTGGTATAAATGATTTATTAGCAAAATTTGTGTGGTAACAAGTAAACTTTATTCTCATCACTACAAGACGGAAACCAACGCCCCCGACGCCAGTTCGAGTGGTATTACCAAAATTAGAATAAAAGACTAAAAGACCAATTTTATTAATAAATAAATGTAATAAATGCTTAGGGGCAATTTGTAATTTTCATGATGTTGCCCAATAAAACAATGTAGGTATCATTTAACAATATTGTAATACATTTAATGAATTTGTCATGACATGAAAACTATGACAAGTACCAAGAGGTAACAGACAGACAGACACACACACTTTCGCATTTATAATATTAGTGTGGATGAGGGTATTTTATGTAACCAAATTTAAAAAAAGTATCACGAATATGAAGAAATATAATTAACTCAAAAGTTGAAACTGCGAAACCCCGAAACTATGAAAACAATCGAAACAATCTACAAAACAACTATTCATAAACACTGATGTCTAAGTAATATATATATTTAGTAATTTTTGAACTGTTAGTTAAACAGCATTTTAAGCAATTAATTAAAGTATGTTATATAAAAAAAAACAGTACTTATTCTATAGGAAACTATTCAAAATGAGAACACAAAGAAAAACGTGATATCTTTCGTCTAAGAAATATGAAGAATAGAAAACACGCATGCCATCTTCGTCTTCATCATCACTTGCCATCCAATGAGTTGGAAGATTATTCCTAAAATATTTTTTTGGTACATATTTTTTTTGGTATTTGGATTTTGGTACCTAACATCATCGGCAAAGAAGGACAAAAAAAAATGAGTTTCGCAAAGGAAAGTACCCAAACAGATTATATTGCTATCGTCTTGGTCTTGGTCTGTTGACAGAATAGTTTAGAGAGGCGTGTTTAGAGAGCAAGAGATCTCTCTGAATTTATTTTTATTAGTATAATAGAGATGCTGTTGTACGAATTATCTTTACAAATATTAAGTGCTGATTTATTATCAACTATTTAAAACACATATTATGCTTTTCTTTAACAGCGTTTTATTAAAATGCTAAAGCATAACACAAAAACGACTACTTAATACTTTAATATCTTTTCATATTTTCGAATATATCTAAACGTTTAATTATGTAGGTGCAAAACAAATTAAAATAAATAACTCATTAAGTCACCCCCACATCTACGTACACGACTTCTGTGAACTATAAAAATGCTGACGTCAATCGATTGTGTAAACTAAAAATAGCTAGAAATCGCACTTATATCAGTTCGTTGATATTTTATCACTTCTAGTAACGAATGCACCACAATAACATCCGTTATGTTATGAACGCTATATAAGTTTTTCATTGTTATTTTAACATGAACAAGTATAGGCATTCTGTTTAAGTGTTAAACATAATAACTATGTACATGCTCAAAATTAATTTGCTGTAAACAAAATTTCACCAATGAATTGGAATCATAGTCGAATAACCTTAATCTTCTTTACTATTAACTGTATTCATTCTGGTTTTAAACAAATGCTAGGGAATACTACCTATCTTTATTGTGGTAATTTTAAACATAAACCTAGGTACGTAACATCACAATTGCAGCATGCAGAAAAATGGGGTTGGGCGACATGGGGTGGCAAGATACGCCGACGCGAACGGGGACAGACAGGGGTCGGGGTGTACTATCGGACGCGACAGGCTCTACGTCACTTACGGCGCCACGTGCGGATCAATAATGACGTCGTAGTGGCGACGAGGCCTCGAAGGGGGGAGGGGTGGTTAAGTTGCGCGCGCACTTCTAGACAGCGACCTACTTACGATTACGTTTCACGTACTGTCGACGTAACGCTATCGAACTCTAGAATGGGGGTGGCGCGACAAGTCGACCATGCTAGCGCAGGCGCGTCAAACAAAACTTGCTAGACGATATGATCTGTAATTTACTCACTTACATAAACTCTATTAGGGTTTGGCCATGAAACTTAATCTACCCAGTAACAGACGAGACACCGAAACAATAACGTCGGCGGTATTTGAACTCACTCACACTTTTCTGAAAACCATAATCTAGACATAAACCTCCTAACTTTTCTTGTTTGGTACTAATCTACCAACCAGCCTAATGTATTGTTTCAAGAAATAGGAAGAGAGGCAGGTGTAATTTACAAAGTAAAAGGCCATAAATAACGTTCGGAAGGTACAAGGCTACGTTGGATCAATAGTTAGTGGCCCACGCCCACGTGGTTTCTTGTCACGTGGCGACCAATTAAAAGACTGTTGTTTGGCTTACAATGTTTGTTCTGATCATTTCTTTTATAAAGTTAATACATTTATCTAATGGTTTTATTCAATTTTATGTAAATCTATATATATATATATACATATACATATATATATATATACTACTATATATATATATATATATACTTAAAACAGCGTATTAAACTATTTCTTGAATAACAAAACAGTATTTAAAGAAAATGTATGTACGTATAGGGAAAGTTTTTTGTTTTATTCAAGTTAATGAAAAGTATTTGCCTTTCGTAATACGAAGACGGTCTCGAACATTCCAGAATTATAATTGTCTGGAAATATAGACGCAGACAGTTCGTTCGACTTTGGCTACTCGAACCGAAAAAGAACAGTTAAAGCCTTTACTTCGATATTTAGTGTTATTACAATGAGAGAGTTGACCTCTCGTTCGAAGAAGGAATGGTGCAATGAAGTAAAAGCACACTCCCCAAATATATCAGAAAAGATAAAAAAATCGATAGGCAGGCTACTCGGAGGCGAATTTCGAGAATGTAGTTTCCTATTCTTGAGCACAACATCGTTTTTAAGCTTACAGGCTCTTCAATCGACAGAGTTCTGAGCTTCAAATTGGTATTTCAAGCTCTCTTCTTCGCAGAAAAACCCACAGCACGCCTGTTTTTAGAACGGTTCAAATTGACAAGACTGATTGCAGTATCAAATTACCCTCACAAAACTGAACTTTTGACAATTTGTTTACATATTGGACATTTATTTATCTATCATGGTACTGTCTTCAGGGTACCTAATATTCTATACGTTAAAAGGTCATTAATGTGAGCGGAAACAAAGTAGCCGAGAGAACGATCCCTGAGGCATCCCGGCATTTCATTGCCGATAGGTAAAATAGTAGCGATCTAACACTACATATATCGTCCGTTCCCTTAGGAAATCCGATAATAATTAGCGGCAACGTTCGGATAGTGCGTAGTAGATTGATGTTGACGCTTCATAAGTGTGCTCAATGTGGAGGTGATTGCGATGGATCGATTAACAAGTTGAACATTAGCAAGCTTCCTATAACCTTGCCAGTTTCTAAAACGCATAGCAAGCAAGCTTTTGGTAAGAGACCAGAAAGCTACTCTTTAAAATATAGTAACTTAATTTACTTCCAGTAAGGTCAATGTTGTAAAAAATATTTAAAATTAATAGCCTTCTACGAGCGGCACAGTCCTTAGAGTCGTTGATTCATGGACATGCTTGGTTTCAAGGAATATGTCAGCAAAAGGAATAAAGTATTACCAAGCTTAACACATCACACTTGCAACAGCGTCAACGCATTGCGGTGGATCTTCGGAAGAAACTCAGACCTGGCGCCAAGACCTTTACTTCGGCAGCAGGTCTGCTTTTCTTTTTCAGTTATCAAAGAGTTTTCCCTCTCAGGAACACAACTACGTAGATAGAATACATTGTTGGACTGTGTCCGTTGCATCTCTAAAATTGTCAGTCCTGATGTCCGTGGGTCTTCGCTATAAACCACGTAGATTACTTTATCCGATTAAGGCCAGTTCTTACGTGAACCTACAACACAGAAATATAAGGGACCTTCATGTCACAAAGGCGCTAGCAACAGACTTCTTCGGTAGACTTCAGTGAATTCGCCGGATGTTAGAGAAGTACACATTAGGAGGTTTTGGTATCTTTAGATTTTGTCATTGGTGCATTATAGTCTGATTAAAGGAGAATTGAAGTTCAAAGGAACCAAGCAACTTGAAAGGAAGAATACACTACTGAGAGACTTGCGTGAAAACGTCCTCCTTTGCCGGGACTTACCATCAGGTTCTCTCCATGCAATCAAGGGCAAGCACGATGGAGCAACTCCGAGATTGTAGTAGATCGGAGCATGCTACTGCCCCTGCAAATCAAGCCACCCAGTGCACCAATAATTATTTATTTATTTATTGATACATCATGCACATTTGGTGCACTGGCGAACTTAATGCCTAAGGCATTTAGTTCATTGGTTGCTGATTCAGAGAAAACAGGAACTAGGTGCATTATGGTTATAGTAAAAAACAAACAGAAATTTAGCAATATATACTTTATAGAAAATCACATATACAAACCTGACATATACTACACCTATACATAATTCTCTAACGCCATGCCAATAGTCCAAGTACATTTCTAATAATATAAACATAGTTATGGCAATTAAAATTCTGTCAGTGCCATGTGACCCTGAGTATGCCAACAATTACTGTTGGCAATATTCATTAAATATATTTACGTTATTTGTAAAGCATTTTGCTATAGTGCGGAATTATGAGTGCAATCACGAGTTACGTCGTAACACAAGCAACCGTGGCCTACTTGTGTTAGGGACAGGTCAGCTCACAGTCTGTGTGCGATCATTTACATACATATCATAGAGATTTACCACGTGGGAGCTATGCTACATGCTTTTTGACAGTAATATGTGTGTGCTTATAAAATATGAAGTTCTAGTAGTTGACTTAATGATATTTTTATTAGGATAACTGGCAAGTAGTTAAGCCTATGTTTAAAATCCGTCTCAATTATAGTATTAAACATTCTATAATTGATTATTATCTTTCATTATATGCTTTAGTAATAATTTCAGTTTAAGTTTACCAAGGATCAAACCCAAAAAAAAACATTAAATATAAAACCAATGCTCCTAAAATAATGTTTTATATTATGTCATTGCAGTTAGTACTTTAAAAACACTTGCACAGATAATATATTATAGTTTTCGTTAAGGGTAATCAAATAATTACACAGTTATCAATAGATCACTATGTCATCTATTATTATCGTACCTTAGCAGTGTAGAGATATTGAAGTTAAGGTTTTAGTTATAATACTGAGTTATTTTGAGTGTTACTACTAAGAACAGGAAACTACATATTTATTCATACAGTTTGTATAAATATTTAACAGTGTTTCTACTTAAGTCATTTTTCTTAAAAATGGAAGGCATCCTCTTAAAATCAACCGACAGTGTGCGTCAATGAGGTTCACGTGTGCCTATACCTGAATTAAAATAGCATATAGGGATTGTATAGAATATATACGGATATGTATTTAATGCATCGGAAAGTATGGTGTGCTGATCTGCGTGCGCACGCCTTGCCTCGGCCTCGTTGACGTGGCAGATCAACAATAGAGACCCAAACAAACGGGTGCTGCGGCAGCATGGGCGTCTGACCTAGTTATCGCGACCAGGGCGCTGCGTTGGATGCACCAATATATTACGTCAACGAACATGAAGCTTATATAACTGAATATATTTACTACAAAGCTCTAAATAATACAAAGATAACTAAGGATTGTCGCTAACATATAAAAATGTCTATATTATCTCTATAACAACCAAACACTTGAAGCTTCCATAACCATAGCTCTACCTATTAAGTAGGAGGTTTGGAGGTTTGCTTTGGATCCGGCAACTGGGACCTGGGACGACTGGTCCTTTCAAGCCGATTATCCCCCCGGGCTGAATGTAATTTAGCGCTGGGCTTACAGGTGGCCCTGGACAAGTCCGAGGCTCTCTTATTTCATGGGCTCCGTCGTGGTCCTCCCCCTGGCGCCTCAATCGTCGTCAACTCGGTCCTCGTATCGGTTCAGGCCCAGATGAAGTATCTGGGCCTGATCCTCGACGGGAGGTGGCTCTTCGACGAGCACTTCCGACCGCTTACTCCAAAGCTGGTCGGCGCTGCGTCTGCCCTTGGGCGACTTTTGCCAAATCTGGGTGGACCTAGCGTCGCAACGAGACGACTGTACACAGGGGATGTCCGGTCAATGGCACTGCATGGTGCACCGGTGTGGGCGGCTCTGGCTGGCTCTGACCGCCCAGAATAGGGCACGCCTCTGGCGCCCTCAGAGGATATTGGCGGTTAGAGCCATACGCGGTTACCGCACCGTTTCGACGGAGGCGGCGTGCGCATTGGCCGGTACTCCCCCGTGGGATTTGGAGGCGGAAGTGCTCGCCGAAGTATATCGGCGGACGGCTGAGTACCGGGCGGATAGTGGCAGTCGGCCCCCGCCCGAAGAGATACGTGAGTGGCGTGAGGCCGCTCGTCGAGCCACGATGGCTCGTTGGTTGTCCCGGCTGGCTTTGCCGCCGTGGAGGCGCTCCAGCCGGTCATCGTCGAGTGGGCAGGGCGGCAGCACGGGACCCTTTCTTTCCGGCTGACGCAGGTCCTTTCCGGGCACGGCTGCTTCGGGAAGTACCTGCACTCGGTCGCCAGGAGGGAATTGAGTCCCGCCTGTCACCACTACGATTGCAGTGAGGACTCGGCTCAGCACACGCTGGCAATTTGTCCAGCTTGGGCGCCGCAGCGCCGGGTTCTCATTACAGTAATTGGGGGGGATCTCTCGCTGCCGGCCGTCATACGCTCAATGGCCGGTAATGACAGATGTTTCACCGCGGTCGCATCCTTCTGCGAAGACGTCATCTCGCAGAAGGAAGCGGCGGAGAGGGCCCGGGAGGACAACCTCCACTCAGACCCAATCCGTCGCCGTCGAACCGGGCGGCGGAGACGCGCCTGCTACCGCCTCATGCTGCCCTGAGTGTGGCTGCGGGTGGACGGGACGGGTTTTCCCCTCCACCCGCCCTAACGGCCAACCGCAAGGAGGCCAGCCGCGTGTGCCGAACGTCGCCTAAATGGAGATTGTCACCGAAGGTGGTGCCCGCGCCGTTGCGGGCAGGCGCTAGGAGGGGTCCGGATGTCTTAATAACAGTAGTTCCCGGATCCCTCCTATTACAGGCGCAGAGTGGCACACCGTGTGGTTTTAGTCGGTCCGATTCCGACACACCACCCTGCCGCAAACCCCGGAGGGGTGACGGCCCGAGGGGGTTTCCACAAAAAAAAAAAAGTAAAACATGTATTTGATGCCTGGGAGGATACTCACGATTCTCTAGGTATCTTTTGCGATTTATCTAAAGCTTTTGATTGTGTTGTTCATGAAACTCTGATCAGGAAATTACAGCACTATAGAGCGATTCGAGCACTTTATAATTTAGGCAATCGTTGTTCATTGAGGCAGAAATTTAAAAAAATAAACTTAATGACAGTGGCAAGTCAATTTATATATGAAAATCAAATATATATTCATAGAAACAAAGATAACTTTTCGTAAAGTGATGTACATTCTATAAATACCAGAAATAGAAATAAACTAGTAGTACCCGCCTCTAGGCTCCAAAAAATAAACAAGTCTTTTCGAGGTCAATGTGTTCGATTTTATAATAAAATCCCAAATAATATTCAAGATATATATTTACAAATTTAAATCCGCAATAAAACGTGGATTGTGTCAGAAAGCCTATCACTCAGTTGTGGATTACATAGAAGACAAAAATGCTTGGGATTAATTAGCGCAGGCTATTTCTTAAGTAAAAATTTGGTGTGGGCTAGTGTTTTTTATTTAAAAAAAAATTTATTTTTATTTATTTTTTATGTTACACTTCATTTTCGTTTTTATTCGTTTTTTTTTCTTAATCTTGTTTTCCCTTCACTGTCTTTTTACCTTTTAGTCCTTAATAACGGTCATACATCAAAACAATGTTGTGGTATATTTAATAATGCCATTGTATCTATCTGTAAATTGCAAAAGAGTGGCCATGAGTTTTTTTGCCGTTTCTTCTCATAAGGCTCTGCACAGGTATATCGTAGTTTTTTTTTTTCTTGGAAAAAATTGTATAAGTTTAATTTTTATTAAATTTATTTGCTTACTATTTGAAAAAAAACAGAGATTGTTGCCATTGTGTGTGTTGATCTATGACTTTAGAGTCTACATTAAAGACGATTTCAAACATTATTTTTTTTATGAAATGAGAGCTCTCTTTATTTCATAGAATTGTTTGAAATCGTCTTTTATGAGTTTGAGTTTGTATGCACTTTTTAGTTATGTCTTGTTTAGTTTCGTGTACTTAACCACTTACCTCTAAACCACCCCAAGGTAGACTGGCAGAGAATGTCTACGGCATTAAGTCCATCTTGTACATTTTTTTGTGCATAACGTATTAAATAAATAAAATAAATAAATAAAAACTAAAGTATATGCAGCAAAAACATAAGAAATAACAAAAGGCATAATAAAATGAAATATATTGAGAACGAATCTGAGTAAAATAAAAAGTACTTATATTAAGTTACTTATGAGTAAAAGGTATTCACGTATGTATCTTGTAATGACGTAGCCTTCTTTAATGGATAAAATTGTAATAAGCCAGTTTTTCCCGTTGCAAGAATAATAATCTATATATATAAAAGAAAGTCGTGTTAGTTACACTATTTATAACTCAAAAACGGCTTTACCGATATGGCTGAAAATTGGTGAGGAGTTAGCTTAGAGCCAGGAGACGGACATAGGATACTATTTATTCCGTTTTTTTTTTGTATCGGCGTCGATCACCAGATGACAACTGCGGAACTGTCACAACAAAATTTGAAAAGAATGGATTTCGTTGTCGACAACAGTTGGATTGTTCCATATTCGCCACTTATTTCTAAAACGTTAAAGACCCATTGCAACGTTGAGTATTGGTCGGAAGACCATCTGCGTTGTTTGTTTTTGCGCCTGATAAGAAAACAAAAAATGTCGTGTATCACAAGGTACTTAAGTGAAGAGCAACCTATGTACTAAAATGCAGAAACAATAATAAATGATTAATGTACTTCATTTTTTTTCTAAGAAATAAATTAACTTACTAAATTCGAAAATCGGCTTATTTATTGCCTTTAAGGCGGAACAGAGTTCGCCGGGTCAGCTAGTTTAATATACGTATAAAGTCAAGCGCATGTTTCTGTATCGTATTTATTCATACATGCATTGGTATTAATCAAAATGATATTTTTAATTCTGACTAATTAATAAATTCAATAAATGTTGTCTTACGCGGTTTTAAAGATTATTTCATCCGTTTTGTTATTCAATAATTCAAGAATGTAAAAAAATTCTACTAATGTAATTATTTTTGACGGTATTAAAAATATCAAGCCATTTTGTCACATTGCTCTAGTTGCCAGGTTGCGAAATAAACAAACTAGTGCAATGTATTTTTCGAACTGTTTTGAAAAACAAAAATACGCTAAGAAGAAGGTTATAATAAGAACTTGGTAGAAAAAGAATTTGTTCCATTTTTCGACATAGTATGTTTGAATAGCTGGATGCGAGAAGCCCAAAATCGATCTAAGTGGCGTGCAATGGGAGAGGCCTATGTCCAGCAGTGGACTGCGATAGGCTGATGATGATGATGATGTTTGAATTCTTTTAAAATAAAAAAAAATCGTTAGTCACAATTTCAAATTGGAGATCATTCCTAAATAAAATCTTTAAAATTTACCCAGGTTACCTAAGAACTATATGCACTGTGTATACTAAAGTACCAACCTGTATATATAAAACTTGTATTATATTTTTATTTTAGTTACAGGTGGCCCACTTTTTTCTAGGATTCATAGGATTATTTACAACAACAATTTCTGCATATGTATAATATACACTATAGACTCCTAGTTATTTTTAACTTTATCTACCTAACAAAAATACGCTTGATTCTAATCTACACAGTCACCATCGAATTGAATGTTATATTTTCGTTTGTAAATAAATCGCTGATTTTTAGCAGTATTTTTAATTGTGCTATTAATGAGTTATCCATAGAAATTAATAATTATCTGACTGTCAGTTTGGACCCGGCTGTTCTCCGGCACGGGTCATCAAATTTGCACGTGCTTTCTAAGTGGCAGATAACTGACATAACTCCTCAGTCCACTTTTAATCTTTTAAAAAGAAATAAGTGTGTAAAGAATAAGTCTGTATAGAAAAATATACATGGAATTTTCTTACGTAAGTTACCTATTTACCTTATTACGCCTTTTACTATCTTACCGGTACTTGTTTGCACATTTTGTGATATTTTTAGCCACTAAAGTAAAGTATCACCGAGTTAACACTACATACCTGATGATAAATGAACGTTGATAAAAATAGTGTGATGTAAATGATCGTGACGTGTGAGACGCGGTAAGCAAAGGTTGTCGTATTATTAACACATTCTAATTTGGGGGACCCAAACAAACCATCGCGAGCAGGTGACCTACATACCAGTTGCGTCTACTGGCGGGCGCAAGGTACGACATGATTCATACAGTAGGCGCGCCGCGTGGCGCCTGTCCTTTCTATATCGTTACACCCCAATTATATACATAACGCAGGTAGACAGACAAGATTCGACCCCTAACGTTTTGGAAACTGTCTTAAGATTTTGTCCATATCTGTACTACACAATACGACTAGCATACGAGTAGCAGGTTTTACTGTACCATCTTAAATAGTCATACAACGCTATCCTCGAAATTTAAGACCATTAAATGCCTACATTTTGTTAGCTATAATTTGGTGGTACAGTCGAGTTCTTTAATATCTGATCATGTTTATGAATCAAAAATATATAGACAATTTTTTTTTTCAGTGCAAAGTGAGGTTCATAAATCATATCAAGACAAGATATGCATTTTGATAACTCTTAGGTGTTTGTAGAGTGCCGAAGGTCTATTTAATTTCATTCCAAAGATAATTCGAGCCCCAGATGGTGCTAGCCCGAGCCACGACTTCAATGTTTTAGTGAATTACGCTTCCAGTGTTTGTAAGTGGTTCTGATTTATATCGTATACCAGAAACGGCCAGTTGAGACGTGATGTTAAGTAGTTGGCGTAAATGCAGCTTTTTCACGCTACTTATTGGCTTTTGGTCTACCTTGTCAATGTCTTTTACGAAGTTATCGACTATTGCGTTCATTGATGGACGCTAAAGGGCACGGTTTCTGATATTATTTAAACATTTCCCCACCAATAGTAATCCCGTCCGGTCACATGTGGTATATCTGGTACCTCCCCGGCCCAGACAAAGGCAATATCCAGGCCAGACAAAGGTAAATCCTATTGTAATAATGGCGATTAAGTCAAGATTGTTTAATGGTTCAAAATTGGGACTCGACGTGAGTAAGATCAGTAACCAATTTATACGCGAGATTTGGGAAGGTTTTAGAAGTAGCGCCACCTGTTCAAACATGATTGCAAGATGTACCAGATTCTAAATCTGGCATCACTATTGCTAAAACCTAAGCTGGAAGTTCCCAACCTTATTTGAAATGTTAGGTTTTTAGAAGATAATTATTTTAGAATACCTAATAAGTTATAAAATAAATATTTGCTTAAGTAAATGTTAATTTAATTTTGAAACAGACTGAATAAAAGTTTTGAACAAATACATATAGTCTGCGTTGCGTTGACCCTAAAATTTCCTATGCGTTGACCCTAAGATTTCCTAAAACCTAATTATCAAATAATACATATGCTAAGCAACGTTGTCATAGTAATACAGTCCTATTACGAATGGCAACGTCGCATTATTACTTCCACACCGATGTATAGATATTTATGAATCCTAGGTTGTACTAAATATGTTGAAATCCAGAGCATTTCGATATTTTTGTGCAGAAAAGTAGTCATATATTATTATTGACTGCGCTACCGTAACATATTTATGAATAATTTATATGATAACATTTTATGAATGTATAAGCGTGTATGGAACGATATGATCATTTTAACACTGGCACGCTTACAATATTTTGAAACATTAGCACTGCCAATATATTATTGAACTCGACTATACCAACTTACGCTTTTATTATAGCAATATTAGTTTAAAGACCGTTTTAAAATAAACTGGGTCTGTTGCATTGTATGGCGCCAGGAAGATAGACATAAGTGTATCAAACGTGGGTTGTTTTACTCTGTTGACCCAGTTTAAGGGCGCGGTCGCAGCGCAGCTCAACACAGGCGCACCCGCCCGCATTCAATATAATTTCTTCTTAGGTTTCATCTTAACGTAAAATTGCCTTAATTGCCTGTACTGCATGAATAGAGTTAAATTTAAAAAAATAGAAAATTCTAGAAATGACAGTGTGTGAGAAGCAAAAAAACTATAACGGTAACAATTGTGTATACCTACTTGTTTTTATTCCTTATATGCCTTAAAAATTAAAAATATAGTTGACACATTTCTAATCACAAGCCTATATACCTACGCAATAACGCTTACGTGTAACAAAACAACTCATAATCTGCTATGGAAAATTTTATTCGAACATTTTCGTTCTCACTGTATTACAGTCCTGTAAACATCAGCAGACTTTACAGTTCGTTATAATTAGTGCTTTTACGAGGTACCTTTTCTGTTTATTACTTTGTTACGAATTTAGCAGGACCTACCACGGATTATCATACTATCTTATGTTACTTATCTATTACGAAAGAGCACGAAGATAGTATTGATTATAGGATAAAATATTAATAGTCTACAAATAACCGCAAAAGTATTTTCGTGAACATCTTTACATAATCAGTAGGAGAAACTCTCTAAACAAGTTATAAGGCACAAACACGTTCTGTCTGTATGAATGGATCTAGAATGTAACAATACATGTCGGACAGGTAACATGAAAAATGCACAGGCGCGACCTTAGCCCACTTGTGATTATAAGCGACAGTGAAACGGCAGTGCGTTGCGCGTACTGGAGTTCCGAACACTCGTCGGCTGCGTGAAGCCCCACAGGCCAATTGTAACACGATTTCGAAACAGCCCAGTATAGGTTGACTTGATTGATGCAAGTTGCGGTGGGTTTGACTTACTGTAGGCTGCGTGTTGTTTCTTATTGCGATGTCTGTCGGCTTTAGAACAGAGGCGCACAGTTAATGCTTACGATGTACAGAAAGGAACCTTTCACTCAATGTACATTAATGGATGTATTTGGTTTGAGAAAATAAGGATAACTTTAAAATTGAGAATATTTGAAAAATAAACAATTAACTTCATTAAGCATCAGTTTTGTAGTTTAAACCTGCAATACTTTGTCTGAAACTGTAATGTTAAAACATTACAGTTTCGGACAAAGTCGAGTTTAAGTATTGAATAATTATGTTCCGTTTTTCACGTTGGAAACTTGTTTCAAAATTCTCAAAGAGAAGAACCAATGTTCTACCACATTTGAATAATGTTCTCACATAACTGTTTCGTGTTTTACACTATATCTCCTACTTCCTTTTACGTTTACATGTACTTGCATACCAACACTTCAATACTGTTTGTAATTTATTCTGTTGTATACTTTATATACCTAATGTAAAATTATTGTTAAAATTTAAAATTTTCTATTAGGGAATGATATGGAAATTCTATATCTAATTTTATATTATAAAGGAGGACAAAGTCCATGAAGAATGAAACGTAATTTCTTTTCAGCAGCTGTTTACATTGAACAGTCACGTGAGGGAACAAGACACGCAAAGAGAACTGACAGAAGAGAGAGGGCGGCGACCAGTCTGTGTTTATATGACTTTAACAACAAGCATTTCGGTTTAATTCAATAAACAACATAGTCTGTGTAACTATTAGGTACAATATCACATCTTCAATAATAAACTTGACTCCTCCACCAACTCAAGGAAGCATTATAAAAACGTGAATCAAATGTGAATGGCCTTTCACATTTGATTCAGGAAGTAGTGAAAATTTACTGCAACTTTGCGCGTCTATACATAAAATTGGTTAAGTTTTGTAAGTCTTTGATAATTAGTCATTGAACAAAAAACTCAATTCCTCAATCATTTTTTACTTAAAGCTACGGTCCGCGTACTTAACCTTCAAATGTGTTGTCAACCAATCTTCAAATTCTTGTGGAACTTAGTTGATGCCAACTTTATTTTAGTGTAACATAAAGCACAAGTTTTTTTATGGAATAATAAAAAGCAAGAAAAGTATAGTTTAACACCGGTTTTCTATGAGGCCGCGGTATCCCTCCTGTCGAACCTGACAATTGTATCGAAGCATGCCTTTCCCAGGTATCAACTTAGGTCAAATTGTTATATAAACAGATCGTTGACTTGATCGTTGTTTTAGTTATTAACAAATACACCAACTTATCTGTTAAAAAAAGGAATTCAATACGATAGAGTATTGCATAACTTGACTGTGCTTGTTTGCAATGTTTGTTTTTTAAAAAAAAACCTATTTACCATTTACAATTTTAGTCATACACCGAGGTGATCCAAACATAATATAAACATCAAGACTGAACAACACTGGTCCGGTATTATAACTTTTGGTCTAGCTCTAGTATATTATTATCCACTATCAACTTCTTTGTAATATACGAAAACCAGACAATTTACTAAAATGGAAACTCAATCTTTACTGATTCCTTAATATTGTGATAAACTCCTCTGATTGGCGATTACCGTTAATAAACACTTACACAGGGCTAAAAAGTCTTAATGAAATAGTAGTTTAAAGGCGCCTGCGTATGATCATTAATTAAACGTTTTGCAAAGTTACTTGCATACAGATATTTGTTTTGACTAGAGATCGTCTGGCGATGGCGGTCGAATTTCGATCGTTTTCAATCACTTGTTTTATTTCACCGACCAGACCGACCATAAAATGAATTGTTATTGTTTCGACCTTTGTTTCTTGGCAGGTCAAAATATGTATTGAAGTTCCTATGTTTTTATATTGCCGATTTTACGTATCTTTTATCTTTAAAGCACATATTGTTTAAACTTTTTTATCTTTCTGCATACTTGCATAAGTATTCCAAATGTGATATAGTTACGCACGTGTTTAAAAAGTAATTCAATTCAAAATTCAAAAATTCAAAAATGAATTCATTTTTGTAACATAACAAAAAGTTCATGTTACGCTTATCATGAAAACTCTCCTAATGGCATGAAGAAAACCCTTCTCACACTTCTTTACATAAACTTCATGGACTCCTAACCAGAGTGGCAAAGTCTTACAATGAACTTTTTTTAGATTTGGACATTTTTGGAGATAGTTTGCCTAATTTTAAGAGAAAAATCGCGGACTATCTTGAGTCTAAGCTGGGAGGAGCAAAAAGTTCACCTATATATGGAATTTGAATAGTCCGTGATAGGTGGTTCTTGATGAAAAAAACACTTTCTTTTTTTTCCTAATAGTTTTCATTTTCTTTAATATTTTTTATTATTGTTATGCCTTATTTATGTTATTGGAGAATGGTACAAGTTTTACTTATGTTAGTCTTGATTGCCTATAACTGAATGAGCACAAGGCATGTTTTTGTATAATTTTTAATTATTGTAGAAATGTGTATCGTTTGTTGGCGATCCAAATAAATAAATAAAAAATACCACTAGGTATACAGAAGTCTGCCCAAAGGGGTACACTGAAGAAGGACGCGAAACTTTAAAAAATCATGCTAAAGAGAAGCTAATTATGAAGAGGATAGACTTGTAGAGAGAGGATGGAATGTGGTTTAATGGACCTATTAAACCACAATCCAAAATTTAGAGGATATGCATGGCGATGACATGTCCGAGTACCCTTTCATCTTGTTATAAGATTAAAGGGTTAATACTAATTGCGAACATATTTACACTACACAGCAATCCATACTCCCATACTTATATGTATTATAAATGTGAAAGTGAGATTTTTACCCTTTCACGCCTAAACCACTAAACCGATTTTTAAAATTCAGAATTCTTTAATGGAGAGGCGCATTATCAGCTAGTAACATAGACTACTTTTTACCGCGACAATCGACATACACGCACATAAAGTATTTATAACACAAGATTTTGTGAAGATATTAACCGCTAACCGTTAAATAATAAATTAATTAGTAAGTCCATAGTACCTAGTACAATGAAACTGAATTCCTTAAGGGTAGACCCGCGTACAAACGCAGTCTCTAATAGATTGATATAATAATACATTAACTTACCTGCATTCAAACCTGTTTAAATAAGTTACACTCGCAATACAACGAGAACGATATAGTAAATCGTAGTCTCGTTGATGCAATAGCTAGGCAAAAACCCGGCCTATAGCAAGGCTGTGGACACGACGCCGAACGCACACCCGGATCCTAACAGATGGTTACGTACCGTGTAGTAGACAGTAGACACACAACTTTCCGTACAGTCACGAACAGTAACCAAACGGTAATGTATAATAATACATATATAGGTACTCAAATAATTTTGGTAAACTGCACAAATCGTAAGAATGAAGTCAGTGGAACCGATACTATAGCGCAAATTGGAGTAGTGGACCAATTGCACAAAAATGATATTATGTACATTTTATTTCAAAGTATCTTACGTGTACTTAGAAAAGCATGTTTGAAGTTAAGTTAAGTTAAATGGTTTTATTCATTTCGTCTACGGAAGAAAGCACAAAACAATTTAAATGAATCGCCTGCACTTGCAAAATATTACAAGCCACTTTTTAATAATCTTGAAAGTAATTAAGTACAGATACATTCACTGCGATATTCTATAAAATGAAATTACATACCTCATCCGGCGCTTACATTTTGAACGAAAACTTGTGCCTTCCTTGATTCATTCCATCCAAGCAAATGGTGTGCAACCTCTAAAAGTGATATTTTGCGTTAAGACTGGTTGTTGCAGTGATCAAATTACTTGAGAGTACCATGAGATATCGACTGTCATAGGTAAGTGCTGTGACAGTCGGCACATGTGAGTTTTATAAGCTCCTATAAGCACAAATGGGTGTTACCTTCAGAACTCCATTGTCAGAGTTCAGATTAGATTTGTCTACTCCGAAAAAAGAACTATGTAGTATTGTGTCTTCAAAAATTAGGATCCAATAGGGGAAATAAAATATCACACGTAGGTTAGGCATAATTGAAAATTGCTGAATACTAAGCATACTTGGTGTCCTAACATTGTGTTGTCCCAAATTATATGTCACCAAAGTCAGAGACGGAGTTATATAGCACAAAATGATTACTTGCTTGTACTTACAGTGCAAGGGTAACGTTTAAACTATAGAAAATCCAAAAATAAACGAGTCAATTTAACAATGACAGGTTCAGATATAGGCTCCTCGAGGACGTATGGAGGAGGAATATGTGGTGTTTCCGCTAAAAACGACCTTGACGGCCGGACACTGGCGCCCTACTTCGAGGAGAATCCGGACCATGTTATTTCAGGTCCCTCGGATCAACGCCGCGCCTAATACCACCATGGCTGCAATTATTACTGGCGGGGACAGGTCTCGCCCGATTTGATCGACGCCGTCTTCGTGTTTAAACGCCCACGCTGGGCAGTCTTCCAGCGTGTTATGGGCGGAGTCCCAGTCGGTTGCGCAGTGCTGGCATTGTGCCGTCTCCTAGCTTCTAATCCGATTCACGTACTCACCGAAGCAGCCATGAGCAGTGAGTACCTGCGTCAGTTGGTAGCTGACGCGGGCACTGTACCAGTGCCTGTCAGTAACCGTTCCGCCGCATTGCGAGCTTCTCCTGGCCTTCCCCGCTCTCACCCCGGCGGATAGCGCGAGTCCATATCCGCCAGACAACGACGCCGACGAAATGGTGCGGTATCCACGTACGCTACCCGCTGCGCTTGATTGAGCATAGCAACGAGAAGAGGCCGATGGGCGTTTGGCCCATATCGGCGCTCCACTCATTTGTCACCACTGGCAACATATGGGATTTTTTTTTTTTCATTTTTCACCAGTGGTTCGTCCCCACTGGTGACAAATGGGATGCCAGTGGTGACGTCTGGGAATAACCCAAAATCCTTGATTTTGGTCACAGTGCTGGCACAGATTGTATTTAGATTTTCTATTAATTAGACAGTAGCCACTTGTTCTTCGTCGTATCAACGGGTGAACACCCCTAATTTTTTTCCACCCAAAACTCAACGTAACCACTAAAACGCATTAAAACTTAGAAAGAGTATAGTATATGCTTAGTACAAAATACAAGTATAAGCCAGATATCTTAATTTTCTCATAAGTTCCAGTATTACTAAGACGATAAAGTGTATGTTTAAGCAGGATTCTGATCTCAGCATAGCTCATGTACTATACGTATACGGAAGTCTAAAGTTCACGGCAATTCGAAGAAGTCTAAACCGCAATAAAACAACAGGTAATGTATCTTAGTTTCCTGCTTTAAACGTGTAAGTATTTATCTTACCATTTGAATTGATGTAACATCTTTTTAAGACATCTTAAAATTTAACAAAAAATCAATATCTGGAGACGTTCTTTCACTGTGCAGTTTTATGCAGTTCCGTAAACTAAGAGGATATTATCATCAACAGCCTTCAGTAGTTCACTGTTGGACATAAGCCGCTCCTTAGAAAAGAGGTTTTGTCTTACTATACCGCGCTGGTCAGACGGGTTGGTATAGGGTTTGTTTCAAGTTATCCTTCTCTCTGCAGTGCTGTTGTCTTGCGTAGTTTGCTCCCTTAGTCGCCTCTTACGACACCCACGGGATGAATTGGGGTGGTGACACTCTGTATTCTTAGACCGCCACCACACGGTATAGTAGCTTGCATATATTGGGAAAACCGCAGATCTATAACGGTATAATGTCCATTATGTGTGTGTGTATTGAGGTGTGTGTCTTTACAAACTTAGTCATTCTTTTAGTGTTTCATTCACATCTTCAATAACATCCCAATGGAACAGATTTCATATCCTGTATCATTATTACCAATAGGAGATAAATCAGGAAACCAAGTTAATGCATTATCAGTTACTGCAGCGACGTGAGGATTCTAGCGCATGCTACGAGTATTAGGTATACGCATACACATACCATACGAGTATTAAACAGGATAATGAATCGTATTTAAAGTGCCAGAATAAATTCGAAAAACAAATTTAAAGTTGAAGGGACTAACGTTCATCATCATCAACAGCCTCTCCTCTAGACCTCTCCTTAGAAATGAGGTTTTGGCCTACTATATACCACGCTGGCCAGACGGGCTGTTTTTGGGTTTGTTTTAAATTTTCCTTACTAATGCTACTGTTTGCTCCATTAATCGGCTTTTACGACACCCTTGGGTTGAATAGGGGTGGTCACACTTTGTATTTTTATTTCGTCACCACAAGGATGACAGCCGCAATGACGTTAAATGACGTATTATATGAAAATCAAATTAATCGATATCGTATAAGCACATGTGACCTCATTAATAAAGTGAATAATTTACAACATCTAGAGGGCACTGTATGTTTATATTCAATAGTGATATCATGAATAGCAAATATGTACATCTTTAGATCATTAAAATTTGAAAAGCGCTGCCTTAGTGGTGTAGTACGGTACGCGACTGCAGTCTATCAGGTCTCGGGTTCCACTCCAGGACCAGGCAAAATTTTATAGGATTTTTCTGATAGGAAAAAAAGCCTAAGTTACACCCTATATAGATAGAGCTACCTGATAGTAAAATATTATCAAAATCGGTCAAGCCGTTTTGTAGATTACCCGGAACAAACAGACAGAAAAAATATATAGACTGGTTTTTAGGCATAGGTATATGGTTTAAGACATTTATTTCCTCAAAAGAATATTTACATTCGTTTGTCAGAGAAAATACAAGAAAAATATAGTAAATAACAAGTGCCGGTGCGGCGTTTCAATTACTTACATATTATTGTTTTGTAACGTATCTTCCCCCCTTAGGGGTCACAAGGGCAGGGTTATACCTGTCAGGATAGTTGAGGATTCAAAAAAAAGTCGGCTGTGGTATCCCACTACCTAATATTTATTTCCATTATATAACACATAAACCATATCTAATACACTATGTAGCTTGAGAATACAAGAAACAAAAACCTAAGGTCCGTAACGACCTCTCTGAACAATAAACAAAAAAATTTAAAGAGAAATTGGTCCCTAGAGTTAAAGTATTATAATTAGTCACTTAAATCTCCATTTACTATGCTTAAGACGGTAAGTGGTGGAGCTTGGTCGAATCAAATGTAGTACCTTGGTATTACTTATATTAAAACACAAAAGAAAAAAAGTGGAACTTCGGATACCGGGTGGCCACAGCCTAGAGGAGCTGATAAACACTGGTATTAGGTGATCCGGTACCTTCAATGAGTAAGGGCCCTGGTTTCCAGGCGCCCTCAGCCGGAAGCAATTTGTAGAGGGTAATGTTGGTAGATGCTCAGAGTCCTCGGAGCACCAGAGGTAGCAGCAGCCAGTACATCTCCATTACCACTATTTTTAATAAATGTAAAAGGTAACATGTCAAAAAGAAAGTGTATAAAAGCCTTAGTAAGATTAACACTCGACTAAAAGCAAGCAATGACTGAATCTGTGTGAAGCAATAAAGGTTTCGTTGCCGTCAAAATACGTTACGCAATGCGCTCACATTCCGCTCCTTTTGCGGATGTCACACTCAGTGTTTACAGTTAAGGAGTTCATTTTTTTATAACGTGCCATTCACAGATTTATTCTAGAAATATATTTATGTATGTGGTATTCGTTTAAATTCTTGGGTGTTGCCATACATGATTTCATCTTTAATCTTTTTCAGTTTTGAGATTTTTATGGCACAGGGAAGCAAATGAGTAGATGGATCACCTGATGGTAAGCGACTACCGCCGCCCATGGACACCTGCAACTCCAGACAAGGTTACAAGTGCGTTGCCGCCCTTTGCCGAGGGAGAGGGGCGAAGGGTATTGGCTTACCGCGTGAATCACTAAAACCCCCTGACAAACAAAGTACTTCAAGCTTATAACAGACTAATCTAATACCCATATATTGTGTTTACTAACATTGATTCTTAAAAGTGTACTTATCTATAGTAAATTTAATATTTCGCGTTTTATGATAAACATATAATTATGTACTCGAAAATTAACACCATCGCGTTATACATAGATACTTCTGACGTTACACAGGTTTTGACGTTGTCACAGCTTCCACTGCGTGCACAAATTCCTAAATAAATAATTACAAATGCGTATCCGTATCCTTAATTTTCCATCTAAGTATCTTTCGTGTACATTGTTATATTTGTTTGTCAACTACTTTTGAAACAATTAACGCAAACTCCGAGTTTCCGCTTGGATGGAGAATTGTAATGAAGTACAAAATAGATACTTGTTATTCTACGGGTTGTTTGTAAACAGGACCTGTTACCGTTACGACACAGTTGTGTATCAAAACAAAAACAAAATATTACCGTTATGTAATTTAGAAAGTTTGAGTATATAAATAACAACTTATAAAATAAGACTGACTACTAGCAGTAATACATTTGTGTTTATGTACAGACTTACTATGTTGTGCCGTTATACCCACAGCTATTTAACTATTAAACCCAACTTCTAGAATTATGTTCATCATAAAACTTTGATGTTGAGTAGTTTTTGGTTTTTTTTTTTTTAATATCCCTGCTTTAGTTATTCGATAAAGATCTAATAATTTTGTAACCACTATTAAAGGTGGATATGTGATACATAAGAATGCATTTTAAAACAACTAGATAAGTATCACTATAGTATCACTTTTCGGAATTAGGTTAACACATAACCATTTCCAAAAATTGATAAGCTGTGGTATCAAAATCGAAACTAATAATAAATAAGTTTCACGACATTAACACGTACCACATAGAGATAGGGTCGTAATGGTATGCTGATTATTATCGATCCAATGGCCCAATTCACTGCCAAAGAGATTTCTCGCCTGGGATGAACGTTCATATTCAACAATAAGAAGCAATTGAATATCAGTATTTTCAAATTAACAGTATTATGGTCGAAGCAAAGGAAATGCGCATTTTCATGGAAATAATATATATTTTATGGTAGGATGCTTCCGCAATAATAGCATATGACGGACTGATGGACACGAGACGTGGCATTCACGCAGTCGCGGTCACCTTGTGTTGTTTGTAAACATGTCTACTGACTGTGGTTGGTGAAGGTTACTTGCAACCACAACAACATGTACAAACGAGGTGGTTTCACTTTACGGTAGACGTGATTCTTGTGTTTAGGCTATATACAGCGAGTTAAGAACTCTTCGCTTAATAAATGGCAAGTACAACTACACTGTTTTTATTAGGTCTTAACGCAATAACGACCGCAGCGAGTGCTGGCCATCAGGATCATAAGGGGGTACCGCACGATCTCCTTTGAGGCGGCGAGTCTCCTGACCGGAACTCCACCGTGGGACCTGGAGGCGAGAGCCCTTGCGGCTCTGTATAAGTGGCGCAAGGAGGCGCGGGAGTTGGGTCGGTGTCCCGAGACTCGATAAATCGATGACCGGAAATCCCAAATCCGCCAGGTCATCATAGGGGAGTGGAAGGAACGACTCGGGCAACCGAGCGCCGGGCACGCCGTCATCGCGGCGGTAAGACCCGTTATGGAGAATTGGCTCGAGAGGCGTCACGGGACCCTCTCATACCGACTGACGCAGGTGATCACTGGGAAAGGATGTTTCGGGGATCACCTGTGTCTGATCCGCAAGGAGCCAACGCCTGAGTGCCACCACTGCGATGGCCAGACCGTGGACACGGCTCTCCACACGCTGGCAGAGTGCCCGGCGTGGGCTGAGCAGAGACGAGACCTCGTGGCGGCCATCGGAGTGGGAGTTCTCTCGCTCGATAGCCTGATTGCGGCTATCGTGCGGAGCGAGAGTGCGTGGAACTCTGCCGTCTCCTTCTGCGAGCAAGTTATGCTCGCGAATGAGACGGCGGAGCGGGACCGGGAGAGGTTTAGGACTCTCCCGGCCCGCCAGGCCCGGGAACGGATCAGGTACCGCAGGCGACTCAGGCGCCAGAGGTCGCAGAACGACCTCCGTCCTCCATAAGCGCAGGCCTGGGGGTGACAGGTGAGGCCATCTGTCACCCTAGCAGAAGCAGGCTGGGGTGGCGGCGAGCGCGTTGCGAAGCGCGCTCGCCTCTAGGGAGCACAGGGAACATGGGGTTCCCACACGGGGGGGGGGGTCGTCGTCTGTAGATGACCCGAGGTATGTCGGGGCACCAGGGACTTCCTTTCTAGGGTATACCTAGTTCCCCGGCTATTAGTACCCGAGACAGCGTGCGGTTTTAGTCGGTTCGAGTCCGACATGCCACCGACAGGTGGTATCCGAGGGGATTTCCGCACGGGAAAAAAAAAGGTCGTAACGCAATAAACAGTCAGAACCTAAGTGCCTTCATAACTTTTTTTTAAATTGTTTATTAAAGTAATAATGGTATGATTGTGGGATCTAAAATATATTTGGGGCTATGTCAAATATAGGAATAGCTGGCGTACAGTAGCAGTTGGCTTCTAGGCAAATAGATGCGAATGTGAGCTTTTTGTTTTATACGCCTGGACGCCATTACTACTCAACCGACTCCTTACGACTTAAGTTCTTGAGAATAATATTTTAAACAAATAAAAGATTAAAAATTTAGAGATTTTTCTACCAAGGCAACTTCTTGTACCTTTTTTCGTAATGCAAGAGTAAACATATGTTATGCTCCAAACAAATATTTTTTGTCTATGACAAGTTTCGATAGCAAATTGAGCAATTCCCCTGAGACACTTCAGGAACTCTATATTTATAATATAAATATGCATATGACTTACTGGTATACACTTTCTTTTATAGTCTATTTAAGTATGCTGCTCGGTAAACGTAGTGTAGGACGCCCACAGGCCAGGTGGAGTGACGATTTGCGCAAGATGGCTGGCAGGAGCTGGATGCGAGAAGCCCAAAATCGATCTAAGTGGCATGCAATGGGAGAGGCCTATGTTCAGCAGTGGACTGCGATAGGCTGATGATGAAGTATGCTGCCTCCGATAGTTGAAAAGGTGCATCTAACAATTTTTTTCCGAATTAGTAATTGCAGGAATCAGGAAGAAAAAGGCGCATCTGAATATATTTTTAACTAGCTGAGACCCGCGGTGTTACCCGCGTTTGTTGTTATAACCGCGGGAAACGCCGCGGGTCGAAGCTAGTCTAAAAAAAGTAGCCTAAGTTATTCACACAGACAGATAGACAAAAATTGTAAAAAATGTTATTTTGGCATATGTACCGTGTAAACATACATATGAATTTAGTAAAAAGCGGTTATTTTAATATTACAAACAGACACTCCAATTTTATTTATTTGTATAGATATAGATATATTTCTGCCTTGCTTCATTGCAATTTGAGCACAATCAAATACGGCGAATTCATCTCAAACTTAAATGAATAGTTGCATTTACATAAATACCTACCATATTCCTTACGATTTTCGTTTAAGTTCGGTAATCTAAAAGGCGCATATAAAACTGTATTTCTAAGGCGAAATTAATAAGGCCCATGTAGCCATTTACGCTTAATGCACTAATTGAAAACTGCTCTCACACTAAAAAAAACGTCTATATCTGCCACTTGCGCCCTCCCTATCTACTTCGTAAAGTTAGTCTTGACATAGGCGCATTTGTCTTATACAGCTTAATACCTTACAGTTGTGAAGAAAACTATCGAAGGTACTTTAAATCTATTTTATTGCTTAGTGTAATCATTAGAGACATTAAACGGAAAATAAACAGTAAGTAAATCTATTTTCAAGATAATGAGTCAGATAAAACATTTAATAGAAAATTATATGTAATTTTATTCTTAGGCTAGGATTATCTTCATAGTTTTGAATACTTAAGTAGAGAGGCGCATATAACTAAATGCACTTTTTTTCTTAAAATATAAAGTACAGATCTACTCACAAATACTTAGACTTAAAAAGCACTCCAAAAAGCGTTTTAGATTAAATATCATCAAGCTATTTGCATAGCATATCTATTCAATTAACAAAGCAGAATTTTATTAAATAAAAACTAAAATTAAACGGGTTTTGGTCATTTAAAATTAAAGTTCTTAAAAATATTTATAGTTTTATTACTTGGTGTCAAAGACCATTATCATGCCTATAAATTCCAATTTTCAATATTTAATTTACTTAAAGACAGCGAACGACTTCCCATTAAATTTAATTAAAATATTTTTTTCTCCATTTTGTCTTTTTGTTACATGTGCCTGTTTAACTATGGGGGCAGTATTTTATTTTTTGTTTATTATCCTCCACTATATAAATAGTAAAAATTAAAAATAAACAAGCATTCATTAAAGGCGTTTCACGCAAGTGACGCATTGCTAACATTACGTTTAATTTCACCTGCATACCTAATCAGCATGAATCAGTGTTTACTACACATCCTTTACAAGACAAACAAGTTGCGATACCATAATAAGCTCCGTTTCTTACTTACCTCGTTCCGCAATAACGACTTCGTTGAGCGTTTATGACGCCTAGTTTCCGACGGCGCCCTTGGCAGCCATCTGCCCGTGTACTATCTGTTCCTGAATAGAAAAGAAAAAAAATATGGACAAGTAATAAAGAAAGAAAATGCTCTCATTTACGAATGACTGATATGCCAATGACAAAAAAAAAAGGAAACCTTTAAATAGACTAAACACTTCACACTACATTGCACACTATTCACTTTAGGAAGGTATTCTTTCCTCATTCAAACGATGCGTTTCTGAAGTGTTTGTTTTACAAAGAGACGCTCAAATGGAAATTTACGACCTCTTTTTCTGCAATTAAAATTTATTCAGTAAAAAAAGACCTTGTAAAAATATTTTATTAATATTTAGGATCACATTTTATTTACAACACTGATCTGCAAAAAACAGATATGCTACGGTGGAACGCGCATACACAGGCTCTGAGGGCGTGGCAGGCACAGCTCCAAATCAAGGACTGTGCTAGCCAACGCGCCGTCAGAGCCGTTCGGAGAAACGACTGTGTCACCTACCGATTGACTTAGATGCTCACCGGGCATGGTTGCTTCGGTGAGTATTTGAATGGAATTGGACGGGAGGTCACGGCATAATGCCACTATTGCGGATCAGACCGGGACTCCGCCCAGCGCAAGCTAGAGGACTCTGGAGGACAGATCGGACAAAACCTGTCACCGCCAGCATTATCGCAGCAATGATCGGGAGAGGGCCGATCCCGCTCAAAGGAGGCAGCGAGACGATGGGCGCTGCAAACGACCCAAAACAGATGACACTCCGGCGCGGCCGGGGGGTGTCGTCCAAGGCGGTACGCTGTTACACGGTACAATTATAATAATAGTACCGTGGCTGTTACGCCTTTTACTGTGTAGAGCAGTGAGAGGCGCGGCAGCGTCCCGCCCCAGGGTGACTACGGTCTAGGCAGATTAGGTAAGACACAATTAGCTAGACTCCAAGGTAGGCCGCCACGGCGAATAATGGGTAGACCCGTTCTCCGGGAGGCCTACACACACCCTGCGTTTTCGTATGGTGCGAAAAGCGTCCCATGTGGCGTTGTTTTAGATTCCATCAGCTGCATTAGGAAGAGTCATGAAATCAACTCGTCTGCGAGCCCTACTTTCTGGTATAATTTTATAAGGTATTTTGATGTGAAACATCTAATGCGGAAAATGAGACCGGCAGTTGGCATGTGTCGCCTCACTATGTGATAGTATATGTGACATATAAAGCGTTGTGGAGACGCGCCGCCATGCGGAAGTGACTCTATGCTATTTTTTACACTCATTACGTCTACAAAATAATTTCAATGATTCACATCTACCAGATATATTTTTTTAATAACTCAGATGTCTAAAAGGTTCCGAAGCAACTTTAAAACCACTCTGATAACACAAGGTAGCGTACCTGGTCAAAATGGCTAAAAAAAACCGTCACGTCACCTACTATCATCTCGTGGCGTGATCATTCGACGCCACAAATCAACATCACCCAAGAGGAACATCAGTCAATTGGTGTCTGCAAGTCTAGACCACATATAAGCGGTGTAGGTATCAAGATGTGCCCCGATTTTTTTAAATCTAAGTTGCCATATTAGTAGGATGTGCCTACAAGATGTACCTATATATTGCAAACGTTTGACCAATAGAAACATCAAGATAATGATCGCCGTACCTGTGTTATTGTTTAGTTTTTTATATTATAATAATATACCTCACACATCTCACACACGGCCGTCTGATTCCAAACTAGGCAGAGCCTGTGCTATGGTAATCAGACTGCTGATATATACATACATATTATAGATAAATTACACCCAGACACGACATATGACCGTGCTCATCCCACAATATTTGTCCTGGGTGGAAATCGAACCCACGTCCTCCGGTTTAGTAGTGAACGGTCACTAAACACTAGACCAACAGGCCCGTTAACTTCAAGTTCCCATTTTCAGATTGAATTTTGGAACTTATATAATAATATGTCGTTATTGCTTATACTTTAGGGTGTTATTTTTCTTCGATTGAATCGATAACGCGCCATGCTTAAGAAAATTTATAATCAGGTTAAAAAATTATACAGAAATCTTTATTATCCGTGTGATGACGGATTTAGAATACGGAGTGTCACCACTCCTATTCATCCCGTGGGTGTCGCAAACTACTTAGGACAACAGCACTGCAAAGAGAAGGAAAACTTGACACAAACCCTATACCAACCCGTCTGGCCAGCGTGGTATAATAAGCCAAAACCTCCTTTCTAAGGAGAGGCCTACGTCCAGCATTGGACTATTATAGGCTATTGATGTGAAGATGTGGTGTAGCGTACGTTATAATTTCAGTGCACATACATATATCTGATGGTAATAATTACTATAAATAATAGTATAAAATAGCAAACCGATTTACCGGATAATAGACCGATAATACCGCGGACGATAACTTGTTTAAAAGCGCACAGTGGTGGATTGCCAATTATCATATTGATGGGGAAGAAAATTCTGCCCTGTGGAACGATGGCGGAAAATTGTGACCGGTATCAGCCTATTCCACGGAGCACTAATATATACGATAGAGAATGCAGAGTGAAGCTACATCTCTACGTAACGCCAAGGGATCGTGCCGGTTGGAGATCTTTTGACTATCGACGATTCGAGTAGCTCTTTGTTGGATGCGATCCAGATAGAGAAGCTACTACTGTAGTACCCCAGTACTCGTATTCGTATATAGTATATATCCTTATAGAGTTGGAGGCGGTGGGCCGGAGTGAAATACTGTCTTGATCTGTTCACAACGAATTTTACTGAACTTACACAAAAACAGTTTCCGTTATTCATAAATCTACCAGACACTACATTAAAATACATTACTATAAGTAGGTACTATGTATATTTTATCCGCGTAGTCCAAGGCCTTTGACTCCGTATTACACTCTTCATCCTCCTTTTTTATGCGGAAATCACTCAATGAGCAAGTTCAAAGGCCTTTTGCTTAAAGACTTAGGCTAAAACAACATAACCGCATTGACAATAGTCCTTGTTATAAATTTCATAATTACTACTAAGAAACTAATGTATGAGTATTCCAACCTGTACAAATGTGAGCGTGTTTAATACTGTATTCCATACTTATCTTTGCTAATTTGTGAATAACGTTGTGGGCTACAATATAGCATAAGTGCTATATTGTTTAGATTATTTTGTAAACTGTATGTTGTAGCTGTTTGTTATTCCAATTCAATAAAAAAAAAAAAAAAAAAAAGCTGAAAGCCGACGTCTCGGGTACCAGTAGCCGGGGAACCAGGTGTACCAGGTATACTCTAAGAAGGAAATCGCTGGTACCCCCACCATCTACGGCTTGTTTATGACCCCCTTGTGATAAACTGGTAGAGAATGCCCTGGGCATAAAATCCACTTATGCATTGGTATTGCCAAGGGTTTCGGTGATACCTACCCAAAATTCAGTTATAGCACAATACTACTTTAGCTAACCAGATTATGTAAAAATCTGATTTAACATAAAATTAATTAAAGAATGAGTCAGTTCATAATAACATGCCTACCAAAATTATTAGTTATGCTTACAATTTATTATTAAGTATTTGTAGTCATGTGTTTGGATTACTTCAATGTATGTGTAGGTGGGTAAGAAAAGTAACAATCTAAATTAAGAGGAACTCATCAAGTTTGAGACAAAAATGATTGATAAACAAACGACATTGACTTGGCAAGATTAGATTCAAGGTCGTCGAGTCCAGATAAGTAGGTATGTATTAATAAAAGTTGGGTTATGTGGCAACAGTGAATGAACAAAAAACCCTATATCCAGAAAGCATGGTTATTTTATTTCCATCTTATAATATCAAAGTTATTACAATGAATGATAACTCGTACTTACCATTAGAAATTCAGCCATTGCAAAATTATGACCTCGATTAATAAAATTTGGTACAATCTTCAGCACAAATAACGAAACTATTTGACATTCGTCATTTTCCAATGTTTTCACTTAATGTCTAGAACATTAATAATGCACAAACGAACACAATAATAAACTGGTACTGGTTTGATTGCAAAATTCCTAAAAAAACTATTACTATTACTATCAGCCATTCAACCCAAAATATAGAATGACTGACAATTGTAAAATTTTACACTGCGCCATCTCGTGACCGCTTGTGACATTGAAGTCGGAAAACACTTGGCTGGGATCTGTTAGAGTAAAATCACCGTGGTATCATGTTGTTACTTCAACGTAATCCAGACAGGTGGCAGCTTCAAAAGTTTTCAAAGTAGTAGTAGGAGTAGCAGCTCAAATGTTTAAAAGTAAACAATAGTTGTTTAAAGAAGGCAAGCAACAACTTATCAAAAACATTTCTACTTTCTATGTTGGCAAAAACAAGGGGGAATACTCAGAGGCATATTAAGTATCAAGAGCGCCCTAGGCAAGCATCACATCGCCCCAACCCAAACCATGCGCCTCTCTAGCGCTCCCAACCCCTGCGACCATAGACACTTCGGACCTGGGTGCACACATGTAAAAGCATATATGGAAATGATACTATACAATTTAAAGAAGCCAAGTACCAGCTAAATCCCTACAACCTGCTTAAAGACCTTGGATTGAAAAGAGCTTCATTAAGCTCTTTTCTTGAACAAATATCTGAAGTGGCATTGCTAGGCTCGTATCAAATAGGTATGGTTAGGTAGAGGGGGTAACACAGCAGACAGTGAAGATGAGTGCTGACGCGTCGTAAGGAGTACTCCCTAAACCTGGGTCGCAAGTCCCAGGCGCTGCCGAAGTCGCATGTGTTGCCCCCATCTATCACGCGACCTAGGGTTGCCAGATAGAAACATTTAAAAACCGGGACAATTCTAGGACAACGGTGTCGGATCGTGGCCATAGTAAAGAGTATCTTGTTTTTATTTATTTTCAATTATATTTGTATTTGAACAGGCAGGCCAGCCGTGTCATTCGTTGTTAGTTTATTTTGTTACAAAAACTAGTAGGTTTTCAGAATTCAGGACAATAAGGTCTAATTACTGGACACGGGACGAGACGCAAAATTCCGGGGTAATCCCGTATTTCCCGGCCATCTGGCAAGCCTAGATGGACCCGGCACCCGCACGGTTAATCCATGGAACGCTAAGAAATAGGTCCTTTATTAAAAAAGCTTTCGTCAAATAGGTGAATAAACATCATCAAATCTTTTATCTGACATAATAAAATGCGTTGTTGAAAAGTTTGAGTTATTGAATATATATTATAACATTTTTTATATAGAAGAGTAGTAATAGGGTTTAAAGTATGAAATTGCCGTTGTATAGTAATAGAGACTTTGAAGGGACATAAAACCTTAATGATGTGAGCTTTTCATGTGAAACTTTTTTCACATGATACCTATGAGGAAGTATCAGTAGGAAAACCTCAACAAGTCGATAAGCGTGCACAAGTTCGTAAAAGATGAAAAACTTGGCAAGTCGATAGCGGCCCGTTCACGACCTTGCCCCTGTAAGCGGCAGCTCAGCGCAGGGCGGCGAGCGGTCGTCCCGGCTGGAGGCTCCTCGTGCTGGCTTTGCCGTGGAGGCGCTCCAGCCGGTCATCGTCGAGTGGGCACGATCGAAAGCACGGGACTCTTTCCTTCCGGCTGACGCAGGTGCTTTACGGGCACGGATGCTTCGGGAAGTACCTGCACTCGGTCGCTAGGACGAGGCGGCGGAGAAGGCCCGGAAGGATGACGTCCACTCGGACTCAATTCGCCGCCGGCGAACCGGGCGGTGGAGGCGCGCTTACCAGCGCCTTATGCCGCCCTGAGTGTGGCTGCGTGTGTACGGGACGGGTTTTCACCTCCACCCATAATGGCCAGCCGCGAGGAGGTAACATCCGTGTGTGCCGGACGTCACCTAAATAGAGAATGTACCCGAAGGTGGTGCCCGCGCAATGGCGGGCAGGCGCTAGGGGGGGTCCGGATGTCTTAATAACAGCAGTTCCCGGATCCCTCCTATTACAGGCACACTGTGTGGTTTTAGTCGGTCCGATTCCGACACACCACCCCGCCGCAAACCCTGGTGGGGTGAGGGCCCGAGGGGGTTTCCACACGTAAAAAAAAAGAAAGGGCGGTGAGCGGTAAAATGAAATGTACGAAAATGTTTGGTTCACGCCAGGACACGCCACTCATAGCGAATCACTATAGCGACTTGCGGTGGGAACAGAAGTACAAGCGAATGAGTGCGACGCCGTGACACACAGCGTCACGGACAGCAGTAGGCATGAGACAAAATCACAGTGAATTGTAAAAAGTGGTGATTTATCAAAAGATTTTTTCGTACATAGGTTAGGGTTACTATTTACTGTCGCGTTGTTGCCGATAAGCTGTTTTCAGACGATGACGATGATCATTTTAAATCGACTTTAAATAGATAACAATGCAGTCTGGAGATAAATATAAAAACGTGATTAAAAGGTTGCTAGAAGAAATGAAACAATATTGAATACATACCGAAATTCATCATCCAAATACCGATCTTTATTCAATTCGCATACTCCTTCCCTCATATTAAGAATATCTTGTGTTAAAAATACACTGCTAAACAGAGAGAGGATAAATGTTTTCAACTATTTTTTTGTTATAATGTATGTGTACCATAAAATTAGATGGCAAATATATTTTCGACTTATTTTAACAGTTATTATTCCTCCATATATTTAAACTGGTCAGTGTCATTGTGTAATTGTACTGCTACCCAGGAAACCCATAACATAAAATATCTATGTATCATAATCGACAATACAGAGAGTATTGTCCTTTGACACACATTGAAAGTTTAGTAAATAGAGTTCATAAATTAATATATGTATTAAAAAAATGCGAGCAATAACAGATTTAAAGTTGATCACTCAAGTGTATTTATCTTTATGTCAATCAATCATCCAATATTGTAAAACCTCATGGGTTGGAGCACTAAAAACTATTATTTTGCCTCAAGAAAGAGCTCAACGAGCGAACTTTTAAACTAATGACCGACATCAGATTAGTGACTAAATTTGTGAGAAAACAGATCATCTTTAGGTGCCCAAGATTTTGAGATATAGGCGTTGCCAACCTGGGGAGACCGACCCCAGTAGGGCCACATATAAACGCTCATAACTTTTGTACCCGTGACCGACAAATTTCGACTAATTAGCGACAACATTCTTGATAGCAAATTTTAAATTCCACCCTAGCAGATTCATTACTACCTTACTTTTATTTATTATCAATATGTAGGTTAATGTATGTATGTAATTAGGTAAGAATTTATGAATGTGTAAAAATATCCAATCACAGCGCATGTGACACGTCCCCCGCAGCGCATACCGCCAAATTTGGTAAACCGAATCGGAACAAATATTCAGTAATGCGGCATCTATTAGGGATGTGAGATTAATGGAAAAGAATCGATTAAATAAAAATCGATTTTTCTATATTAAAAAATAATCGATTTGCCAAAAATCGATTTTATTAAATATAAATAATCGATTTTTTTGTATTATTTAAAAGTATATGCTTTCCATATTCCAATAATAAACCTAAGAGATTCATATTAACTATTTATCAGATTAAAAATAAAATAAAATTATATGAATAAAAAAATAACCTATTCGAAAAATTTCAAAGTAGGGAATTAGGAAACTAAATAGCATTATTAATACTCATTTTAGTACTATGAAACGTTTTATTTATTATAATAAAAATGAAATGATGAGAATTTTTTATTTGACTAGTTTTAAAATAAAACACTTAAAATGAGAATTAAAAAACTAAACGACTACTCTTCACCAACAGTCTTTGATAGTCCACTGCTGGACGTAGGCCTCTCCTTAGAAAGGAGGTTTTGGCTTTGGTTACTCTATAGTCTCAAAAACTAAACTAAATTACAAATCATTCGTTAATCTTTAAGTTTAAATAATAATTATTGTCACAAATGTCCATGCAGTCCTATTTTACATTTGACTAGTATTAAAATAAAATACTTAAAAGGATCATTATCAATCCTGAACAACTACGTTATGGTCTCTAAAACTAAAATAAAAAACAATCTTTCGTTAATCTGCAAGTTTAAACAATAATAAAATTAAAAATAATTATTTCCACAAATGTGCAGTCCTATTTTACATTTGACTAGGATTAAACAATAATAAAATTTAAAATAATTATTACCATAAATTTTCAGGTAAGTAAACAGTTTAAAAACTATAATCTTGATAGTCTCTTTCCTAAAATACGGTTTCGTGTTTTCCTGACCACATTTCCCGCTTTGGAAAAGAATCTTTCGGACGGAGCAGAGATTTTTGATTTAACGCATAGATGGCGCTGTTTTTAAAATTGAAACATACTGCAAGATTTTTTCATTCGTCGCATAGATGCGAGCTGTTTCTGAAAATCGATTTAAACACGTAATTTATATAATCGATTTACTAAAAATCGATTAACATTACTATAAAAATCGAGAATAAAAAATCGATTATAAGAAAATAATAATCGATTTCAATAAAAATCGATTATTTTTTAACATCCCTAGCATCTATTAGGGGGTACTCTGTGCAGACATCGAACGAACCAAACTATGTTTTTGTTACGACATCGCTATAGAGGTATTGTTACTTTTTTAATGTGATTAAAACCTATAAATCTTTAACTCCCCCCCCCCTACTACTAACTGGTAGCCCATGATGCTAAATGGGGATTTACTCGAGCGTCATGGGGACCTATTCCATTTGAAAGATTAGGTAATAGAATGAATTAACGTTATGTTTTTCACTTTCAGCGGTGGGAAAAGCTTACAGGTTTCCAAAAATGTAAGGGGAGGAATCTTTTCTGATATGTTATTTCGACGCCAAAAATCCTCCCATTGAATGGTCTAACGATTTTAAAGCAAAAAATCGCCATTTCGAAACACCACGGTTCAGCTTGATGTCCCTGGCATACTAGCCAAAACCATGACGCTAATTTTGACAAAGACGAAAAATTATGTAGACATTTAAAGATTACTTCCATTGTTTGTCGTTTTAAGAAAACGATACGACACTGAAAGATTGAAACAAACAAAATTTGTAACGTTTGCTAAAATATAAATAATTACCACTTTAATATTAATCATACATTTATTATTCTGAATTTAATACTGTATTACATAGAAGAAATGCACTTCTTAGAAACATTCAGAAGACTTCCCTTTGGGACAGTTTTATTTAAGGAGTCTTTCTCCATGTTTTATAAATTGGATAAATAGGTATGTCGCTCGTGATACTAGAATCAATATTTATGAAGATCTGCATTGCCACATACTTAAAAATCTATGTATATTTTTCACAAACTCCCAATTTGAAAAACTAAATCCTTAAATAGTAAAGCATAAAAGTACGTTGCCTATGAGATATCTGCTGGATCAATAAAATTTTGCAAAATAACAACAAATAATATATTCTAGAGTTACGCTTTATACCGCCGCTGCCACATAATTTGTCAACAACATTTTCCATCACAATAATAAAGGAAACTAGAAATCAATAAACAAACCCAAAATGTACATTCAACTTCAATTTGGTGACCGCATAGAAAGGCATTGTGACACATATCCAACATAGTGATACTCAATTTTTGAGAAACACACAGCAAGAGAAGAAATACTACCAATATAAATACAGACATCTTAATTCATTCAGTCAAAAGTGGAACATGTATAAAATATTTATTATAAGAAATAATCAGTCTTGTTTATAGAAAACATTTTGTCAAAACGTGGTTTGGACGTTTCGATATAAATATTATCACAATACAATATGTCAGATATGATGTCATCCCTTCTCATGGACGTAACTAGTATATAAATCGCCTGCTACGCTACTTAGTGTTATTATCACAGTTGTTTAGTAGAGGTGGGTGCAGTACTTTGTACATAATAATACAGGAGCTACCTGCGATCCGCGACATACTGGACACGATCCTCGACTCGATGGCCATTCTAAATTACGCACGCATTTACTAGCCTGACAGTCCTACCGCCACGAGAGACTACTTCAGACTTTACAGACATCTGAATTATAAATAGTAAAAAAAAGACAGGCTAGCAATAAAAAAATCATCTTTTAGACGAAATTATGCACATAAACTCAACCTTCCATGGCAGTCTTCTCTTATAATGTACACAAATAACAAAGCAAGTCCCGCATTTAACTCTTCGTGAATGCGAAACCCACGACACGTTGTTCACCCCTTAATACGTTTATTAGACCCGTTGCCATTATTACATCGTATCTCAGAGATGTATTATAAAACGGGGTTCTTATTATAGATAATAACGTTTACGTCCCAATGAACTGGTTCATTTCGTCACCTAACGGTAAACGGAAAACTAAATTGAATAACAATAAATTATTAAATCTTACACCTATTATAATTATCATACATTTGTGAACGACGTGCAAGCTTTGTTGTCACAAACATTCTTATGAAATTCGTTCAAATAGTCAAAAAATATATTTTTGTCTAGTAAACACATTCCTTCCAGGCTTGGGGAAGTGCTCTTATGTATTAACAATTGACCAACGCAACGACAGGTTAAATAGTAATGAAATATCACAGATTTTCCTAAATCTTTGGACAGTAACGGGTGTCTACTTAATAACTTTCAGTTTAATTTGTACCTATTCACCTCTTTACAAATAGCTTTCAGAACCCGTGTACGTACAAAGAAATCGCAGTCAGTACTTAGCAGAATTCTCTGAAGTGATGACATAAAAATAATCAAAAATAAGAACAAATCACTTATTTGGCTATGAAAGTAAACTTGTGGTTGACTATATTCATTACGCACAAAATACTAATCTTTCTAAGATAAATGCATGTTATATACACACTTCTATTTTGCGAATGGTAAAACGAGTTTTCTATTCCAAGCCCAATTTTGTCTTAGATCAAATTGACGCTGACTAATTAGTATCCCTAGGCATAATATTCAAGTATATAAAGATCTAATCTTTAATAAAAAAATAACATTGAAATCAGTGACTGAAATGTCATTGACATCCCTTTACATAAGAAAAATATTCAGAATTTTATCTGGCAATACAGATTGGTATCTATGAAGTATATCAAAAGCATTGGTATAACGCGTTTTTAATTTTCTATCACTAAGTTGTCCCACTATCCACTGGATTCAATCAATCGCTTCATATAAAATATTTTAGATAATTTCACCTTTTCCCTAAAACGCAATCATCTTCTATATGTTTCGTGCATTTCGTACATCATACAGACACACAGATAAAGAAAACGAAAGGCACCCGGGATTACACGAGTGGGTACCTACACCAACTACTCTAAAATATAATGATTAAAATCTAAAAGTGGAACATACGATTTTCATATAGTGTTCCACTGCACAATCTTAGTTTGGAAATTTAATTATTCTCTGTTGGTTTACTGCTTATGAATAAATGAAATGTATTCAAACATGTTTTTGTCATAAACTAAGTTCATCACAACTTTAATAACATGCATGTAAACTATGTAAGTAAACACACAGCAATTAAAATTGGATTGTTACATCCAACCAACAGAGAATTGATCTTATAAACCTAACACACATTAACTTGTAATTCAAATGGATCTGAAAGAGAATTCACAAAACAAAATCAGTGCGTACAAACACCAAATTATGATGTAAATCTATATGTAATGTAAATCTATAGCTGGAAATGAACAATTTACATTAATTGTAACATTATGTCTCTTATCAAGTAAAATAATAATTTTGTAAGCTTCATTCAGATCTAACAAAAAAGAAAGTAATAAAATAACCATTAAAATGTAGACTCAACACCCCGCTTATCAGAATACAATCAGATTTACAGCTCCTAATACACAAATGTTGAACAAGAGAGCTAAAAGAATGTTGAAGTACATCAATATAATATGTTGATAATACTAATGCCTTTAATACGGCAAACAATTATTTTAATCATTATGATAGGCTTAATTGCGGCGTGTCGGCAAAGATTTTTACTGCTGGACGGGGGCAGCATACAGCAGTGGACCAGGGGGCAGGTGGGCGTATGGTCCGCTCACACCTACGGCCGCTTGATAACCACAAGGACCGCCGCCGCCAACTCCACCTCCGTAGAATTTGCCACCTAAAAATATTATATATTGCGATGTGTTGATTAATGGTCGCAATCTATGGTCACTTTATGGTCAGTGGGTCAAGATCTATTTAAATGCCTACAACCCCAGATTACTTAAGCCAATCTTGTAAAGACTAATCTTCAATTGATTGAACTTACCAAGCATCTCCTGGTGATGAGGATGCATCTGTGGATAATGTTGGGGGGTAGCAAAGTGTGGTGGAGGTGATCCATATGATGAGCCAGTGCCATTGTTTTTGTTACCACCGTTGTTATTGCGGTATTGTTGTTGACCATTTCGCATATCTGGAAATAATAAGAATGACATATTAACATTTGTATTTCTATAAACTTTATATTGTGATCAAATATGTTTTGTATAATTACTATTGTATGGCCGTTGAGCATAGCCATTTTGGTTATTGTAACCATTCTGATAGCCATTATTATATCCTCCTTGATAACTGCCCATAGATTCAAAAACATTTGGACTTGGGAATGGTACTTGTTTTTGATAATTGTTTTGCCTGTAGCCTTGGTTAGCTTGATTTTGATTGGAGAAACGAGGTGCTTGCTGATTGACTCCTCTGTTTTGGTAAACACTCTGACTGTCCTCAGCATTTCCATTTGCCATCTTATTGTTCCATTGATTGTTCTGTTGTCGTGGTGAACTAGCACCACTATTATTTTCTTTTCGTTGTTGCCAGCGGTTACGGCCTGAAAATGTATTCACAATCATTATTAGTTTTTTCATTAAAAATAATGTCCCTAATCTTAAGCAGAATAAATGAATTACCTGAATTGTTGTTGTTATTACGTGCCATCTCACTGAGTTTGGCAGGAGGATTTTGACCTGTTTCTCGTAGTACAGCAAGTAAACCACGAGCTTGACGCGCATCTCCACTTGTGAAATATGTGTAGGCTGTACCTGATTGTTGGCAACGGCCTGTGCGACCTAAAATATTTTTACATTAATTATAATGCAACATTCATTTAATTTAGTCCTAGATGTGGATTTATACATGGCCATACTGATTACTTACCAATCCTATGAATGTAATCTTCAGATGAATTAGGATAATCAAAGTTTACAACAAATTTTACATCTTCAACATCAAGACCACGTGCTGCAACATCTGTGGCAATAAGAATACTATTTGCTCCATTTCTGAACTCAGTTAACACGGCATCACGTTCGATCTGCGATTTGTCTCCATGGATTGCAAGAGCTTTGTGTCCCTTGCGACGAACAGCACGCGCAATGTCATCCACCTAAAAATATTCAGATATAAGGAAAAAATTAAATAAATAACATACTTAGGACATTTATAATTTATCAGACAAAAATAATACCTTTTTTTTTGTCTCCACAAATACAATTACTTTATTGTCCCTCTCTAGGGAGATTTCTTTCAATAGATTGGTGAGCTTATTTTCCTTCTCATGCTCTTCACAAATTTCAATTATTTGTTTAATGTTATTATTAGCGGACAAATTCAATGAGCCAATGTTTACTTTGACATAATCATTGAGGAAGTCTTCAGCAAGAGCTTGAATTTCTTTAGGCCAGGTGGCTGACCACATCAAAACTTGACGATCTGGGCGTATCTGTTCAATGATCTTACGGATTTGAGGCTCAAAACCCATGTCTAACATTCTGTCAGCTTCATCTAATACTAAATAAGTGCAACGCCGCAAGTTGGTCGTACCACGCTCTAGGAAATCAATTAACCTTCCAGGAGTTGCAATGACGATCTCTACACCTCTCTCCAAATCTCTAGCTTGGGGTCCTTTAGGTGAACCGCCGAATAGACAGGTGTTTCTTATACAACCACGTGCACTATAACTCTGGGCGACTGATTGAATTTGTTGCGCCAGTTCTCTAGTGGGCGCGAGAATAAGGGCAATTGGGCCATCACCACGTTGAATGCGCTGTTGATGTACAATGTGAACGGCAGCTGGCAGCATGTATGCAAGTGTTTTTCCTGATCCTGTTGATGCAATACCAACCATATCTCTGCCAGATAAAGCAATTGGCCATCCTTGAGCCTGGATGCCAGTTGGTTCCGCCCACCCTTGTTCTTTAATGGTATTCATTATGTGATCAGGAAAATTTCCTTCATCAAAAATCTGATTGGGACGTGGAATATTATTACCACTTACAGTAATTTCTTTTGACACTCGAAATTGCTGCACATCATCATCAGAACGGCCTTCAACATTAGCATGAGGCCTGTAGAAATCTTTTTCAATGGGTTCAAGTTTTGATATATCCCACATTGGCTTGACCAAACTATCACCAGGATGTTTGGTTTTCTTGCCCCGCTGCTTGTTATTAAAATCTACAGTTTGTTGTGTAGTATTCATATTAAAAACCTTTTTTGGTCCAAAGTTTTGTTGATTATTATGACCATTTTGATTATTAAAAGTTTTAGGAAAATTTTGTGGTTTCGGTCCACCAAAGTCAGGTTTACCATTTCCATAAAACTGCATATTTCCAGCGGCAGATTTATCCCCCTCATAATCATTATTCTTCATTATCTGATTATTGAAGTTAGACTTCATTTTGTTATAATCCTTTGGACCCCCAAAATCACTCTGGTGTCCACCATTCTCATTTTTGTGATTGAAATCATTCCTCATGCCATTAAAATCATTTCTGGGCCGGAAATTATTTTTGTTTCCCATGTTGTTTCGAGGACCAAAGTTTTTTGGTCCTCCAAATTCATGGGGTCCATTAAAAAAAGGTACTTTACCGAATTGTTCATTCCGGTCTGGTCGTGGTCTGAAACTGAAAATTATTAAAATACAAGCATTTACGTGATCTAAAATTCAAGGACTTCACCCAAGAACAGTAAAGAAATACTAACAGCTGTTAAACACCCATACAATAAAAAATATTTGGTACCCAACATATATGAGAAGAATAAGTGATATTGATTTCACGACCGGATGGCGTAGTGGTTTGTGTAACAGACTGCTATTCTAATGGTTGCGGGTTCGATTCCCGCTCAAGTCAAACATTTGTGTGCATGAACATTTAATGTTTGATTTGGTCTGGGTGTTCCTATCTATAATATGTATGTATTTACAAAAAAAAAAGTATGTATGTATCTATATCAGTTGTCTAGTACCCATAGTACAAGCTCTGCTTAGTTTGGGACTAGATGGCGTTGTGTGAATGTGGTTATTATTAATAAAAAAAAAATTGATAGAAACATTACAGTATGGATTTGTTGACATATTGTCTATAAACATATTTACTACATGAAACTACAATTAATTCTCATTATTTTTATACAATGCCTATGCAACAGTTCAAACAGTTTCAAAAGCTATCACCAGAAGGACCTAATCAAGCAAGTTTATATTGACTTTATTATGGTAATCACCATTAATGAAAATAAAATATGAACCCCATCTACGTTCACAAGTTATCAGTCTAAGAGAGCTTACAAAAAAAACTAGTTTACTTCAATTTAACTTGCTTTCATTGGGTATGCTAATTATTAAATAAGCATAACTCATTCAAAGGATATAACATAAAATTCTCTACAATTACAACCATGTTCAGAGTCAATAGCTGTGACTCTGAAGATTCACTGATATTAAAAAAATTGGGCCATCAAATGCAAAAAGAATGACTGAATTTTACTTTCAGAGATTGGTATATTTTACACCCTGCTTAAGCTTATATTAAAGCTTAAGCAGGGTGTAAAATATATTTTTAATATTATATTTTCGATTTGATGATGAAAGAATTCATTCTCACTATTGTCAGACTATGCAGTTAAATACCAATTTAAATTCCAATAAGTTTATTTTTTAAACATCAATCTATTAATGAATGGTGAAATAAAAAGGAAGTTAATAGTGTGTATTTGGTAGGGAAATAATTATATTTCATTTATTTTTATTGTGGCTTACGATCGTATGTATCTACCTACATCTAATTTATAAACTTGAGTGATAATTAGTTGTAATGTGTTTGATTGAATATATATTTATAGAAACAGTTTTAAGTACTTTCTACAATTTCAAGAACGTGAAGTTCAATCTATGCAATAACCAAATTCAGAGGAAATCTTTGTGACCTTGGACTGCGAATCAATAGTGCAGATTTCAACAAAGACTTGTTAAGTCTTTAAAAAAGAAGCCAACAGTCCAACACAATGAAGTAGCTAGTGCGCAATCTCCTACTTATTGATTACGTCCACATAGGTATGAGAAATGAAAGCGCGTCGGTTTAGAAAGGACATACCTACATGTATGTATAATGTGCTTAAGGCCACAAAAAGCGTAAGTAAAATCTTATTAACACATAGCAGATTTTTATGAAATTCAAAAGGGCTATCCCGGTATTTGAATATCGATTTTTTAAAGTAGGTTGCGTACATTATCAGCTGAGCAGACTGAACGTACATCACAAAATGGCGGCTGCGAAGTACATGATTTACAGCGTATGGTGTGTATGCAAATCAATCAATGAACAAATACTTACATAGGATGTTGGTTGTGAAATCCATTGTACTGCATCTTGACGAGTTATTGAACTCTTTTCTATTAACTTGTATGATGGTGGTCGCTCGAGTTGGTATCTGGAACAAGATGATAACGAGCATGTGTTAAAACAAACTTTAGAATGGAAATAAGAACAATAGCAAAAACAATAAAAATCACTGCAACACAATAAACTAACCTCTCGTTCAGAGAGAATTTGGAATTTTTTAAATAATTATCATTCACTGGCGACCTTCCCCAGACCCGGTGAACGAACAACTCGATATTTCGAGAATATGGCCGCTCGCCGGAAACGGATTTCACAAATTTTCCTACCATTGCCACATTTAATAATTTGAGAAGTGATTATTCGATTAAAAGGTTAAACAACTACATTTCATACTATTCCCATCATTTCCTTTCAGTTTATTCATTTACATGATAAAAAAATCTTATTTGCGAATTCTATGAGTATTGGAATCATAAGATAATTTGTTATATTTTAAAATGAGAAAGAATGTTGTATTCTCAAAACTCAATACTGAAAATTGAATAAAGTATTCCTTTCAATTATTTAAAACATTCGTTACAACTAACAACTATTGAATTTGAAAGAGTAAACACAACTATTTATTAAATTATTTTATTCCTCGAAATATATTAGTAGTTAGTTTGTTAAAATTTATAGTAAGTTAATGTATCCAAAAAATGAGAAAAGCAATTGAAACACTCAAGTGTTTAGAATAACGTTATAAAAGCCACCCATAGGCACACTTCTATGGTACGAGGCAAAGAAATCGGGATATTTCTCAATTTGCCTCGGATTAAATTCGATTAATCTTGCAACTGATATTTCAACTAAAAACTTTTTACGATCAACGAAATAATGATTATTTGTAATATGTATCGCTTAAAATATGATGAACACCTACAATTCTTAACAAATTTTGACAGAGGACTAGCTTTATCAAAGTGGTTTCATTTTTCGGTTTATTATTATTATTTTAACCGTGATTACGTGTTTACGTGGTTACGTATTAACCCGTTATTAGTTTAATCGTGATAGTCCTCACAGAAAACAGGTCATTGAGGCATAGACCTCACTCACGTTAACGCAGCAAAAAAACACCTCTTATTTCTGGAGGGGAGGACTCAAAGGATGGCAACGCACTTGTGACCACAGATTAGTGTAAAGTAGCAAACTACTTGTGATTCGACTCTTCTGCTCGTTTGCCTTATATGGCATTAAAAATATATATTCTGGATCGTCACTTGTGTAAATGAACGGTTAGGAAACATTACGAAAATGAGGAAAATTTGAAATTTGAACAAAATCTGGATCAAGGTTATATAGATCCGGTATACTAAGTCTAAGGTATCTCATTCGCAAAGATTGTTCGTCTATTACTCTAGTATACTATTATGTTTTTGACTCCAAGTGAGCGTACTGTAAACTAAGGTATCCGAACCAGGCACGACTCCACGTCGCACTCCTAACAGAATTTCTCAGTAAGTATTTAATGTAAAAGTTAGAGCTACGGGTTGGCTTCCTTCAGTCTTTACAGTACTGGCTATTTCTTCTGGACTGCAACAATCTAGACATGGGACGAAATCACAGTGAACTGTGGATAAACGTTGATTTATCATTCGATTTTTAACTACGTAGATTTGGGTTACTAGATTTACTGTTAAATAGGAATAATTGGGTCTCGATGCATCATCTGAAAACAGGTTATTGGCAACAACGCGTAAGTAAGTAGCAAAAATAACCAACGTGCGAATCGAATTATAAATCATAGTTCACTGTGATTTTGTCCCATGTCTAGTCGATTGCCAAAATATTTCAAATTGGCCTGATCCCTTGGATCTATTGCATTTTCAGTTTTTTCACTTGTGTCATGGGGAGTGCTTCGAGGGATTGTTTACACTGATTATCAAGGTAAGATATCCAACCACATCATTTGAATAAATGAAGGGGGCCTTATACAAGCTCAAGAACTTTCTTACCTCTGCGACAAAAGTGATATTGGTACAGACCTTATTAATCTCCATTATCGATTATGGTGATGTGAGTATAATCGATATGTTGTAGTAACAACTAGAAGACCAATACTCGTATCGTAATAAAAGTTCAGTCTCAATTCAGTTCCGAACAACTTTCGATCTCACAACTGTCATAAAAGGTATTTTCGTAGTAAATTATTGAACATCCAACGTTGACTATAATGTGATTATGTCATATTTTAACCGAAAATGAATGAAACAGTAATCTGCTAGTCTTAGTAATACTTTAATATTTTACTACTACTAAGACTGGTGCTGTAATAATAGTATACTAAGAATGTTGACAGTTGACACAGAATATATATAATGAAATTGACAGATATTAAATTAAAAAAATGACATGTTATAATGAACATTTTTAATCGGTAATGATTATTGACATATTAGACTTGATATCAATGTAAATTATAATTATTATTATAGTAACATAATTATTAATAATTCTAACAACAAATGGATGACAATCTGAAATAAATGATTATTGTTATTATTCTATTTTTTATATTAAATAATTATATAACATACATTTTTAAATATATTTATGTACAAAAAAAACATTTAAAAAAATATTGTCCAAACTGTATCGGATACAGGGACCAAGATATCGGTGGTTAGGACTCCAGAGAGAGAGAGAATCCTCACAATAAGTGCCGTATCGAGAAGAACTGCTTTTTGCATCAGGCCCTTAATCTAACTGCCTAACGCGAGCCTCTGATGTGGAGGCTCTTAGTAATTAATCCATGGGCCGATATGGCTATCGGTACAAAAATTGCCGTTTCCACATCACACATGTCGACAATCTCCTGAGCCAAATCCAAATACTTGTTTATCTTTTTCAGCATTCAAGAGATTGTCATCATGCGGAATGGTAATGTCAAAAATCATTGCTCGGCGCTCTAGTCGGTCTATTATCAGGTTCGGTCGGTCTATTATCATATCAGGTTTATTGGCAACAATAGTCCTGTCAGTGAAAATAGGGCGATCCCAGTACAACGTTGCACGACCATTTTCAAGAACTGGTTCGGGTACATATTTGTAGTACGGTAACTCTACAGTCACAAGGTAATACTTAAGAGCAAGTTGCTGATGGTCTATCCTGGCCACTTGGTTATATCTATGCAAGTACTCACTGTTGGCAAGACGAGAACAACCGGAAATTATACAACGTGAAATCGAAGTTGCCGTCCATATTTTTTAGGCACTAGACATTTCTTAAGGACCCCCTTTTTGCAAAAAAAAATGGTAGGTCAAATTTTCAACATAAAATATTTCATCCCGAATAAAATATTTAGCAGCGTGGTCACTGATTCAAACACACAAAACGTAAACAGTGAGAGAAGGAATGCATCGTAAGAGGCAGTGTGGAACCTGATAAACACCCCTAGCTTGCACCCTTACCGTTATCAAAGGTACCAATATTTTGTAGACAGACGAGACCTTGTTTACTTGTGTGAGTTTGTACAACTAATATAACGAACATTGGTGGTCATAACACAACCCACACGTTGGTAGACAAGATCTAGAGTACATTTTGAACGTAGATATCTAAAGACTACATTTTGAACATTTATTAAAATACATGTTAAACAGTAGTGGAAGTTAACCTCTAATTCCTTTTTTATCAATTGTTGTGCATATCGATGATATGTTAGGTACTTTATTTATCAATGAAATGTAGCGAAAGATGCGATACCGATGGAGAGGTCATTGACACTTGCGCGCCTACCGATTGCACTATGTCTACAAATTGCGAGTTCTTGAGACAACTTTGTGATGCTAATTACTCAATATTTTTGTACCATCTGTAAACTAAAATGCGGGTTTCTCATAAAATTTACTAAGGATTCTTCTGTGTTAATATAAACGGCAAATTTAAAGTCACCTGTGTGTCTGAAGCTTTCATCAGGATAATGACATGCCAGACAAATGTCTATTGTGCTATCCTTCAGGATATACTTCTGATAATTATTCGTCATAGCAACTTAATCAGTAATTGCAAAAAGACAAAACCTTCAGTTTCTCTGAAGAGGTCACCGAATCGTAGCCAGAATACAGACGTCAGTTGGTCTACCTCAGGTCTGTTTAAGGCCAGAAAAAACGTCCCTGCAGCTCTTTGACCTTCCATATCTCCTAGCGATCAGTAATGTTAAGTACTGCAAATTTGCGCCAGTTCTCATTACCTAGACCAAGCGGAGTGAGTCCTTTATCAACTGCTACTACATCCCTATGCATATCTACATTAACAGAAGGGAAGTAATTCCTAAGGTACATATCTCACGATTATGGAGGGTCCTAGCATTTAGAAAATCACGACCACCACATTTTAGTGGAAAATATAATCTCAATATCTAGTTCAGTCCGAGTCCGAGAGAACTGGTATGACCCAGTCATTATAGTTCCTTACCTTATTACCACCTAACAAAAGACTATTTAATACTTTTTTCAGGCGGCTAAAGAAGCGTTCCTGTAACGATTTTTGATAGTGAACTCATTTACACTTAACGCCTGTCACATACCCAGATATTTGTAAGTTTCGTTACCTGCGAGACACCTAAAGTGCGATAAATCTGAGAGTTCCATCCTATCAGATTCCACAACCCTTCCTCTTTTTACATGCAAAATTGCACACTTATCAACACCAAATTCTATCGTATCAGGCGACTTCACTAAAGGTTAAGTTATTTCTAGTAAATTTATCAGTATGGAATTACTAGAACCAAACAGTTTTAAATGATCCATGTTAAGGAGATTGGATATAAACTTACCACTTCTCTGCAAACGATAGCCTAGCCCAGAACCCTCCAACATAGTGCTCAGTGGATTCAAAGAAAAGCAAAACCACAAAGACTTGTTCCCCGCTTATATATAAGAAATATAGCCTGCTAAATAATTATATATTCGCCATCGCCTTGAAATTGTCGACATCCTTGATAGAAGAGAACCGTTCTCGATTGTCGCATACATGTCTCCAGAAAAATGCATAGAGTTGTATCAATCTTGTACAACTCCATCACCCTCAAGAGCCACGTATGCGGCACAGAGTGATAAGCCTTTTTATAATCTATCCAACATGTCGCAAGAGCTTTTCGGTTACGGCGAACTTGTTGGTTAATAGTCGTGTCAATAATTAGGAGCTCTTTAGTGCCACGTGCCCCTCCTACATCCATTCTGAGATTGAGACACTAGAGTTGTATGTAATATGAAATACTATCTCTCTCTCAGAATGGACGTTAGTAATTTATATAATGTCGGAAGACACGTTATTGGCCTATAATTTATAGGATCCGTGGCATTACGAGACTTATAGAGTGGGTGAGTTACTCTCGTAGTCATAAAAGATGGGAGTGAACCTGATTCTAGGCATGATTGAGGATGAGATGCCAAACGTATTTGTGACCTATGGAGCCACATTAACCAAAAGTTATGCAGTCTGTCCGGTCCCGCTGACTTCCAATTGCGATTTAAATGACAGCCATTTCTATATATTGATCCTGAGTATATCGGTCAACTCTCTTTTTATACCTTCGTATACGGTTTGCTCATGCATAAACCTTCTGTTTCAGAAAGTCAATACGCTCTGTGACTCGTGCCATATAATCACAGGACCTGAAACCCGTTCAGAAAAAGCCAGATTCACAAAGTGCATTACTCTCGTGCGTGTGTTGCCTGATCTGAAACAAATAATCCTACCAATAAGTGCCCTTGCCTCAGCAATACGACGTTCAATCATATATTGCCACGACGGCATCAGAGACTTAGGTTGAGGAGCCATGTCAATTCTTGGGAATTTGAAACCAGACTCGACATGCAGTAATGGCCGCACAATACAGAATTGAATGAATATCACAGAGGTTTTCACATTTTTCAAAATATGTTGGTAATATATAATCAAGGGCACACACTAGCGCTTTATTTCGCATATGCATCGATAAATTGGGTAAACTTGGTCTGTTTCCAAAATGGACATGGACCCATGTTCCAAGATTCGAATTCCAAAGAATACTTTATTATATCATTGTACTTACACAAGAAGCATCAATTTCCTCTCCTCCTTCAGCCGAAAAGCCTGTAGTAGTTTAAGATCTAGATGTGAAACTGATTGTGAAGGAGGAAAAGTAGTAAGGCTTATCTGTAAGTCTGAGCGTAGCCTTTCAAGTACATTGCTATCCAACAAATTACATCGCTTAATAGCTCGCACTTGATCCGATAATCTATGAACCGAAACGTTAAAAGTTGGTTCAACTGGAAAAAATGTTTTAAAGGAAGTTAGTGAAAAAAATCTGAATTTAGTAATATTCTGTCTATTATGAAGTATGTTTAATTTGCTTTCTCTACACTTTTGTGTTTAAGAACATTAATTTTATTTGGTACTTTTGCATTTTTTTAAGAATTTACGTTTTGAGTTGCAATAACACGCCTACAAATATTGTATTTTGCCGCCTGGAATTTACTTGGAGAAAAGAAATAGATGCGCATAGATGATACTTCTATATTTTTAACTAGCGAGACTCTGGTACTACACTACTAGCTTACTGTCAAATTAGACATTAGGTAGGACACTAAAAAAGTTGCAGCTGTTGCAATACTATGACTTTCGGTCTTAGTTATTGAGTGTTTGAATCTTTTATAACAATTTATGTGTAAAAAATTTGTAGGTGAAATTGTAAATATTATTATGAATTTATAATAGTATTCTTATTTATTTATACCTATTAGTATAACATTTTTAAGTGCGCACAACTTTTAACTTAAATTAAATGTTTCCGAAATCTATAGGATGAGTAGAATAACCAGTCGAATCGTTGATAAGTAAACATTTCGAAATACGGTTACTCTTCTAAACTAATTTTTTTCTAAAATTAAAATTAAAAAAACTATTTTTTTTCTATAATTATAGGTACTTTCGATTGCTAAACCTTTGCAGTGTCTTATATATAATATAGGATATTCTTTTCAGCAACATGGAGGAAGAAACGCTTATTGAAAATGAAAATGGTACTGATAATTTATATCCAGCTCTATTCCAATGCTTCACAATAATTTTATGCGGGTAATTATTATTATAACTATAGTAAACTAGCTTTAAGACAAATATTAAGATACAAGGATTTAAGGTTTTTATCTTTTGTATTAAAATTAATAAATGAATTATTGTTATTATGTTACATATTTTGCAAAGGTTTAATTTTAGTTCTGTGTGTGTTATTATGAGAGCAACTTTTTGAACAAATTTGAAGAAGTAATAATAATAATTTTATGTTGTGTCACTTTTGCGCATTATTACACAATGCTGACTAACTTTAATAATTGTAGAGATATTTAGAGAGAGAATAGTTTAGTGTGTGCAAAAATATTGAAATTAAAAACATTGACCATGAGTGTAGGGAAATTAAATTTCACAAAAATGAAACTATAATTATTTCATATGTACATATGCTAAAAGTTGCATTTTATCCACCAATTTTTGTAGGCATTTAAAAACCATTAAAATATTAACAAATTATGTGACAAACAAAAATTAGTATGTTCACCAAAAGTAAAAGGTTTAACTGTTAATTTCCTTTTGTGGTGCATCATCAATCATCATATCAATTCAAAAAACACTGTCAACTTCTCTTACACTAAGTACATCAATCAGATTAAAGAACAAGAGCCTGCAATTGCCCCACATTCATCATTTTAGTAAAGCTCAAATTTTTTTTCTTCATGTGCTTGGTTAATGATTGCCTATATATATAATGAGCACAGGAAACTAAGAATTTTGTTTCCTTAATAATTAAATAAAAATATAATAAGAACATTATTTGTATTGCCTAAATTTTTATAAATATAATACAGTGACAAATACAATTTACTACTCCTATTTTTGGAGCAATTAATCAATTTAATAAATATGGTATGTCAAATTTCTGCAGTTTCCGATTCCAATTCTGCGGTTTGGCAAGCAATAATATACCAATTTCTTTAAATGGGAATTATTCTTCAATTCTCTATAAGATCAATTTTCAGCTCTTTGATCGAGATCAGGGGAAGGGTTTGTTCATTTAAGCTGATCCCAAGTATGCTCAATTGTTAATGTTTTAAAAAGGTGAACAGTGCAGAAATCCCTTCAGATACCCCTTTTTTTTTTTTTTCCGTGCGGAAATCTCCTCGGATACCACCTGTCGGTGGCATGTCGGACTCGAACCGACTAAAACCGCACGCCGTCGCCGGGCTGACCCCTGGTGGTTATGTCAGACTCGAATGGACTAAAACTGCACCCTGGCTCAGGTACCAGTAGCCAGAGAAACAAGTGACACCTGGAAAAGAAATCCCTGGTACTCGGACTGACCCTGGGCCTTCTATGCCTTCTAGCCCTCGTGGGTCGGAACCATGGTTGCAGCCGCCTTAGCGCGTCGGCCGCCCCACCAGTCTGCTTCTGCTGGGGTGTCAGACGGCCTTAGCTGTTACCCCAAGCCTTTGCATATGAAAGATGGAGATCTCTCTTCTACATACTCTTTTTCTTTCATCGTGCTTCTTAATCGAGAGCATACATTCTAATTCATCTGAAAACAACTCTTGACCAATTAGCTTCACATGACATAACTCTAGTTTGGGATCGTTTGCAGATCCAAATGGTTTAAAAATTAATTGGGTTACATTCTCCAAGGCATCAAAACTAATTTCTGGTATCAATCTTCTCGTGTCGTAGTACACTTGCCTCTGGTTGTTCTTAGTCTGCGTAAGTTACAGCCGGATTCCTCGTTATTGAACTCAGTGTACTGTGTACAGTGTTGCGCTGACTGTTCTTGCTGTATCTCATGGACTCAAACCATTTACCAGCCTTGTGAGAATGCCGGTGCATTCTTTGTTGTTATCGACATTGTAACGGCTTTAATAATTTATAGGTTGAAATAGAAAGAAAAGTAAACACATATTACATTTTTGTATAGAAGTGGGAGAGCCATGCTATGTCACCTGGGGCCGGTTTGACCAAAGTATTATCATGGTCTCTCAAATAAAGCTGTGTTACGTTACCGGACGTCCAAAACCTCCTCCCCTCCTAATTCTTGAGTTCCATGTGTCCATGCGCGATTTTTGAATTCGCAACTTTATAACAACCAAATAGTTTATTATTTTCATTTGTCTGTTTAAACACAAAACATTTTACTATAGTAGCACTACTTATTTGTTTACTTGATTTTTACTTAGATTAAGTTTGCAAAAATTCAAGCTTTGCTTTCAAGTGTAGTATTATATTAACTTACGAGAACATAACATGCTTCTCTAATATGAAATCTTGCATATTGTTTCTACATCATTTCAAAATAAGAATATGTATTAACTTGACACCAAAAGCCTTATGTAATTAACAGGTGAATGTCTAGTAGATTAAACCATTTTATGTACCTTTTTTGACATACTCGAAATTAATCATCATCAACAGCCATTACTAGTCCACTGCTGGACACAGGCCTCTCCTTAGAAAGGAGGGTTTGGTCTACTATACCACGCTGGCCAGACGGGTTGGTATAGGGTTTGTTTCAAGTTTTTCTTCTCTTTGCATTGCTGTTGTCCTGCGTAGTTTGTTAGTCGCCTACGACGCCCACTGGAAGAATAGGGGTGATGACATTCCGTATTCTTAAGCCGTCACCACACGGACTCGAATACTCGGACATACGGACGGACTTAATACTCGTACATAAACACCCAAATTATATATCTTCATTTTTAATCACATGGTTAAAAAAAGAAGATTCTTCTGTGAGTAAAATCGATTGTTTTAACTAAATTATAAAAAGGCATAAGTGCTATATAATTATTTCCTCGAGAATTAAGACGAGGAATAAGTACTAGTGGCATTGGTCGAATCTTCAGGCAATTCTAATGTATGTAATACCTATTAATCGCTTTAATCCTCGAAGTAATAATTAGTTACTTAGGTATACATATATCATGGAACGCGAAAGTTTAAAAGACCCTTTACTTATTACCCATTCCCTTTCATTTTTTAAGCGAATGGGTAATGTAGAAATGGAATTACATTAAGTTTTATGTTGATTAATTATTGTTTGCAAAAAAATTACAGGCACATAAAAAAATTACATTGCTTACGATGTTTGATGGTTATTAATGCTTGTATTGTTTTTAACTTGCAGATATATTGCTGGTCGTCTTAACGTCGTATCAGCAAGCGAGTCCAAAGGTATTGCCACATTTGTGGGTACTTTTGCTCTACCATCTCTTATATTTTTATCATTAGCTCAGGTGGACTTTACCACTGTAAACTGGACGTTCCTTATTGCAATACTATTTGCTAAAGGAATTGTTTTCTTTGGCGTTATGATAATAACAATGCTTGTATCGAAACCCCTGAACTTAGGAAGAGCTGGAATATTCGCAATATTCTGTACACAAAGCAATGATTTTGCTTTAGGATATCCTATAAGTAAGTATGTTTATTCTTTTAATTAAACAATATTTACTCTTATTTTATCTGCCAATACTAATTCCTCAGTCATAGCCTACATTCACAAAATCCTGCATTCTTATTATGGTATAGGGATGGTATCACCGTAAAATCTGCCAAACAATGTTAGATGTATATGTAAGGAGAAAGGGGGTTTACTCTGTGCAGCTTTTGCGGAAAATAAATACATTTGATATCCCAAACTTTAAATCAGTTAAGTATATTAATTTCAAAACGAAAACCATAATAGTATTTCGAGTCGGTCGCTCGACTTTTCATGATTTTTTAATTTTTACATCTTTTTGTTACATTGCTTGTATCTTAACTAAAATTTAACGAATGATCAGGTGCAAAATCTGGTTTCTGAAATGAATAGAATAATCTTTAATAACCCAAGTCTCGCAAGTCACAACGCTGTTCTTCTACCGAAAAAGTTTTGAGATCTAATTACTACTTAATTTTTACCTGATTACAAGTACATATTATAGTCCCTGTGTCCATATTGTACTTACCTTTACAAATGTAGTTTGTATAAACGAAACCATCCAATATCGACGCGCGGCTTTGATATGAATTCGTTTTAATATTGTTAAAAATAGGTTAACTTTCTCTTACCTGGAAAAGTAACAGTTGTGTCATAATCCAGCATAGATAAAATGATACTTGTTCGATTTAAATTGAAATATTATAAATCGTTCCTGATATTATGAAATGATACGCGGCTTTACATGATCTTAAAAGTCCCATTATGCATAATTTCAACATAATTTTTATTTCAGTTAGTGCATTATATCAAAACACTCATCCGGAATACGCTCTATACCTATACTTGATGGCTCCAATCTCTCTCGCTATATTGAACCCAATTGCTTTTGTTCTAATGGAGATTAATAAACAAAAAGAACAGACTCAAATTGTGGTGGAAGGTGAACCAATATCCAATTTCTGTAAATTGAGACTTGTAAAGCAAATAGTGAAAGGTATAGCCTTTAATCCTGTCCTAGCAATGACTGTCCTAGGCATCCTTGGTAATGTTTCATTTAAACACAAAATTTCTATTTACATAGAAGGACTTTTACAGGTAAGTTGTCTAACATTTTAGTTGCATGTGCCTATAATTAAAGTAAAAAGTAAAAAAAAAAACTACCTACAAAACAATTAAAAGAATCCCGTGGTTAAAATTGAAGGTTTTTGTTAATTATTTTACGTAGATCAATGGTAAGTAGTTCTTTTTTATTTAAATTGCCTTGATAATATTGTAAACACTAAGTTGTAGTCCTAAGTAATCTTATAACTGACGCTGCGAGCTCTTTGAATTATTTCATCATCAAACGCGTAATAAAGATTAATACATGAAGAATACCCATTTATCTCGTTACAAAATATTTGTTGCCATAGAAGACCGGTGTGGACACCATTATTATTAAATAACTACTAATATATGATTGCAATAACCGGTTGGAATTGAAATTAGTTTATATATTAAACATTTTATCCGTGCAATAGTGGACGCACGTGAAACAAGAACAATATGTATATTGAGTCCGTCGTTCTTTTTACTACTCTATTCCACTGTATTTAATGCTAATGATATATTTAACACACACACACACACATATATATATAGAATTTTGCAGGTATTTGGAATTGCCGAGTATCATGACCATGACCAAGAATGTATCATTTGAACTATACAAATATATATTTAGATTTTAAAAAGCCAAGAGCACAAACTAAGCAATGCTGTCGATTCGAATGTTGACTTTACAGAAACTTACAAATAATAGGATAAAGACGATTAAATTTCTTGAACTGTTGTAATTTGAGTACCACAATAGATACTTTAGAATTCGCGTGAACGTTTTAAAATCTACTAATCTGACCACTTTAGATAAAGATCTTATAAAATATTATTTTCCATAAAAAAATACGGCTTGGGAGGACCGATTTTATCGCTACACACTAATGTTACGAATGTTTTATTTAAATTACCTCTAATGAATATTCTTATGTAACTTTTATTAAGCATGTTTTTAGAAATATTAATATTAGCTAGAAATTAATTTGGAACAAATATATTAAAAAAAATATAGTTTTCTTCGTCCTCTCTTTTAGTAATGGAATGTATGCAACATGTTGTCATTAATTGATTTTCTAGAAATAATCATAAGTAGGGTCATAAATTTTATTAATATTGAAATGTTTGTATTTTAGGTGTTTGGTCAGTCTTTTGCAGCGAGTGCTCTATTTTTATTGGGACTTCGTATGGTAGGACAAATACATAGATTAAAAGGTCCTGCGCTTCTTCTACCCTGTGTACTCATCATGGTAAAACTGTAAGTATTTTTTCTTTCATCAAAATTCAAATTGCCATTTTTTTATTTTATACCAGCTGACTCTGCAAACGTTGTTTTGCTATTTACATATATTTTTTTTAATTTCTTAAAATCCGTTCTTAGCTGACCTCTACTCGGTGAAAAGAATATTCCTACCAAATTTCAAGTCTTTAGCTCTAATGGCTCCAGAGATATCGTGATGAGCGACTATATACGTGGAAAACTCTTATTTTATTTTATATTAGTACTAGCTGACCCTACAAACGTTGTTTTGCTATTTACATTATTTTAATTATTATTTCTTTGAATTTCTTAAAATCTGTTCTTAGCTGACCTCTACTCGGCGAAAAGAATATTCCTACCAAATTTCAAGTCTTTAGCTCTAATGATTCCAGAGATATCGTGATGAGTGACTATATACGTGGAAATCTCTTATATATATATAAATTAGTTTGGAAATTATATTCGATTGTAAACATAGCGTAGTCGATTCACAGATATCTGAATTATTATTTTTTACAAAAAAAGATGGAAATAAGAGATGGCTGACGACTTGCATCTTAGTGCGCGAGTCGTCCATATTTAACTTGTAGTAGGATAGCTATAATCCCGCTAAAACCAAAAATTATCTTCGCATGTCCACCTTAGTCTTCTTTGTAAAGTTTTTTTTAAACTCCCGCATTAGAAATGGCGGCATATATCATGACATATGCCGCCATTCCTAAAGTTCTTTGGAACTTTACAAACATACATGAAACGAACACAATTTGTGGATCACACAAAGCGTTTTCCCGTGTGGGGGTCGAACCCATAACACTTAACGAAGTATGAAGCGCAGAGGTGACCGCTTAAACCACTACGACCATCCGTGCAGTCAGTGACGGTGGGAGAGCCATGCTTCGACACATGGGCCTGCTCAACCGGGGTGATACCAAGATCTTACAGAAAACCGGTTTTAAGCAAATCTTTTATGCTTTTCACCGTGTGAGCGAAATTACCGGCGACCGAAAGTCCCCCCCCTCCACCCCTTCTGTTTTGGGATACACACACACACACACACACACTCAAAGGGCGGCACGACACTTATGTCTCTTGAGTTGCATGTGTCCATAAGCGGCAGTTACCACTTACCATCAGGTGATCCGTCTACTCGTTTGGCCACCTTAAACTTTAAAAAATTATTTATACTTATAATTACTTTTCAGAATAGTATTACCAGTAGTGATGAGAGAAAGCGTCAGTGCTTTAAATGCTGGTGCAAACGAATCTGAAACTGTGTCCCTTTCTACTTACGCATTCCTGTACGGTACTATACCGACTGCGCCTGCGGTATTCGTGTTTTCCAATATATACCAGTTGGAAATGGATTTGGTAAGTTACATCACAAAAATAAAATCAACAAAAAATAAGTACCTTAATTAAAGTCTCCATTGACTTAATGCAATGCTTGACACGTTGTCGCCAGTTAAAGATTAGCTTCATGTAAACTTTCACTCAAATCGAGCACTGACCTGTCATACACACGACCATCCATACAATCAATTAAAAATCTATTTGTATAAATACCAGTTCCATCCAAACTCTTTATTTTTTTAGATGGCCTCTTCTATGGTAATCTGTACATTCTTGTCTGCCCCGATCATGTTTATGTCAGCACAAATGATATCTATTAACAAGGACTACGCTGTTCAACTAAAAAGGTATGGATTCGATCTGTCAATAGTGGCCCTGGTCGCAAGTGTCTGGATACTCTTCGTGTTCACCGTAACTAAGAAATTTAAGAGGATGCCACATGCATTGACGCTGTGTTTAATTTCTACTCAGGTTAGCTTCTTTAATTCATTCCTTAGTTTACTAATCTAAACAATAATATAAGATTGAAACATTTGCAATGAATATTGTAAATATATCCATTAAAATAGAACAGCAAAGTAGCAAACGGGGTTTGTTTCCTCCGACGAATAAGTGGAAAGCGAGGATGAGAAATGAAGATTTTTTTAGCAAAATTTAAGTCATATAATATATACTTTCATTTCTGAAATACCTAAGGAAATAAAAATATTTATAATACATACATATATATTGTGTGTATTAGCCATAACCGAGAATTACACTGGATTTTATTCGTTAAGCAACTATAAGCTCCTAGCCATTTTAAAGTTAAAACAAAATAGTTGTTAAATCTACATCAAATATTATTGAATAAAATACAGCCGAATTGTTAGTCTCCACTTTTGTGTTTTTTAGATAAGTACAAATATTAAAATATTAAGATCCTATGTTACAAACCAACAAAAAAAAGTACTTTATGCTTTGCCAGTATTATTTTAAAACACAGACAAACAGAAGCGACGGTTAAATGGAAAAAGCTCCATTTATTTTCATATAAGTACGTACACAGTATTATATCTTATCTCGTTTTTATTTGCTAGCAGATAAAACGATCCTAAAACAGGTTTGTCGTTTTATACAACCATTTAATGACAACGACAAGTTATCCGCCCATAGATAACTTTGATTAGCCTATCACAATTAAATGACATTAATTATGAAATCGTTTAATTAAAAAATTCCAATCTTATTAGTGTTTATTATTTACACATAGTAGATCTAAACACATACTACTCATACTAAATTAAGTATTAATATTGTCATAAAACCAGAAGCACTATAATTTGCCAGTTCCATGGATAAACCTTACTAATATAAAAAATGTGAAAGTAACTCTGTCTGTTACGCTTTCACGCCAGGCGAAACCACTGAACCGTATTTAAGGAAATTTGGCATGGACAATGGACATACTTTGATTCTTAAGAAAGGATATAGGCTACTTTATACAGCGATAACCGAAACACGCGAGCGGAGCCGCGGGCAAAAACTAGTGATTCCTTTAAATTTCTTAACGAACAGAAATTAAATATTTCAGTTACTTCTGGCAATAAGCGTGGTCTGGGGTGGATCTGAAATGAATGCGGTTACACCATCTTGGAGTGTTATAGCCCAGCAAGGACTGAGAATATTCAGTATGTACTCTTGTTTACTGTGGACGTCTATGCTCTCAGTCGGTATTCTAATGCTACAGGTAAATAAACTAAATATTAAGTTTTACATAATACTTTATAATTTAAGGTGTGGACAGTTACATCTTTAGGGTTCACATTCACCCAATGCATAACAAATACGATTGCAGGGTGTTTTATTTAATTCTATGTGGTTCTAGTCTTCTAGAACAGATAACTTAAGTACTTAAACCAAATTGAATATGGAATCTTAGTAAAGAAATAATATGTCATCGTGTTTAAGGTTGCCCAAATTAGAAAACTGATACTGTCATTTTATCTCTATTTAACAGTTAGTATACGTATATAACGTAATTACCAAATATATAACGCATAAAAGTAACTATAAAGTCAGAATTTAAATTGCAATTATGCAATATTCTTACAACCCTGTAACTCCTTAAATTTCGCAGATTAACAGCAAATTGGTTATTTAAGTAATTCATTAAGAAAATAAGCTACGCAATATTATTATGTATGTGTAGTAAAAGTCACTGTTACAACAGTTTCAATTAAAAATTATTAAAACAAAAAAAAAAGATCATTCTAATTTGTGAAGTGACGAAAAGAATTATGTAAATGTTGTTTTATATCTTTCAACTGCCGACGGGCGTTGGAGGTTCGAATACCGTGCCAATATGTGCGTTAGTGCTGAAATTTGTAAGCGTTTGCATGTATTTCTTTTTATATTATGAGTGTGTTGTCCGTGCGTTTAGGCGTTTCTGCCATACATATTAAAGAAATCAAATAAGTATAGCTCACTTAGGACCCCTAATATTTTGTGTGCTTTCCTGTTTAAAAAGCTGAATGCCTATATTTACTTCATTTCATCTCCCGTTTGCTAAGGAGGGAAGTGGATTTGTTATATTTCCAACTCGTCCAATTTTCTTCGGATTAACTTCGTTGCGGGTTCCAAGACAGTATTTTTTTCCTGGGAATTCCCGAGTGTCATAAATCGATGTGTTCGTGGGTCACTGCTGTTAATCCTGGTGTACAGGAGACGCAGCAGGATTAGTTCAACAGTAGTAGTTATAAATATTTTATTTGTGTCGATATCTAATTATGACGAAAAAATTGTTATTTCATTAAAATATCTACCGAACGTACCATTGGGCAACGAAACTGATTGAACTTGACAGTCAACTACCGTATTGTGTTTAATATTTAATAATGTCTGTCTGTTTTGTGTTTAATTTTTAACAATGTCTTAGAGCCGTGGTCCATGTTTCGTAATGACCTTGTGGCCAGTGCTGGGATTCGTGGCGTGGGGCGCCCCAGCCGTAATGATTGTAATTCTATTCGCTACAAAGGGTGCCGGTGACTTAGAGAGCAAAGCAACTGATGCCATACGATTTTGTCTTCTAGTCTTTTGTCTTACTGGTGAGTTTTGCTTAAAATTGTTTAAATTCACTTTTCTTTACAATTCTTAGACAACAGTTTAGGTTAAATATTAGTTAATCGTTTAATTCAATGACATGACAAATGTATGTGTTGTCTTAAACAACTAGTCCATGTCCCGTCCGAGAAATGAGGTATGCCTTACGCCAGCTCCCCCTTCCTAGCCGTTTTCCTTAACCCAAATTACCTTCGTTCTTTGTCCCTCCTAAAATCGATTGCATACTCAAGGAAGGTCAGCGTCAGGGAGGCGCCAGTTCTAAAAGCAACCAGCCAAAACCTATTACAACGAAACATATTGCGATAACCCCAAATTAATTTTGGGAAAAGGAAAGAATAGAATAAACTTTACTGTACACCAGTTTAGTCGTACATACAAGAGTAGGATCAAATTTTACAAATGGTGGCGTTATCATTAAAGCAATTTCTGATGGACAAATCGATTGTAGGTAGTCGAATTCATGGGTAGTTTTGGTGTGAAAAAAATTAGTAAGAATCATAAAATATTTATGTAGCAAACAGCATTTGATTTCGATAAAAAGTAAATAACAAAAGTATTTGATTAAAATGCAGTCAGTCCTAGCAATACATGCGTAAATACACATTAATACAGATAAATAGTCTGTAAAACATACACCTCATTTAAATATAAATTAAATGTTTCTTTACAGTGACGTCAGGATGTCTGATATTATACATAAGATTCCGACGTCGAAGTGCTCAATACGCATCTCTATCTGCCGAAATTGCAACAACCTCCAGCCCCCAAGAAGAGTCTACTAGTCTGATAGACAATGCTGAGCCTGTCTCACAGACTGAATCATCTGCAGTTAATGGTATGTTATTCTATTATAGAAATAAAAGATATTTATAAATCGAACTCACATCAAGGCAATGACAGTAAATACCCTTATAGGATCACTTTGTTGTCCGTCCGTCCGTCTTGCTGTCTTTCAAGACCCTTTATTTGGGAACGCGTGGAAGTATCGAGTTGAAATTAAAACCATATACTCAGGTCTACAGTCCCTTGACGCTGTGAAAAAATCAAACTTCTAAGTTAACGTCAAAAAATAAGATACGGCCGTTATGCCGCTAAAAACGTATATTTCGAACTCTCAAGGGAATCAAAATGTATAGGGTATTTTCCGTTGAACTATGTAATTTGGTGTATGTAATATCCTGTGTCGCAACATACATGAAACAGACAAAAAGAACACCCAGACTCAGAACAACAATTCAACACACAAGTGTCGTCCCATGTGAGGATCGGACCCACAACACTCAGCTTAGTAGTAAGCGGCGTGGCGACCGCTTAAACCACTACACCATCCGTGCGGTCTTTATGCAAGGAACGGCTCTCCAAATTTTGAATTGAATTAACCGTGTCATGTGGGGTATCGTATGAAAGGGCTTCATTGGCACAAGCTTAAACAGATTTTTTATTTTTTTTATGATGTACAAATTTGTACGGCACCCTCGGTGGGCGAGTCCGACTCGCACACCGAGGGTGCCGTACATACAAAGAGTAAGTACTCTCTTACGTTAGGTTAGCTATTAATTTTTATATTTCTAATTGGATGGAAATATTTCCCAAGCACCTACCTTCATTTAGTATTTTTTTTGGAAATATATACTTATAAATTTCCAAATAAATACTAAATGAAGGCTTGGGAAATATTTACTAATATGGTCTAGCTTCAATAACCAGTGTTTAGGTCAGGTTTATATGATAACTAAGCGATTTATATGTAAACGATTTTGTGACAATTGTTTAGGTTGTTACGGTACAATAACAGCAACTCCATCGCCCAGCAAGCAAGGTGGATGTTGTTCAAATGATCCAAATTGCCAGAACGGATTAGTAAACACCAAAGACATCGAAGACTTGGAGAGTGCCATTAAGTGAGTACAATTTTTAATAAAACGTAGTTTTTCATTCATCTTCAGATCAATCACGACCAGAAATCATTTTTAGAAACACTAGCTATTGCCTTTCGTCTTCTCTTTATTTATCTATCCTTCTGCAACTGTACTTTTATAACACATTTTCGCATAAATAATTTAGAAGTGTAAAAGTTATTAAATTATTCGCTAAGTGCTAACACTTAGCAAATATAACTTTTACACTTACAGCATACTGGTATCACATATATATTGTGACCCTAAGGTCACAATATTTATGTGATACCAGTATGCTGTTAACGATTACAGCTGCTGCTGGTTTTTAAGTATGGCTATAATATTTCTCTTTGCCAGCCTTTTCCTTTGTATTATAGAAAATTTATTTACCACTAATAGTTTGAGTCAAAAAATAAAAAGCTATGGTTAGATTATAAATTATTATTACGATCTCTATTGTCTTATTATGTAAATTAATCTATTGGAAATATCTTAGAAGTTTTAGACTTGTCACATTTATATTATCATTACCGTATTTTGTATTATTATTTGTAGTGTGTAATGTGTCGTAATCCCACTTTTAAAATAATGTAGCCGAGAAAATATTTATACGTAATTAATTTAAATTGTGTTATTGAACCATTCGCCAGGGATTGCGCTTGCCCGCCGTCACAGAAACATCGTTGCACAGTCCCGGGAGCTTGCCAGTATCTGAACGAGCTGGAGCGTGCGGCTGGCACACTGGGCATGTTGCCACCGGAGCAAAGTCATGGCCGTGGCGGACAGCTACTGAAACACACTGTACTTATTATTGTGTACAGTTTAAGCATGTTTATTGTAAGTATATTAGATTTTGATTCCTCTCTACCATGTCATGTTTTTTGCCTATTTTTTACCTCTTCTTAAAAAGGGACGTTTTCTATTCGATTGTTAGGTTTTAATTAATTGGTTACATAGTCATGTTACATTATTGAAAATACTCACGTATAGTGATGATGATCTTTTAGCGTTTTCAATCAAATATACAAAGTTTTTAAGGAGTGTACCTACAAGAAGTTTTTCTGAAAATGGATAAGTATTGCATAGTGACCATTTTTGTTTGAACTACCTGAAATTTACCTTAACTTAGAGAACGGCAAAGATTTAATCAAAATTGTTTTATTAGTTTTTGTGAGCTACGAGTATGACAAAGAGAAAACATTTTAAAAACTTTGACTAAATTTAAAATTTAAAGAAAAAATAAAAAAAACTTAAAAGTCCGAATGACCGTACAATGAAACTGTTCTGCCACTACAAATCTAACTAACATTATTTATGAATGAATAATTTATTTACCTAAATAACAAACAAGACTATTGTAGTAACAGAATTGATAAGTACACCATGGAGAAATGCGGGAATAAAGCATCAGAACCCAACTTAAAGCAAGAAAAGCTTGATTCACTGGGAATATACTTTATTTAATATAATGGTAGTGTTATACCTGTCACATGAGCAGTAAAATGTATCGTTCTAAGTCATAAAGTCCCTAACTTCAAGCGGTGTAAGGATTTTAGAAATTGCATGATTTTAGAAATGGCATCTCCATATTTTTTTTGAAGTATCATCAAATAGGTTTCACACTAAATCATGGAACTCTTCGCCTTGCAGTTTATCACGAGTTGTGGTCATCGGAATCAATCTAAATTAATAAAAAAATAAAGGCTCTTAGTTAATTTAGTATATAACTATACTAAGTATTATTTCATATATTGATTCAATTATTTTAAAAATATTTTCATTAGAGTGTACCGACTTCCCGTTTGGTACCATATAAATTTAACGAAAAATACAACAAATAATAAACATGCATAATGAGATATTTTGTAAGTTTAAATGCGTTGTATTCATAACTAGCTTTTCTAAAGTATTTTTTTCTTAAAATATAATTTTATTAGGATGATAATATTTAATGCTGGGGTCCACTTGTTTAACAACTCTTTCTGTCATGCGTGCGCCAGCCAGTGACTTTTACAGTTTTATTAATTGGAGACATCATTAAAATAATGTTAAACTTTTTTACCCGCATGGGTGCAACGTGCAAGCAAATATTTATTATGCAAATACCAAAAACCTTTGAAGCGACTAAGTAGACGACGCTCTCAATAAAGAATCTAAAGAAAAAACTGAAGTCTTTTAAACTGTCTTTATTACATAGGGTATCGCTGAAACGACATGGAGCATGGTGTTAAAGGACCAGAGCGGTGTTTATTTAGGCATCCAGTTCTTGGACATTACGGCCAACTATGGACAGGCCTTAGTCATGTTCATACTCTTCGGCCTCGATCCTGAAGAAATATTGATACCTGCTGTGAAATTTTTGAAGACCAAATGGTACGATTCGAGTTCAAACATTTAAAAAAAATTATATGTATCCTAAACAGACAGTAATTTAAATAAACGCTTCTTCTGTGATTAAGAAATTGGACACAATTTGAGAATATTGCCTAAAGCATTTTTTTAAATCTTAATTACCTAGTTACTATTTCAAAAAAAAACTAATGTATTACAAGTAGATTACATATTAAAAGGGCCATAGACAAGGAATCTTGGTTTAGATAAAAATCGTCATTACAAATTGCAGTATATATAAAACAATAATTAGGTATTTTATGTAACATCTAAGACCAGTAAATCGCACGAGTAGAGTCAAGTAATTTATTGGTATCAAATAGATTCGTTATCTTTAATTTAAATATGGGCGTAAACTTAACTGACGCGGACTAGGTTTTTCATATTATCGACCTAATGTTCTAATTTCAACGCAGGTATGGAGGAGACGCTGTTGTATTGCCACCAATCGAAGACCTTAGTTTTGAAACTAAACATGTTTGCGATCAGTTTATTACCCATCACCTGGAACGCTGTAGGGAAGCTATTGCTAAGGATACAAGGTACGCTTATATTTAAAAAACAAAATGTTTTTTTTAAGGAAGATTTTTTTATATATATACAACTTCTCTATTATAGATGGCGTATGCGCACTTATCGGTGTGTCTTCCGAGGGTCATGTCTCGTGCGTTGGCTTATAAACTGTGGTTTAGCAAAGGACGAGTTTGAAGCCGTGCAATACGGACGACATTTGCTTGACGGGCGACTTATAGCACATGTTAACAATGCCCACCACTTCTCGGATTCACCTCTGCTTTATACGTTTAAATAAAATCTAAATGTAGACAACTATACAAAATCATTAGTACCTTATAAACTTAAATGACAAATAATAGCAAATCATATTTATTACATTGACTTTAAGACTTTATATTTTGTTTATTTACTTAAACAGATTAACAGATCGATAAGTTGATTATGTTTAATGACAGCTTTTATGTAGTGAGATCGGTGCAAGCTTTTCTGGTGCTGAAGTTGACCAAATATAATTATATTACTGTTGACTTATACATTATGTAGCTATAATAATTGCCTATTTTGTTAACTGTAGGTACTTTACGTACGTTTTAGAACCTGTTGACTGTTATTAGCAGAATAATAATTTATTGTTTTTTGATCTCAGTGTAGACATCAGATCTGTGTTTAGTTTTAAGTTTTATCAGTGTTTATGAGCTACAGTAGGGTGGGTACATTTTATAGAGAGTATTCAGTTTTTAGTAGAAAAGGGGAGTACATGTAGAAAGTGACGAGAAATTTCAACCTCTTTTTAACTCGCTTCTATATTAGTCTGCATAGTATTCAAAGACTGGCTTCTGTGTCCATACCAATTCAAAGTTCCTAGTTCAAAATTCAAAATAATGAACAACACTTAAGTAAGAACTTTCAATATTATGCAAATCAGTTAACTGAATGGTATACTTAATTGTAAGAGACTAAGCACATGACTTTTTACTTTTATGTTAAGCAACAATATGTAAAACAAAGCTTTCATCGCGATCTAGAATTTCGAAAAAGAGCTCTAAAGCATATTTCCTTTCATTTTGTACTGGAGAAAGACTGCAGGATGTGCTGTGACGAGGTTGTTAGATCTTGTACTTAACTGTAGAATTATTTATTTTTGTTTGTTGGATTCTGGATGGTTTAGTCAGAACACGACCCTGGTAGGTGGCGTTGCAATGAATTTTAGATATATTTTTTTGTTTAATTTCTTTTTTTTAAGATTGAGTTTATTTGATTTGAGGACAATATCTATCGGGTCTACTAGTTATTGTATAATAATATATACTCGTGGCCAGATTATAGCGTCATGAATATGAATACTCCATTTCATGAAATGGTCGGCAAATCTTAAAGTGGCCTATTCTACAATTGGCCACGAATATACCGCTAGCAAAAATAGTTGTCTAAAAATGGATTGTTACTTCTTTATTTTATAAAAAAAACTCATTAAAGCAAAGAGAACCTAGCCATTAATATTTTACATTTAAATATAGAAAGTATTTTGCTACTGAATATCTGCTATCTTGTTTCTTGCTTCTTATTATCAGTTATTTCAGTTATGGTTAACTGCACTTGACCATTACATAAACGATTAGCTTTAATGCGAAAATTTGTCGACGCTTGTGTACGAAGTTAGTTTTCAAAATATGTATTGTAATTTGGTAGTTGTAGTGTCTACATGTCACTCAAAATAAGACCCAGTTATTTGTGTTTATTACGTATAAAGTTGGCTTAATTAAGCTTGTTAAAAATAACAAGTTTTTCTATGGATACATATCACGCAAGTCATTTCATGATTATAATTTCTTAAACATTTTTAATGATTAACTGTAATTGTGCTACCAATACCGATGACCTTTTTCATACAACGCTAACAATCACTAGTTGAATACATGAATTGATTACAATCTACCTTTTTCATTGTATTCCTTATTGTAAAGAAATGAGGCATTTTCCAGGAGAAAATTTCCTTGAATTCGAATTGAAAGATTTTTTTAATCATATCGTAAAATGATTTTGTTGGTATTCACAACCAAGCTTCGAAACAAGATAATTCATATTTTACTTGTTTTGACATCGATATAGTGAAAATAATTTATATTGAACATATTTTATAATTGCATGACACAAGGCACAAGACGTTGGAAATAAGAAATTAAGACGAACAATCTCATTGTTTTTGGACAAAATATTTTTTGTTATTTTTGTACCCATCACATTGTTATTTTTTTATATTTTGTTTTTGTTAATGTTATTTGTAAATGTGCGCATAAAATCGTTTGTGATGTTAGGCTGTTATTATTTAAGTATATTGTAGTTGTTAAAATTATCGTAACCAACATTATTGAATAAAAATCATATTAATATATGTTATCTTTATACTTACTTATATGGAATATACTAGAATAGTATTTTCAGAGCATAAAAAAAAGTAAAAAAAATAAATATATGTTGTGAATTCACCATTTCTTTATTTACTGCTCGATCTCTGCAGCGTATTATAGACGTCGAAGTAATGAAAAGGAACCAATACGGTTAGCATACCAATACGTTAAAAAAAGGTATTTTTGTTTCATTTTTGAAAAGTGCTGAACCAGGACATATTATTATCTAAATTATTTGAAATAAAATCTATGCTACTGAAAACGAAGCCGCGCGCTTAAGCTTTTAATTAATATGTTGGAGATATTCCAGCAAGTACTGTCTGCATTCAATGATAAAATGCATGATATGAAATACATAGATATCTTGAAATTTTATTTGTAAAAGTTACTACCATAGTCATTATACAGTATTATAAAACTTTTTTGTGTTGTTTACAATAGCTTCGAAACTATTTTATATCGAGCTAGGATCTTTAGGACCGGTCTGATAGTTAGGACTGTTAAGAATACAGAGTGTCATCACCCCTATTCATCCCGTCAGTGTCATTAGCGTCGACTAAGGAGCAAACTATGCAGGAAGACAGCACCGCAAAGAGAACTTGAAACAAACTCTATACCCATCTGACCAGCGTGGTATAGTAGGCCAAAACCTTTCTAAGGAGATGTCTGTGTCTGGACTATTGAGGGTTAATTAAGGTTACTTTATATTAAAGGTTGTTGATGGTGGTGACTATAAAAGCGTCAGAAAGAATAGCTCTAATACAAACACATTTTTTCTTTGAAAAATATTTATTCATCATTTTCCTGATCCTCGTTCTCATCACCGTCATCTTGTTCGGGCGCTTCCCACCAAGTTAGAAGTCCAAGCCCTGGTTCATTAATTCCTCCAACTAATCTGTAAGGTGCGATTGTTTGTGTTGTGCATTCAGTACCAGGTGGCCCTGTTGGAAATATCTCTTCAAAAGCTTCACTTGTCACACGGAATCTTATAGACTCACCTGTAAAATAAAAATAAAAATTGACTGCACGGATGGCGTAGTGGTTTACGCGGTCGCCAAGCCGCTTTCTACTACGCTGAGTGTTGTGGACTCGATCCACACATGGGACACCACTTTGTGTGATCCACAAATTGTTGTTCCGTGTCTGGGTGTTCTTTGTGTCCGTTTCATGTACGTCTGAAAAGCCCCCCCTTGACAATAGATGTATAATCGTAATCTTTCATAAAAAATTAAGATTTACGTTCATAACAAACATCTGTTTATTAAACTTTATAATGCACTTCAAAGTTTTCAGTTTGCTTATCTCTTTTACTAAGTTGAAATAAATATTTTTCTACACTATTTACTTCAATATTAACATAGGTTTTTAAGTCAGAAAGAACAAATCTTCCAAGAACTGTCATGATGGGTTTTTTTTCCATAAAATATATTTTGGTATAACAATATGAAATAGTGCAATTTTTATTTTGTTATTCATATGTAATGAATATAAGGATATAAATATATCCTTAACATGTAATCAATTCAAACATCTTATTAAATATAAAATAAATTCTTGATGTTGGCTCTTTATTGTATGATTCCTTTAAGTTTCCAGCTGATTCCATGTTAATCTCAAAGGCAGGTGAACCAACAGGAATAGGGTCTTCTCTGTGGTTACCCTACAAATATGGTAACCTTCTAGTGAAGTTTGGCTCATAGCCAGTGTCTTATTTTAATAAATAAGGATACAACTACCAGAATTAAGTCATACAAATATTTAATTTTGCTACAAAAAATATTATTTGCTCAAGAGAGTACCTGAATCCATAAATAAATCATGTTTTTCTCCGTCTTCTTTGGGGTATTCCCACACCCAAGCTTGATCTGTTTCATCAAATCTAGATGGATGCTGAAGGGCATTTACTGGTATTAAGATATCATCAAAAAATCCTAAGGTCACTGAAATAATAAATTTTCCATTAATTTTATCATAATTATTTTTTATAGAAACAAACAAGCAGACATGTCAACTAGTTTCTGTAAGGCTGTGGCAGCACTCTGATGAAGCTGGCCCATATGTACTTAACTGATTACTAGCTTTTTTTTTTAAAGCAGTATGAATTTGTTACTAACAAAACTTCATGTAGCATGTGCTGAAAGATCTGAATCTGTTACCAAGATTGATCTTTGATGTAAAAGAATATATGCATCAAGTCAAACTGTCCTACTAATACCAAATACCATGTGATTTCAAAATATCCCTTATAGTCTAAGATCCGTTGCAGAATCAATGCACTCATCGAGTATGTGCTTAAAACCCAGTTTTTCTGCATATTTCTGATTAGGATTTCATTCACTTGTTTTTTCAATGAAATATCTTCCACTTTACAACAATATATAGACTATTACATATAGACTCGACAACAATATATAGACTCTGAAAAATCACTGTTTCCGTTACGCACTCGGCCGCACCTCTTCACAGCCAGGTGTAAACAGGTATGATTAGCATTCGACTTACAAGCTGCACACATGACAAGCTGCACGAACAGCTATACATAAACCCAATGGTCTGGTCCAATAACAAAATTTAGTAGGGCATTACATTATAGAACCCTTTGGGGTTGAGAAGCTCGTGATCAGAGTACATTTCTAGCACAGAGAATTAGCATTTACCATTCAACGTGTAAATTCTGCCAGTCTTCTGGGAACGTTAAGTTTTTTGATGCTTGTATGTAAATATTTTAATTGTATTATAATAAATTTTTTAGGCCATTTAAAAGGCCGTTAACAATTATGTTACCTTAATATTTAAAAACAATTATTTTTTGACAGATTTTAATGTGACGCCTGTTAGTAGATACTGCATTAGGATCATAATTATTTTACACTAGACTTGCAACGAATATTCGGTTACTATTCGGTATTCGGCCTATTCGGCTGCTTTTATTATATTCGGCCGAATACCGAATATCTACATATTATTCGGCCGAATACCGAATACTTAAATAATATATTTTGACATTGAGAAATAATTGGTAAAATGAAAAATTAAAATCGATTGATTACGTATATATTCATATTTTCATTTCTGTTCTTTACACATGTAGTAACAATATAGGAACTTTATTGAGATTAGGAGGTTTCCGATGAACTAACATCAGTTCTCTATACAAATTATGGACTCTTTTGTGAATTATACTGTACTTAGAACTTACCATGTACACCTTCTCTACTGCAGTTTTTTATCTTTCCTATTAAAATTTCTTCAACGATAGGTCGAAACACAATATATCTGAACTTTACTTCAGTGTGAGATGATCCATCACCAGGAAATATGTACGAGTGTCCAATATCTGTTATGTCAAATAAAGCTATGCATAAACCAACATTTAAAACAACCTAAAAATAAAAAAGGAAAATTTCAGTTAAAAAGTCCACTATTCTCTCAAAACGAATGTGCTTCCAATTCAAGAAAAATAAATTACTAGAAATTAGGTAATTTACTCACTTTATTTGCTAGTTTCCTATTAAGTAATGTGGTAATTGACTCTGATAAGCTTTGATGAAAATGTTCTGGAGTAATCCTGATTACATCTTTCATTTCAGCCAAAACAAACATTTTGATATTCGATATATATCACAAGCTACTTCCATTTCAATATGATATGGTAGTACTCGCCTCGCGGTATTTTCTCTGACATTTCAAATGTCAAAACAAAATAATGGCAAATGTCACATTTGAAATTTTTTGCCAAAATCACATGTTGTTGCCAGTTGATGCCATATTGTTTGTTTTCGTAAACCTTAACACTTCGTAAAATGTTAAGTTAATGAGGGTAACTTTGATAGATTTCGAGCACATTTTTGCAAAAAATGATTTTAGTGAAAGCTTAAGACCTATGTCATTAAGAAAATTTGCGTTTGGAGATCTTGAATAATAAAATTCTAAAGTAATCAGTCAGGTGTATTTTCCTATCTTTAGTTGTGTGCTTTACGGGTCCGTTGCCTCACAAAGGAACAGAACTGGTTGAAAAGCAATGGCAAAAGTGTGATTGAGCCGGACGCAGATAAGCTGGCATGAAAGGGACTGACAACATGGGTATGTTGTCAGTCCCTTTCATGCCAGCTTATCTGCGTCGTCGTTCCCTTGTGAATGACTATGGCCTTTAATCCATTGCAGAATTACCCAATTGTTTTAGCTACCTGCTGCAATGTTTGATGGCATTCGAACTTTTCACCATTGTTTGCAATAATATGTTAATCAAAAATACAAAATCACAGGGAAATTTGAATGACCGGTGATTTATCATTAGATTTTTTCGTATGTAGGTTTGAATTACTACTTACGCGTTGTTTCCAATAATCTGTTTTCAGACCAATTTCGCATATTTAACAATAAATCTAGTAATTATTTTATTATATATAGCTACCATTCCCTACATAATAATTTAAAAAATACTAGATTTACTGTTAACTAGCGTCTAAACTAACCTTTTTTTTTTTTAACGTGTGGAAATCCCCTCAGACCGTCACCCCGCCTGGGTTCTCAGTTCGGCGGGGCGGTGTGTCGGACTCGAACCGACTAAAACCACACGGTGTGCCCTCTTTACGCTTCTATTTTAGGGGTAGGTCCAGGTAGTTATCTCCTTCTGGACCCAGCGCCAGCCCGCTCCTGGTGCGGGATCCGTCTCGGATAATCCTCTCTTTAGGCGACGTCCGGCACACGCGGACGTCGCCCCCTCGCGGCTGGCCAAACTAATGCGGGTGGAGGGGAAAACCCAGTCCGTCCACCCGCGGCCACACACAGGGCGGCATGAGGCGCAGGTGAGCGCGCCCTCGCCGCCCGGTTCAGGCCTTCTCCGCCGCCTCCTTCGGCGAGATTACCTCCTCGCAGAAGGTTGCGACCGCGGTAAAACAACTGTCGCTACCGGCCATGGAGCGAACTACGGCCGGTAGCGAGAGATCCGTGAGGCTGCGGTGAGGGCCCGGCGCTGCGTCGCCCATGCGGGGCAGACCGCCAGCGTGTGCTGGGCCGAGTCTTCACTGCAGTCGCAGTGGTGGTAGGCGGGACTCGATTCCCTACTAGCGACCGAGTGCAGGTACTTTCCGAAGCAACCGTGCCCGGAAAGCACCTGCGTCAGCCTGAAGGAAAGGGTCCCGTGCTGCTGCCCTGCCCACTCGCTGATGACCGGCTGTAGAGCGTCCACGGCGGCGAAGCCAGCGCGTGGAGTCTCCAGCCGGAACGGCCATCTCACTGTCTCCTCCCCGACAACGACGCGCCAGCCCTGTACACGACGCGCTAGTGAAGGGCATGCGAACGAGATGTCCACGATCGAACTACCCCTCGCCGTCACGAACGTGGCCACGGCCCCCCGGTTTAGGAGAACTAGGCCGAATCTTTCAGCCCAGTTCTCCAATGCCCTGCCCCTCGGGTTCGTGCGCAGGGAACCCCAAGCCTGCGACCAGGCGTTGAAGTCCCCAGAAGTTGAAGAACCGGGTGGGGGCGACAGGCATCGACGACGACGGCCAGCTGAGCGAGCCATTGCTCGTACTCAGTTAGGTTTCAGTTCGGCGTGAAATAAGCGGCCACGACCGCTATATCCCCAACTATGGCCGCTACACAGCCCCGTCCCCTTGCAACTACTGCAAGAGGTGGAGTGCCGGCTGCGGTACCGTGCACCAGGGCCGCCGTGCCGTCCAAGTCGGTCTCCCAGGCAGCCCCGAGAAACCGATGGACATATGGCTCGGCGACAGCGGCGATGTTGATGGACCACTGTGCCATGCTCTGGAGCAGAAGATCCTGAGCATCGGCACCGTGGCCTATGTTCACCTGGAGGATGCGGAGATGTGGATCCATCACTGGACTTCCATCCCCGCATCCCGCAGCGAACTTTAGCACCTAAAGCAACGCAGCGGAGCATTGTAGCCACCCGCCTTGTGACCGGGCTGGCCACAGCGGAAGCATAGGTCACCTACGGTGGCCTCCGCCGTGCAGTGCACCCCTACGTGCCCCACCGACAGGCACCTGAAGCACCTTGCCGGTCGGGCCTGCAGGAGTCGTGCCTGCGCTCTCAGGAAACCTCCAACCAGGAGGCTCCGTCCATCGGCGACCTTCTGGGCCGCCGCGATGGGGCAGCTGACAACCGCTGCCCCCTGTCCACCGGGGCCGAAGCGTATTGCTCCGGCCTTCACGCTGTCCAGAGGGCAGCTTCCCGTCTCCTCCACGGCGAGTCTGAGCTCGTCCGCCGTGACAGAGTCGTCCAGGCCCGTGATGCGAACTTCGGCGCATTTAGTGACTCCCTCAGCTTAGCCGCTAGGGCGTCGGCTTTGGGGCCACTGGTAGCGCCGGCGACCTCGAGGAGCCGGGCTCCCGTCCGTGTGTTTTTACACCGGACGCCCGGAATCTCGAGGGCTTTGAGGTCCACGTTGGCCTTGACTTTCGTCAAGACCTCGGCGTACTCCACGCCCCTCTCTGCCGGCTCCGCCGTCAAAGTGATAACGACGGCCGAGGAGCGAGGGGCGCGGAGCTTCCTCGGCGCTCCCGTCGTGGCGGCGGCGGCGGCGGCGTCCTTCTTCGCCTTCTTGGCCGCTTTTTGGCGGCCTTCCGCCTCTTCTTGCTCTCCCCGGCCACCGTCCAGTCCCGCTCCAACGGACGCTGTGCGGTGTCAGCCGGGGCCGAGACTAGGGATTGGGTTGGGGCCACCTTCCCCCTCCCTTTGCAATTTCCGGCCTTCTGGAACGGGGGCGCTGATGACGGCCCAGCCACCCTAGCTGCTGGCTGGGCTGTTAGGCCCGCCCTGGCAGCGGCCGCATATGTCGCCCTTGGCGGAGCCAGAGGTGGGCGACAACGGGCGCTCTCTATTGCAGAGATGCGCCTCATTATTCGCTCCTCCATCTCCGGCACGAGTCGGACTAAGTCCGGGTCCTTACGGGCGGACAACGCCAAAGGTGCCGAAGACGCTGGTGTGGCACCAGCGTGGGCACGAGCCTTGGCGAGATCCGCCTCGAGGTGGGCTCTCTCTCTAGCGTGGGCCTTGCTCTCGTCCACGAGGAGTCGTCCCGCCTCGATGATGGAGCGCACGACCGCTACCAGGGCCTCCTGTTCAGGACCCCTGGCTACCCCGGACGTCTGAAGCAAGCAATCGGCCACGCCGATTTCCTCCTCGATCTGGTCCACGGGGTTGCTGGTTTTGCCTCGCAGCTCACCCTCCCTTTTGCTCCTCACCTCGGTCACGTCTGTCGACCTCTCGGACGCTACCCTCTTCACGGGAGCGTAGAAGCGTTGGGGCTCCTTCTTTTTTTCCTCTGCAGCCCTTTTTTTTTTTTTTTTTTTTTTTTTTCCCGTGCGGAAATCCCCTCGGATACCACCTGTCGGTGGCATGTCGGACTCGAACCGACTAAAACCGCAAGCCTTCGCCGGGTACTAATAGCCGGGGAACCAGGTATACCCTAGAAAGGAAGGCCCTGGTGCCCCGACATACCTCGGGTCATCTACAGACGAGTAGACGACCCCCGCCCCGTGTGGGAACCCCATGTTCCCTGTGCTCCCTGGAAGCGAGCGCGCTTCGCAACGCGCTCGCCGCCACCCCGGCCTGCTTCTGCTAGGGTGACAGATGGCCTCACCTGTCACCCCCAGGCCTGCGCTTATGGAGGACGGAGGTCGTTCTGCGACCTCCGGCGCCTAAGTCGCCTGCGCTGCCTGGCCCGTGCCCGGGCCTGGCGGGCCGGGAGAGTTCTAAACCTCTCCCGGTCCCGCTCCGCCGTCTCCTTCGCGAGCATAACTTGCTCGCAGAAGGAGACGGCAGAGTTCCACGCACTCTCGCTCCGCACGATAGCCGCAATCAGGCTATCGAGCGAGAGAACTCCCACTCCGATAGCCGCCACGAGGTTCCTCTGCAGCCCTGGTTTTAGGGAGTCGGCCTCCGCCGCGAGCGCCTCTGCGGCTTGTGCCGACTTTGGGAGCCGTGGCTTCATCGCTCGAGGCCGACTCCAATCGCCTCTTCAGGCCCAGGCGAAGCGAGCGCCTTTTGCGCTTTGGAGTACCCTTCTGGTGCTACTCCGCAGCTGAGACCATAGGGGTACTCGCTCCACTCACCTCCGAGGCAGTGTCAGTGTTCGACACTACCTCCAGGTTTTTTGCGTCCTCCGCGTCATTTCGGTCGCCGGATTTACTGCTCGGCGACGGGCAGGTTAGACAAAGGTTGCTCCCCCCAGAGTACGTTTGGGAGCTGCCGGAGCCGTCTGGCTCCGGGGGGGATTCTCCAGACGCAGTGCGTCTGGTACCCTCCTGGGTAGATTTATCAATCTTTGGGCCCATGTCATATGTGAAGTTTAACGTCCTTCGACGGGGACGCCTTCGGCACTGGACTCCCTCCAGCGACTCAGCCCCTTGCCAGGCGTCAGAACGTGGGCTTAGAGCATTTTTTATAGAGGTTTACGTCCTCGCGGATCCGAAGATCCACCGGTCCTGTCCATTCAGGATTACGGCTGGGCCGGACGGGGTCTGCACCAGACCGGGTCCGTCCGCCTCAGGGTTTTTTATAGAGGTTGCCTTCCTCGTAGCCCTCGAAGAGCCGTCATTCCTGACTGTTGCCAGTCAGGGTTACGACATGGCCGGACGGTGGTCTGCGTCAGACCAGTGTCCCCCACCTCTGGACAGAGCCAGCGGCAGTGGACCCGTCCGCCCCCAGCCCGCTCTCCCCTATGCCCTCTGCCAAACAGAGGGACACGCGGAAAGCAGCCCTCCGAACAGCCCTTGTCGGGCCGTTCCCACCTCGGCCGGAATTGGCCGCAGGCGGCAGCGCCTCCCCCACCTAGGGAGAGAGGCGCTGCCGTCTCCGTTGCCCAGGGTGAAATATTTGCATGCCTAATACAGGCAGAATATAGCTTGCACAATACACCTCTGTTAAATCTGGTACCACCTGTATTCTGTGGAAATGAATGTTTCTTTCGTTCTAATTAAGTAGCAGTGGTTTTGTAAATCTAATCTCTCTAATCTGTGACTCTAATCTGTGACTGACAGATGTGTTGATATGATTTATAAATCATATGATTTATCGCATGTGATTATGATTTTATTCCATTTTACTCTCTACTCAGTACTCGGGGTAAATGTGTCCTGTGACGAGTATAGTAAATAGTTATTAGTTTATTGTATCGTTATTATCAGTCTGGTTTAAATAATTTAATAATACAAGAGCATTGTCAAATTTGATCGTAGGAGTGTCATTGATTGTGATTTAATATCTTAATCAACCAAGGATTTTGAAACTTGAAGAATTGTGAAAGGACCTAAATACACTGTCCGAAATTACAATATAAACGAAGGATTGATATCCAAGATACAATGCAAAGTTAGTATTTAATACTCATAATTACTAGATCAACTAAAGTTAAAGTCAAAACATCTTTAATATTATAAATTAAAGTCATAGATCAACACATGATACCAACAATCTATTTTGTCAAATATTTTGCAAAATAAATGTTTACCTATCGTAAATCCATTAAATGTGTGTGCCGGTCTACAACCGCCAGTTTCTAAGGGGTTGAGCCTTATGACTAGAAACAAATTTAAAACCAATTATAAACACATACAATCAAAATTCTGCCACAATAATAACTGCCACATATTTTTGAGTCTTCTATGTAGACAACTACAGAAGCTAAAAAGCTCACACAGATAGGGCATATAAACTAAGTACATACCTAATTTCCTAAAAAAGTTTAGTAACTTTCTAGTAACTTTCTGCTGGAAATATAATATTTAAAGTGCGAAACCGATGCAATTTTTTATGTGTCGCGTATAAATGAGAGAAAGCTTTGAACCTATAGTAAAATTGTTAAAAATACTGCAATAAAAAAAAACCTTGGATGTGTATATACACACCCAACTTTTTTGTATGTTACACCTGCTAAGTAGATCATACAAAACCTTTGAAAAATTGTTAAAGATTACTATGGATAGAGTGGAGCTGGATATTTTTTTTTGTGTATTAGGTTTTTTAATAAAAAGCTCAAGGGCTAGTAGAGTAATACCATAATGTTAAGTATAAAGAGCCCTTGAGAGCCTTATATAGCTATTTATTTACAGAAGGATTATAGTAGCAGGGGATTATTGCAAATGCATCAAGACTAGTAAGACATCATTATAAACATTTAAATCTGCATTCCATGTAGAATTAACATTCCTCATATATGGCTTCATTTTGAAAAAATACTAATTGGTTTTTCAATGCCTGTATTGCTAGATCTTCAGTACTGGTTTAAGCATCAGTGTATTATAAAGTTTCAAATGTAAGTTGGGTCCAGTAAACATAGTGGACCCAACTTACATTTGAAACTTTATAAAAAAAATATGCAAAATAGTATATTTTCATCCTGTGCAAATCATACAATAGCCAAAAGGGTAATAATAATAAAGTAATTTGATACATCTGATCTTATCTTGATAAGGAAGATAACTTTAAAATCTTTTCATCTTTTTAAATACATATTACAGTTAACTTATAACTGATTCTTATACTAATGCATAAAATTCTTTCAACAGGTAGTAGAAAAGACCGCTCAAGATCACCTGTGCGAGTTGATAGCGTAGGTCGCAGACGTGAAGGCAAAGAAGCTAATGGGGGACTTAAAGCAGGTGAATTGCAAAATGTCCCCCAAATGAATCCAATGATGATGACAAATATGTATCCACAAGGTAATGCACAAACAATTATTTGTAAATACATTATCAATAATATCATTTATTTATTATCAAATTGCTAAATTTGTTTGTCTGTAAATTGTCTATTTGAATAGTATATTAAACTTTAGAACAATTGCTAAAGTAGATTTTGGGCTATATAAAAAATGTTTTTATCAAGAAAATTGCAATGAATTTTTAATTTTGTGTGTAATTCATACAGATTAATTAATGCTAGACCCATTACTAAAGCACTTTGATCTAGAATTTGACTTTTACTATAATGCCATATATTTGTGTTCCTTTTTTATTTATTTGAAGCTTTGAGACAATATTTTGTTATTTTGTGTTTTAAAAAACTGCATTATACATAACTTACATATATTTCTCTTTTAGGAAATATGATGATGGCTGGAGGAATGTATCCTAATATGATGATGCCAGGCACAATGATGGGTGGCAGTATGATGCATTCCACAGGAATGGAGATGATGCAGGGGACTGGTATGGAAATGATTCCACAAACATCAATAGACATGACTGCAATGGGTAGCCAAGCTATTGCCTCAACTGGTAGTACCATGGATATAAGTATGATGGGCGGAATGATGATGGATCCATCTATGATAGGAATGTACCCCAGCATGAGTACAGAAATGACAACTGTTCGGGATAAAAAAGAGATTGTTTTTAAACATTGCAAGCTTATTCCGCCTGATTCACATACTCCTCAGCCTCCTCGCAAGAGCAGACCTCCGGGGTGTAGAACTATATTTGTTGGTGGTTTACCTGATAAGACCAGGGAAAGTACTGTAAGAGAAATTTTTGAGACTTATGGCCGAATTCACACTTTGAGATTGTCTAAGAAAAACTTTTGTCATATTCGCTTTGATAGAGAAGAATGTGTGGAAGCTGCTATATTGTTATCTGGGTATCGCATTAAACTAATTAATAATAGTAAAGATGATGATAAATCTGACGATGACAAGGCAAACTTTGGGTGGTTGCATGTTGATTATGCATTGGTGAGTATTTATTTCAATTTAGTCATCAATAACTTAGTATGTTCATGGAATCTATAGAACTAAGACAATCTTTATTTGGGAGCTGCCTCCTGTTATTTTTAAATATCAATTAGTAGATAATAAGCCGCATGCTGTCAAACTAAAGATATGAGATACTCAGTGTCTCTCTGATATGAGATACTCAGTGTGTCTCTGGCATTTGTTTCTGTTACTAGCTAAGTAACATCTGGAATAAATAGTATTAATATAATAATTGTCATAGAATAATTAATTCTATAATTTCCCAAACTATTTATGAAACTTAAAACGTAAATTTTTGAATGACTTGTGGCTTAGCAAACTTTATTTTGTACAATTTACCGGAATCTTTTAATTCATTTTTACTTATATGTGTTTAATGATGAATGATTGCAGAACTAAGTGGTATTTATCTTTTCTAACTATATTTTAATTTTATTATGTATAGTATAACAAAAAACCAGATGAAGATAATTATTAGTACACTACATACTTAACCGAACCAAAGTAAAAGTAGAACGAACACCAGAATAAGTCAGCCTTTTTCTTTTACCTACCCACCTGCGGTTTGATGTGGGGTGGTGTGTCGAAATCGGACCAACTAAAACCACACAGCGCCTGAAGGGATCCGGAGACTACTGTTATTAAGCCATCCGGACCCCTCCTAGCAGAATAAATCAGCCTTTTTTTTACGTTTGGAAACCCCCGTAGGCCGTCACCCCACCGGGTTTTGCGTGCCACTCTGCGCCTGTGATAGGAGGGATCCCGAAACTGCTGTTATTAAGACATCCGGACAGAATATGTCAGCCTAGCCATGAAATTAGAGAAGATCAGATAGACAAGATCAAGAAATAAGACTATTTTTAGGATAGATAGTTAATGCATTCATTATGACTAAGTGCAGAGAATTAATGTTTATTGCAGAGTCGAGATGACCAGAATGATTATGAAAGGAATCAGAGGCTGGCATTAAGAGTTCAACAGCAACAAATGGAACATTTGAATGCTCAGCAGGAAATGGTAAATCGCTCGATGTCCATGAGCAATTATGTACGGTCTCCATCACCAGTGAGGTTGCAGCCATTTTCCAATGCAGCTATGGTACAATTGTCTGAAAAAATAAAAAGTGAAGAGCAGTTTTCTTCATCTTTACCTGTATGTAAACTAAATATAAAAACTATCACACATTTGAGATTATTCTTCATCTATGAAATTACTAATCTGTTTGTTACTTATGCAGACTCTGTTAGCCTGGTTAGAACGTGGGGAATGTTCAAAGAAGAATGCAAATCAGTTTTATACAATGATACAAACTACCAATTCTCATATACGCAGACTATTTAGTGAGAAAATGCAAGCAGAGGAAGAACTACAAGAGTGCAAGGAAAGAGTCAAGAACCTAATCGCCACTGTGATCGAACAACGTAAGTGATGTACCTGTGAAATGTTTCTCAGGTTATACCAAGTGTAATGTTCATTTAAATGTCATACAGATTTACCGTCTCTCTCACTCAGTTCGTTTCTCTTTGCGTTTAATGTATATTGCCAAGGTAAGCATACAGACATGAAGTTTTCAAAAATGGAGGAATTAGTATGACGTCCCTAATTTCTCATAATATAATAATTTGCAACCACATTTTGTGTTTTCTGTGCTCACGAAAACATAAAATATTGGTTTGAAGAGTTATACGAAACCTTAAGCAATTAGCACCAAATCTGGTCTGCTCATACTCCGTAGTCAATCAGTCAATGGATCTGCCGGGTTCACCAGAAGTCTACAGGCCCTGAATATATTTAAATAACATCATTATCCTTGTGATAATGATGGGCATATCTGTAAGTTATCGCTGATGTGACAATTTATTTTTACAATATTTTTGTAATATATTTTTAGAGAGTCGTCAATAATTTAAACCGATATAAAATAAATTGTCAGATCTTTTGGGTTCCTCTGTGTTGACACACAGTTCTGTAATCTTGCGTCACAACCTACACTCCGTAAAGCGAGGTGCAGCGAGTTTGCAACACAGGCGACTACCTAACAACCAACGCACTTGATAGGTAGATGTATAACCCTCGTGGGACTTGGATCTATTCGTCACCCATAGTGGGAGCCTGGAACGACCGATCGAGAATGTACTACGACGGTATGTTTGGTCCAACGACCAATGTCGATTTCTTTAACATAATTTGTGAACCTCAGTCGAACAGGTGGGGAAAGTGTTTGTAGCTGCCTCTCATCAACGCGTCTGGGATCACTTCACGAAACCACAAAGGAAGAATATTGAAACCTGGCACAAAATGACACAGGTACTTACAGATATTGTTTTGTTACAAAACAATTGTTATTTAGTTATGGTTTGTTATTCAATTTTGCTATTCATTACGATATTGGAATTTTCGTTAAAAAATGGATACAAATACTTATTAAAATTTAGGACAGTTTAATGTGTTGCAGAAGGTATCGGTTAATGCACTATTTTCTATCTTGGATCAAACGAACAGAATTAAAATATATTGGTACGGTATAATGTTGAAATATTTTATTATTGTAATGAATAGTAAATCATTTAGGTGAACCAGAAGGCAGCTGATAACAGGTAAATAGAAGTAAGGTTTAATATTTTAGGTGCTACTTCTAATCTGAATTTACCAATCTTTTGCAATGTTCTAGTGAGATTTAATTTGTTTACTTTTCGTAAACATCAACCATAGAGATTACATTGCAAAATTTTGGTTTAAATTTTAAACTTAAGTAAAAGTACGCACCATATTAAACCTTTAATACCACAACATGTACCACCCCATTTATAGCAAATATATAATTTGAATTTGTATTTTTAGTTAATTTTTAACATTGTTAGATATAATCTGAATACAACATTGTGGATACTGACGCCGATAATTAATAAAAACCTTTTCAGGAATTTCACACACTAAAAGAAGAATTCAATGAAAAATTTTACAGTGATGAAACTGATTTTAGTGGTTTCTCCAGCAACAAAGCCTCCGATAGTAATAGCGAAGAAATACAGCAACTGAAGGTACGAACTTTTCTGAACATAATTTAACTATTGGCTTTGTTTCACTTATTCTTTTCTTTCCCAGGCCTGTTATAAAGAGGATAGATTTCTTTGTTTTTCTACTCTAAAACTACCTAACTCATTTTCATCATAATCTGCTTACCTCTTTCCCAAATTTATAATTATGGGTCATTGCTTACTCCCATCTTTATTACGCAATCCTTTTATCTATTCCTTGGTCGTCCTCTTTCCTATATTCGTCAACTTCCACACACAAAACTGTTACCACTACATTTTGCTCATCTCTACGAATCACTTGTACAACTACCAAACTAATTTTATTAATTTTTATTTTTAAAAACTTAATTTACCTACATAGCTCATATTTTATTTCTAGAAATATATACGAGTAGGTGGGCCCGGTGAACGCAGCTAATAGTTTTATACAGCTTGCGGTTGTGAAGTCACTGTTAATAATTTTATGATTTTAGCGCGAGAACGAAAGTCTTCGGTTCCAACTAGAAGCTTATAAAAATGAAGTGGATGTAATCAAAATAGACGCTCAAAAGGAAATGGACAAGTTTAAAGCGCAAGTTATCGCACGACAAGCCTTACAAGGAGCCGTCGATAACAACGTACGTTAAAAGCTAATTCCTTTTTGTTTAAGTTTTTATCGAAATGAACGTTAATGCCTTCATCTTACGATTGAAAGTAATATTTTACATTTGTATTACAATAGATGATTTCAAATCTCTTTTTTAAATTGTTATATTATTATTCCATGCAGCCGCCACTGCCACTGCCGTTACCAGACGATCTAGACTCCAAAGTACACCTAAAGGAAGTAGTTGAAGCAGGCTGCGGGGAAGCCAAGTTGATTGGTGTCATGTCAGCATTCTTACAAGTATGTTATATTGTTCTTGTACAGATATTGATCATGAGTCGAGATAATACGGCATGTATTGTTGACTAGATTTGTAAGAGAGATAAATAAATACTCTACATTAATATTAACCAGTACTTGATGATATTTTTATTCACATTCTCATTGAGTATATTTCAATAGATTAGAAACTCTTTAACAAATTGTGACGAGTAAAATTTACTAATCTAACAGTAGTGCTAACAGCAAGCAGTTTCCAGTTTTATAATTTATTAAAACACAGCTAACCCTAAACTGACTTTTTTATATATTTTAACGACTTTACCTTGATCTCTTTAATCACGTAGCAAAAACAAAGAGGAGGTGTTGTAATTAGATTTATAAAACCAAACTAACTACTAACTAAGAATAAAACCATCTACAAAATTATAGCAAAACTACTTGCATCGTTTTATATCAATATTGCTGTTTAGTTTAGCTATCTTACACTAAGTGCTGAAAATATTTAAAGTGTGAAATTATTTAATACGATAAAATACAAAATTTCATCCTTTTCTTCTTAATACCAAAAAAATATACCTATTTGCGATTTAGCGACACAAGTGCACAGTACGGACGTACGTGAGTGTACTAATTTTAAGCCACGCCCACTGTGGTTACATCAGGACCTAGTAAAAATCATAGTGCACAGTTGTTTAGGGCTTAGGCCCTCTCCTCTTTATATTTGCTCCGTGGTGGTAACCGAGTAGGTTAAAACATTGCAAAGTTAAGCAATCCAAGCCAGGTCGGTCTATGGATGGGTGACCATTCTTAACACATTGAAACACCCCGTGCCTCGGCGAGCACGTTAAGCCGTCGGTCCCGGTTGCCATACGAGCATCTGTGGCAATTGTTACGGGTAGTTGGAACTATAAAAAGTCCGACAACAGTCTTTCTGAACTTCAATATAGCCTATAAATGGCCGTTCCGCGTATAAAATCAAAGTTCAGTTGTATGGTAGTAGACTTAAAGCCGACAACAACCTAGTTTGGGGAAAGGGTCGGAGGAAGACCTTGATCATTTTTTACTACACTACGACTTTTATATTTACTATTTGAAATAAAAATTTAAATTATTGTATGCATTAATGACAATTCTTTCTTGTGTTTAGGTTCATCCACAAGGAGCTAGCCTGGACTACGTAGTGTCGTACGTACGAGCTCTCTTTCCCAACGTCTCACAAGCAACTGTACATCACGTACTCCAAAGGCACCAAGATGTATTTAGTCGCAGTACAACAGGCGTTGGCGCCAACATTGAACATCGGTGGTCGTTTATAGCTTTCAACAAAGAAGAGATTAGCAAATAGAGACTATAAACTTGAGATACCTAAGCATCCGTCTGCATATCAATACTATGATGTGAATATGTCATTAAACAATGAGCAATAATGTAACTATTGTAAAAAAATTACCGGTATACAAGTTGAGTATAGTTAATTAGTTATTATTATTAAGTTTTATACAAAACGATATTCTCAAAAGTAAATCTCTCCACCTTAATTCCAAAGTTTTCCAAAGCGATTGTGAGGTTTGACTTACCCACCGCGCTCCACAAGCTCCGTTTTGCCGATATGGTTTCATTTTATTTATTATCTTTGCAAGTAAGTATTACTTACTTTCAGTTTATGTTAAACAGACGTAAAGTAAGTGAACTGTAAGTTTAGTTAAAATTCATTTTTACGTAAGGCCATCAAACTAAAAACGGAAACGTATAATATACTTTACGGATAAAATATATGGTGGCTAACCTGTTCTTCCAGTATATCTAAACTTTCATTATTGGTGATTATGTAATTCCTAGAATTCCATAAATCGTGGTGTTATATAATAAATCATCGATGTAATCATATTGTGTGATATTTAATTTCTAGTGATCAGGATACAGCGCCTAATTTTTTTAATACCTACAGTTAGGTGCAGGCGTTGTGCCTCCCAAAGACCAAACCACGGCGTCCGATGCGACGACCAACAGTTGTACGCGGAAGGCGGTACTCGCAATATTATGTTACTGGCATGTGGTCCCTGGCACGGGGAGATGGGGCGAAAAAAAAAGGTGCAGGCGTTGTAGTAATATTTTTATGTTAACACGCAATAATTCAATAAATTCGAATTTCAACTATTACTGATCCAAACGTACGGTACTTGTACTAAAAAATCCATTTCATTATTTACCATCCAAATCAAGCTGTTTAATGTTGAAAGTGGCCACAAGAAAATTGTAATATTAAAACGACCTCACATAGAATTAAAATTTGTTATTCATTTTATTGATATATACAATGTTTGACATCTGTATTACACACTTATTGTAACACATACACGGTGATTTTTTAGGCGTTTTGGAAACGAAACATTTTAATTTGGAATCATCTATAGTACCAATAAAAATGATTAAATCAATTGTAATGTTGTCTAAAAAAAGTTTCAGTTTTAATATTCATTTTTACTCGATCGACTTGGAAAATAGTAATGGACTGATCATTCATTCATTATCTTATATGAATGAAACACGTCCGTGGGCGTTTCGGCGGCCGCTGCGCACCGCTGACGCTAACAGCAGCTGATAAAAGTATACCTATAGGCGCGAGCTAGCGAGTACTTACGTAGATAGACTCCAATTTGTCCTTCATACTTTACACGGGCTTAGGATCGTCAGAAATACCTATTTTATTTAAACTTCTTTTCGATTATTAACCACGATTGTTCTTTTCACAACAAATCAATTTATCAACGGACTGTAGGTATTAATATTTCAAGCGTATTTAAAAAATCGAAGCTATCTACAGAATAATTAACTTACATACCTATTTACACTATTTACACTTCTCTGTATCGAAGCAACTGCTCAAAATGGAGTCCGCTGCATTCAATACACAAACGTCCACGTTTAATGCAATTGTTTTTTAATTTTCTTAATGTGTCTCTATCACTTTTCACTTTATCAAAAGCGTCCACTATCGCAATGCGTAAATTATCACGGCTTTCATATTCCCATGTATAAACAAATATTTTTATTTCCGACCATAAGAAAAAATCCAGGGGCGTTAATTCCGGGCTTCTAGGTGGCCAAGGCACTGGCCCTCCTCGACCTATCCACCGATCACTAAACTCATTGTCCAGGTATGCACGCACTATACTCCGGCGAATAATAATTTAAACGTCCTTGACCTTGCGCGTGAGCGCGCGACCTTTATGTGACTCGATATTAAAACGCATAGTATTTCTATTCGTAGTATTTACCTACGTGTGATTGAATAGCCTACTACTACTGGTTCTCACTTTTTCTCTGTAAACGATATGAATATCGACTTTGATGATAAAAAAAATATATATTTTATTAAATTAACGTTATATATAGCTTCTGTTACTGATAAATAACTCAAAATTTTCTTTTCCAAAACGCTTTCAAAATCACCGTGTATAGAATATCACAAAAAAAAAGATTTCTGATGCTCCTGTTTACCAAATCAACAAAATGTGCAATGAAACAGGCTACATTTGTACAAGCTCTAAAAACAACTAATATACATACAATGGTATTAAATTAATTGCCCGTTAATTGTCATCTACTAAATATATGTAAATGATGTGTCTAGATATCCTTTTGTTGTGCTTGCAGTTCATTAATAGTATGCAGATATTCTGCGGTTGCTTCTTCTAAATCCCTGTCGTTGGCAGGAAGGTCAGCGTCTGCGGTCTGTTGGGCTCCGCCGGCGTGGTCTTGTCGCAGTTTGAGGCGCAATTCTCGGGCGCGAGCTTCCAAGATTCGCTCTCGTTTATTTTCACGGTCCAGAACCTAAACCGAAAGGAAATATTACGATACTGTACTGAATTAGGTACTGCTTTTCAGTATTTCAACTCTTTATATATATATATAACTATAATCGTGCCATTATAATTTCATTTATTCTAAAGTTTGAAGAGGTTGTTTATAAAATCGCGCTTACATGAGTCAGAAGTAGTTTGTCATTTTTGTCAGCAGTACCAAGATTTTGTGATAGTTCAGCTAAATATATAGTTCCTTTACTGCTTCCACATGCTACTAATAAACCCTGAAAAATATCATTACAATTTTTAAATTATTGCAATTCAGTCAGATACACTAATTTCGAAGAATTACTGACTCCTTCATGTGGACGAAGTCGAAGCAAAGGTTCGTCGCAAACTTGGGCTGTAACAATTGGTGCACTTCTTCTTCGTAACAAATCCCAACAGGATAGGCAACCATCCCACTGCGTCACCAGCATTAAAGAGAATCTGCATAACAACTAGAACATTTAAAAAATAGAACAACAAATAGAACATTTAAAAAATACTGATAATTACGAGACCTATTTCTTAGCGTTCCATAGATTCACCGTGCGGGTGCCGGGTCCGATTTAGGGAGTACCCACTGTCTGCCGTGTTACCCCCTCTACCTAACCATATTTGATACGAGCCTATTTGGATATTTGTTCAAGAAAAGAGCTTATGATGCTGTTAGCAATCCGTGGTCTTTAAGCAGGTTAGTGTAGGGATTAAACTGGTATACCCCTCGCACCCACTTCCGCGGCATACAACGCAACTAAATAACTATTTTTAGTTATTTCGTTGGTTAAGACAGTATTTTTTTCTTTTTAAAGCGTGGTCTTTAGAGTTGTTCGTTTCCTACGGCACGATGATTTCTACTCACGGAGCAAATAACCCACTTGCCTTTTTTTTTTGCAATTAGTATGTCACTTATAATTTGAAAATTTCGTAAAAATTAACCTTTATTTTCTGTGCGGAAATCCCCTCGGATACCACCTACCGGTGGCTATGTCCGACTAGAACCGACTAAAAACCGCACGCCGTCTCGGGTACCAATAGCCGGGGAACCAGGTGTACCCCAGAAAGGAAATCCCTGGTACCCCGACGTACCTCGAACCCGACGTACGATGGAAGATTGGCTCGAGAGGCGTCACGGAACCCTCTCATAGGCAGGTGATCACCGGGAAAGGTTGTTTCGGAGATCACCTGTGTCGTAAAAATTAAACTAAGTTCAATTTCCTTCATTTTCATATTAAAAGTACTTTATTTCCTTAACATTGTATTCCAAATTTCGGCCATGTCTTTTTATTCAGGTTATGTGTTTTTCTAGTTGACGATAGATGACAGTCTGTTCACAAAATTATTACTAAAAGTTTAAATAAATTGTTTTTGCGATTTAAAATTCCTTAGGACTGAATGCAAAACTAATTTCAGTATTATCTGACTAAAACTAAGATTTAAGTACCCTTGTATTTTAAGTTTAAACTACACAAAGTTTAGTTAGCTAGCTAGCTAGTTACTTCTATAACGAATAGAAGTAACTATACTTTAAAAAGCACTAAGAGATCTTTCCAAAACTATTTTAAATGAAGTACAAAATTACTTACAAATGAAATGCGATGCAATCCATAGCAACAAAACGTTTATCCGAGTTATTTTAACACGATAAAATACAAAATATCATCCTTTTCTTCTTAAAACCACGTAAATACGATTTGAGATTTTGTGACACAAGCGCACAGTACTACGGACGGTGAGTACTAATTTTAAGCCAAGCCCACTGTGATGACGTCAGGACCTACTTAAAATCACAGTGCACAGTTGCTTTCTCTCCTCTTTGTATTTGCTCCGTGGTTCCACTAGTATTACACGTTTAATTGAGATTGCATAAAGAAATATGTCCGGTCTGGACGCCGAGGCACAGATATCCGTCGGTATTCTATAATCATAATGATATAATGATTTTCATACGTGTTCACTAATAATGTCCAGTCACTCGCGTTATTTATAATTGAGTACGGCTTTTGTGAAGTCTTTTGTTGAGCTTTCCTTTACAAACTCGATATTAGTTGTTATGTTTGTTGTTATTCCTTTATTCGCTCTCGCCAGTAATAAAATTAAAGCTTCGCGTATGATTTGTAATACTCTATCATGGCAACGTCAATAATAATGACCCGTTCTAGTAGCACCTTACAACCTGTCAGTAAGCGCCTGGCTGTTCCTATTACTGCACTGCACATCGTACAAGCCTTTTCTGTAGCTTTTCCCCACATTACTAGGCTGCTTTGGTCGAAGAGAGTTAATTGACCCTACCATGCCTAATGAAACGTATTTTACCTAATGGGATTCCACGCTCCGTCAGTAAGTTTAGTACGGTGAGAATATGTCCATAAAATAGACGATTCTCTACAGTCCTCGCTCCAAACTCTAGCTGTCCAATCTCCTACTGTTAAGAAATTCTTAACGAATGTTGGGTTCCTTTGAAGTGCATATACTGGTCCAAAGTGCGCTTCATACTGAAAAAGAAACAACAATAATGTTGGTTAATTAAAGAGGTTAAAAGACATGCTATCGAGAAAATATGGGTACTATACTGTAAAACTCATTACACAATTTATAGCGTGTTGATGACCGAATAATTGTTAATAACAGGTTTATGCGAAACTCACCTTTGTTGGTAGCTTTTCCAATGCATTTTTACCTTTACGATTACCTCCAATAATTAACCCAGTCTCTGTTCCCACCATGAACCTAAAAAAGTCCAAGTTGAGTACAATGGAAATCTGTTACACCAGTTACTGTTACTGCAGTTAGTGTGTGTTACACCATCTATTTAATTATATGGTAAAGTTGTTGTACCTCGTTGGTATTGTAGGCTCGTACTCAAGAGCCGAAATTCCAATGGCGTTGTCAATGTTTTGAGTATCTGTTGCACTTTTCACGATATCGATTATCATGGAGTCCGTAGGTTCACTCATATTTCGAGTATCCCACCTAAGAAAGAAAAATGTCACGTTCGATTTAAATTAGCACGAGTAAGTGAGTAAAGTAGATTTTCTTTACGAATTGCTCACCACTTTACGACACCATCTGGAGATGAAGAGAAGAATTCTGCTCCTATTTTAGAGTTTATAAAAAGAACATTCCGTACGAGGTCCCGATGTGCTACATGAGGTGGACACACACCTGCAGGTTCTCCTCCTTTGCGCGTATCCCACCAGCCAACCTGTACAAGTAAAGTACTTTCTATACCAACTGGCAGATGTATGTAGGGAGGCTTGTTATCTTTAGTCGTCTGAGATGACGATCGAAATATTTGAAAACGAAACTGATGAGTTGATGACCAATATAATCTTTCATTAGGTTTTCATTCCCTTATATCTGATCGTTTTGAAAAAGGATCATGGGATAGGAGTTCAGTCAGTTTCTTACTTAAATATTTTCGACTAAGAACGAGTGTAGAAACATAACATCGTGTATTACCTGCCCGTTAACCATTCCTCCTACTAAAATATCACGATCACGAGGATTGTATTGAAAGTCTAGCAACGGCTGTGGAGGCTTCACAGTTAGCTCCGGAGCATTAGCGTTTTCTGGAAAAACATAAATGATATCGAGGGATTTTAATTATAATTTTAGCACTGGGTAACAACCGAGACCATTTTTTATAAACCTTTGTCAAAGAAAACCAAATTAAATATTTAACAAAACTAAGGTTGGCCGGAGTTACCTATATCCCAGATATAAGAATACTGAGGATTTCTTGAGCTTCTTATTAGTTCTATATCGGCATGCGCTACTGCAAATCTTGCTCCTCCATCTGCTTGCCATGACAATGACCTCACTGGTCTTCTTGCTCCAGGCTCTCTGTATACATTTACCGTGTGACAGCTACTATTTTCTACTGGTGGTATTGAAGGCAAATCTGAGTGATAACACTCGTACATATCTATTGCATTATTTTGTAGTATATAATGTTCCATGCTCTGTTGAAGGATAAAATTTTGATTTAAACGATTTAAAGGGTAACAGACCGTTATTATTTTTAATCATTTTATGCATTAAAAGCTTACATGCCCTAAGTGCATGACGGCGTGAATATAAGCGTCATCCTTTTCAATTTTTCGTCGATATCTTTGCGTTGCCTCAGGATCATTCATGTTGATGTCTTTAGGCCATCCACCTTCAACATGATTGACACCGGAACTTGTATACTCAGCTCTGTATTAGAAACCCACAGCAAATTATAAACATAATTTTTATTTTATTACAAATTCGTTTTATTAGTTTTGATAACTATTATGTATTTGCTTTGAGATGGTTACTTTAAGTATCTAGGTACGTACAATAAAATGCGTTAACTAAAATATTGTAAAATCAAAAGGAAGGAGTTTATTTTTTCGTATTTACTTACCTTACAGAGTTTACCCAATGTTCAGACATTGAAGGTATATTTTGGACCCCTACATGTACCGGATTCCGTAGAATATAATCTTTATAATACGAGGGATTATTTGGTATGCTGCATAACATTTCTGGTCCATGGTCTTCGAATAAAGTTTGTCTCCCAAAATCCTTTCTGCGTTTTGTGTATTCATAAGTAAGTTCAGTTTTTTCTGGCTTTTCCATTACGAGTACATTCAGATACAAACAGTAAGTATGGACGCTGCTTGATCAATATTTTACAAGGTTACCGGCATAGCGAAGAAGTTACGGAAAAAATAGTGGTCAGAATACGAGAGAATAAATATTAAAATGGCAGTTATCTACTCGCTAATGAAATTCTACTTTAATCGAGCCAGTATGCATTTAATTTCAGTAATGCATTTATGTAATAACCGGTAGGTAGATGGTTGAATGTAAGTTTGCACATTAGGTATCTCAATCGACTTTACTTTTAATAATCGTTATTAAAGAATCTTTTAATGTAATCTCGATGTTGCTTGTATACCTACTGAGTTGGCAAATCTGATAATTATAGTATCTACTAAAATAAAAAAAGAAAGATTTGGAACTAAATAAAGGGACACGCGGAAAACAAAGTAAAAAATATCTGAAGTCGGCCACACTTCTCTTGTCATTAGGCCTCTAGCTATTGTTCTGCTAAGTACTCTTATCTTTTGAAAAAGCTAAAAAGAAGAAGCGACTTTTATATAGCAGAACAAGATGATGTATAAACACAGAACATTCAACTATTATACTTACAGCTATGACGTAGAATTATTTTTATCTGATCTTTTTTGCGTTTGACTAACATGAACAGTTTTTGTTATCTAAGTAGTTATAGGAGTAAGTACCAAATAAAACTTACGATTTTATAAAGAAGTTGGTAGTACCTATATAAAAACAATTGTTGTACGGTACTTCATCAAAAGTCATTACATGGAAACGATACTAGTTTTGTTTTATGAAGTAAATAATTTATTTATGAACGTGTAGTAGTGTTAAGACATTTAATCATTAGAAAGTTTAATATAAAGGTATGGGGTCTGCTTGAGTAGCTCTTCTCATAGCCAACACTAAAAGACGTGGGGGTGAAATAGCTAGCTTCACATAACACTGTTCGAGAAGGAAGTTCCAACCGAGTGCAGCTCTTTCATCGTTGGACATTGATTTTAACCTTTCCAACTGTAAGAAAAATAATAGTTTCAGTTATGTCTAGTTTCAATTTTATAATTTATTTTTGTAAATAGTGTAAGACTTACAGAGTGTCCAAAGGTATCTTCTAAAACATTGACGGGAAGTCGAGCAGTCAACTCTCCCGTGTGGTCAGCACATCGAATACGAATGTCTTCAATATTGTTGTCTCTGTTGAAATCACTAAGTATAATCAACGTTGACTTGTTTATTTGTGTTAGTCAGAACTCCTATTGTCTATTATACGTTGGCTTCTGAGGTTCACTGAAGGTATTCGACGGGCCTGTTGGTCTAGTGGTTAGTGACCCTGGCTGCTACGCTAGTGGTCGTGGGTTCGATTCCCTCCCAGATCGAATAATTGTGTGATGAGCACGGTCTTTTGTTCTGTGTCTGAGTGTACTTTATCTATAATATGTATGTATTTAGAAATATATAAGTATGTTTATCAGCAGTCTGGTTACCATAGTACAGGCTCTGCCTAGTTTGGGATCAGCCCGCCGTGAGTGAAATATAAAACATTTCAAATGGCAATTACGATTTTAGCTAATTATATTATTCAAGATCAGAGACTAATTTGTTGAGCTTATTATTTGAAAGTACTGAGTCACTGGCATTAGATAGGTACGTATAGGAAGAATATTTGATATTCGAGATATGAAGGGACGTTTTACACCCAATGGTTTACTGTCGGTTGCGACTGGTTATCGGGCCATACATATTTTTTTGAAGTGTAAACTTTAGTCGCGTTTGGCAGTATCTACATATATGTATGTTGGACCCGTTTACACAAGAGTGGAGTTTGGGTTGAAATACATTGATAACATAACTATATATGATATAAACATACATTGTGTATATACGTAAAACATAGATAAATATTCATGTCGGAACTTTTCGAATCGAAAAAACCAAAAAACTGTGTGTGTACTGCCGTAGTGCCACTTCTTTTTTAAGGTAAGTACGCCACCCCTGGACACTTGTAACTCAAGACTCATAAGTGCGTTGCTACCTTTTGAGTCCTCCCCCAGAATCAAGGGGGGAGGTTGGGCTCCGCTAATAACACTCACTCGGTGAAAAGCAGAGTAGCAGAAATGCTTAGACGGCGTGGTATCATTCTAATGAGTAACAGTAAAAGGAAGCAATACGTGGTATCGAGTGCATCCAAGTCGATGTGTGTGACGAGAACGTGCAGGGAGGCGCAGAAGGGCGTGGCGCCGGCGGCCCTGTCGCGCACCTGCGCCACGCTCGCGGCGCTCGCGCGCTCTCCGCTCCACGCCGCCCACGCCGCCGCTTCACCACCACCTTACATACCGACAATCTTTACCGCCTTTTTTATGGTCATCCCCCATTCAGAAGTGAGCAGCCATTTGATTATAATCACTCCTGGATTGGCGAAGTCATTGAAAGAGTCCAGGAACTCTAGTCTTATGTATGAAAAGCATGTAAAAAATCGGTCAGAAATACTTTATGAAAGCAAGCATCACCTTCTTACGCTTTTGCCAAATTTACTTGAGGTCGGAGTAATGAGTTTTCTTCTTCCATTCTCCTCTATCACTCAGTAGATACACCCGTTTACTCCCCTTCTAGCCATATCCTCTTTCACGCAGCCCTTCATTTCGTTTCAAAATTATTTTTTAGTTTTATTTTAGAGCATTATTATTTTAATGTAGGTACATATACATACGAGTATGTATATCAAATCGTAAAATAATTATTATGAATTATCTTCAAAGTTTTTTCTTTCTAAATAAATAAAGAACTTCCTATTGGATGTATATTGACCTAATAAATTGACCGATACCTTTAAATCCTCTATAGCACATGACCTTCAGAGCTTGAAGGTCATGTGCTATAGATTTAATGAAAGAAGAAGGAATGCGAAATATCTTAGATTGGTTTGCCTATGCTTTTTAACTTAAGTTTTCGACTTGCAACTATGTAAAAGTCCCATTTCAGACCATGATCATAATATACATAAAATTAATCATTTATACTCACGCGCACTCGCCTGGTTACGTATGTAGAGCCTGAGTGCTTCAGCATCTGCAGTGTGTGGCTGATGAGTGATTACAGTTCGCGCACAACTCTGCACGGTCACGGCTCGGGTGCGCCACGATACTCTAGCGTCCGCTATGAAGAGTACGCTCTCTAACGAACGCCATTCTTCGGCCCTACAGATTATACCATTTCTTATTAAGCTCTTTTATTATAAGATTATAAAAAACGTATATACAAACGAAGGAACCCGTAAAACCCAACCGTAAGCCTTAATGACTTAAACCAGGTGGTATTTATTCACGGATTGCTGAAGGAGTGCTTATGCCAAGGCTACGGATACTTGATATGGCGACCTTTGCCGCACACCAGGGTCGCCGCTAGCTGTTTGAGCGCCCGTGTGCAATGCCGATGAAGAAGTTCTTTTTTCCGTTCCGAAATTGCCCTTCGGAAACCCCTCTTCCAGGCGACCGGTGGAATGGTTATGGATTTCATTTCTGATCAAGTTCTTTCAAATCATATTACTTTTTTTGTGTGTTCATCATCAAGTGTTTCAATTATATTACGTTGTGTTTCGAGCCAATCCTTCACAACGGGTCTTACCGCGGCAATAACAGTGTGCCAGGCAGTGCCTGATTGGTCCAGCGGAGCCTGTAGCAAATTCTATCAAAGGGCCCTTGAATTGTTTTAGGTTATATAGTTTATGGTATTCATCATCATCATGATGATGAATATCATAAACTAGATAACCTAAAACAATTCTATATCAATATCAATCAATCAACAGCCTATAATAGTCCACTGCTGGACATAGCTCTCTCCTCATAAAGGAGGTTCTTGCCTGCTGTTGGTTAAACCAGTCCCACACACACAAGTTTCAAGAAACTAACCCTACAGGATTTGTTTAAAGTTTGAGACATTGGCCTACCATGGCGTGCGGTGTTCCATAGAGCTTTAAATCCCCCCCCCCCCCCCCGGACTTGACGTCATCTGTTACGTCGACGGCATTGATTACAGCCTGTGAGCCGAATTTTCAAAAGGCTGTGCGCCTGGCCACCAGGGGATCTCTTTGGTGGTCAGGCGCATTGAGGCGCTGGCTTATGGGTGGTCTTGGATAAGAGCTCTCTTATCTCTATGGTGTAGCAGTGTGGCGGCTCTGACCCTCCAGAATAGGGCGGTCAGAGCCGTTGACAAACGCCGCATCGGCCCGATCGATCGATGATCTTCCCGGCTGAAAGCTCCACGTGCTGGCTTTGCCGCTGTTGTCATCGTCGAGTAGACAAGGCGGCAGCACGTTACCGTTTCCTTTCGACTGTAACTCTTTTGTCAAATATTTTCACACTTCGATCGAAATAAGCAGACCCTTTTTACGGTCCGGTACGCTACGGTTTACAGAAAGCTTTGGTGCGCGGGACCCGTAGCTTTTGCTACTCTTGCTACAAAGATATTTTAAAATATTATGTAGGTCCACAGAAATAAAGATAAACCTAAACCATTAAAAAAAATGACCTTTGAATTGTATCGTTGTCAAAAATATCCAAGGTTACTGAAGCGGGTGTGGTGTTGTCCACGATCTCTACACCGCGAACTGACATGTGGAGGCCTGAAATCAAAGAATTACTTATAAAAGAATTCATATTTGTAATTCGTATATTATATCTGTTAAAGTATTTAGGTACTTAATGCACGTTAACAACTCATAAAATTAGTTACTGTTTTTCTGTAAAAAACCCAATACTTACGTAGATACGTACCTGTTTTAGTTTTTATTGTTTTTGGAGGCTTCACCGACTTCACAACTACTAGCAAATCGACATAAACGTTATTATTTTCTTCTGAAAAAATATGGAGCCATGTAATATAAATTTGCTTGCACACATTCGACTGATAATTATTAAAATATTAATTAGATAATATTAATATACTTAATAAAACACTAACGCCGCCTCTAAATAGGAAAGAATACAAATTCCATTGTTTCTGGGGGCGTGTTAATTTGGTTTTCTTTTGGTTTGTAACTTTACGATAATGTAAAACATTATCGTAATCGTAATGTGTAAAACATTATCGTAACTTTTGGTTTGTAACTTTACAGTTACAAACCAAAAGTTACAATCTTACAAATACGCAAATGACTGAATATAATACAACTTAAAAACAGACCCGGCAATTTCAAAACTTCGGCAAGTCCATAATATCCAGATGATTGCTTAGTAGGTATATGAATTAGCGGCAAGTAAGCGCTAAAGGTGTCTCCACTGTGAGTGGTTACATCGGAAATTCCTTCGTTCAAAGACAAATAAAAAGGCGAAGTAACCTAAAACGACGGGAAACAAACTGTTTAAATCGATTTAAGGATGATGTAAAAAGAAATAACCGTTTTTAAATCTACCTGTGGTCTGTAGTTTTCGTTATCTCCACTTTTGACACATATTTTTGGCGATATAATATCAACTGGAGAATAAAAAAACATCACTTTAACTAATTATAAACTTTCACAAATACAAAATATGGGAGATCAAATCTGTGAAGTAGGTCATAAAAATATTATATTTTATAGTATTATATTTACCGACGTCGCCCACTAAAAACCTTTCATAAAAAGTTAAAACAAAATATTCTGATCCCCAAACATCAATATTAATAGTGTCTATTTCAGAATCCCTTATAGTAAAAGATGTAACTCCTCGTGAATCACCGTTTTTCTTTTTAGATCCTACTATGCGTGGACTATTTTTTGCTATTATAATTCCAACGATCAAAGCGTTTTTAATGTTAATATTCAAATTATCTAGTTTAACTTTTTGAACTCCCGCCATTTTTACTTATACATTTAAATTGTCCATAGTGTTATTACACATACCTCTTAGTCACCATCCACCAACCAGAGATACAAGCATAAAGGAAACAAGAGCCCCAATCTGGCAATAAAGACAACGAGAGAGATAGATGCTAGATAGTTTCCTCTGTCTCTTTCTAGTCGAGCTTTGTGCTTTGCTAGGGAATATGAGGGGTTAATATCCTTATTGACCCCTCAATCAACTCAGTATTCCTATACTGAGTTGTAACGTTTATTTGCCAAATTGTAAACTCTTTTTAATCAAAAGCTGTAAATTCAAAACGAAAAATTAAACATATATATAGCTATTCTACAAGTGTATGTAATTTAGATGCTGTTTTATTATAGTTAAATACAAGATTAAGATAAATTTTAGATAAATCTTAGGTTTTTAAGACTTTAGATAAATACAGAGACATTCGAATGGCACACCAATCAAAACTATCAAAGGATCAAAAGTAACGAGTCCTCACGCGAAACAATAAAATTACTTACCATTTATAATGTACAGTAATATAATTTAATATGATAGCGGTATATATAAAATAAGTTGACAGACTTATAAAATAAATATTTTTTTTATGTTAGAGCGGGCAGACGAGCAGACAGGTCACCTGATGAAAAGTGACCATCGCCGCCCATGAACGTCTGCAACTTTAGGAAGGAGTACGCTCTTTTCTTGAAGGTTTGAAGGTCGTATCGGTCCGGAAATACCGCAGACGATAACCCGTTCCATAAATTGGTTGTGCGCGGCAAAAATTGTCTCGAAAAGCGCACAGTGGAGCGCCAACTATCCAGGTAATAAGGATGAAAATTTTGAGGTGTGGAACGATGGCGGAAATTTGCGGCTGGTATTAGTCCGAACAATTCCTCGGAGCACTCTCCATGATATATGCGATAGAGAATGCATAGTGAAGCTACATCTCTACGTAACGCCAACAAATCGCGCCGGTGACAAATCTTTTGGCTATCGACAAATCGAGTCGCTCTTTGTTGGATGCGGTCCAAAGGGAGAAGCTGGTACTGAGGTGCCCCTGCATAGAGATGAAAACAGTATTCCATATGCGGCCGGACTTGCGCCTTATAGAGCTGAAGGCGGTGGGCCGGAGTGAAATACTGCCTCGACCTGTTCAGCACACCGAGCTTCTTCGAGGCCAATTTGACCTTACCCTCTAAGTAACCCCGAAACTGGACTTCGCTCGATATGTCGATGCCTAGGATTCTGATGCTGGCTGAGGCAGTTAGGGAGGTATATTTTTTATAATTCACTGTGTCTTTTCTCTTTCTTTGATTGAACTACACTTTGTTTATTTTGATTCGGAAATGAATGGCTAAAGGGCCGCTTGCCGCTTGGAGGCTCCACTTAATGGCATTGGTGCCGTGGAGGCACTTCAGCCGGTCATCGTCTAGTGGCCAGGGTGGAAGCGTGAGACCGTTTCCTTCCGATTTTCGAGGTCTTTTCTGGACATATCTGCTTAGGTAGGCAGTAGATCGCGAGGAGTGAATTTGTCACCACTTTCCCGGTCCACCAGGCCCGGGAACTGGCCAGGTACCGAGGCGGCTCATCCTGCATAGGTGCAGACCTGAAAGAAAGAAAGGCCCGGCCGTCTTAATAAAAGCTATTACCGGATCCCTCCTATTTCAGGCGCAGTATGTAGTTTTAGTCCGTTGGATTCCGATACACCGCCTCACCGGATGACAGCCCAAGAGGGTTTCCACATGTAAAAAAATTAAAGTTCTGGTAAAGAAATGACAACTAAAATTTGGAGTAATCACTATCACACATTTAGTAACGTCAACTAGACTAGCAGCTATTAATAATAATATAGTAAGGCTGAGCCGCGAGGGGGAGGGGGGGGGGGGGGGTTTGCTGTTGTGATGCTTGCCTGGGTCGCTCTTGATACTTAATCCACCTCTGGCCTTGTATGAACTATATACATCGCCGCAACCTATACACCGTGAAATTGTAGTTGCCGTCCATATTAAAAGTATTTAGTAAAATTTATGAGAAACCCGCATGAGGCACCCATAGGCGAGGCAAATCTCAAAGACCTCTCCATCGGTACCGCATACTTCGCTATATTTCATTGATAAATAAATTACATAAAATAACATCAAAATACTAAAACTAGGTATCGACAATATGGATAGGTATGTACAATAAATTAGTAAAAAAAAAGCAATTAGAGGTTAACTTACCAGTACTGTTTTACACGTACTTTAATAAATGTTCAAAATGTAGTCTTTTAGATATCTAGATTCAAAATGTAGTCTAGATCTTGTCTAACGACGTGTGGGTTGTGATATGACCACCAATGTTCGTTATGTTGGTTGTACAAACCCACACAACTAAATAAGGCCTGTCAGTTTACAAAATATTGGCACCGGGGTGTGCGATAAGCCACTCGCAGAATTGTCGACGAGGTAAGGCGTTTGTTTCTTTACTTCGCTTACGTTGCGCTGCGGGCCCGTGTGCTTACTCCAGGATCCCGTTCAAAGAAGTCAAAGATTTGTTCTTCGACCTATATTGCAAGTTTAGTGTGACGGGGTTCTAAACCTTGTCTTCGGAGTCGTGGTATACTTTCCGACTCATAGAAGCGCTGTGCAAGATTTAGGCTTTCACCACTACGAATGTAACAACGCATCATCATCAACGATTAGAAGACATTGTTTGCACTGTTGACGTCACAGAAGAACGAGCGGTAAACACAAAGGAAAGACCGACGGGACAAGACGTGGCCGACTGACATATTAATTATTTAATTGTATGAACAGCCGGGTTTTGCAGACGCCTTTAACCGCCACACTACGTCCCCCGATGCATTCTTTCTCTCACTGTTTACGTAACTAGCATGTGACTATTTTGTAAGTCTAATTTAGTGACCACGCTGCTAAATATTTTCTTCGGGATGAAATATTTTATTTTGAAAATTTGACCTAACATTTTTTTTTGCAAAAATGGGGCCCTTAAATAACGTCCAGTGCCTAAAAAAAAAATTTCGTTCCGACCGTTTCATTTGGGTTTAAACCCGTTTCTGTCCAAAAACCCTGCTTTAAACCCATTTAACCCATCTATAAAAGTGTTGTTTATACTTATGTTAATACTTATTAATATTTCACACCCTTAAAAAAAACATAAAACTTCTACTTTCATTCCCCCAAATTATTTTGATATTACAGAATGAATTCTTATATGGGGCGAGCAAGCAAAGATTTAAATTTAAAAAATACGAAAACGATTTCGATCCTTACCATAGCTTTTTACAAAAAGTAATGTAAAATCTGTAACTCATACAGTGTTACAGATTTACGTGGGTTGAATGTATTTGTCCTTGATCCTGTCCACATTTAACATTTTCTTTTTCCCACCCTAAATTTTCTTTTTTAGTTGTGGATTTAAAAATAAAAACAATGTAGGGTACCTACAACAAGGTACTAAAACCTTAGACAAAAGCATATAATATCTATCTATGGTAAATAATATTATAATCTGTATTTTTGTGTAAGTACGGTACGGAAATTACGGTTAACCCAAAACCGCCAAAAAAAGAAAACTGAAGAATAGGCACTAAATCTAAGGAAAAATGCTGTTTAAAGTTAATTCAAATACTGCAGAAAATGCTTTTGCGATTCGTGAGGTTGAGAGGCAAAACGTACCATACACAGATTCTTCTAAAAGATTTTATGAGGTTTCACGCGATTTCTCTAAACAATACGCTCACATATATTCAGCTAGACTTAATACCTATAGAAATATTTTGGGTCCAATAATTAAGAAAAAGTGGTCTGATCGTTATAAGATTTTGAAATTGTGTGAACTTCGCGAGAAAGGTACGACTTGCGTTATTATTGGCACTCTCTTTAAACTTCAAAAACTGAAACCTAGTATACTTAAAGAGTTATCAGATCAATTGGAAATAATTCCTCAAGCTCCCAGGTAAGTCTCATAAAAAATATTTCAGATCTTTTAAAGAGTTACGTTGTTTGTTCCAATTCTCATTTATAGTGGTTAACACAATTTTTGTTATAAGGATGAGAGGCCCTTAAAATAGTAAATGGATCTGTGTAACATTGTAATCTTCAAATTCATCTATTCACTAATTATAATATTAATAATGACCCCTTGCGAACTAAATGATGCATAGTTTAGTAAAATGGGAAGTTGATACCTATGTAAAATCAGTATTTAATAAGCAGTGTGTAGTGCTATGCTATGTATATATGTCTATGTATGCTAGTGTAAGCCAGAATAAGCTTAAATGATATGAAATAGTATGTGACCAGACATATTGCTCTTTTACATACACACTAGAACATTAGCTCCAGCTGAGTCTGTTTGACCTATATTACAGTGATTTTGAAATACTTTTTAAAGTTATGTTACCTATTGATGTTTCAGAACACATTTTGTACATGACTCTGATAGTTTGGTGTTGGAGGATGAACTTCAAAGAATCAAATTAGTTGGTGAATCCATTGATATTCATCAAGTTGTGACTGGTGTTGTCTGCGGATTGTTAGGTTAATATATACATATAAAATACCTGTACCATCTAGCTTTACTCTAACTATGGAAAATGTAAAAGTTTTTTTATAAGATCTATTTGTAATATAAACTTATTTATCCTTCAAAGCTATATGCAAATATTTCAGATTTGCAAAGTTTGCACAAATAAGCATAATGCCATGATGCCATAGAGCAACGCATTAGAACAACTCCGGTCTCCCAGTGGCCTGTGTTGCTCTATGGTCGGTACCGAAAGCATCATTAAGTACAGTGAGGTCACTAAAAAACTTCAAATCTGTTAATGAAACAAGTTATAAAAAGTGTGGCTATCAAATTGATTGTTTAAAAACTGAGATAGAATTTGTATAAGGTATCATTTGGTGCAATTCTAAGTTCTATATAATTTTTAACCAGAATTAGTACTAAGGGATAGTCTATAATATAGTTAACAGTCTCAAATTACATGTCATAGGCTCGGAAGATGAAGATGGTATATTCACAATTAAAGATGTGTGCTGGGCTGGTAGCAGCATACAGAAGGCATTGCCAAAATTAAGTGCTGACAGGTAATAATATTAACTGAATTAGAGTTTGATCAAGTGACATATTTTTAAGGGCTTTTTAACTAACCCTACAATAAAATTTTGTCAAGGTGGCAGGACAGTCAATTTTAGTTCTTTCCCATTGTAGATACTCAGGGAACCTATTATATGTAGGACAGTGTACCTTTCTTTTACAAACATAATTTCTGAACTTGTAACATGGTTACAAGTTCAGAAATTATGTTAGCAGTAGGTTAGTTTTAATTTTATTGTGCCATATCAAGATTTCTAAAAGAACCATTATTCATTATTTCTTGCTTAGAAAGCTTTTGAATTTTACTCATGTCAAAATAACAGTCTGCTTCATGCAAATTTGTAATGGAGGAACTGTAACTGTAAATAAATAAGGGATGGTGGAAGGGATGTTCTGAGCTAAGTCCAATTTTAAGTGTTTAGAAAGAACAATAAAAGAAATTGCTATGTTGTATGTTGGTCTCACAGGCAGGCAGGCTTAGATATTCCATTGTTGTTGTTAGGCAGCAGAACTTTTGTAACTCACAAAACAACATAAACAATCCTGTATATATACATATATTTTTATGATCTTGTTTTCAGGTATATTGTACTGGTATCAGGCCTAAATGCATCAAACACAGCAGACAATATGTTTTCAATGCATTTGTTTTTGGAATGGTTGGCTGGATTGTCAGGGACTTCAGAATATCAAGAGGAAGTCTCAAAAATTGTTCGGGTTATTGTTGCTGGTATGGTATATGTTTACCATTTATGTGTATTAATTTCTAAATCTATTTTGGAAACATGCTTAACGATTTAAAGCTCATTTATAGCTGTACGTTCTCTTCTATAGTGTTTTTGTTTTCATCTACCCTCTCAATATTTATTGTTTCTGTAGATTCACTTTGAACCAAACGCTTTGGTCTCCTCACAACAGTAGTAAAATCAAACTCAAATTCTCTTTGTGATGTAAAATAAACTTGCACTTTACTGACTACTGAAAAAAAAAGTAATCTTCCAAAGACACACATATGGACTAAAGATTGTCCATCTGTGTGTAAAAAAATCCTACCTGTTACTAATTTCTTCACTATTGATAGCAAGCAATAAAAAGATCACACCACATTAACATCGCTTAGATTAAAAAAAAAAAACTATATTACATGTACATTACAATTTTACTTTGTTTACAATTAATTATAGGTGGAGTTTTTGCATATCATTCAACACAAACTGGAGTGAATGAAGCTGAGTTTGTTTCATCTGTAGAACTAATGGACACTTTTGCAGCTACAGTTAGTGGTGTGACACCCTTGGATCTGATGCCAAGTAGTAAAGACCCTACAGGAATAATGTTGCCACAAAAGCCCTTTCATTATTGTAAGATTTAAAATATTTCTTAGTCATTCATAATGCTTAGGATTAAAACGCACTTGCGGTTAGCCGTAATCTGTCTCACCGCACATGGATTTTTATATGAAAAGGCATGATGTTCACTCACTAACGTGCGGCCAGCCTACCGTCGCGGTTGGGTCGAGACTGCAGCGGGCCGCTGCGCTTAACCGGTGCGGCGCACAGCGTCGTTCATACGCACCGACGCAGTCCGCAAGCCGCATCACGGCCAGCTGCAAGTGCGTTTTAAGCCTTAACTCATTATCATTATTTTATTAATCATTATTCAAATTACAATTATTTAGATAATAATTGTTTTATGTTTCCAGGTTTGTTTCCTAAGGCAGTAGAGTACAAGTCATTTAACAGGGTTTCAAATCCATATGAGTGTGATATTGGAGGTAACAGATTTTTTTTCAAGAAGATTGTCTTAAAATAAGTAATATTGCTTTTACTCTGACTGATTTTGAATGAATAAAAAAATTGATATCAGTATTCCTTAGAGTATCATTGCTCTTATTTATAGTCAAACAATATTTCAAAGCTGAGGTTTTTAAAGGTTTTACAACCAAATTTCAATTGCAGGTTTTACATGTTTAGGAACTTCAGGTGAACCAATCAAGGATATTATGAGATACAGTAAAGTAAATAATAGCCTAGAAGCTATGAAAAAAAACGCTACAGTGGAGACATCTGGCGCCTACTTGCCCTGATACAATACCGTGCACTCCATGTACAGATACAGACCCTTTTATTATTTACAACTGTCCAGCGATATATTTTTGTGGCAATTCTGAAGAATTTTCCACTGAAATTTACAAAGGTAAGGTATTGCAGACTGAAGTTTGGTATATACATCAAACACTATTTTACTACACTTACACATCTATATATCCATTCACGGCTTATTTTTAGTCCTCATATAATAATAATAATAGCATATAATAATAATCTATTAAGATGTTAAACACTTAGTTTTTCATTTTGATGTTTGTTCAAAAGCGATAATCTCAGGAACAATCAGTCAGATTTTAACAATTTGATTTAAATTCTGTGTTTCGTTCTGTAGACCGGGCGCTACAAATGTGAGGTTTATTAATCTTACACCTTTTCTTAACTCGAAACCATTGGTGGAATTCGGGATTGTAAGTTTGGAGGTGTTGGGTTTGGGTTGTCAGGTTTGAGGTTGTTAAGTTTAGGTCAGTCGCGGTCGCAGCCTGAAATTTTGAAGGGGGACACTAAAAAATATATTTGTCGAGTAAATAGATTTTATTGCACACATTATTAAACAAATGAAAACTGGCAAATCGGGTGGTAATTTTTTAGACGTTTTGAGCTATCTCTGGATGAATATTTAGAAGATCTAAATTATAAAATATTCGGTATATTTTACCAAAAAGGAATACAGTGCCAAATAAAATAAGCTTCACCTACTTTAACTCCGAGTTAGAGTAGGTAACGGGAGATAATACTGCTCAACTGATGGATGATGACGATGGTCATATTTTTTACTATCGATAATTGTTGCCACTTTAGGCAATAGCAAAAAATATGATTTTTTTTATAATATAAGGAAGGTAGGTAAATCTCTAACAAACATCAATGACCTTTTCTAGTGCAACAGGCTTTGTTTTTTTACCCTACCTTACACCTTAAGTTAGGGTAGGTAGGAGTATGAAGAATTTCTATGAGATTTATCAATGAAAGAATTTTTATTTATGTTATAACAAATTCAATTAAACGAGCACAGATCGCTTTTAGCCCTCGCATTTTTAGATCTTTTCATAAAATAGATAAATAAAAAGATTCTTGGCCAAAACCTAAGCTACCCACTGGTTATCTCGAGTAATGTCACGTCAAATGAGTAACGAAACTATCAGTTATCACAACTTACTAAAAACTAAAAAACACCTCAAGTTTTCATGAAAAAAATTAAAACTATAATATGCAAATTTAAGCAGTTATGGTTTCAGTTAAGTTATGTTTTATACTAAAATAAATGAACTTAAATCCCATGATCAAGTGGGAAGTAGGCGATACGCGTGACGTGATCTTACTCGTATCAACCTTTCGTTCAAGCTTCATACAACTTCATCCAAGTTATAAAAAGTGCAATACCTAACCTACAAACTCACCCACACAACGAGAGTCATATAAAAATAAGAACTTACCCTAGATATTAAAATTACTTACCATTATTATCAAATTATCATTAATCAACGCTCTGATCATCAAATCAAATTGGTAATACTAATAATTATACACTTATATTTTATTTTCGTTCTCAGTCACAACTACTCTCACAACATTCACAACCAAGGAAAAGCATCGAAATTCCTTTTTTTATTTTGTAAATTTTAAAGTTTTTTTTTTTCAATTTGGCGTGTACGACTTTGGGGAGGTCATGTCCCTTGTGACCCCCCGTTCGGACCGCGCCTGGTTTAGTTTTTATGCGTTTGAGATTTGTGAATTCTGATTCTCATACTATATGAGCATATGGTTTGTAGGATTTTTCTAAACTAAGAAGCTTGTAAAACGTGATATCTCTGCGAAAAAAAAGATATCTCAGCAAACTTAACGCAAATTTAAAAGGTCAAGGCTTATACTTTAAGATAAGATTTTTTTGGGACAAAAATAATGTTACGAAGCCACTTAACATCAAAAATGGCCAAAACAGCTATTTTTGAACTTTTAGGTTAGGATATTTAAAAAACCAGACCTAATTCGGTATTTCGACTTCCGATTCGGATTCAGCGCAATACAGTGTAAATATAGAGGAGGTAAAAAAGAAATGAACCAAAAAATTTACTGGGAAGATCCACATTAATAATCTTGGACTATAAATTTTCTTAACACAAACCCATTGATGAATTCGGTCCTCACATTTTGTGTACTCACTTACCTGTAGCGCCTGCACAACTGTAACTAGAATATTTACCTAAGGATCCTTGTCACTTAAATATAGAAGTGACAAGGACAACACAAGTCTCAATGATTTATAATTTAACTGTGATTTGACTGTATGTACGAATATAATATTCATAGTAATCAAGACTTTTGCGTTTTAGGAGATGCTGGTCAACAGACAAGGATCGTGTGCGTGCCGAACTTTTGTGACACAAAAACCATAGCTCTTATTAATTTATCTAATTTGGAATGTTACAGTATGAAATTTTCATAAAATTAGCCTTGAATTAAATTTTAATTTCTAAAAGCAGTTAATTTGTCTTACAACCAAGCCGAGTATACTTTAATTAAATAATGTCTCTCAAAACCTAGTTCAAAAGACAGAGTTGTATAATTATGTATAGAATTTGCAACTTATATTAACCTTGGCTAAACCTGAACACGTAACCAGCGTTTACGTAGTAATAATATGCGTTTAAATAGAAACATGAAATAAATATATAGTATACAACATGTTAAAATAGGTCTAGATTAAACTAACATCAGCCTATTGCAGTCCACTGCTGGACATAGGCCTCTCCCATTGCACCCATTTGGATCGATTTTGGGCTCGCATCCATCACTCCATCTGGCCTGTGAGCGTCTTACACTACGTGTGACGAGACGCGGTCTTAGATTAGGCCAGACCACTGCCAGTTCAGGTTGCTGATCTGGTAGGCTATGTCGGTGACCTTGGTTCTCTGCCGGTTCACCTCCTTCCGATGTGAGGGGACGAAACACATCTTTCGCCCCAAGCCAACCTCACCTGCTCGGGGTGTATCTTGCTGAATGACGAACGAGTTTCTGGCGACCGACCGATGGCTGTAGATCCATCCCAAAATAGAAATCCCCCCCCATGCAGAAGCAAAAAAGACTACGTACGACTACGTAAACTATACGTACTCTATATTGATTATACTGATAATCATCTAACTAATTCACTAGAGCCCGAGCTTCTCGTGTGCGTTGCCCCATCGGAAAAAGTTGGAATTTCATTGAGTTTAACAGATATTTAGTGTATGACCTCGGGTAAATGTGTATGGTAAGTAAAAATTTGTGCATCTAACCATTGGGGAGTTATTCAAGAAAAACTGTTTCCGCTGGGACAACGTTTGGCCATTTCCTAGATTTCATATAAAACGCTTTTCTAGAGAGCTGTAGTTTTTAGCTTGTAGTTAGCCTACATTGTCTTGAATTTGTTTTATTACGCATTTCCTTTAGAATCTCGTGTAATATAAATAACACTGCTTATATGGCAGTAGTTCAGTCATCATAGGCTCATTAATTAGTCCCAATGGTTGGATACACAAATTTTCACTTACCATACACAATTACAAGTCATCATACACTAAATATCTGTTAAACTCAAAGAAATTCGAACGTTTTCCGCTGAGGCAACGCACACGAGCTTCTCAAATAGATTTAAAGAGGCATTTACTTAGAGTAGTGAATTCTGTGAGTTAATATTGGAATAGGTTCCTCTTGCAAGAAAATATTAAGTTTTTGGCCAACTGCTTTAAAGATATACTCGTAGTATAAGGGGCCTTTGAGCCGAAGGGCGGTCGAGATGGCTCTTTTTTTTCGCCGAAGCATGGCTCTGCCGTGATTCTATTCTGCATGAATCCAGTAGAATTGGCCTAAAACTTATACAATAATTTGTTAGAAAATTATCTGACATTTTTTTGGTAGTTTTTCTATTTCCCTGTTTTTATTTAGTAGCTAAAGAAAAAAGTAGTCATTGTGAAAGAGGAAATTATATCAAACTGTGAAGTCGACCGCGATAAAAAAGAAAGGGCTACCAAATCCAGTTTTTTTATATTATAAGGGGTAAATAAACAGACGAGTCACCTGATGGTAAGCAATAACAATAATATTTTTGGACATCTGACCATCAAACTAAGCAGCGCTTGTACTATGAAATCTAGATTGACTGATTGAATACTTACATATGTATATATTTTTTGTAAATACAAATGTATATAAGAAACATAGAAAACATTCATACTCCGAAACAAATATTTATTTATTTATTTATTTATTTATTTATTTATTTATTTATAACCAAACTTACATCTATTTTTACAGGTTACAAACCCAATGCAATAGCGAAGCAAATTTTAATTTTCTTTATAACATATTGTAAATATTGTTACTTTAGTGAATTCACTCAGAGAACAATGAAATATGTCAATCTCCTCCGCAACGATATTCAGCGTGCGGAGCGCCCGAGACAGAGGCGCCTCATTTAGAAGATTGGTACGCCCTCTTGGCACCACCAGCAGCCGGGGCCGGCGCCGGCGCCAGACGTACCTATCCGGCACCCATAGCCTTACCAAACCCAATATATCTGCATTGTGTATCCTACCTCTAATAATTTTAAATATATATTCTACTAGCATAAACTCCCTTCTGACTCTCAACTCACTGTATCCAACCATGCCTAGAACAAACAGAGTTGGATACATGAGTGGGTAGAAGGGATACACTCCGTATAGACGTAAATATAAAAATCTAATAAATTTATTTTGTACACGCTCCACCATGAGACTATATTTAGTTTCATGTGGAGCCCATATGACTGCGTTGCATTCTAATTGGCTCCTCACCAGTGCATTGTATAAAGCAACAATTGCTTTAATATTTTCATAATTTCGAGAGGTACGTAATATGAAACCTAAATTTCTAAAAGCCTTCTTACAGCACTTGACAATATGATTACGAAACGTTAGCTCTGTGTTAAAAATAACTCCTAAATCTCGGACTTCTGTGACCCTAGTCATAGGCACCCCCTCAATACTATAACTAAAAATGATAGGGGCATGAGCGCGTGAAAAAGTGATAGTCACGCATTTATTAAGATTAAATTTCAATCTATTATCACTACTCCATGCCACTACCCTATCAATGTCTTCTTGCAGACGCCCGCAGTCATCCCTACCATTTACAGGTAACGATAACTTGAGATCGTCCGCAAACAGCAAGCATTTCGCGTGTTCCACGACCTTTGGCAGCTCATTTATCATGATAATAAACTGAAGGGGTCCGAGGTTACTTCCCTGACTTACACCTGACCACGTAAAATATGGCGCCGAAACATGTCCCGCATACTCCACATACTGCCTCCTATCCTTCAAGTAACTGGCAAAGAACCTGAGCAAGTGCGGGGTGCAACCGACGCCAGCTAACTTCTTGAGAAGCGTGTCATTGTCGACTAGGTCAAATGCTTTTTTGTAGTCGAAGTATGCCGCATCTACCTGCCCCCCTTCGTCCACCGTTGGCACCACGTACGTCACGTGGCTCAGGAGGTTACTGGTGGTGCTCCTCCTTGGTCTAAACCCGTGTTGAGCCTCCGAGAGTTGCGCTTGAACCTGTGAGAAAACTGTCTTATGGATAGCTGACTCCAAAACTTTTGCGGGTGATGACAGTACCGCTACCGGTCTATAACCCTCGATTTTATCTCCTAGCGTCCCCTTTGGTACTGGCACGACACGGGTTGTTTTCCATCTCTCGGGAAACACAGCAGTTTTAAGACACCGATTATAGATGTGCAGCAATGGCTCAGCCAACACCGACCCACAGTCCCTAAATATGTAAGGGGGGATGCCATCCGGCCCCGCGGACCTCTTCGGCTTAAGTTGCTGTAGAGCTCGCCTTACCTCACTCAGCTGTAATTCTTCCAGGTGAATACGTGCCGCTCCATTCTCGCCGCCTGCTTCTGCTATCGCAGCACTAACATTCAAGTCAGGTCTTTTATCTAAATAAACTGAATGAAAATACTGAGCAAATTCTACCGCGCACTGCTCTGCCGAAAGTATCTCCCCGTTTTTTAATATTCTGTTTGGATTTCTATTACCTCTTTTTGATTTAATAAAACTCCAAAAAGATTTAGGGTTCTTTAACAATTGATGTTGCACTCGTTCACTATACTGTTGTTGCGCGTTATGAATCATCTTTTTTACATTAGCCCTACACAGAGCGAACGCCTCGTAATCAGACCTTGCCCCGCTTTTTTTATAACGCTTGTGCAGAAATGCCTTATGTCGTATGTTGCGAATTATTTCAGCTGTGTAAAACTCGGGGTAACTGTACTTCGAGCTTACATGCCTTCGCTGTTTTTTTGGAACACAGTCATCTAATATTGCGTTAATACTTTGATAAAAATAGTCTAAACTACCTTCTAAATCTAAATTATAAATATTATTCCAATCTATATTTGCTATTGATGAGTATAATGATAAAAAATCTGCTTTGTTAAAATTCCAACCTTGAGATGGCCGCTCCTCTAATCCCATTTTCTCCTCTGACGTGGGCGATTCAGTACCCTCAAAAGATCGCAGCTCAACCAGCACCTCTAGAGGCGGATGGTGAGCATCCACACTTATCAGCGGTTCCTCTGCCGCGCGCACCCTCGCACTACCACCCCTCGCGAGTGACACTAACACCAAATCCAAACACCGACCGTTACGATTAACTATCTCATTGCACTGAGTGAATCCACAATAACTTTTAAAGTACTCAAAGTAATTACTTACTTCAACCGAACATGAATAAAAATTAAAGTCCCCTACAACTAAGACATTACAGTATTTACGACACAAATGTTCAATGATCTTAAATAACACCATATACTCTCTTTCACAACTACTAGGCGGAATGTATACTACACACAACAAAAATAAAAGTCTATTGTGCAGGTGCACCGTAGCACTAACTAACTCGAAGACATGGTCGTCGATATTGACGTCACTCGCGCCGGACACTCGCCGCAGCTCGAAGCGCGGTGTGGCCACGAGACATACGCCTCCCTGCTTTCGGCCATCAGCGCGGTCACAGCGTATTAGCGTATATCCGGGTGGAATGATTTCTGCGTCTTGAATTGACTCGTTGCAGCCTGTTTCAGTGATGGCTAGTAAATCAGCACTCACAGACGCCACTCCTGCACAAAATTCCTCTAATTTTGTCCTTAGTCCGCGCACGTTTTGATAATAAACCTTAATAGATTGCTTAGGTTTTGATGGGTTTATTGAGCGTTCCACGAAACCACACCCATTCACAAAATTCAATGTTCACTGGCCAGTTTTCCGGTTGACATAAAATGTTATACTTGCTTTCCGGTATTCCGATAATAAAGGAAGCGTAGTCCCTTTCTGTTTTATGCCTTATTTTTTCCACCGTGATGGGGACATCCATTTCAAATATACTTTTAACATGCTGTTCTAAATTTTCTACCATAGTATCTTTTTGGAGACGCCATACGTGCAAAAATTTTTTCTTTTCGGTCCCCTTGATGGTAACTGCAGCGGTACTTCCTCCTCTTTTTACCACACTATTCGGGTATCTTCCTTTTTTCTTATTTACCATTTTCCAACTTCCTTCTTTTTCTGATTCTTGTTCTTTTTTCTTCTCGCTGTCACCAAACTTAATTCCATTTCTTTCTTCTCCCTTTTCACTCGTCTGAGTTGTTTTTAATATTTTACAGCCATTATCAAGTTGAGCTTTCTCTTCGCTCCTTACTAAGTCCGACGGTTTCGTGGCCATACATTCCATAGTTGTAATTTCACTTACTACCTGCTTTTGTTTATTGTTCTGAACAACTTTCGCAAAAGAAAGAGTAGGTTCTTTTTGCACATTTGTTTCAATATTATTTATTAAAGGACGTTTTCTATTGACACTTGCTTCTAATAATTCATTCTTATGAATTAATATTTCTATTTTAGTTTCTAATACACTTATTATTGCTGTTTTTTCTTGAAGCACCTTCACTTGTTTTTTTAATTCTTCTAACTCTGTTTCCGATTTTGTAAATCTATTTTTCAGAAGTTTATATTCTTTAATTTGATCTTCTAGCTTATTTTTCATTTCCATACGAAACTCTCGAATTTCTTCTATTATGATATCCTCCTTATTAGCCACAAATGATGTGTTTGGGTTTTTGCTGCCGCGCCCAGTATTTAGGTAATTGCCCGGCGTAAAAGATTTATCAATCGTTACGTGACTACGTACTGGTGTATCTGAGTTATTCCCCTTGGGAATGGAGCACACACATTCGGGGCATGTCCACTGACTTCTGTATTCCAGGGTGAACTCCTTAAATTTTTCGATGGTAATGGCTAGACACGATAAATGATAAGTCTTTCCACACTCCCCTCGTGAACACTTCATGTATAGCCTGTCGGCCATAACACCATCACAGCCATTGCACTTGACGGCCATTTATTAAGTTTTTATAACTGTTTCTTTCACACGACTCACAGACACGTCCGTTACACGTTAACAAATAAAAAAAAAAAAAAATTGCATTGCATTTGCAGATCTCTCTCTCTTGCTGTAACTCACAAGTGCGGTACCGGCCTCCGAGTGCCCTCCCCTCCTCCCCGGTATTATAGGGGAAGGTTAGGCTTACCGGAGGTCTAACCTCACTCATTTGGTTAAAGTCATCGAAAGTAGGCTGTTATGTCAGTCCGGTTAAACGGGCCCACATATGCCGAAGCATGACTGTCCCTTTGTCTCTCTCTGGCTCTTTATGTGACAGTTAAACAGTAAACTAGGGAAGAACATTGGTAGATGACTACGGCCTTGCCTGTTTTGAATATTCGTTAGTGGCAGAGTAATGTATAGTTAACTGCCTACTGTCTTGAAGGTAAAATATGTGAGCAACGTAATTTAATTGCAGAATCCGACAAGATCTAAATTTAACCAGTTTGATCGCAGCAGGTGCAAATTTATGCAATGCAAATGACTGATACGAATTGCTTACACCACACTATAATATCGAGAGTTCATTGCAATACTATCGATTACTAAAGTAATAATCCTAATATAAATGAAGAGAATAATCACACTGGTACACGATCCATTGCAGTCTCAGTCCCATTTCTCTATCTGAAACTTGCAGTGTCCCTTATCCTTACCTTAGCTTCTTCGCCCTATCCGTTTTCGTTTCCTTAATTTTCTTCTTTCCCTGCCCCAAAGCTGGTCAAAAAGAAATCTGCCTGAAACGTTCGAAATTTTACCGACTGACCCTTTGGCTTTTTTTTTACCGTGCGGAAATCCCCTCGGATTGGTATCCGAGGGGATTTCCGCACCGATAGGTGGTCCTATCGGTGGCATGTCGGACTCGAACCTACCAAAACCGTACGCCGTCTCGGGTACCAATAGCCGGAACCAGGTATACCCTAGAAAGGAAGTCCCTGGTGCAACCGACTGACCCCCTAATTCAATTGGGAAACTGACAGGAGATCTAATAGAAATGACAGTAAGGCCACGTACAGCGTGCCAGCGATGTCGCTCGACCTTGGTCGCGGCGACTTCCATCTACGAAAAACAGTGCAGCGTGCGGGCGACTAGTAATCAGCGACTACTTGCGACCGATACATAGCAATTGAAAATTCTGTTTTACGGATTAATGCCATCAGAAGGATGAGAAGATTTGATATTCATCAAATTAATATGCTACCTATGCTTTTCTTTTGGCGAATCTCATCACATGTATGATCATGATCTCAGACAACATGAAGATAGATCGTTCGATTACTATAAAATGAAAATAGACACATTTGATTACATCATACACACTATTAAAAAAGGGACACTGCTATATACATAGATAAATTGATATAGGTGATACAAACTTTACCGCGTTATCAAATAATAAAATAAATAGCAAAACGTGCAATCGAAATCCACCTCTGAATAACACCTACCGCGCAACCACCGGTAGTCGCAGGCACGTCGCACTAAGCCGTTTAGTTCTATACGTTCCAACGACTCGCGCGACATCGCTTGCACGCTGGACGTACCCTTTTTTTTTGTTTTTTTTTCGTGCGGAAATCCCCTCGGATACCACCTGTCGGTGGCATGTCGGACACGAACCGACTAAAACCGCATGCCGTCTCGGGTACTAATAGCCGGGGAACCAGGCTGGACGTGCCCTAATAAATGCAACTAGCTTTTGCGTCTATCTCTTTCTAGTCGAGCTTTGTGTTTGGCTGGGGAATATGAGGGTTTAATAAGTAGCCAATCGTAGCTTAGCTAAACAGAGACAGGGATTTATCGGGCATCCATCTATCGCGTTCGTATCCCTTCCACTTACAAGGAGCTGTACTCCATGTTCTCTCTATGGTAATTATAGTTATGAACCAGTTAACAAAATCGTTACTGTTATAAATGACGCTATTTTCGACAGAACTATTGAAGACGGATAACGGTTTTCAATTTCTTTACTATGAAAAATTATAGATGAACTAATCATTAAGTACATTGTTATATTATTTATCTGTAATCTTAAATCGCAAGTTAATTAATTTATCTAATCATTATATCTAATAAGTTTTAGCATATTTGTATATTCAAGTATATTGCAAAGTATTTTATAATGCATTGAAGTAATATAAAATAAACTGTGCAATTGAGTGAACAAATTGCGTCATCTGCCTAACATTTTTGGTGAACAATTTTTTTAACTGGTAACTTAAAAAATAACCAAATCGCATTACAAATACTAGTTTACACTACAATAATATGGTAAAACATACATTTCACTTAAGACTGCTATCGGTAAAAAAATTTCAGCTCTTTAAAATGCCTAAAGATTCTGAATAAAATGGTGTAGATTAAATAAAATAAGAAACGTCATGTATTTACTTTTAAGAAAAACTCAAGTCAGTCAATACTAAATACATTACGTTTCTATTCGAAGATCAATGTAAATTAAGTAAATATGTATAATAACTATTTATTTCCATAAATAAATTATTATTTTACATATTTATTGAATTTTAAATTATACAAAGAACGGCCTCTATAGATTTAAGATGTGGCAACATTGTTAACAATTCGCTCTTTTGGTCCTTCGTCCCTCATACTTCCTCTCTTTTTATCACTCACAAGCAGTGCTACCAAGCTAGTAGATTTCCCACTAAAAGGAGTGGTTGAAACCAATCCCTCTTATTAAATTTTGCTTTTAGTAACTAGTTGTTTTTTTTTTGTTATTAGTAGTATTAGTAAGATTTTAGAGAACTTAGGAAATGCTGTTGATTTATGAACTGTGATAACTGTTTGTGTACGCTGTTGTTTGTTTGTGTGTTGTGACGTAATCCATGATGGTAACTGTCATCCTAGGGCTTGCAAATCGTTGCGTTACAACAGACAGACAGGTGATCTTTTTGATGTACCCCGAAAGCGCAGGATAAAATTCAAAGTTGACAATATTAGGTCTGGGTAGACTAGCGATATAATTCAAAGTCTAACTCTATGTTTAATGATCCAGTAAAGTAGCAGAAGAGAAATGAAGATTGATATAATGCAAACCAATAAAACTCGATCTGTTGTTGTCCACCAATGCGCAACGTGTTATGGAACTTTCACATACTAGAGGTATTGCTCTTCAAAAATGCCCAAGGGGCCAAAGGAACTTCGATATTTGAGGAATTAGCGACCTTTGGTATTACTCTCAATACTGCCTCGTTACAATGCCGATGTTGAGTGTGGAGACTATAGGTATAAACAGAGGAATAGAATGAAGTTAAATCTTTTATCTGCTCTGTTAAGAATACGCTGTGGTTTGAAGCTGTAAGGAGAGTGCTGCAACAAATATGAAATGCCCATATACGTTGTAAAATAAATCAGTACCAAAGAATCGTATTAATTTAGAACTCTAATTAAATTTTTTGGTACTTAGTTATTTTTTTACTTATGGTTTTCTTTCGTAATTACTAAAAAAATGTTAAGTGAAAAATTTAGTGCCTGTTAGAGTAGAGTAGTTTTTTGTTGGTGGTTTTCTGGTGGTTTTAGATGTTGAATCTGGTGGAGAGTTCATTTATAACTGTTGGCAACACTGCTCATAAGTCAACTCACTCACTTACTCGGCAATGAATCGCAATTAGTGGACGTGTATTAATTTTTCCCGTGCTTTAATTGCGTTTAAGATGGGTTTCTAGTATAAAAGTTTGCACACCTGCGTGTGCCTTCACACGATAATAAAAATGTTGTAAGTACTTGTTTATATTATAACTTTTCATAGATTTAGTCGTAATCATATTTAACAAATTGTTTTACCATTAAGTATCTTCATAGTTCTTATATTTGTAAGAATTTAATTAGTTTTTTCGAAAATCAGTGTATTATTTGTTGAATAATGTTGTTTGTATAATTGTAATTTGGTTTGAAGTACGTTACCTACTTTGCTATGAGGAAATCCACTTTCACCAAGTTGCGCGGGAGGCCTTTCATTACAACATTCCAAACAAATGCCATAGCGCCTTGAGACATTTGTATTCACAGTTAGTCGTTCATATTTATTTCTCAAGCGGTAGAGCAATAGGTCGTTCGTTGGACACATTGGTTAGGTACTAGACGTTAGATTACAATTATCAGTTGAGGAATGGCAACTTGCCGACGTATAACGCACTCTTGAAGTCTATACTAATATAATAAAACTGAGGGTTTTTTGATTGTTTAAACGTGCTAATCATCAGAACTAGCAGACAGATTTAAAAAACAATATTTATTTTATTAACCATACAGTTTTATTAAGTACCATACGGTACTTAGGGTCAGAGCAATAATGTAATACATATGTGAAATTACGGGAAACAGTTATCATATGATTAACTAAGTTTTGTCATTAGGCTTTTCCATTCTGCAAGAATGAACACATTGTTATAATTCAGTATTGAATTAAACAATATTGTAAAGTAATATAAATACATACTATACTCATCTGTGTTCCATAAATTCTTATGTACTAGGTTTTATTATCCAGAAAACATTTAAACACTTGGTTATTGTTTTAGCTCAAGTCATGTATAATTTCTGTTTTTAAAGTTATTTTTGTGCTATTGCTTGAGGGCACTTCCTAAATCAACTTCATAGTCAAACTTCAAAGTCAGTCTAGTCAGTCAGTATTAATATCACTGTTTATTAATTTGTTACCTTATATCACTTTTTTGTTCATTATTTGTATTATATCTGTTCTTGAAGTTAGCAATTTATAACTTACCTTGGCATCTAAAAGATTTTGGTTGATTTCCCTAATAAGTATTTTTCCACTTAACTTTGTTATTAAATTCTAAAACTTTTTGTCTCAATCAAAAAATGATTTGAATATTTTCTTTATTTGTTTTGTCATAACATTACTTTTAAATGCTATTTAAAGAAAATGTCTACCTTTAACAACATTAAATATGAATATCCGAGATGGATGTGAAAGGTTGATTAGGATAGAGAATGTGACAAAGAATACATTAGTGGGAGGCAGAAAATAGTGCTAGTGGGATAGTGGGATGGACATGCAGTGTGATATTGTATGAAAAAAACTATTAATTTTTGAATCAGAGTACATTAACATGTACTCTGATTCAAAAATTATTAGTTTTTTGCACCTAATGGTGAAGTAAAAGCAGGCACATCTTTTCACTTGACTAGCACTTCAGATACAAAATATTCTCACCTGGTACTTGAAACATATTGTCACTACATTTATGAACAAAAGCTTGTAAAATATAGCTATCTACTTCAGCCAGAGCTTACGCTATCTTACTATAATTTATTAATTGATTATCTAATTAAATTTTAACAGTAATAAAATTTCAATGTATTGTAATAAAATGCTATTCATATAAGATCTGCAACAAAAACAAATCATTTTTTAATTAACTCTATAATCTTATCATAAATAGATGTAACAATATTTTTTTATGGAAATTCATGTAATTCTATGCTGTCTATATAATAGATCATCACACACACCATGTTAAACTTTTGGATGTTGAACACTGTTGGTACCATATTCATGAGCCAATGTGCCATGTTATACAATTCTGCATTTTTGAACAAAAAATATTTTTTTAAATAATTAATTAAGCAAAATAAAAGAAGTTGAACTAAATGGGTTGTAGGAACTAATTAATTTAAAAAAAGTTTGTAAAAGCAGATGCACATTTATTTTCTGAGGCCATTGATATATATTAAAGATGTATATTTAAAGCATAAATAAAGATATAAGAATAAAGATGGGCAAATCCTACCCATGCAGACACAACAAAGGCCACGGCCCGAAGTTCTCGGCGGCCCCGCTATTCCTGGCCAAAGTGGCGATCACGGTAACTGCGGCGCAGGGGGTGCGAAGAATCTCCGCGCTACCGGTGGCCACCACAACCGACTAACCCTGGCTACTTACAACAGACGCACGCTACGGCTACACTCGCATCTAGCGCAACTTGAGGTGGAACTGGGAAAGATTAGGTGGCATATACTAGGGCTATGTGAAGTCCGAAGAGAGGGGGAGGACACCATAACCGTCGAGTCAGGCCACCTAATGTACTTCCGCGAGGGAGACCAACAATGACAACGTGGCGTTGGGTTTCTGGTAAATAAGTCCCTTTCTGACAACGTTGTGGAAATTTCAAGTGGGTCGAACAGGGTAGCGTACCTCATTAGCAAGCTCACCGAGAGGTATAGCCTCACGGTTGTGCAAGTGTACGCACCGACCTGGCACACTACAACGTTGTTATGGGTGAGTTCAACGCTTAAGTGGGAGTACAGAATTGCGGCGAGTAGAATCCCATGGATTTGGAAGCAGGAATCATAGGGGGCAAATGCTGATGAACTCTTTCTCCAAGAAACAGCCCCAAAGGAAGTGGACGTAGCAAAGCCCCGACGCTATGACCAGAAATGAGATCGATTTCATCTTTGCGGATAGGAAGCACATATTCAGAGACGTCTCAGTAATCAATAGGCTTAATACCGGTAGTGATCACCGACTTGTCCGAGGCTTTCTGAATATCAACTTTAAGGCTGAACGTGTCTGTCTGATGAAATCCAGGCTCCGACCAACTCTGCTCCAAGCCATGACAGGATCTGAAACGGTCCAGTCAAAAACGAAAAACCGATTCGCTGCCGTGTAAACCACAACCGACGTAAACCAGAACCTCGAAAATGTGGTTCGGATCCTCAGGGAAGAAGGTACGAGATTTTGTGAAATGCAGCGTAAGGGCAGGAAATCGGAGCTTTCAGAAAAGACCCTATGTCTAAAGACCCTATGTTGAAAGAGCGATCAATCAGAATCGGGGGTCAAAAGTGTTCGTACAATTTCTTGGAAGAAGGCACCCCTCGGATACCACCTATCGGTGGCATGTCGGACTCGAACCGACTAAAACCGCACGCCGTCTCGGGTACTAATAGCCGGGGAACCAGGTATACCCTAGAAAGAAAGTCCCTGGTGCCCCGCCATCTACAGACGAGTAGACGACCCCCCCCGTGTGGGAACCCAATGTTCCCTCTGCTCCCTGGAAGCGAGCGCGCTTCTGGAAGAAGCCACCTGACAAAGTTGACCACAGCAAGTGGAGAAGTCGTTACTTCGAAGCCGTCCTTTCGGAAGTGGAAAGCTTCTATGGCCGGTTATACGCTTCGCATGCATCTCGACCTGATCCGGAAAATGAGGACTCCAAAGCCACATTAACACGTCACTACACCGAAGACCTGCCAGAACAGAGACAGCTGAAAAGTAAAAAGTCCCTGGAGAGGATGGCGTTACAACAAGGCTGCTAAAGGCCGGAGGTAAACCCGTATTAAGGGAGCTCCAAAAGCTCTTCAACGCTGTTCTGTTTGAAGGGAGAACTCCGGAAGCGTGGAGTAGTAGTCTGATCGTCTTGTTCTTTAAGAAGGGTGACAAGACCATGTTGAAAAACTATCGACCCTCATCAATTCTTGTACGTCTACAAGCTGTTTTCGAGAGTCATCACAAACCGTCTTGCTCGAAGACTCGACGAATTTCAACCACCGTAGCAAGCTGGGTTTCGGAGCGGATATGGCGCCATAGACCACATCCACACAGTGCGCAGATTATACAGAAGACTGAAGAATATAATCAGCTTCTGTGTGTAGCATTCGTGGACTATGAGATCTGGTCTATTCTGGAGTCCCTGCAGCGTTGCCAAAATTCTGTATTTGTAATTAGAGTCCCTAATAAATGATTTGCATTGGTTTTGATGTTAGAATCACTTTGCAAATCATCATAGTGTTTTAGACATACAAATTTATTGTTCAGTGCTCTAAACAACGTTTCTCTTTGTTTGACAATACAATCTTATCAAGGCTTATCAGCAAAATTGATATGACCTTGTCCTCTACCATCACTTAGAGAAGTTTTAAGATGAAGAAAAAGTACTTATCCTAAACGTTGTATAATGCAGAATAATCCAGTATTTATAGCGAGATTCTCCACATACATGAAATGGACACAAAACACCCAGACTCAGAACAACAACTTGTGGATCACACAGTGTCGTCCCATGTGGGAATCGAACCCAAAACACTCAGCGGCATGGCGACCGCTTAAACCATTACGCCACGAGTATTTATGGTCATCAATAGCCTGCTTGCCAGAGTACAAGTTCTTCCAAGTTTGGTATCTGACGAGATATGATGATGACTAAGAGTTTGAGATGTGTCAAGTTATTATTTTCGTTTATAAACGATTCGAATTCAATTTAGAATGCTGTCTAGCTCTTTTATAAGCTAGGCAGCATTTTTGTTTTGTTTGTAATCATCATGAGCGTGCGTAATCATCTTATTGGAAGTGACAATAATGTTGAACCTGAGTGTAATAAGCAATCAAGTATTGGGCCATAGTAGAATGAAATACGATATAAGTGATGTTTTATATTAAGCAACTCAAAGTACAGAAGCTCAATAATAGCATTGCACGCAATGCATTCTTTTTCTTTTTAAATCTTCCGCATTAGGAATATATATCTTGTGTCAAGCATTATCATACAATTTACGACACTGGTTAAATTAATAACTGGTCACTGAAAATCACTTATTCCAGGATGATTCATCGGCCTATCGTTTCCCTGATTGGGCTTCACAAATACTCGTCCGTCGTACCCGGTTTCTTTGGAAAGAAAACAGGTTCCAACTTAACAAAGGGTTGCAAACTTTATTCTCACGTTTCCACTGTTGACGTGATTGCGAAATAAAATAATTCTGGAAAGTTGATTTTAAGTTTCTTCCACTTTACTTGTGACTCTTCGAGTTGCCATTGGCGGCGGTAGTCTGTAGAAATGGAAATTATTGCTACTTTTAAATTATATTCATTTGATGAAATGATTAGTGTTAGTCACAGCGATTTTACATGTGATTGTGATTTCGTGATAGACAAAGATAAATGGCATTAAAATCAGTCACAATTCTTTTTATCAAAGATTACGACCTTTTTTGTAGATTGAGACCTTTCGCGAGTCTTGTGCTAGCGTACTAAGTAGCACTGATTTTGTAAATCTGTCACAGGAGTGACTATTTGATTTATAAAGTATATGATTTTTCACATGTGATTGTGATTTTATTCCATCCCTGGTAGTGAGTTACCATCAGGTAACAGGTCTGCTCGTTTGGCTCCTCCATATAACAGTGACCTATGCAATAACAACACTCGTTACTCTTATTTCACTCGACAACATCAATTAAAGACCCGCAAATGAACCTACGAAACACTTCTTTAAATAGAGCATTCGACAATATAAAACTTCTGCATAAAAGTGGTTCAAGGCTAAATTTAGCAAAGATGACTTCTTTGCATTTTTTAGCCATAATGTAAGTATAATCAATCATGATCATATAATTGTCTACAGGAGTTGTCTTTAAACTTTATTTTTAAGAATTACCATTTTATATCGAAAATTTGAAACAGTTTTACTCATTGTACGTTAAAATAAACATTGCATACCCAATAAAAATGCTATATTAAACAGCATAGACATGTACCACAAACAGCGGAAAATAATTTGATATGTTTTGTGAAGCCTATCATGGTTAGTGATGTCCCTGTATTGTTGGTTCGAATCTCAGGACGGACATACTAGTACGCAACTTGTCTATTCCCCGTTCATCCCTATTGACTCCATTGACCTATCACTTTTCCATACCCCAATTGCCATTATTCCGTCTGAAAAGGAATCGCATTCTCATGAAGGCCCTTGGTACAGGCAGGCGACTGGCCATAAAAAAGCAGCTAAAATCCTTTGCAGTTTGTAACATTGAGCAACACTTCAAATAAAATTATAAAAGTTTGTGAAGGAGTCATTGTTTTTTATTTCATTACATTTGCTCTATAACAAGTATGACGCCATGTTGACGGAGATGCATGAATCACGTTTAAACGTACCATGGGATACGTAACTTAACAAACAAATAAAAAATTACGCAACATGTATCCATAAATGTGAAATTATTTTGAATTTGTAGATTAGACCAATGTTTATTAAATTCCATTGTTATATTATATTTATTAAAATTTAGCATTTATTAAAGGACTTACGCGATTCCACTGAACCGAGAACTCTTATCAAGTCTGTAGTTACAATATTTCTTGTTCCACTGTTGTGAACAAGTTTCCTTTCAAAAAATTTGATTACAAAAGGTTTTTTCTGTATAGTTATAATTATGATAAAAATATCATTATTATAACTAAACCTAAAAGTTAAGAAAAAAAAAGTCAAGAAAGAAAGAAAAGCCAAGAAAAAGCTAGAAAAGTAAATTATGGCTGATTTTTATCAAATATGATTTTTATCAGGGTTGGATTGACATAATTTATAAAATAATCTATTTAACGCAAGCATACTTTAATTTTTTAGAGTACGTTAGAACGATACCTTAACGATTAAAAATAGGTAGGGCGGGGCGACCTATTTCGAATAACTACGGTAGCGCTACTGCGCTTACTGGAGGATGACTCACTAGCTCCCCACACCTTCGATTTATAAAATATTCGATAGTCCGACTGGCGGAGTGAGCGTGTGGTCGTGATGAAGGAAGATCCTGCTTCTTGGGTGCTGCTGTCTAGCATTTTCCTAGACCTGCTAGACAACGACTGCCATACTAATCTGCAGATTCTGCAGTGACAGCCCTTGATATCTAGAATGATTGTTGCGAAATAATCCGTCCATCTAAAGAATGAGGCCATCTTCTTTTTCCCTCGACTTCTGCCGACGTAACAATATGAAATGAAATTTATATAAATTTTTAATCGTCTGCTTTCCTTACTGGCCTGGCCTGTCCCTAAACTTTTAGTAGGACAGATGCAAACCGTTTTATAGATTTATGTTTTAATTTTTCGCGTCAGCGTTTTTCCTCATTTCTCATCAATGCCACCACAATGTGCCACAGCAAAGCGTGAAAGGGTACGGCTATTTGTTTTACATGTTTAGTACATATCCACTATGGGTACGTTATTAGTATAAATTCTAAGTTTTACAGGGCCTATATTCGTACAAATATGTTTAAAACTTTTCTTGTGTGTTTTTAGAAAGTAGTAGAAACCTTGTTTAAGTGCCACTAAGGAGGCATACGAGTGCCGTAGTGTCTGCTACACTAGTCGTACGTATATATTTCATTAGACGTTTTCAGAAGCTTTTTTGTAGAGCTATTGTAGTATCAATATTACTGTTCCCATGAAGGAAATCTTTAGGAATTTTACAATTACTTAGAAAATGCCATAAGTAGTAGAATAAAAATGTTAATGAAGTATTCTAAGCCAAGAGATACACCAGTATGCTCTGTGAGCCGTTGATTGATTTTAGGTTGGAGATAATCAAAATAAATGTGGTTAAAAAATATTGTTTTTTTTTTATTAAATTAAAAATGTGTATTTTTTTAGTGCCATCATGGCGTCTTCACCGGACAACTTCGTCCTGCTACACCAATCAACCACGTCATCGCAATCTGATCCCGTAGGATTTGCTCTTTCGTCTCAAGTAAGTTCAATTAAGATTATGTCTAACATTGAATAATAAATTAATCTTTGGGATTTCTTTATGCTTTTGAGTTCTTTCAGTGGTCAGTATAACTTAACTGTCTTTTTACAGATTTATGTACCATGACATGTCAATATATATTATATCATATACGTGTAGCTTATTATAGCCTTTTAATTTGTAACACTTTTATTTTTATTTTAGCCTTATGTACTTCTTCTAAGCTTGAACATAAAATATTCCAAACTTCACATTCCTACAACTTTCTTTTTTAAATACGTACAAAGAAAGCTCTTCACATATTACTTTTTATTCTTATATTGTGTATAGCTTTTTGCTCCCTTATGAAAACATCCTTGTATGTAACTAGTTCCTCTAATTAGGTCATAGGATTCTACCTCTGAATGTTCTTTTAATTTAAGACGTAAAATTCGTGCGTACATTTACGCTACATTTTCCACAATCTCAAAAAAGTATGTGCAAAGTGTAAAGTTTTTAAATAACATTTTTTGAACGTTACTTTAAAAAAATTCCAGGGTCTAAACATCTCGAAGAATGAGTGCGAATCTATGGGACTTGCCGGTTTCGACCGGCGACCTTCTCACTAATGAAGAGTGCATGTTGCTGCTCGACACTGATATTGACATCTTTGACAAATCTGGTATGTTCCACTCTAGTGATTATTAAGACGTTACATGGTTCGGATCTATGCCGACTTCAATTACCTATATTTATAGTAGTACTAACTTTCGCCCGTGGCTTCGCCCGCGGGTATGTCGGTTATAGGCGGTAACAAGGAGCCTATGCCTTTCCCGGGACTCAAACTATCTCTACACTAAATTTAACCTACTACTACTATCACCTATCACACTTTCGCATTTATAATAGTAGTGTGGATATAGTTTGTTTATCAGTGATATCAGGGAAGTACCTTATAACTAAGCCAGGGATATTAAGTATTATCTACTGTTCCTATATACAATATTTGCGACTCCTATATTTTCATTACTATAAGGCTGGAATACCAATTAGTTTAGTAATTTATTTTAATTGAACTCAATTGGAAAAATCTTAAATACATCTATTTATTGAGATACGGTTGTCGGCTGTCTTAGACTAATATTATTTAATGTTAGGACTTTGTAACTGGGGTTGTTATTTAGAACAGATAAAAGAGGGGAGAAAGAAATGGCGTTCAGAGGAGACCTTAAAACCATCGAAATATATGTGTTGATTTGTGTGAGGTTGGTAAACCTACTTGAAACGACTGCTACACTGTCTGTAGGTCGGTATACAGTTCGAGCCTCTATTTTTTTAGTAAACCTTCCATTTACAAATTAATATCATTACTTTCTAGAAATACAATAAAAACACTATAGTAAATTCTATAAAAGCAAAAAGTCAGCTAATAAAACAATAAACTTTTTTATTGTCTCTTTCTGCATAGAAAATACAGCGGCTGTTTTTAAATGGTTTAAACTGTTGGACGCCATCACATATATTTGCTTAAAATATTATACACGCAACACGACATAATCACTGAGACTAAAGGTCACTGAACTTATTTATCTCGCAGACAACTCGCCATATTTTTTTGGCTTCGGCTTCTTGCTTATCTTATTTTTTTTGTAAATTTTTGACTAGTAGTAGTAGTACACGTGTATTTTTGACTAGTTTTTTATTTAAAAAGTTTGAGCAAAACACCAGTACGTAAAAAACTTATTCATAAAAAAAAGGAAAAATTGTTTTTTTTGGGTCGTATTACTTTGTTTTATAGATTACAACATGATACCGCGGATCAATTATGCATAAGCACACTTATGCAAAATTGATCCGCGGTGAAGTTTCAAGTTTCAACGAGTTCAAAGAATATTACGACCTCATAACTTTTCTGATTAGTTTGCTACTAAAATGATAAAAATGCGATAGTATGTTTGTTTGTGAAACCTACGTTATATTTCAGGTAAAAAATAAGGAATTATAAATGGAAAGTCAAAAATAATTTCACAATCAGCTCAACTAAATAAGACTATGTTTTATGATGAGATGTAAACTGTATTGACACTATCTTGGATTCTCGTTTATATCTCATTCTTGAGATTTGGTATTTATATCATTTTATTTAGAGAGCTTACAGTACAGATTACCTCATAGGTAATCTGTACTGTAAGCTTGAATATTTGTTCCGATTCGAGTTCACCAAATTTGGCGGTATGCAAGGGTTGCGGCGCGATAAGTCAAATGCGCTTTGATTGGACATTTCAACTTCAAACATAAAATGTACCAAACCAAAGTGATGGGACAGGGTTGGGACGTTGATCTATAAAATGGTTTGATGATCTGAATTATTGATATTTATTTTATTTTTGACTAGCTTGTAGCGCGGCTGCTCCCGCTTGTATGTCGGTTATCACATCACATCATCAACAGCCTTATTAAAGGCAGGTCCACTGCTGGACATAGGCCTCTCTTTAGAAAGGAAGTTTTGGCCTACTATACCACGCTGGCCAGACCGGTTAGTATAGGGTTTGTGTCAAGTTTTCCTTCTTTTTGCAGTGCTGGTGTCCTGCGTTGTTTTGCACCCTTAGTCGGCTCTTACGACACCCACGGGATGAATTGGGGGTAGTGACTTTCCGTATTATTAATCCGTCACTACACGGACACATCAATGTATATTTGGTATTTATTATTAAATAAAACAATGTATATATTATATTTCTGTGCCTCCTGTGAAGTGATACAAGTAAAGATACAGTACTTTACAGGTGAACAAAAACAAGTTTTAAAAATTCCCATTTGCGAAATTTGATTACTTTCTTTTGTAAATGAAAACATCTACAATTAATTTTTTGTGGTAAATATTATAATTTTAAAATAATTCTTGAAAAACCTGTGAGTGTACATATTTTTCTTTTGGGGCATTTAGGAAACCAGTAACATATACCACAATGACACGACACATTTTTTTTACAAAATAATGACTTCAATAAAAAAATCAAAGAATGACCAAACAAATACCGACCTATAAATCATCGATATTTGTTTGGTCATACAAATATCAACCTATAAATCACAACACTATCGATTCACGTGCTGTCATTAGACAAAGACAACTATCGTAATTTACGTAATGAGTGAAAGGGACAGTTCAAAAAGATATCAACGGGTGCTTAATTGTTATTACTTTGCACCATTATAAGTTGAACTCTAGTACTTTTGCAATAACAAGGTTAACGTGATAAAAATATAATTTACTTACCGATGAAATTTTATACTTTCTTTTTGAAAACTGGATGTCTTGCCACACCATTTCACTATTTTTTTTTCTTTATTTACCAAAAGGTGCGGGTTTGATCACGAAGTGATCATGTCACCCCCATAGGAAACTACTTATACAATTACATCAATCAACTACATATATTCTTAAAACCTAAATTAACAATTTTGTACAACAGTTTCGCTTGGTCTGACACGGGCATAGACAAAATGGTGTTACAAACTCCAACAGAACGCAGAGATATGCCATGTTTCATTTGAAACCGATCTCTTTCAGCCTTATTTCTTAGGCATTCTACCATTATGTGATAAACATTTTCTCTAACATTGCAAATAGTACAGTTAGGTGAAGAACTTTTTTTCATCATATATGTGATGCTATTTAAAGGCATATGCCCAGAACGAAGTCTAAGGGCAGTGACAACTTCCTGTCCCGACAGATCGGAGTCCGCAAACCAAAGAACGGGCGAGGGGTATGGTTGTATTGTCTTATACCAAATACCAACAGTACGAGACCTTTCATCAAAGTACTCTTTCCATATGTTAATGCAGCGTTCTCTGATCAACGGCAACAAGTCAGTAAAATAAGGTTCACGAGGAACTGATATACCCATAAATGTTGACTGTTTTGCTAAGGAATCTACTATAGAATTACCTCCTAAACCAATGTGTGAGGGAACCCATTGAAGGACTATGTGTTTATCTTCATTAAGCATCTTTGTAATTAATTTTATTGTGTCATAAGCTATTGGGATTCCTTGAAAACCTGATACCGTACATCACCATTTCACTGTATAGGAAGCCATTTCTAATATATTTTGATATAAAACTATTTTCTAGAACTCGGATAGTAGTAGGATAAGGACATTAGTAACGACCAAGTTTGTGACCCGTACGTCACAAACTTGGTCGTTACTAATGTCCTTATTCTTATCGTCACTTTGTATGTTAGCTACAGCAAGTATGTGTTCGCGCCTTTGTGACCCTGTATGCGGAATCTATTAGGGGTAATCTGTGACTAAAAGCTACCGTACACAAGTACATAAACAATTTAGTTATTGAAATGCTAATAACAAGCTTTCACAGATACACAAAATTAATCTACATCTATATATATATATAAGAGATTTCCACGTATATAGTCACTCATCACGATATCTCTGGAACCATTAAAGCTAAAGACTTGAAATTTGGTAGGAATATTCTTTTCACCGAGTAGAGGTCAGCTAAGAACGGAGTTTAAGAAATTCAAAAAAAAATTTTTTTTTAATAATGTAAATAGGAAAACAGCGTTTGCAGGGTCAGCTAGTAAGTTATATTCTAAGTAATAATTAAAATAAATTAAAATACATGCAGAGCCAAGAGTCATGATTTACAATGTAGTAGTAAAGGTAACACTATCAACAAATCTGTCAGATATGTTTTAGCAATACCAGTACTTGTACTAGGAATATCAAAGCGCCTGCGTTTGCAGGGTCAGCTAGTAAGTTATATTCTAAGTAATAATTAAAATAAATTAAAATACATGCAGAGCCAAGAGTCATGATTTACATAGTAGTAGAGGTAACACTATCAACAAATCTGTCAGATATGTTTTAGCAATACCAGTACTTGTACTAGGAATATCAAAGCGCCTGTCACTATTTAGTTTGTTCAATTCAGCGATTTTTCAATTTTTTCTAAAATTGGTGTAACTCAGAGGAAGATAAAGTAAAGAGTTGTCACGCAGCCTTGTAACGGGTGTTAATGATGCAAGTAATCGCGGTTTTTCCCCAAACTCCTTTCCCGTCATTGAAGCCCTCTTAAGCAATGGGATCAGATCGCTGCTGACCAATGGCTTTGCTTTGCTTTTTACTTACCAATGGACGACCGTATTGTGTATCAGTGAGTTAAACCATTATTCGCAAACAATGATTAATATTCGATTGCAGGATAAATACGCATACTGGATCAATGTTTATTTTATATATTAGTTTTACTACTGTACTGTATTGTTGTTCTCTCCCCATTGGGAACAGTCCCCTTCAATCACGCATCTGCAAAATAAGTGATTCAAGCTGAATTACTTTTTTTTTACGTAAAATACGTCAGAGAAAAGTTGTAGGTTATGCAATCATCGTTTAAAAAAATATACTTAACACTTTTTTTAGCAGCGCAACTGCTGTATATCAAAAATAGTAATTACTATTTTTGAGATAATATAGCGTTTCAAAAGTTGAAGATGGCGCTAATTGTAGTGACAAGAAATTATTACTAATCCATCCATCTTACAGGGATCTAAAAAAAATATGTATTTTTAGGGTTAGTTTTGTCCAGTCATGTTATATCCTTGACATTTTCTTCAGTAATTTACATGAAATGTTGCGTCTTTTGTATCTAAAAAATAGACCTAACATTATAATAAGTGGCGATTTTAATATTGACCTACTAAAAGAGACTAGGCACTCCGTGACATTTAAACGGTTAGCAAAAGAATACAACATGAAATTTGCAGTAAACGCACCAACCCGCCCCAGTAGTGGCAGCTGTTTAGATAACATTGTTTACAACATGAGAGGTTGTAAAAGCGAGATTCTAGAACTAGGGGTATCCGATCAAACTGCACAATTAATTAAATTTCCAATACAACAAACTTGTATTTTGAAGTTTTGGTACACACACAAACGCGATTACTGCAAGGAAAATAAGAATATATTTAGGAGATGTCTTAAAAATCTAAGTTTTTCTGAGGTTTATGAATGTAATACGGCTAATGAACGTTTTGATGCTTTTTTCGATTTATTTAATTTTTTTTACGACCTATGCTTCCCCATACTAAAGCGCAAAATATCCACACTTGTTAGACCGAGGTGGATAACCCGAGGTATTATATTGTGTAGTAAAAGAAGGCGAGACTTGCTTTGGAAACATAGACTAGCGAAAACTAGCGACACGAAACTAGCTTTTAAAACATACAATAAAAGATATAAAACTATATTAAAGCTGACTCAGAAGGCAAGAAATAGTTATTTCATTGCTAATAGTAAAAATAAATCCAAAGCTACGTGGAAAATAATAAATTCAATCAAAACAAATGTACCTAGGGATAGTATCAAGAAATTATTAATTAATGGTAAAGTGGTTACTCATCCAAAATTGATTGCAGAAAAATTTAATAATTATTATATAGACCAGGTAGATACCAATATAAATCTAAAGACATGTAATTATAAAAATATTTCCAATTTTAAATCATTTAAATCTATGTTTATGAAACCGATTGTACCTAATGACGTTAATACTATAATAAAGAATTTAAAAAACACCGGCAGTACAGGCTATGATGAAATCCACACAAGCGTAGTAAAATCTGTAGGTACTATTATAGCACCTGTATTAACTGACATCCTAAATGATTGTATTCAAAGCGGAACTTTTCCGGACAAGCTAAAGACATCAATAGTAAAACCTCTGTTTAAAAAGGGCTCAAGAACTGAAATGGGTAATTACCGACCTGTAGCACTGTTACCAGTATTTTCTAAAATTTTTGAGAAAATCATTTACAGCAACTTGAATAACTATCTGGAAAATAATAACATTATATGTAAGGAACAGATGGGCTTTAGAAAAAATAAAACAATTAATATGGCTATATATGGATTTCTAAAGAACATATATATTAATTTAGATAACCGTAAACCAGTAATGTCATTGTATATGGATATGACAAAAGCGTTTGATCACGTGGATCATAACATATTAATTAAAAAAATGTATAATTACGGGATTAGAGGCAATGTCCTTGTCTTGATACAATCATTTTTAGAAGATAGAAATCAAATAACACAGATAAATTCAGTCAATTTCAAATCTAAAACTGAGGTAGCTTATTCATCAAATGCTAGAAAAATTAAATACGGCGTGCCACAGGGAAGTGTTTTGGGCCCATTACTTTTTCTCTGTTACATAAATGATTTTCCTAACACTACGAAACATCAAATGTCTTTATTTGCCGATGATAGTACAGTTATTTTTAATAAGGGTACATTGAATGAAATAGAATACGATATAAATACTAGTATTGTAGACATTATAAATTTCTTAAATGCTAATAACCTAAAAATCAATCTGTCGAAAACAAAATTTATGAATTTTCAAATAAGACGAAAATGGACATCAGAAGTACACATCTCATATAAAGATGAAATCGTAGAAGAAAGTACAGTAACAAAATTTTTAGGGCTTCAAATTGATAATGACATGTCATGGAAAACTCAAATTAATTGTGTGTGTAATAAATTAAATACATTTTCCTATGCTTTATATATGCTATCAAAAGTAGCTAATGAAAATGCACTTCTTGCCGCTTATCACGGCTATGTGTCATCGACCTTAAGGTTCGGCATAATATTCTGGGGTAATGCCACAAATAAGCAAGACGTGTTTATAGCTCAAAAGAAATGTCTCCGAGCTATGTGTAAACTAAAAAGCACTGATACATGTAAGCCACACTTTTGTAAACTAAGACTATTGACATTTCCATCTATGTACATTTATGAAGTCTGCATGTTCGTGAGAAATAACATTTCTCTATTTTCTTTTATAGAAAGTCAACGTCGCTCCGAAAAATTGCACTTATTAAAAGCCAAAACAGCACTTCTACATAAAAGTGTATACGCAATGGCACCAAAGCTGTACAATCATTTACCAAAACAAATAAGAGACCGTAAAAATGTTAATGAATTTAAAAGCAATCTCTTAAAATTACTTATTGACAAAGCATACTACTCCATAATAGATTTTCTGAATGATAAATTTTGACTTCAATTAGTTATGTATATGATTAGGTATTTGTAAATGACATTTATTTTGACGTTGTAATTATTAATTGTTTTAAAAAAATTAATTTATTTTGACATTTTATTTAGTATTTTGAACTTTTAATTATTTTGACATTTTCGATTATTCATTATTTTGACATATTTAGTTCGACTTTTTTGATTGTTAATTATTTGACATATTGAGTTTGTCATTTTTAATTATTTTAACATTTTTCCCGATTTAATCATCATTTATCAATATCAGTATGTTTTTAATTAAGAAATCAAATCAAAGTCTATTTTTATTGAATTGAATAAGTATATGATTACTGGACTTTAAACAGTTGTATTGCACAGGAATAATGAAATCCTTTTATTGTTTTGTATGCCTATTGGCGAAACATGGCGATCTTTTAAATATGGTTTGTAACATCTGAATTTACCTGTGTTTTACGAAATAAATGATTGATTGATTGATTGATTGATTGATTGATTGATCCTAAAGTCGGCTGCGGCTTCAAAATTGGGGAAGTTTCAGCTTTAACTTTGTTGTAGTTTAAGTTTGTTACCTCAGAACTCCGTCATTTTAAAAGTGGCACCAATTTGGAAAATTTCTTTTCTTGGTAGGGTATACTTGTTTGGTGATAGTCTCAATCAAATTTAAAAAAAAGTAACAAACCAAGGGTTTAAAATTATGGAATGCACAAAACAGTTTATTACAATTTCTGACGAGGTTAGTGATAGATTTTTAAAAGTTGATTATTTTAGCATGGATCACGTTTTAAGAAAATAAACAACACTAAAAAAATATGGAGTGTTGTATACACATTCCATTAGCTTGTTAGTTAATTATTATTTAAAATTGTACAGAAAAAAAACTTTCTTTTGTTTCATGACACCTTAGCACTGGGTCTTTGAACTGACAGTAGTTATTGAAAATTAGTACAATTGTAAGTAAATACGTAAACGAAGTTACTATCAACTATCTTCTAAATACCGATCTATCCTTTAAGTTTTTCGACATTGAATGGTTTTAAATTGGCAGAATTCGGTCAAAGCAGAATAAACAGGCACTGTTCACGAATGCAATGACGAGGACTAAGCAGTACACACACACACAGAGAGAGAGAGAGACGACGTATTTATTTTCGGGAATGTATAGACCTTGAGGACGAAGAAAGAATACCCGATTTTTTCCTCCCTAAAGATAAGACATCCCCCAGTCTCTTCAATTTATTTATTGTTGTATACAGTCTTCAGCAGGAAGAATACATTACGCTTGAGTTCCATTAGATGTTTATTAATTAGACTAATATCTTTCCCCGTTTACTCATATTCACACCTTTTTCACGGTTTTCAATAGTACTATTTCTTACGTATTACAGTATACTATATATGTAATTGAATTAAAAATGGTGGTCCCGCGACCTTCACCAGGTTGTAGGACACCTTGTGGATAAATAAACATACATAGATATTTCTAATCAGATATTTCTAAACTAAAAATTGTTCGGTGTATGTAGTACACATACACCGAACAAATGGTTGTGCTCTTCACATAATATTTGTGGGTGGGAATCGTTCGAACCCACGACATCTGGCTCAGAAGACACATTTTGCCCACAAAATCTAAAAAGGTGGTATACCAAAGAAAATTGTAGATGTCTTATGCACAATAGTATTTAATATAGATGTTTATACAAATGAGAATTTTTATTAGACTAGATTTACCGTAGAAAATAGATATTTGCGATATATTTATTATTTGATATTGAATGCAAAGTTTTAATCTAGTGCAGCGTTGTCACCTCAGGGTTGAAGAAAATTTAACACGCTTTTATTACCTTGGTATGTATGTATGTAGCGGAATTTTCGAACGTGGTTTTAACCCACTTCAAAGCGTCGAATTAAATTGAAACTTCGCACACTTATCAAGGACTGATGACTGAGTAAGAGAGAGAGAAAGACTGAGACAATACAATAATTTAATAAATTTGGCCGATTATCCTGATCAAGATCTTCAGGATTAACGACTTTTTCCATACCTAAAAATACGGTAGTGTCTTTTGCTACGTACTAAGAGGCGTGTGCTGAAGCATATGTTACTTGTTACTTTTTTTCTCTTAATAAGAAAATAATCATTATTAATAGTAGTAAATAGTAATAGTAGAAAATATTTTTCTATAAGTTCAAAAAGAAAATCCATTCTATCGTAAAAAAGCGTGGGGTGCTTTTCAAGATATTTTATAATAAAATAACGCCCCACGCATTTTTTCCATTCAATTATTTTTCTTTTTGAACTTATAGAAAATAAAGAAAAAAAGCGTGTTTTTTGTTTTTTTAAACTGTAATTTATTGATTTACATGCTTAATGTAAACTACGCGGTACACATGCGAAGCCAATGTGCAAGCGTGACTAACCTAATGCAGCGTTGAGAACGTAAATATTTAAGTGTTCAATAATGTATTCTCTTTATTTTCAATTCTTAATCTCAGACAATTAATTTGAAAACCTTAATATTATTCCGGTATGCAAAGTAATCTATCACTCAATTTCATTACTCCTTAAAAGTCTGATAGAAATTTGAATGTCATTATGCCTTCAAGAAATTCTATTAAATTATTTACTCTAATCTCTTTTATTTTATTAAATTATATTATTTTACTCTCTAATTCTAGTAAATTATTTTATCCTCTTTATCCCTGATAAGTCTTGTTCTTTGTTGATAAGAGCGTAACAAGGGTCTATGAATGAAAAATGTTGACACAAAAGAATCATGGAATGACGGAAACAGTCGGGGTAGCGATTAGTTAATCAAAAAGAATAAAGACGTATTCGTTTGACCTTTCGTTTTGATTCATAAAGTTCTTCGTAATAGTAGTATTGAATATAATTTACTACGCAGTGTTCATTCTTCCGGGTCGAAGTCAAGTCAAGATTATGTACAAATCACGAAGCTACATAATTTTAGCAGACGATAAGTCGGTCATTATATTATATACTCACTTTTATGAACATAAATTAGAGTTATTTATACACATAATAGTATATTATAATAACACAAGGATCAAATCACACTGGACATCAGCACTGCTAAGAGAATTAAAAATTGAACAAACCCTGTACCAGCGTGGTACAGTAGGCCAAAACCTCGTTTGTAAGGAGAGGTTATAGACCCCAAGCAGTGAACCGGTAAAGGCTGTTAATGATGACGATGACTGTCTCCTATTTCTAATATGTGATTTATCATCAGTCTTTTTGGTTTTAGTTGTGTGAATGTGTCCATAGAAGTGGCTTGTTGCCACTTATTTATAGATTTGTATAAACCATTATCAGATGTAATTCACAAAGTTTATGAAGCTTAATCACTCGTTTTTATATAAATTCTCCTTGAAAAAAGTATGATAAGCTAAAAAAGTTATCTAATCGTGTTCGGTGAAGAACGTGTTTCTACTACATGCTTAATTAATCGATGACCTTATTCGGTATGTTTGATAATAAGTGATCTTAATATCTATTGAACTGTCGTGACGTTAGGTCGATACTGGAATTTTTATAAATGGGGATGGTACCTACTTATTGTGATGTTGGTCGCTAATATAATTAGATAATAGTTTTACTATAATATCCCATTAATATCTAACGATACGATTTGCGTTACTGCCTTCTGATCAATATGTGATCACGAGTTTTTAAATTCTCTTAAAAGTGCGCAACCAGAGTAAACTAAAAGAAAAAAATATAGGTGACAATGTACCAGAACATATCACTGTTTAGATATTTAAATAGGAAATAAATGTAAAAACTAATTAGTACATTGTACATAGTGGTGTAATCCATTTACCTCAGTGCATGAATTCATTTAAAAGAAGTAAAATCTAATAACTTATTTTATTCACTTATTTTAATAAAACTTATACGATTGATAGGATAATTGTGAATCTGTTTGTGTTATACTTTCAATAGGACCCTCACAACCGATTGACGCAGTATTCGGGAGGCGTTTCATTTGTTGTTTTAGTGTTATCATTATCCATAATTATCTCAAGTGACCGCTTGACTTTTTAAGTGAGCATAAATTATTCCTGTGGCGAGAGCACCCCCCCCACGAACGGACTGCATGCATGCAGATAGTATTAGGTCGATCTAATTATAAATCGCTCCAATTACGGTGGATATTCTTATGCTGGGCTCAGTGCGATACATATCATAGACTAGGTTACTTGGGGTTTTATACGCACAGTTTATTAATAAATGTACATGCTGCTCTCACAAGCGCATTATGGTTACATAAGCGCGTGTTACAGTGCATGTATAATTAATAAGATACCTGATAAAATATTATTAAATAAATAAGAAATATCTGTAGAAAAATAAATTTTGGTTGTTTTCCCGCGTATCAACGCCCGAAAAAAACAATTATTTTCTATGCCCTTTGCTAAAAATAATTAGAGGCGGAATTCCTTTATATTGAGATCATGCTGCTCGTTAAATATTCTTATTAATTTATGTAATGATGATTCCATTGATGTGTTCCATATTTCTTTTTGGCCATTTTCCATTTTTGGGCATGAAACGCCTAACAATTTGCTATTGTTTTAAAAAAATCACGTTTTTATATGATTATTAATTGCGGTATTCATTTATCCAAACAAGTTTGCAACATTTTTGCATAAATAAATAGTACTTTAACTAAAAAATGAAATTATTCGTAATTTATTCGCTTGTGGATAAATAACAATTGTTCTCAATCACTAATTTCAAAAATCATCATCAAATTCATTAATCACAAAAAATAATTGATTCTTATATCTCAATCGACTGAATATAATGTCATTAATAATGATAACATTATTTTATTTGCTAATATTATTCTTTTTTTTCGTTAATTATTATGATGTCATTATTTTATTTCTAATATTGTTCATTCTTTCGTTAATTATTATGATGTTACAACAATAATACAAGCGAATTGCTAGTTGAATTCTTTAAATGATGCAAAAATGCTACAGTAGAATTTACCTGTCATTCGTGTTACTGTTTTTTTTTAAATTTTAGTTTATAATTTAAAATTATTTTTGATCACTATTGTATATATAAATATGAACAGGACAGGACTACTGTACAGGACTACAGTACTACATGTGCGACAAGTTTCAACAAAAATGGATGGACAATGTTTTACGTACTTGATACGAAATTACTTTTTTGTTTACTGCCATTATGTATTTCAGAAATCGGTAGGTCTTGATTTATCGATAGTCACCTCGGTATTTATTTTTATTTTATAAATAAATTAATGTATAGGTAGACTACAAACCAGTTTGCACATATAAATGTGCAAACTGGTTTGTAGTCTACCTATACATTAATACACATATAAATGTGCAAACTGGTTTGTAGTCTACCTATACATTAATTTATTTATAAAATAAAAATAAATACCGAGGTGACTATCGATAAATCAAGACCTACCGATTTCTGAAATACATAATGGCAGTAAACAAAAAAGTAATTTCGTATCAAGTACGTAAAACATTGTCCATCCATTTTTGTTGAAACTTGTCGCACATGTAGTACTGTAGTCCTGTACAGTAGTCCTGTTCATAATTAAATAGTCGTAAGAATTTTAAGTAAGTAACCAAAAATTACTATATTAAGCACAATATAAAGTAAAAACTTTATTTTTAACGAATAAAATGTATGTTTGTTAGTCCTTACCAATTTTTTACTCTTTTCGTCCAGTTTTCTTTATCCATCCTCGCACATTTGCGAACCTTTACTTTACCTGCCCATATCAATATTTGTTTTTGAGAAGTTCCAGACGATCTATGTTTTGTTTCTCTTATTGCCGTGGTTTCCGTTTTCTTAGACATGTTCGCCCTTTTCTTTTGCTAGCGTTATGTTCTTCATATTAGTTATCATATATTCAAGTTAAACGAATTTGAAATTAAAAATGCGGATGCGTTCAAACACCCCAATAAAGTTTTCAATGTTTAACTTATATTCCTTTTTTATAAGAATTTTGACCCCATTTTGACCATTCGCTTCCCTATAATAGTAAAAAATAAGTTCAGCGTCTTGTAATATTTAGTAAGTATTTCTGCCAGGCCAATATTGTCCTATTAAATATTCCATTCGATCTCTAAAAATCTTGTAATTTTTCATCCGAAAGTAGGGCTTTTAGGTTGTAGGTACAGATGTATGACGGATATGAACTTAAAGTCTGTTCTCGATTACGTTTCCGCATGATCGACATTATTATGACAACTCTTGCATTGTCGCGGGAGACTTTACAAACATGCATGACACGGAACACAAGAATTTATGAATCACACAAAGTGTTGTTCCATGTGGGGATCGAACCCACAACACTCAGCGCATTAAAAAGCTGCGTGGAGAACGCTTAAACCACTACGCTAGCCGTGCAGTCCTACGCTTTAGCACAACTTCTTGTCTAAAGTCATCTTTTAATGTTAAAGACCGAGCCCTTTGGAGATTATTTTAATATTTTTCATAGCATATAAAAAATATCTTGTATTACCTCATGGGTATGAGCTCAGTCTCTTTCACCCCATAGAATATAAGTTTGTTCTTTCCGACTATCTTTATAAATAATCAATTGCTCGTTGTTGTTGATTTATTTTTAGGCTGTTCGTTCTTTTTTCAATAATTTTAAACATTCTGTTAACTTTGACGTTTAGCTTTGGTATTTTTTTATAAATATAGTTTAACTTATTTTATTCACCCTGGAGACAATTGATTACTGTTATAATTTATAATACCTAACAAACCTGACCCAACCAACTACTACGATATTGACGATATTGATAAGAAATATATGTCGCTAAGGAAAAATGTATAAAGTATAATACCACATAAAAATATATATACAACAAAAGCATAACTTATGCTTACGCCTACTTTGTAACTAGAGACCATAGAACGAAATTTGATATGATTCTAACATACAGCTCGCGCTTTTCCATATTCATCAGAACTCAAACCCTCTCACTGGTGTATTAAACAAATCAAGGCATTGCCTGTTGCCATGCCAGAAAGCGTGGGTGTGTCATAATAATCATAATGCCTAGTGGCAGGTTGCTGTATTTCGATGATAAAAAATAACGTCACAAGACCATATTTCAAAGCACCTTAAGTTACTCGCCTGGCCTCTGTACATGTTTTGAATTGCATATTATCTCTCCGTTAGCTAGTTTCCATTCGTTATCTTGTTTCCAATGAAAATATGTTTTGATGTTTAAATTTATAACAGCATGTTTGTGCAAAGAGAATATCACGGGTGGATATTTTTGTCCCTTTTATGACCAAAGTGGGGATTTTAAAATTTTAAAAATTATTTACCATTGTGTTACGTACTTGTATTAATGTAAATTTTCGTGTTCCATCATGTTTCTATAATTAGAGATATATACACCGGAATTAACGCGATCATCTATTATAATATTACTTGATCGCGTTAATTTCCTCAAATACAACGCAGAACTTTAATTCTATTATAGAGGTTTAGGTTTAATTATATTAGAAATTACCGTTCAATTTCAATAAGAAGTAAATATAACCTAGGCAACACAACAATACACAAGTAAATCCTGTGTTGATGTAGCTGCAACTATCTTAAAAATACAGAAATGATTTAGGTAACAGAAATGATTATTATGACATTATAACTAAAGATTAAAAGCATCACGACATCTGGGCGTTACTTTGACGTAATTGTGCGATAGATATGGACCATATATATATTGACGTCTTCACTCCTCACGCTGTATTTTGTACATTACTTATCTAAGCTCCTTACCTTGAAGCCTCTTCGACTTATTCACTCGTTGGCGCTAATAAATTTAATTAATTATTTCGCTTAAAAATAATTTGTCTATTTAATTTGTGAAAAATGTGCTGCTATATTAATGGTTTATGTGACTTGTGTAGGGACTTCCAGATATCCCTGTTTCAAAGTAAGACATAATATTACACAGTGTTTATTATAACCAATAACAAATTGGAGGAGAGTACATCATTATTTTAATGTAGATAAAGTTATCATTATATATTTATTTGTAGGTATTAGGATATATTGTTTAAATAAATAACTTAAATTTTTATCATACATACTGAAGCCACTTTAAGTACTTTTGTACGCATTTTGGACTTCGATATATTGGGTTAGTATCCGACTGCAAGTCTAAAATTGTTTTATTTTGATTACCAGATTTACTTAAAAACTTCCCAAGCGCTGCACCGAAGAGCGAATACGAGAGCTACCGACTCCAAGACGACGCGACCTCAAGCTTGTATCCCCCGTCCCCACCGGAGATCAAGCCTAGCCGCGCCGAGCTCGCCAACAATCTTCTGCAGCAGCTAGACAACAAATGTAAACAAGGTAAATGTACATATATAGAAGTATACATAAACTTTATTTATCACCCGAATAGGTTTTATTTCACATCAAAAGTTTGTTAAAATGAGTACATATTAATCAAAAATGGTCAAATTCTTTGCTGCAATCTAATCTTAAGATTGTATTTTAACAGCATTTACACAAACACAAACACACACACACACACATACATTATTTATGTAATTTTTTTAAAGATGGAAGGAAAGATGATGGAAAGAATGAAAGGGTTTCGTACTAAACTAGATCAAGCTCTTCTTTTTATTCTTCCTCCTGACGTTATTATCGTTGACGTTTATTACTCTAGGCCACTCTTGTTAAATCTGTGCTATTTGCCCGATCTTTGTAAGTAATATAATGGCTGGTGCTCACCAAAACAGCAAGTTTATTTGGAAGTCTAAAATACGCAGTCAATCAAAGCACACACTTACATCAAAATGTACAACGCGTTCCCTCTATGGACAGTTAAAATTTGTGTGATTTAAATTTGTTAATACTTGAATATGTCTTGAATATTATTTGGGATTTTTATTAAAAAAGTAAAGCAAGTCGTGCTGTATCAACATCGGTCAACTCTCGAATTTTTCTTACTGCATATGCTGCTGAGCTAAGTCTACTCGATAATTTATCAATATGTGAGCCCCACTATAGCTTAGAACCTAGTGTTATACCTAAAAATGTCATAGTGTCCACAAAGTCCATCCCGACATCCTTAATTATCATAGTAGTCGACACTGGCTTGAAGTTTGACATAGTGAAACCTATACTATGGTTTTTGCTTATTTAAAAGCAAATTGTTGACGTCAACTGATTATGTATTTAATTTGATTCAAAATTTGTTATAGTTCATATAGTAATATGTATAAAATTATTCTGACCCCTAGCAAAGCTTTGTTTGGTTTACTACAGTAGCAATACATAAAATTGTGCAGTATTCGGTTATGTGTAAAATGGCCATTCTTCCTATCCGAAGGAGTTGAAATGATTCGTTTCAATGTACATTGATAATAAAAAGATTAGATTTTCTTAAATTTCACAATTCTTTTAAATACTTAGTCTCAAAAGATTTTGACTCATTACACAATGTTATTACATTGTTGATGGTAGAGTTTCACCCTAACAGCGTGTATTTATTTGTAAATTGGGATTTAACATCGATATTAAAAGAAAGATACTATTTTGATCTCAATTGTATAAATTTTTTCTTTGAAAACCAGATACAAAAATATTTTGTTGGGCAAAATGTATCACAGCTTTCTCGACAGCACTGCTAATTTAAAAAATGTTTTTTCTTATAAATTTACAAAGACTCATGAAAAACAACCCTTATATACGAACAGTAAGTAACAAGCGAACAATTAGAGGGACTGGAAAAATCACGATATAATCTTTTTCTTTCTTTCATTTTGCGTACACTTACGTTAACCTCCTCATCCGCAGGGGCAAAACCTTCCGCCACCAAAATAAGACGCTTGCCATCTGATCGTTTGCTTTTCGGCATGTTACATTTCGTTAAAAAGTATTTCACAATACAAACATGAATGAAATCTATATACATTCACATAATATCATTCGGTTGTATAATTTAGAATGCTAGTCTTCGTCTTATTGAATTCCAATTAGTGCCAATGACCCGCAATGTGTTTTGCTGCCATGACGCACAGTTGAAGAGAACGTGATGCTATTCTTTCAAAACAACGATAATTTCAAATATAAATATTTTAGGTAGTACCCATTATCATATCAGTTATTGTTATGTAACCTTTTTAGCTTCTAATTTTGTATGAAAGTACAATTGTTATTAGTATCTTGAAACCATTCATCATTAAATCATATGAGCTTTATGCTCTAATGACTTTATTACGGAACACGAACTGAGTCGAGTCACTGAGTTCTACAGCGAGATAACTTGACACACCCCTCTAGGCTCTGAAATTTATTTTTATGATAGTAATCTTCGCAAACTATATTTTTTGTCTTTGTAAGGATCCTGCTGTGACAATTAGAGTTTAGGAGATTTTTAAAGAAATATCACTTAATCGTTTGAAATACCAGTATTCTAGTTTAAGACCAGAATACAAGCAACAAACTAACATCTCCTTTTTTATAATAATATTAACCAGGATTTAATCTAGGATACGATATGAACCTCAAAGGATGTACTCGTGCTTTTGTTGGTAGGCGCTGGGAGGAATCCAGACTCTTAATAAAAGCTGTTCCCGGATGCCTTCTATTTTAGTTGCATCACGACACACCGTGTGATTTAGTCGGTTTAGCTTAAGAAACATTGGAGTCGGGCCATCATTCTCCACTAAGGGCCCCCCGCCCTTTTCTCGACGTATCAACCTTAAAAAAATAGTTGTTACTTAAGAATATACCAGTTTAGTGTAAAGTTATTATATACTAGCTGACCCGCGCAACTTCGTCTGCGTCTCGAAATAGTAATAAATTTTCTCCGTTTTTGAAACATTCTTCATTGGTGCTCCGCTCCTATTAGTCTTAGCGTGATGATATATAGCCTATAGCCTTCCTCGATAAATGGGCTATCTAACACTGAAAGATTTTTTTAAATCGGACCAGTAGTTCCTGAGATTAGCGCGTTCAAACAAACAAACAAACAAACAAACAAACAAACTCTTCAGCTTTATAATATTAGTATAGATTTATCTTTAGGATGAAGCTGAACCCACTTAAAAGTTGTACTTGTAGCCTTATGTGGACTTGTTATGTAAAAAACAGCATGATAAACTTTTTATTTAAAAGCTTCAGGGTTCCGCCTAGGCAAGTCTTGGCACGCTCGCTGTGTTGGTGTGTGCTTTGTGGTGCACACGCTTATGCGCACGCTTGTGCACACGGTTATTGTGTTAAAAAAATAGTCAGATGTTGTTTTGTATTTTTTTTACCGATTTCATGTCTATCAATGGTCCGGTGATAAATTCTATCGCAAACATTCAATTAAATAAACTAGAAATCGCCGGCAGGACGAATATCGGCCCTAATTCAACTGTAAATGTTCTATTTTACATCGATGATCGGTATAACTGTTATTGATATTCTATATAGACTTTCCGTATCATGACGGGTCTCCATATCTAATAAACTCTTGTGACTTTTTGCAGTCTGTTTTCTCTGAAGTTTTATACCCAAGGTGATTTCCTCCTGAGTGTCCTTCTTATGTTTTCATATCTTTATCTTTCTAAATCTTTGACTGTAACTGAGGTAAACGCTATACATTTTAAACTAGTTGGAACGAGCTTTAAGCTTAAGCCTACTTCAATTATGTGAGTTAAGAGAGAGCTAGGTCTAAAAATTTAACTCAATGTATTAGATCAGCACTACTCCTCTCTCGTTTAATTTAAACATTTATGTGGCAGTATTTGTGACCCATACAGTATCCTAATCAAAGAAATAAGTATATAATGTAAATATAATAAGTACATTAGAGTAATATTAATACGACACATCTCTATCCGCTGTTTCTCATTACATGCTTGCGTGATTTTATCATTACACCTAATTAGTAATTATACTTTATTAATTGGCATATAAACTATAAGTCACGGACAGTGATAATGTTAAGAGTTAAAGACTTGTGAAGAAAAAAATAATTTCCTTTTTAGAACTTAACACAAGCATAACACATTATTATGACATCATAAATAACATAAAGTTTTTAGAATTTGTTGTTAGTTTTTACAATGACAAAAATAAGAAGCAGTGCATTTTAAAATGCCAAAATAAAACTTGTGTTACGTACATTGTGTGATCTGTACTGATTGATAACTGTAAATAGTGAATCGTCTGTACACGACAATCAACGCTACTAACAATACTAAATGCCTAATGTGGCGTTAAAAAAACGGCTTCACTTGGTAACCATTTGTAATATATCGCTACAGCTAAGGTCTTTTTGTACCTATGTAATGATTACGTAGACACATACATACGTATAAGAATCGAAAATGTGAATGTAATGTTGCACATGGGTGGCATATTTTATGACGATTCGTGTAGACTGGTAGTGGGGAAAGGCACGTCTGTCATTGGGCGCGTGCGCGCGCGCGCTTTGTACAGTAGTATCTTGTATCGCGACGCGTCGCGTTTGCTGGTGATCGTATTTGTTTTTAACCCGTGACAATAAATTCGAACCAAGAAGCACATTTCGAGCGCTTGCGCTCGCGTATTAACATATGTCTGCCAACGTTGATGCGCCGTTCGGACGCCGTTAGAATGAAGTGCCACTATCGTTGCATCTGGAATAAAGAAATTGTTTTTAACTCACAAAAACTTGTAAAAAGACGTTAGATCCCAGGGCTTGAGCCTGAACCTTCAACGACGACTTCCGCTCGCTCCACGAGGATTCCAGTTTTTTAGAATACCCACTGCCCTATAATCTTTTTAAAGTTATTGTTGTATCGTAGCAGTAAGGACATTAAAGGATATTTTTGTTCGAATTAGTAAGGAGTTGCTATAACATAATTGGATTTCGTGATGGCAATGCCAGGCATGTATGTTGGTAGGTGGTATCCCTATTATATCTTATTTGCTATTAATAAGTCGACTATGTTTGCTTTGTTCATTTAAATTGTTCCAGCGCTTGAGCCTTGTCAAGGTCTGAATGTTCTAGTTTTTGTTTTGTTGTTTGTGTAATCATATTTATGCCATTGAAGTTTAATGCTACCGGTTTTTTACGACCTGTTACTTAAACCAATGTTCGGCTCGACTGTTTGTTACAATTAAGTAACTGGACACATTGCTGATTCGATTTAGAGCGTAACTGCGCAAAAAACTTGTTTGTTTGCTAAACGGCATCGATACATTCAATGTTTCATTATGCCGGAAACATTATGTGGTTAGGTCTTAACAATGTGGACTGCGGATAATATACATAAACTTGGGATTTATTCGTTTAACAGCTAACATAAAATTATTCTGATCTGATTGCTATTCTTTTTCAAATTCATTGTTAGCGACAGAATGAGATGTTTATCAGTAGTCACATTGACATTCATGTTACCCTGTATATACGAGTAAATTTACTCGTATAACCTGTTTATGTAGTGATACTAGTCACAATTACTAGCTTGGAATTCAGTAAGTCAAATTACCTTTGTATAGTTTTATTTTCCTAATAATTGAATTAATAAATACTTATTGTCGACTAAGTATTTAAACGTATTTATATGTATATACTCGCCCAAATGTGCCAATGAATACATTCTCTGTTATATGTATATCTTTTGTGGCATGCTTAACTGATAAACCAGTTGGCGCCCAAGGCGACCTCGCTTGTTCGGTCGCCCAATAATTAAAGCGACGACTTTATTGACCACTTGTTTCCATTCCTATGCATTGATACAGATAATATGACCTACCAATAACACCTTTCGAATTGAGGATAAATAATAATCTTTGCACGTAATGTATACGTGACAAAATATAAGTTGATTTATTATTTTGCGTTGGCGCGTTTAAACTGATTGAAGGTTGTAGCTCTAAAAATATCACGATGGAAGTAATTATTTCGTTCAAATAATACACTTACATTCTTATTTTCCTCTAGTGAGTATAACAGTTTAAATAAAATCACTTAAAACATTATATAGAAACTTAACAATAAAGTATCATATTTGCCAATACGAATCGAGGTTATATAAACTATAAGAATCTTGTTACGCTTTCATGTCAATCTATCTATATATATATAAGAGATTTCCACGTATATAGTCACTCATCACGATATCTCTGGAACCATTAGAGCTAAAGACTTGAAATTTGGTAGGAATATTCTTTTCACCGAGTAGAGGTCAGCTAAGAATGGATTTTAAGAAATTCAAAAAAAAAAAAAAAAATTTAAATAATGTAAATAGCAAAACAACGTTTGCAGGGTCAGCTAGTATAATAATAAACTGACAATGTTAAATCTACTTTGCGTTTTTATTGTATTTGATATATGATCACGATAGTATACTATGGTTACACTAGTATAAAAATTGACAGTCGATCATATAAAACAAGATATTTTCGTGGATGTGCGAACTTAAAGTTGTTAAAGTTGTTTGCTATCGGGGGCGCGGTGTCAGCGAACCTTGATTGTGCAAGTTTATCTAGGGTCAGGTTGCAGGCGACCGACGGAGTTTTGTGCTATACATATAACACGTGTAGCTAGCTGTCACAATATTTAAATTATTAAAAAATATTGTATGAAACGATAAATTGATGTTCTTTTCTCAGCGTAAGGTCTGCAACATCAATCTGGACAATTACATTCAATTGACTATTGATTGCGCTGCCGTCTGTCAATGGTCACACAAAAATACACATACTCACGCTTGTCTCCGAAGGGGTAGGCAGCATCGCATTAAACATTGACCTCGCTCAAGTAATAAGGGGCAAATTTATTGCGCTGTTTACTGACTTATAATGCAAATAAGTTCACTTTTGTTCAAAGCTAGATTTTAAATACTTTTGTTTTCATAGAGATAGCGAAGAATTGCAATTCAATAAAGCATAGCGGTAGAAGGGATTTATGTTAAGAATAGTAACAATGGTCTATCATTGGCGCCGGTCGCCGATTTGCGTGCAACATGAGACTTGTTTTTTTAGTTCAGGGTAGACATCTACCTTGCTAACGTTGCAGCAATACCGCTTATAAATTGAATAATGGTTAATTTTGCATAATTTGTGTAAATGATGATGGAAATTTCCTAATTGTAATTAACTCAATACATTATTTTATAAACAACATTATAAATCTAGCAATATACTAAATCTTTATGCAGTGTCTGTATAACTTGTGAAAACAGAAAGTGTAACAGTATATTTTTTTTGTTACAGAGACTATCTTCCCGCCTTGGCTGGAGGAAAAGGTAGATCTTCCTATTTTTGAGAACATTTCGCAAGTTGTGGAACGCGTAGAGCCACCGCCTCTAGTGTCAGTCCCAGTGCCGCACCAGGTTCTAGCGCCAACGGTTAACACAGTGCCGCAACCAACCGAAGAGCTTCTCAGGGAATTCGAAACCGTATTTGATGCCGTAGAATTGACTCACTTGACTCCGCCTCAGAGTCCTCCAGGCCCTGCAACTCAATTACTCTTGAGTTACGCTCAACAAGCTCAGCACGCTTCATTCGCTCCAACAATTCCTCTTGTGCCATCGCAAGAACCGTGGCCAGCCACATCTGCCCCTGTACAAATTCAACAGACGATCTCCGATTATGATTGCGGTTTTGCAGACGTAGAAGAGCTTCTACGGAACCGCGCTGCACAGTTACTATCTCCCCAACACTCTGGCGGAAGTGAAAGTGTGTCACCTCAATCCTCTCCTCCGTCATCGCCACGTTCTTCATGCACCGACGACGAGTGGTCGGCGCCCTGTCGCTCTAAACCGTACTCCCGCTCATCGGACGACCGTCGTTCTCGAAAAAAGGAGCAAAACAAAAATGCTGCGACTCGTTACCGACAAAAGAAGAAGGCTCAGGTTGAAGTTCTTCTTACGGAGGAGCAAACGATGCGTCAGCGAAACTCAGACCTTAACGACAAGTGTTCCGACCTACAGCGCGAAATCCGCTATCTTAAAGGACTGATGCGTGACCTGTTCAAAGCCAAGGGTCTTATCAAGTAAATACCATGCCTTCGCCGCCTAGAGAAATAACACACCATGAAGCGCGACAGTGAAACGCGCAGTAATCTCTTTTCAAAAAGAAATCACGGGAAGCTTTCGTTTTTTTTGAAGACAACTAACTTAGATATAATCTCAGTTAAGTTCAGCTACATGACTATGTCGAGCAGCAAGAATCACTTTTCATTAGTAGAGGGTCACACAACATCATCCAAAAAAAGGTGGCGCCTATTGTCATTTTTCATTTTTCTTTTATTTAGAAGATAGGTTGCATTCATTGTTATGAAAAATTAATATCTACAAATTTTTGAAATCTAGACCATAAAAAATATTTTATTGTAATTGTCCATATTTGAAATCAAAACAAATCAATTTGTAATGCATTAAATTTACCATATTTGTTATTGAAAATCCTGATTATTTTTTTATACAATATAAGGAATGCGACGGCGGATTCAGTGTTTTATTTTCACAACATAATATTTTTTTCTACAATGCATGTAGTATGTGTTTGTCTTCTATAATAAGGGTTTGTAGACTAATTAAGTAAGGGAACACTTGTAAAAATACCCAATATACACTCATAAAATGGAATAACTGTAAGGATTGCCCAAGTGATCATGAACTAGAATTAAATGGGGTAAAAACCTTGAGATTTTTAAACTGTACACTTTTTATTTCCTAATTTGTGTCACTGACACTGGCTCATGCATGTCATGCATTATTTTGATAACGCAAATGTAGTCGTTAATTAGTGGAAATTGGTCGCCAAATATCAGAACATGTCGGTCACTGGTTCAAAAGTTATAAGCGTATCTAGGTAGCCTACCTAGGGACAATCTCCGAAGCTTAGCCACGTTAATGGATCAAAAACTAGAACACCTAATGAAGATCTGTTTTTACCTACATTTAGTCGCTAATTAGTCGAAATTTGTCGCCAAATATCAGAATTTGTCGGGCACTGGTTCAAAAGTTGTGTTTCTAGGTGGCCGACCTAGGTAGAATCTTCCCAGGTCGGCCACGCTTATATCTCATAAACTAGGGCACTTAGCGTGGATTTAGTCCTTAATTTTTCGCAATTTTTCGCACATTTTTTTGTCACAGATTTACTCGGGTCTTAGTTTGGAAGATATTTTTTTTTTTCTGTTACCGAATTAAGAATATATGAGTTACCTAAAAGGTAAAAAATATTGTATACTTACGGGCACGCTCACGTAAAACCGCTCTTTCTTTACGTTCTACCCTGGAGGCGGGTTTGTTTCTTGCCGAATGATCCCAACGTCTTTGCCGATTCTGTCACTGACGTAGTGCTTCAGGGCATAGAACTATTTGTTCCATCTACACTCATTCCCATTGGCGGCAGATCTAAGCATTGGTTCAACAGATCCTGCAAAACGGCATCCTGCCGATAGCAGGAATGTTACGAAGCATGGGCTAATGAAGCGACGAAAGGTGATGTAAACACTAGCACGCTAAAATGGCAATGCAACTTTAGCGTGCTATGTCACTCCAGACCATCCTCTCCAACTCTATAAGTCGCAAGTCCGACCGCATATGGAATACTGTTCTGATCTCTATGCAGGGGCACCACAGTACCAGCTTCTCCCTGTGGACCGTATCCAAAGAAGAGCGACTCGAATCGTCGATAGCCAAAAGATTTGCAACCGGCTCGGTCCCTTGATTTTACACAGAGATGTAGCTTCGCTTTGCATTCTCTATCGTATGTATCATGGAGAGTGCTCCGAGGAATTGTTCGCACTAATACCGACCGCAACCTTTAACCATCTTTCCACACGGCAAAATTATCATCCCCACCACTTGGATAATTGGCGATCCACCACTGTGCGCTTTTCAAGACACTTTTTGCCTCTACTAACCTGTGGAACAAGTTATCGATTTCCGGACGGATACGACCTTCAAACGTTTACGAAAAGAGCACATTGCTTCCTCAAAGGCTGGCAACGCGCTTGCGACTCCTGAGTTGCAGGCATTCATGGGCGTAGGTAGTCGCTTTCCATCAGGTGACCCGTCTGCATGGTTGCTGGTGCTCCCTATTCCATGAAAAAAAATTTGAATAGAAAACAAATATATGAAATTATCTTATACCATCATCAAATCGGTCCACCCGTTTAGGAATTATACACGATATAACGAATACTGAAATAGTGTATTCAGACCATCATTCTGAGTCGATAATCATTGGATTTTTTTTATGCAATCAGCTGTTAAAGGTTAAGGTCATTTCCCGTAGGTATCGCACAAAAGTAATAACTACATGTGTATTCCGTGCAAAAAGTCTACGAACACTAACACAAAATGGCGGCTGGAGGGGAGGCCCCGCACGCTTCGGCTGTTTGATTAATTAGATTGCTATTTTTCCGTATTTATAAAATTGTTTTTGATAAAATGTTCTGTCTACTCATTGTGATTTCATATTTGATCATTTTTAACTAGTAACATGGAAAAAACATTGATGAATTTTCCGGCAGAAAATTCCAATGATTTTCGACTCAGAATCATAAACACTACTCAGAATACAGTATTCGGTACGATGTCCCTTACACCTTGTATAAATCTTCTGTGCGTTCTTAATTCCTAAACGGCTGGACCGCTTTGATGTTTTTTTTTGTGTGTGTTCAAGTCCATTCGAGAATGGTTTTAATTTATAATTCGGTCCACTATAAAATGTTTTTTTTAGTCTACGCCAACGAGGAGCAGAGAACCAATGAAAAATGTCGCGGAAACGGGGAAATTGATTCTTTTTGAGAGACGCAGACGAAGTAGCGTGGGCCAGCTAGTCTATATCTATTTCTTTTCTTTTCTTTCTTTTTAAAAAGACAACTCCCGCATTAGGAATAAATCCTGTGTCGCGGGGGACTTTACAAACATACATGAAACGGACACAAAGAACACCCAGACTCAGAACAACAATTTGTGGATCACACAAAGTGTCGTCCCATGTGGGGTTTGAACCCACAACACTCGGTGTAGTAGGAAGCGGCGTGGCGACCGCTTAAACCACTACGCCATCCGTGCAGTCGCTTTTGCAACCACAGTGTGCCACAGCGAAGCGTGACAGGGTACAGCTAGTAGGTGTATAATATGATATTACGTAGTAAAGTTACTACGTAACTTCTTATTGATTCTATGATAAGACAATATGGTTTTAATTAAAATTAAAAAAAAAAAACCGGCTAATTGCGAGCCAGACTCGCGCACGAAGGGTTCCGTACCATTTTCTATAAAAACGGCAAAAAAAAAACTCGTTTGTTGTATGGGAGCCCCCTTTAAGTATTTGTTTTATTTACTTTTATTTATTTATTTTTAAAGTGATTATAAAACCAAATATTCTGTGAATATTTCAAGCGTCTACCTGTTGCCGTTATCAATATCGAGTAGAAACGAGCAAAAAAATTACGTTGTATGGGCGCCCCTCTTAAATATTTATTTTATTCTGTTTTTAGTATTTGTTGTTATAGCGACATCATCTGTGAACTATTTGTGCAATTTAAATATTTTTTTCATCGTTAATTAAAATAAAAAAGAGATTAGACAACGTTGGACGGATGCTGAGTTAAAATGAGGCAGTTGATTTATCATTGTAGGTACAGATAAGTGACCGCCTTTGCCTATAGACAGACACCTACAACGTTGTACACACACAAGTGCTTTGCCGTCCTTTGAGTCCGCACCAGAATTAGCATAAGGTGAACATCGAAAAAACGCAACATAACTACTACCTGTTCACATTAATATTTGGCTTCGAGATTAAATGACAGTTAAAGATCATTATCAGGACTCTGAAAGCCTTGGTTACAGATCTCCTTTCTGGGAATCAACATCCTTAAAAAAAGTAGTGCGCTAGACCCATGTGAAAAGCTACCTTATTATTCTTCTATAGCAATCAGAAGAATGCTTTACCTGCCAAAGTTACCGTATTCCTGAATGGCGTTGGCGTTAATCAAATTTTTTTCCGGCGTCATATGGCAAAATACTTCAGTACTTCCTTCGGTGTAATTCTGTTAGTAAAATGTTAAACAATAAAATCTTAACATAAACGAACACAGTTAAATAAATTTAGAACACACTTGATTGGTTTCAATTAAATGCAGTTAGTAAAGATAGTAAGTTACACATCAATATTGAAGAGTTTCAAGAGCGCTGTGGGCTGCTTACTTGTATTGGTGTATTCGAATTGAACGATGTTTAGTGGTTAGTGATTATGACTGCCAAGCCAGACGTGGGTTCATTTTCCATACAGGACAAGTAATTGTGTGATGAGCACGATCGCACGCATCGAACTTGTCCAATGGCCGGTAAATTACAAATTACAGAAATAATAAAATATGTATTTATATAAGTATGTTTATAAGCAGTCGGTTTACCATAGTATGGATATACCATAATATATGTGAAATTTGTGCAGTAATTGATGCAGTAACCAAACTGATCAACAATAGACGAAATTATATTTTTCTTCACTGGAAAGTAAATTACGTTTTGAGGTATTTCTAAGTACTGATGGCCCGCAGCAGTATCAGATACAAATTCGTGAATAACATGAGTTGGTATTCCGTTGGCGTAAGAGCCGTATATTAAATCACATTCAATTTTGATAAGAGATGGAGTGTTATTACGAGTACTAAATTGTTTATTTTTTATTTTTACACTTCCTGCATTACAACTTGCACGAGGCGGACTTAATGCCACATGGCATTATCTACCAGTCAACCTTAAGATGGTTCAGTAAGGGGCATGGCAGGTGCACATGTATTATATAAAAAGAAGAAAATATAACATTAATTTGATAATACTATTTAAAATACATAGACGAATACATAAATAACTATTAATATATTATACATATAGAATGAAATAAATACAATAATGTCTGAGGTGACGAAATCATGAGGATATTTCTGCTAGCTGTTTACTGTAGAATTCTCGGACTTTAGCTTTGAACGTGTCGCGACTTCCTGACATTCTGATCTCAAGTGGGAGCGCATTCCATGGTAGGATAGATTGGACAGCAAATGAAGAATGAACAAGAGAAGAAGTGTGTATTGGAAACAAGAGTAAAAGATATTAGTGCACCGAAGATCTCTGTCATGGTTGGAGCATAGTGGTTTGAGCTGTGAAGTAAGATAAGTAGGAGCTGTAGGATTATTAAGAAGAGAATAAAGGGTAGTCAAGGCCCGCAAGCTACGGCGCTGACGTATAGGTAATCATGACAGCTGGGATCGATAGGCAGACACATGGTCATACTTGCGGAGGTTGAAGATGAATCGAATGCAATTATTGAGAAGACGATCAAGTTTGTTGAGTAGATCTGCATTGAGGTCGAGGTAGCATACATCACCATAATCGATGATTCGAAAGATCAAAGCCTGTACAAGCATTAATTTGGTAGTATGTGGAAGGAAGTTCTTTAACCGATACAGTGATCGTAAGGTTCCAGTGACTTTTTGACTTACATTCGCAACCTGTGGTTGCCAAGTGAGGCTGGAGTCAATCCATAAGCCAAGATCTTTGACAAATAGCCTGATCGGTATGTCGGATCCGTTGTAAACGATCGCCGGTAGTTTTGATGTGTCTAATCTGATCCACGAAATCCTTATATCAAATTAATTTAAATAAGTATTCATCAGCTTTAAAAATCTTCAGATTTCATTGATTTTACTAAATTATCAAGGCTTGAACTCAAAAAATTAAAAGAGTATAAATTTTTATTGAGCTACATTACTGTCAATTGGAATTAAAATTTATGCGTCCGAAAATAGTAGAAAGTTCTTTTATAAGCAAATGACAATCATAGCTAGAAAGATTATGGAGTTTTTTACTCGTAGGTATAAACTGACATGTTTTAGCTTTTAAATTACATTAACTATGTGCAGGGCCTCTATATTTTCCTGTATAAGGATCATGATCCCGCAAACAAATTTTATATCTGTATCACAATTTTTTTTCTTTACATATATAACATATCTTTGCATTGTTAAAAGAATGGCGTTCATTTTCACTAATAATAATAGTCTTGGTTTCAGAAATTATTTGATATACCTAACCTTATTACATCTTTGCTGACAGCTCAAGTATCTTTTTTGCAGAATCTTGTCCTCTGTAAGATACAAACTTATTCAGTTCAGGTTTAGAACTGCAAAAAATATAATATGCAAAACAACTCGCTTCTTGAACTTGTAAATTTTCGACATTAACATTTACTTTTATTTTGTCAGAATATTCTCGTAAGAAGCTCTCAAAGTCACCACAAATGGGTTTCAGGTTTCAAAAATGTAGACACAGGGCAAGGTTACAATTTTGAGTTCGATAAAGTGAGGTTGGCAAATGTTTACTAGGATTCCAAATAGTTTTTTTTTTTTTAGCAAAACAGAGAAGTTTTTACGTTTTTGTTCTTGAACAGTTATGATTAATAAGTTTCTCTGGTGTTTTGAAATATGTGAAACACTCATCTCATAAATGTATCTTTGACTTATGCTTAGTTAATTGTTTGTGCACAAGTTTATTAATGTTTTTTATTAACAATATTGATTTTACCCCTTTTATTGATACAAAGTAAGTTAACGTGATGTAGTTTTCTTTTTACAGTTTTATACAACGGTCCTGTCACTCGATTTTTTTAATTGTTAATGCTCAAAGTCGGATTCAGATTTTCAAATAATTTGATACCTGTAAAACTAGGTGGAAATATATTTTTTTATATTTAGAAGTCTTTAGTAATGTGGGTATGAAGTCACTCTATTTGGATTCTTTTTAGTAGGATAAAAATAGGCTATTATACACCACAGAAAACAATGTTCGTATTTATTAACTATATCCAGACATGATTTTGTGTTTCGAATATTTTATTTATGAATAGGCAATGCTCAACACTTTTTAACCAGTTAAGAGAAGTAAGAAAGTTCTTAGTGCTCAGAAATCCAAAAATATACTTTGTTGGTGTAAATAAAGATAAAAAAACTAGTTTTATAATAAGTACGCATCAAATGGTCCCATAACATTTTTGAATAGGCTAGGAGTATTACAGCCTCGCTACATTAAAAATATTAATGATACATACCACTGCTTATAATATCTGAACAACAGCGGATCAGGAGCGTTAGATATTTGTTTATAAATGGGTCTGCATTCGGATCATCTAGTTGTGCACCATGATGACATAATATTATTGTTTAGAACTCATGTGTCAATGCATTTAAAATAAAGATCTCTGGCCCGTAGATGCATGGTTTCGTATAGCGAAACTCAATTCTATATTAAAGATACGAATCATGTATCGCGATGCATGTAACCGCACGATCAAAATCAGTAGGATTGTACGACAGTAGGATACAATTGTGGCGTTCTGCATCACGTAGCTCGAGCGAGGCGAGAGCGCTACTAGCTGGGGAGAATCTCCCCAGCGAAGATTTGTTTATTCCTTAATTTAGTCGCAGATTTAGTCGGGTCCTAACTGAGAAAATATGATAAGTAAAATTTTTAAGGTATAGCCTAAGAGCTAGATCGAAGAGTTTACGAAAAATTATATGTATGTATAGTTCTAGTTTTATCAGTCCTTAGAAATGTAAGAGAGAGATAAATTCTCAATTAAATACGTTTTTATGTTTTAAATTACTAGTTTAGAGTAACTTAAACTTCTTTGAAAACATTAAACCTTGCTCTTGGTCTGGTTTCAAGATGTACAGTCGCATCCCGCTAGGCAGGAAAAAATACCGCAAAACTATTTTTAGGGATGAAAAAAATTGACCATTGAAGAAAGTTGTAACTAACAAAATGATACAGCAGTAAAGAGGCGAGCGCGAGTATTCCAAGGGTCCAGTGAGGGCATTATACTTCGTCATTCATGGTTTAGTTTGGAGTCCAGGCTTAACTGAGGTATTTTTCTGTAAAAACGTGTGAAATCAGTGCTGTGGCATGCCAAAATACCGTCCTGATGAACATAATGGAACCTCTTTCTCAAACAATGTTAAAAAACAGACATTGGATATTCCAACAGGACTTTGCACCAGCTTGGTACGAAGCACCCAAAACTAATTGACTGCCCGTGGAATTAACGTGACATGAAGACTGGCCCTCTTCTAGTATAGTTTTAAACCCACTGGACTACAAAATAATAATAGTCGGTGCCAAGCCAAATAGGTGCTTGATAGGCTTGGCGCGGTAGTTGCATCAGACTTCATGCTGCGCAAAACATGCTGAACGAGCTAAAGTGAGTCACGCACATCTCCATTATTATTTTGAATGCTTTATTAAGTAGTTGATAAGTTTGCGCACGTACTTGATCTGGTTGGTCTTTATTAATTTAGAAAATCCTCTTTTGTGTTTTTGAAGTCATATATAATTATTAAATAATTATCGAAAGGTGTATCATCAATTACATTAAAAGTTTTTGACAGAATTAATCACCTAAACAAATTGTTAAATACCATAAACAATCAGACGCACAAATCCTTGGCTAAGGGATCAACTAAAAGCAAAAATGTGTAATGGAAATATAGGTGTATGTAAGTTTGGCGCTTTAAAATTGGCATAAGTACTAGACGGTATTTTATCAATAGGTAGGCAAGGTGAACTAAGATGCAATAACAGAGGAAAATGTATACTTCTGATGATTCTTTACCTTGAATAGAACACTTGACACGGTCAAACTAATCACTCAATGATATGCACTAAAGACGTTCAAGGTATCGACACTTAACTCACAAATAATTAATAGTAAAACAATTATTGGGGGGTGCTCTTATCGATATACAAACAAAAGTTAAGGAAAAAGGTTTTCAATAATATTAAGATAAGGTAGAGTACAAAGTTAGGTACTAATGTGTGTCTACGTCATTATGAATTGTCGTAAACTATACCACATAAACTGAAAAATAGATTTTTTCTTAAAATTTGGACGGGCCCAAACAGAAAGTAATAAACAACCAACCGAGGTAAAAATCTTCTGGTTTTTCGACGTACCTATGCTTTGTATAATATACATATTAAATATTATTTAATATATTTCTATATCTAATGTAATTGTCAAGGTTTACCAAACATCCTTAGTGTTCAATGATACTATTTTTTTGAATACATATGTTCGTAGACTACTGACAGTCTATTTGTTTGAATTTCAGTGCGGATTTCATGTCTGTATTTATTTGTAAGGAATAATGGATTCAAGCATTTGTGAAGAATCATGGTATATCATATAAGATTTAGTTATTATATTTTTCAGTAGTTGGAGCATGGAAATATATGATCCATGCTAGCTTGAAAATGGATTTGTAGTTCAACGGTTTATTGTCTTCAGATAGTGGAATGTTTCTTTCCAAAATGTTAAGGCAGCTTACGTACGCATGGTTCCGTTCTTTTCTTTCATGTGAAATGTGCTGTTTCCTAGTCGGGCGTTCATCGAGATGTCAGGTATTTCATACTTTGTGATGTGAAAGAGTTGTACCCTCAAAGTGACCATGAGGACAGTCCCCTCTTCAAGTGTAAGTGAATTGAATGCCATGGCACTATTTTTAATTGCCGAACACTCCCGGGCATTGCAAATAGTGCCTTGTTTTATCACCTAGCTTATATAGTATTTGGTCTATAGTAATTTGACTGCACGGATGGCGTAGTGGTTTAAGCGGTCGCCACGCCGCTTCCTACTACGCCGAGTGTTGTGGGTTCAAACCCCACATGGGACGACACTTTGTGTGATCCACAAATTGTTGTTCTGAGTCTGGGTGTTCTTTGTGTCCGTTTCATGTATGTTTGTAAAGTCCCCCGCGACACAGGATTTATTCCTAATGCGGGAGTTGTCTTTTTTAAAAAAAAAAAAAAGTTAAAAAAAAAAGTTAAAAGTAATATAAGTACATATATACACGCAATATAAAGAGGGAAAATAATTAAAATATGAGTTTAGTATGCCTATTATAAATAGATAAGGCTACAAAGAGTATCATATAATACATTTATACATAATGAACTGATTAAAACCTTGTTTTTGAGTAACTTATTATTATAGTAAGGTATTTATTATGCATATATTCATATTCTACTTATGGATATAATGTTTCTACAGACTCGGAAATATAATAATTATAACTTTTTTGTCGTTGATTATTGTTTCATGTAAAATACGTTCAACATGCAAATAAGTTCATACTATATACTCGTATTATAAATCCTTATTCTTATTTTTGACTTTTGTTACCCGTACTGATCTACACATAGAGTTGAGTAGAGCTATTTATGTCTCTGTAGGAAAAAATGTCTAAGTAGGTTTATATTATCATTCTATGTATACAATACTATGTATATTGTTTCGGTCCACCTTTTTTTTTTTTTTTCCCGTGCGGAAATCCCCTCGGATACCACCTGTCGGTGGCATGTCGGACTCGAACCGACTAAAACCGCACGCCGTCTCGGGTACTAATAGCCGGGGAACCAGGTATACCCTAGAAAGGAAGTCCCTGGTGCCCCGACATACCTCGGGTCATCTACAGACGAGTAGACGACCCCCCCCGTGTGGGAACCCCATGTTCCCTGTGCTCCCTAGAGGCGAACGCGCTTCGCAACGCGCTCGCCGCCACCTGTTTCGGTCCACCTAAGAATAATTTATGTTTTTAAACCCTTGTTTCTGTATTTCTAATGTTCTACTTATTAAATAAATAAGTAATAAGAATGGAACATTAAACACACAACAGTCATTAGACTGTAACTAGAGAAGTGAATGTACACATGAAAGATATTGAGATTTTATTTTTAAATTAGAAATCCAACCTAATCTTTAAACTTGGGTATTCACTTTACTAACAATCAACCTATTGAACAAGCGGGATTTAAAAATGATTTTCTACTATAGACCATATTCACATTAGAAATGGTTATTAAAAAATATCAAGAACAACATAGGCCGCCGTATATCACATTCATTCATTACCAGATGATCACATTTATTGATTTTGACACAATCTCACTCAAAAATATATGGGACAGTCTTAAAGCCTAAAATGTAGAGCAATACATAAATATACTCAAACACCTATACAGTAATAGCTCAAATAGAGTCAAACTGGAGACCATAGGCGCATGCTTTACGGTCAAGAGAGGAGTCAGACAAGGAGACCCCTTATCCCCAAAAATTTTCATCACGATTATAGAATCTATCATAAGCAAATTAGACTCGAAAAATTGTGTCTATATATCCAGGGTTTATTGGTCTATTGGTCTTACTATCAGAATCGAGCCTACAACTACAATATATCTTAGACACATAAAAAAAAGCAAACACGCAAGTGGGATTAGAAATGAACATCACAAAGACCAAACTCATGACTAACTGCAAAAAATCAAAAATAATAATCGAAAATGACCCATTAGATTATGCGGATCAATATGTATATTTAGAAATCAAATTGGATTCAACAGAGATAGCAATGAAGTACTAGTGGAGAGAAGAGTTAAACAAACCTGTAATTAGTATTAGCTGCAAGGAGATATTTTAAAGTGAAATGCCAGTGAGTTTAAAAAAAAAGAATCATGGACTCTTGTGTCATTCATTTTTTGAATTACGGATGTCAAACATGCAAGTTTACCAATAAAATAAAAAATAAAATAATAATATATCAACGAGGAATGGAACGCAGTATGTTGAATATTAAGAGATTACAGAATTAAGGGCACTCTAAATAAGAATCTAAAACGCTAAGATGCACTCAGCTGTAGGCAAAAGTTAAAGTGGAAATGGGCCGGTCATATAGCACGTCTTAAAGATCATAGATGGACAAAAACATTTACGTTATGGAAAGGCCCATCGGGTAAACGCTATAGAGGCAGACCATGCACTAGATGGGATGATTATATTAAAAAATAGCTGGTCCACAATGGCAACAAATTGCCCAAGACCGAGAGAAATGGAAAACCTTGAAGGAAGCCTTAACCATAGAGAGGTTCCAGTGTAATAATATATAGTACTAATGCCTACCTACTTATTTTTTTTTAAATTCTTTGTTATTCTTTGTTATAAAAGTTTTCTTTGTTAATTATAATTAGGTATACTCGTATATTTAGATAATTAAGACTACATAGATATTAATCTCTTAGTAAGTAAAGGTAAATGCAATATTCTTTATGTTAATTTATAAAAACTGGAAATAAAAGGCTTCTTTATTTCTATTTTATTTATTCACTTCTACTACGTTGTACTGTACAGATTAGTAATTATTGGTAAATGTTCTATAAACCCTGTTAGCACACTAGAGTAAAGAGTATTTTGTCTCGACTGTACCCCTTGAAATATTGAAGATGATTGATGGTCTGCTCGGTAGGTAAACATGTGACCATAGGGCTGTCCACTATCTCTCTTGAACTACGGGAAAGGATGTGTGATATTTCTCTTACCTAAAGAATGAATCTAAGAATGAATTCCTTAAATATATTTGTATATTTTGCAAAAAAAACCTTTAGTTTTGTACTTGTTGTTGCCGACGCGGCTACGTTTCTTATGCCTGGTAAAGAAACGCTGGGCCGATGTTCCGTTATATGTGAGTCTATTGCAAGGGATTTGGGTAGGTATACCCTAGGGAGTTCCCGAGAACTTTGGGTGACCTTTGCCGCCATAGGAAGTCCACACCATTAAATGTAAAGGGGCTTGCCCTCCTTCTGGTTACGAGAGGCGCGCGATCGGAACCCGTTGCGCCGCCATCTCACTCAGGCCTGTTCCTACTAAGGTTACGGGCAGCCTCAACTACCGTACCCTCATGTAGGTCGGCGGTCATTACTTTCCCACAAAAAGAAACCGTCGGAATCTCACGCACTTTACCTTTGGACCATGAATAGGAGCATGGTTTCTACCTAGAATCATCCGTCGACTTTCATCCATCGACACAACAAGTGTGATATTGCGTAGTGATAACACCTATTACGTTCTTTTAGTAAATTCTTTTTTTTTCTATTAGGATAATATTAGAAAGTTAGTTGGGAATAAAAATCATTATAAACTCATGGCGGCTTCCACATAAAAAATACTTGAGTGGCATCTAATGAAGACAGCGTAGTACGGAGTAACTGCTAATCCTGCGAATAGTTCTCACGTCGATTAGCATATACACAATTTCCCATCATCAATCGTTCATCATGATCACCTCGCCTGGTCGCAAAATTTGGACGAAAGGAAAGAACGCCCGTAGCTTCACAAACTAAATGTTTGTTTTCTAGTATATTCCGTTTGTATCGCTTATTTAAAGCGAGCTCATTTGTGGAGGGCTGAAAGTAGGTTCTAATATTTTTTCATTATCTTTTCTATGCAATTTGCGACGCAGCTTTCCAATACTATTTAAGATATACAAGAAAATTTTACCACCTTCCCTAATGAAACTACATTCCAGTAGGTGGTTCTAAAGACACGAAAATTTCATTTGACTTAATGTAAAACTATTTGAAAACTGTATCCTTTTTGTTTATTGCAGTGGGAAAAACATAATTTATGTACATTTCTAATGTGAATAATATTTTTGTTATTGACTCCTTGAAATTCTAGAAACAATCCGTTAATCATATTTATCATTTGATATTATGCTTTATAAATAGATAACCTTATGCACTCACAATCATTGAGTATATTTTATAGACGGCCTACAAATACTCTGTGTGATATATAATACTAGGTACTTTATATTACGGAGGTCGCATTCTTATACTTTTGCAGCCTCCATCCACTAGGATCCCCCGCTGTATTCCCCTGGGGTATTTAGTTGGATTTTTTTAAGGATTAATTTGGAAATTTTTGTAAACACTAATCCCCTAAATATTCATCATTTAAATTCGATTTGAAATAAATTGCTTAATGAAGTTTTTAAGGAATTGTAAGTTGTGTAAGAATATTGCGATGTAACATGTATTGATAGATTTAGGATTAAGTACGAATGTACAAACGAATATCGAAACATTAAATTTTATTTGTAACATTTTTTGATATATTTTTTTGAAGTAAATGTGCTACGTATGGATTTTTCAATGAAAGTATAATCTAAGATTTTTTTTATTTGAAAAGTAATTTTATAAAACTGATTTTTATAAAACAACGTGCAACTAGTATTAAGCTATGCGCGGACATAACTCTATTTTTGCAATTGATTTTTGTATAGAGATCGCTAATTATACCTCTGTTCCATTTAATTCAACTCAAATTTCAACTAGTTGAACCTAATAGAACGGGGGGATAATTATACTACTGAGAATAAATGTCGTGTCCATATAAATCCACCAGGGGATCACACTTAACGATGGGATCGCTGCGGACAAAAAATCTAAATAATTCCCCCAGGGGATTTAGACAGGGCATCCTAGTGGATGGGAGCTTTGATATTTATTTTAAAGAGTGACAGTCACATATTATTTATGCAGAGTTTTACTTTATTTCGTTTTACCGTGAAAGTTGAAAATGAAAAACAAATAAAATATTAGGGGTAAAGTATGAAATTTCCGATTTGTACTGAAAAATTTAAACTTTTCTAAGTATTAGTCAAAATATTTACCCTCATCATCATCATCATCATCAACAGCCTTTAATAGTCCACTGCTGGACATAGGCCTCCCCTTAGAAAGGAGGTTCTGGCCTACTATACCACGCTGGCCAGACGGGTTGGTATAGGGTTTGTTTCAAGTTTTCCTTCTCTCTGCAGTGTTGTTGTCCTGCGTAGTTTTCTCCCTTAGTCGCCTCTTACGACACCCACGGTATTCTTAATCCGTCACCACACGGCCATTTACCCTAATTATCTGTATATTGCTGTGATCTAAACGGAAGTTAATTTATGCCGTTACGATAGAACTCTGGGATCTAGATTCGACAAACTGTGTGAAAGCATTTTGAACTGCCTCCTGGGAAGAAACTCTTTATAACGTAGAAAATTGTCCAAATCACGAAAAAAAAAGGCAGTTGTTTGAGCAAGGTCTGACGAGTACTGAGGACTCGTCAGACCCTGCGCCAACTACCATTTTCTTTCGATGACGAGTATAGAAAGCTATAGTGAATAACACCATGAAGAGACCACCAAACAGTCACCATTACCTTTTTATTGGTAAGCTTTGCTTTAGGGCACTGTTGCGGCGTTTGACCTTGGGTAAGCCATTGTGTTTTTCGCTTACGGATATCGTAAACAATTGTCGTCGCATGTGCCGATTCAACAAGGTAACACAAGTTTCCACAAGCATTTCTTTTTTCATGAGGCACCCATTTTTCATGTCTTTTATGTTATTGATTTGAACCATGCCGCTAATTCCTGGGTAGTTTGACTGGCTGGGATGGGCTTCCACCATCTCCTCCAATTCAGCGTTATTCACCTGTGTGGGCGGACTTCTACGTAGATCGTTCTTCTAGTCGAAGTTTCATTACGAAAGCGTTTAAACAAAAAACGCCCGGTGTATTCATTAGCAGTCTCCTCTCCAAACGCAGCGTTGATATTGCGAGCCGTTTCTGCCGCGTTAGTTCCGCTTCGGAATTCATATTAAAAAATGACTCAGATTTTCGTTTTCATCTGTCAAGTCTGAGCTGTGTGAGCTAAGCTGAATAAAATTAAACAATTTAAAGTCGAAAATCGAATTTTGCACAAATTTTAAAATAGGAACCTCATAGGTATCATGTGAAAAAAGTTTCATGTGAAAATCTCACACCATGGAGGTTTTATGTAAATTCTTATCTATTACTATACCACGGCAATTTCATACTTTATCCCTATTATTTGGATTTATCTCACGAGATTGTTGTATGGAATGTGGATTCGGTAGTCATTGTTCCAACACTCGTTATAAATTGATAGCCTAGAGCCTTCTTGACCAACACCTTAAGAGGCTCACGTTACACGGTTGGATCAAGGGTCTGATGCAGAATGCACGGCCCGTATAGTGAGGAGGTTGCTATCTTTGGGGCCGATGTTGGTGGTCTACAATTTTTATATTTTAATATGTTTTTTGTGTGTGTGTGTATGTGTATGCGTGTGTGTGTGTAAATAAAATAAAAGTGTGTGTGACTTGTGAAGAGAGTGTCACGAGATTGTGTTAAGAGTCTGACATTAATGATAGCAGGGTCAAGGGATATTTATGATAGGGGTTTATTTGAGGATGGTCTTTTAAGGTGTGATTTAAAGATACTGTTTATTTTATTGTAAGTATGTGGCCAAAAGAAAACAGAAGAATCTTTGAGAGAGTGAAGATTTCAAAACGGCATACATAGCGTTTTCTTGGCTTTTTTTTTTTAATTGGGACTAATACCCCCTTACCGCCCACCACTGTAGCTCCTGTACAAGAGGATCCACAGCAGTGACCCACGAACACACCGAGTTATGACACTCGGGAAGTCCGAGGAAGAAATTAAACTGTCTTGGAACCCGCAACGAAATTAATCAGAAGAAAATTGGAGGAGTTGGAGATACAGTAAATCCACTTCCCTCCTTAGCAAAGCGGTAGACAAAATGAAGTAAAATGGGCATACACCCTTTTAAACAGGGAAGCACCACGGCCACAAAATATTACGGGTGCTTCGTGAGCTATATTTGATTTTTATAATAATATGTATGGCAGAATCGCCTAAACGCACGGAAATTCACCCTAGTTGACACAAGATCCCCATAGTATACCACCCCAGATGTCACCTGCAAGCTATTCAGCCTTATATTACGTTCATTATACCAAAGACTACATTCCCAGAGGATATGATGAGCAGAATGTTCATAGTGAGAGTTAGGTGTTGAGCATTGATACAATGGTGACTCGACTAATTTAAATGAATAAAGCTTGCTCTTAAAGTTACCATGACCCGTAAGAAATTGAGCGACACAGTGATCCACCTCAAGCCATGTCCTCGACAACCGTTCGCGAACAGATGGAAAGAATTGGTAAAGATGGCGCAACTTGGATGATTCATCCCAGCGTTGTTGCCATTCGTCTATGAGGTCATTATAGACATCGGACTACTGTTGAAGCAATCTTGTAATTTTACCGCGACCCCGCGCGCCCAAAAAATCACATTCCATGTTTTGTTGTCTTGAATAGTACGTGGCTGCACGTCTCTGCACCTCGAGATCGACCGGAAGCACACCCGCCAACACCGGCAAAGCCTCAGTGCTAACCGTCCTATATGCCTTACACAAGAATATCAGTGCAAGTCGTTGGCCTTGTAACAGTTTAGTTTTCTTGACTTATCTTTGAGTAGGTTAACGTCAAACTAAAGCTCAGAGTTTTTAAGTACAATTTGCAATATAACCGTTTTTTCCGTCAGTAGGTATGTCCCATTGCTATATATAGTATGTATGTATGTATTTACAAAAAAGAGTATATAAGTATTCTATCAGTCAATCTAGCTTTCATAGTACAAGCTCTGCTTAGTTTGAAACTAGATGGCGTTGTGTGTAAGATGTCCGAAATATTATTATTATTCTCGGTATAGGTCTGCAATTGAGCAACGTCAGGAAAGCCTAGCAGCAACCTTGAGAATAGCACACTGTGTTCTTCCAATCTCGATGACGTAAGTCTTGGCCGCACCAACCCATGAAATTACGCATTAATCAATTAGAGATTAACACAATGCGTAATAAACCATCTTGATAGTCTAACGGTCTTCCTAGTGCCTTAATGCTTTGAATATATATAGATAAGTTTTCGTAATCTAGATACGAAAGATGTGTTGTGTAAATGTGAGATGATCAATGATCACCCTAAGGTATTTAACAATCAACCCTCCCAAGACTCGAACAAAAGCAGTCAGAATTTGCCATAAATTTCATAAGTCGCTGGCTTTTATTCGCTCCAAATTGTTGATAACCGCTGCTTTGAACGCTGCAAGGAAAATACCTGTATAGCAGTGATGAATGATATTTATTTCTGTAAGTAAATCGTTCAGATGTTTTTAAAAGTCAGACTTTATACCTAGACAGAGACTGAATTTGCTAAGACTCACTATGGGAAGAAACATTCGAATAAACCACAGAGGTGTCTTTTTTTTTAGTCCGTAAACAAAGTTAAAGAAAACTGTGAACGAGAGAGAGAAAGAAAACGAGTGCAGTGTAGGGTCTGGGTAGACTCGGCATACAAGCTTCAGCCATCGTACAGCTTAACCGATATTAGTCAAGACAACGACCCGCAGCGTGACACTACCGCCGACAGGACATTTGAGTAGGCCGTGGAAACACTCAAAACCACCAGAAAGTTACTAAATATTATTATGTATGTAAGTTACTATATATTATATATATTAAATATATTAATTAATGAAGTTAACACGATTTGTAAAAATTGAAGACAGATAGTTATAGACAATTAGTTATAGGTGGTTTATTTAATGTGTATTTATCTAGTGCTGTATTTATTCAGGAGTTTAAAAATATACCAATTGCTAGCTAGATAATGTAAGTGCGTACGGCAAAGTATGCATAAATACAATCAACTGTAAATATTTTTAGACTGAATTCAGGGTTGAACATTTTCATTAAATGTAAATTTTGGCCTTCATAAGTGCCAGTGTGACCCACATGAATAAATAATTTTAATTTGAGGTTCTACTTCAGGAATCGTTGCAAGGGTACGATGAGGTAAAAGGACTTACGTTGTCAAGACTTTGTGTTATATGATAATATATCTATGAGCGTTTATCTTTTTCCATCTAATTTGGCATTAGCTTAAGAAAAAGGTCTATTTTGTTCTACTCTCATTTGAACTGCTCACGTCAAACAGTTTAAAGTTGAGGTGAATATCCTTCTTAAGAAAGTAGTAATGTGGTTTATTGAATAACAGCGTCATATCGGTGGATGTATTATTTTGTGGAGTTGGGTATAGGCATAAGAATGTCAAACAGGCAAGTATTTTTTGGCATTTCATTATATCAATATATATTTACATAGCACTTACTTTTGTAGTTATTGATTCGTATTAAAAAAAGTTAAAAATATAATTTATATTGCATGTATTAAAAAACTAACTACATTTTGAATACTCCGACACTAACCCTAGCATCTTATCCCAAAAATGTTTCGAAAACAATTTCGTAACTGAAGTCAGTAGGTTAAATTCATAAACACACAGAAAAAAATCTTAATATGGATACACGTGTGTGATTATTTGGTTTCGATGGCAGTTATTTTCCATATTTGGGTTTGTAAACTCGTATGATATTATAAATCACGCCATTGGGAGTTTCACATATCGCGTGAGACAACGGTCGGGTCAACGACTGGTAGCTTAAATAGGTATTAAAGAACATGACAATCTTATCGAAGCAGAGTATATTGGTATCTCTAACCGGTTCGTTGTATTTATAGTTGAGTACAATCAAATATGCTATTTGGGGATACTTTTATCTTTTATTTGTATGCCATGAAAGATTGTAATGATTTTGGGCTGGTTGTGTTTTACATTTTTTTAATAAACCTTAGGTAGATCACCTAGTAGGTAAAAGGCATTTAAATTAAAAAGGTTAAGCGGACAACCGTTATAGTATTTCAACCTTTTGGAAGTACACTATACATGTTGCTCACATGCAGGGAATATTGTAGTAAAATAGCACAATGCGTTGTCAACATTTGCATAAGGAGTTCATTTATTCCCACTATTTTACATTTTAATAAAAAAAATTTTTTAAATATTCTTATAATTTATGAACCGTAGGAAAGCCATGTTTCAGCACATATAGGGTCCGGCTCCACCGGAGAGATTACACTATTTTTTTGGTTCAATATTTTCTTCTACAATTCAATTAATTTCTCTATCGTGAATTCAGGCCTAACAGAATTATACTATCTCCATACTTTGTTTACTAAGCTAACTGAGATGCACCATGGTTTGTTTAGCCTTTGGTATCTTTAAAGGAACTGCCACCTGACATATTTTATTTTAAACTTCTTTAAAAAAAAAAGTGTTGTTTCTTATAATTCCAGAAAATGTGTTCAGCCGTTCAGAGATCATTTGTTTTTCACCTAAAATTTTCTAGATTTTCTTCTTAAAAAAAAAACAAAGTACCAACACATAGATAGCTCTGTCTGCTTGCTTACTACGCATATGCATACTCATATATGAGATATAGAGTCATGTTATAAGGAAATAGCATTAACAATCATAAACTATTCATAATGCAAAGCAAATGTACAAAAATCCTAGACTAAATCGATAACGCGGAGAGTTGTAAACTATTTTTACAAAATTACGACTTTTATCGATGCCGTCTATAGACACACGAAGCCCAGCACATAAATAGGTTTCACCATTCTTGGTCAATAATTAAAATGGTAAATATTTATCGACTCTAAACTCAGCTGGCAAACCCGGGCAAGCCATAGAGTTACAGGTACGCTACGGGCCTTCTATCGACTTAGGAACTTCCTTCCTTCCGCGACAAAAGCGATGCTAGTACAGACCCTTATTGTCCTTATCTTGGATTATGGTGATGTATGCTACTATGATCTGAATGCAGATCTACTCAATAAATATGAGCGCCTTCTAAATAACAGTATTCGATTCGTCTTCGCAAATACGACCATGTTTCCACCTTTCATTGAACTGGCTCACGATTCGCCGTCAACTGCGCGCCCAACGGGTGAGTTCAGAATGGAATAGAGGGTCACCACCCTCTATTCCATTCTGAACTCACCCGTTTCTCCCTCGTACCTTACATCCTCATTTCAATTTCTATGTTCTAATCACAACAGAACTCTCCATTCGTCAAAAAAAAAACAATTTACTCCTGTTATGTCCCACTAATACTTCCGCGTGTGTCCACTCTTCGTTCCTAATCCTAATCTGTCCTCCTTTAGATCGCTCTATCTCTCGAAATCAGAATAGCACCCAGCCGCCTCTCATTTATGACGAAAGTTCGAGACAGACACAAAATAAATATAAGCCATTAAAATTTTTAACAAGTAACCTTTATTTTCCCTAAATCCCCTCCGCTACTCCCAACCGGACAACTGGTTTGATGATGATGACTAAAAATGTTTTAATCAGTTCGAGTCTGATATAACCATTTCGCCTACTGAACCAAGTTTAACCCAGAAAAAAAAACCCAATACCCTGATCGACCGAACCGGAAGTGTTCTATGCCATCATTTGAAGCTAAAACATTTATTGCTTGCTAATTGTTCAATAATTAGCAAGCAATAAATGTTTTAGCTTGGACTTTAATCTTTAAAAAACATTTTACACAAGTTATTTTACATTTTAAACTTTTGCTTGTAACTTGATGTAAGCACATTTGTTTGTGTCTAAGTGCCATGTTGACGGCAATAATCTTTTCGCCGTATTACTTGAGCAAGACCAAATTATAGGTTTTTAATACATCCGTGCCTTCCACTTCAGGGATGGAAGAATTAAACAATAATACAACTAATAAGTATATAAAGGTTGTTCGTAAAACATAGATATTGAATCAGACACGTGTAAATCTCTTTAAATATGTGCCTCAAGCTATATATATGCGCATATACATATTTTACGGAGTTTATCTCTTATGCTACTACTTTATAGCGTAAGTTATAAGTTTTGTTAATTACGTATATTATTTACTTACTTTGTTTTAAAACATTGAATTTAAACATGTAGGGTGAATAAGAGTAGTCCGACTGATGGCGTTGTTGGATGGATTCAGAGGTAGGATTCGTAACAAAAGAGTTTTAATATAAAACATTTATCTATTTTGGAAATTCATCTTGAATTGAGGACTGAGGGTTCGTTTCTATTTTTTTAGGATTAATATGGTAATAAGTTTAACTGAGTTTATGTAGGTAATATTTGTTTATTGCGTTCACATTGTGTGCCTGGGCGTAATGACTCTTTGTCCAATACTAGTACTAATATTATATAACTAAAGAATTACTTTGTATAATTTGTTTACTTTTATGCGCTAATAAGTAGTTACAGAAGCTTCGCCAGAATAATTTAAAAATGCATGTTAAGATATTTTTTGCTTTTCATATTTACGTGTTTTAGAATGTAGATATTATCGAGAAATTTCTGTTTAAAGACTTTGCAAGTTTTTTCCATACATTAAATTATAATTGAAAATATTTTAATCTTTGTATTTCATGGTCACAATTACATTGAAAGGGATATTAACCAGTCTTTGTGTAATTTTAGCTTTGTGTAGGTTGGCGTATGTTAAACATAATAGACTACGTTTTGGCATTTAGGTGTTCCAATTGCGTTGTAAAAGATTTCAAATAAATATTTATTAATGGCAAATGTGCAGTATCAGATTCTGACATATAGTGTTTACTACCTATAGTTTAAGTAAGCTAATAACATTATTTATCTTTTTTTAGGTGGCCAAGGTTCCCTTCAGGCAGCGATAAAGCGGGCCAAGAGCGAGGCCCGCCTCGAGATGCTGGAGACACTGGAGCGGGATCCGTGGGGACGCCCCTACCGTATGGTTAGGGGCAAGATGCGCCCATGGGCCCCGCCGCTCACACGGTGTCTTCAGCCAGAGCTGCTTGAGAGGGTCGTTGGCTCCCTGTTCCCAACGCGAGTGGTGGAGCATACTCCGCCACAGATGGCTCCGCCTCCGGCGCTTGAGGCGCCTAACGTGGATGACGACGACGTGCCTGAGGTCACTGGTGGTGGCGGTGTCACGGCTTAAAGCTAAAAACACCGCCCCGGGACCCGATGGCATTCCTGGCCGAGCGTGGGTCCTGGCCTTAGTCGACGAGACTCTCGAGCCCCGACTGCGAGGGTTCTTCAGCGCATGCCTCCAGCGGGGCCAGTTTCCGAAATTGTGTAGGACGGGGAAACTGGTCCTCATCCGAAAGGAGGGGCGCCCGGCGGACTCACCGTCCGCCTACCGGCCAATAGTGTTGCTTGACGAGGTGTGCAAGCTCTTTGAAAGAGTGATTGCAAGGCGCCTCGTCAAGCATCTCGTGATGGTTGGGCCGGATCTGGCGGGCAGCCAGTACGGTTTCCGTCAGGGGCGCTCCACCGTGGATGCGATCATGCGCGTGAAGGCTCTGGCGGAGGAAGCAGTCTCCCGGGGGCGAAGTGGTGTTTCGGCGGTGTCCTTGGACATCGTCAACGCGTTCAACACTATGCCCTGGAGCTGCATCAGGGAGGCGCTCGTGTATCACGAAGTGCCTCTCTACCTCCGTCGCATAGTCGGGGCATATTTGTCGGAGAGAGCCGTCGTCTACCCCAGTAGGACCGGTCTCGGTAGGCGTGAAATGTCGTGCGGTGTTCCGCAGGGGTCGGTGTTAGGGCCACTCTTGTGGAACATCGGCTACGACTGGGTGCTTCGTGGTGCCTTCTTGGATGGTGTCGCCGTCGTGTGCTATGCGGACGACACACTCGTGACGGCGCGCGGCAAGACGCACCACGAGGCAACCCTGAGGGCCACGGCCGGGGTTGCCCAAGTCGTTGAGCGTATCCGGCGGCTGGGTCTCGAGGTGGCTCTGCACAAGTCCGAGGCCCTATTCTTCCACGGGCTTCGGAGGAAGCCGCCTGAGGGATCTAGCCTCACGGTAGGAGGCACTCGTATCGGCATCGAGCCCTCGATCAGGTATCTAGGGCTCGTACTCGATGGCCGATGGGACTTCGGATATCATTTCCGAGGTCTGGCGGGAGAGCGCGTGCGTTGGCGCGGCCGGCGGCCATCGGAGTGGGAGTTCTCTCGCTCGATAGCCTGATAGCGGCTATCGTGCGGAGCGAGAGTGCGTGGAACTCTGCCGTCTCATTCTGCGAGCAAGTTATGCTCGCGAAGGAGACGGCGGAGCGGGACCGGGAGAGGTTTAGGACTCTCCCGGCCCGCCAGGCCCGGGAACGGGCCAGGTACCGCAGGCGACTCAGGCGCCGGAGGTCGCAGAACGACCTCCGTCCTCCATAAGCGCAGGCCTGGGGGTGACAGGTGAGGCCATCTGCCACCCTAGCAGAAGCAGGCCAGGGTGGCGGCGAGCGCGTTGCAAAGCGCGCTCGCTTCCAGGGAGCACAGGGAACATGGGGTTCCCACACGGGGGCGGGTCGTCTACTCGTCTGTAGATGACCCGAGGTATGTCGGGGCACCAGGGACTTCCTTTTTAGGGTATACCTGGTTCCCCGGCTATTAGTACCCGAGACGGCGTGCGGTTTTAGTTGGTTCGAGTACGACATGCCACCGACAGGTGGTATCCGAGGGGATTTCCGCACTGAAAAAAAAAAAAAAAAAATTTGCCCAAGGTTCTCTGCCGGCAAGTGTTTGAAGAATTTGTCTACTTTATTAAAAACGTCTACTTTATCCGCGTAGTGACGAATTAAGAATATAGAGTGTCACCATCCCTATTCATCCCATGGGTGTTGTAAGAGTCAACTAAGGGAGCACACTAAGCAGGACTTTTTTTTTTTTTTTTACGTGTGGAAATCCCCTCGGACCGTCGCCCCACCGGGGTTTGCGGCGGGGTGGTGTGTCGGACTCGGACCGACTAAAACCACACGAAATTGCCTTTATTAATAGTACACCTCCTTATAGTCTAGTATTCACAGTGTACGAATATAAAGTATAAGTTTTATATATTTACTGATAGAAAAAATTACGAGTATGACCATTAACTACAACTGTAACCTCGGTGCACCTACCTTACAAGAATTCTACACCATCCAAAGGTTGGCTGGTAGAGAATGCCCAGGGTATTAACTCCACCGATGCACAAAAGTGCATAAAGTTGTGTAAATAAATGATTTCAAAGTAACGGCTCTATATCTCGATTGGTCTAAAAGCAGCTGCTGTATTTTCTTTTATTTATTGTATTTTAACATTATTGTTAATAATATCGATTTTTGTTGTAAGTCTCTATATCTTTAAGTTTCTTACAATGACCATATTATCATAATACAAATAACAAACCTTTAGTAACCTTTAGAATAGGAATATTTATGTTTATATCACAATCAGTGACGATGACAATAATATGTTTGTTTTTAAAGTCATTGATAAATATAATTTAGAATACGATAAGATATCGTAAACTCATGTTTTAAAAAGGCTCTTTTTTTAACAAAAATAAAAGAAAACGTATGAACTTAATGATATTCCTTCCCCTCTTTCTTAAATAGTTAGATGTAAGCCTATTACTTACGGTAAATAGATTTCTACTCTACTCGATCGCTAAACATTAAATTCACGTGATAAAAAATTTATAAACACTTTTTATCTTAACTTATTCAGGTGTCACTCAAAGAATATTTTTAGTCTGTTTTCTACATGTGCTATGTATGTGTGTGAATATGATATTTAAATTCATGCGTACATTTATATGATAATATGAATAACATGGTAATTAGAACACAGTGATCTCTTGCTGATGACGCATGTTCCTGACCTGTTAAGATGGTAAATAATAATAAATAAAAAATAAATTTGATATTGTATTCTGTTTGTAATGTTTTCAACTCCTTATGACGTTGGTAAAGATCTGTGATAACCTAGTTTAGTGCATGTTTGTATATTGCAGGCACTTTTATTTTCGCAATTTTAGATAAGTACTATGTTGCATTAAGTTGAATGGTAATTATAAACTATTTAAAACGGATGTTGTTTAACAGATGATAATCCGAAATATCTTCGTTAAAACATCTTAGACGGAAACTTCAGTTCTTTTCATAGTAAACGCTTTTCAAGCAGTGGATCAACAAATATGGATGGTTACCAAAAATAATTTTATTTAAAGGCACATTATATAGTTGTTTTTGTTTCGCATCAATGATGCACATGACGTCACAGTCGTCTGTGACATCACAGTACGTCACAGTCACAGTCACAGTAGGTAGGTAGGTAGTCAAGTTCGTTTCTTTTTGTATAATTTAAATATAGAACAAAAAATAGCAACATTTTTTCACTTTGTTGGTCAGATTTAGTATCTTAATGTCACACAAGTTCCTATTACGACAGGTGTCTATAAATTAAAAACCGGACAGAGTTCCGTACAAACTTGTATAGAGTTCAGGTGCGCATTTTTCTTTTTAAGTTCTATATTATCGGAAGTCCGAAAACAATTCTTCTTGAAAATGTTTAACTAACGATCGAAAGTCATAATCATCAGAATTCATAGTATCTAGTGATACTATGAATTCTGATCATACACCTGGTTTATACTAATATTTGTTTTCAAATATTTTCTTATACTAACGATCGTACTCCTCATCATTCTAATAGATAACGCCAATATTCATTTTGTTTGATACTAACATGGACGTTTAAAAAGTCGGACATAGTCTCGCTAACAAAAAACTGTGAATCTCACAGCTCGCTGTACGCACAGACCGGCACGCACACATACACACATTAGTCAGCCATTACGCGAGCAAACATCGAGCCAACGAGACGCAGTACGCGGCGAAAAATTATCAATGAACAACATGTTTCGCGTTAGTAAAATTCTCAAAAACCGTTCTGACCGAAAGAAAAATAACCCAGGAATCACACTTCATAGGTAAATAAATAATTCAATCTTTTATTTTCAGATTTTATACATTAAATCAACCTTTTTTTTTTTTCGTGCGGAGATCCCCTCGGATACCACCTGTCGGTGGCATGTCGGACTCGAACCGACTAAAACCGCACGCCGTCTCGGGTACTAATAGCCGGGGAACCAGGTATACCCTAGAAAGGAAGTCCCTGGTGCACATTAAATCAACCTGCATTCACTAGAACAAAAGAATTCATTATAAGCTTAATGTTGCCTACTTACACGTGCGCGAATGACTCGAAATTTTTGGTTTATTATTAAAATCCATTTATTAAGGTTGTTTATTGAATAGTTACTACTATGTATTTTATTTCATATTCTTTTTACTAGATTAAGGAAAATAGAGTAGGGAGTAATTATTGGATTAAAATAAATAAAAATTGTAATGGTGAAAATGAAAGAAAACACAAATATATCTCACAAAAATTCTAGAAAAGTTTGTTGGCAATGAAAGTGTTTTTTAACCCCCGACGGAAAACAACGAGTATTTGTCTGTCTGTGGCATCATGACTCCTGAACGGATGGACCAATTTCGATGCGGATTTTTTGTTCGAAAACCGATGTGATCGACTCCACAGTTCCAATTGCTCTAAAGTTTGGTATACTGTTACTTTGATGGTATTTCCAAGACATGGTATCCTGGAATTTGCTGCTGAATCAAGAAGTCTGCGGGATAGCCAAATCCTCATAAAATGACAGCATATATACCATGATTATTTGATAGGCCTGTTGGTCTAGTGGTTAGTGACCCTGACTGCTAAACCCGAGGTCGTGGGTTCGATTCCCACCCAGAACAAATATTTGTGTGATGAGCACGATCGTTTGTTCTGTGTTTGGGTATAATTTATCTATAATATGTATGTATTTAGAAATATATATATATATATATATATATGTAAATGTATATATATGTACATATATGTAAGTATGTTTATCAGCAGTCTCGATACCATATCACAGGCTCTGCCTAGTTTGGGATCAGACAGCCGTGTGTGAGATGTGTCAGGTTATTATTATTATTAGAACAGTTTCAATGAGCAGTTGTTGTTTTTAAAGTTTTTTTTTTGTGTTGGGGGTTTTTAATGATGATATTATTAAACTTAGAAGCCGAGCATACTTTCGCTGGAACAGAACACAAAATAGGTAGTTTTTAAGGTAGGAAAAATATTTAACGATTCGGTTTCACCACATCTCGAAATTAGAGGAAATTTCGAGATACTTTCAAAGTAAAAGATTATTATAAAAAAATACTCAGCACTTACGATAGAGGGGTATTCTAGTGTAGAAATTTGAAAACATCTATTTTTTTTTTCAAAATTTAAACCTTTCAAGAATATGTTATTAAGAGGACTTATCAAAATTTCAATTATTTCAAGATATATAGCTTTTTTAGAAAGAAAGAAAGAAAAGAAAGAAAAGTGCACAAACGCGGTCAAACGCCTCAGACATACCTGAAGGTATGGAGTTTGACCGCGAAAATCCGCCTCTTTATGACAACAAATTATAAAGCCGATCTACGAGAGTTTATCGTCAGAGGAGTTTGACTGGTTCGATGTTCAGGTTCACAGACTCAAAATAACAATGAGTCCCTGAATTCACTACTTTGGACTTTTGCGACGGAACATATACATGAAATTGCAACTTTTATTCCAGAAGCTTAGGCATTCGCCATCCAACGAGATAATGCCTGGATTGATCGTTCAAAAATGCGAGGTTCTAACGCTTCAAGCCAGAAGAGCTCGTTTTTTTTTCTGCTTTTTTTTTTGAGGTAGAGGAAGGCTCAATGTACCCGAAACTTTAAACGGGTTTTTCTCGAAACTAATTTTTTCAAAAAGTTTGTCATGATTTCTCAAGTTCTACATGGTCATTCGATTCGGTCGATTTACTTGAAATTTGGTGTGATTCTTCTCTATATATGTCTCTATCGTACTAACTATGATTTATCATATAAGAAAATCTATTTTTTTTTTAAATTGAAAAACAAAAAAATATAAAAAATTTAGTGAAAAGTTTTTAGTTAGTAAGATAGCAGCATTTATCTAGATGAATAATCATTCTTATTTTTTATATTTCAGATCATTTGGAGGGTTGCAATCGTTACAGACTTGTCGCGCCATTTTTTTCAACGCCCGCTTCAACAGCTTATAACATTTTGAGTTTTCAATTTTTTCACTTTTTATGTATTGTTAAGAGATGAATAAATATCTTATTAAAAATGGATCTTAAAAATGTTTTTTGTTCTTTATTTATAGCACCCGAAAAAACACCTCAAATTCATGCCTTTAGACCAGAATACGAGGGTGCGTTTTTAAGTTCGCGGAATGAGAGGGTTGGATCGCGGAATGATTAGGCTCATTAGAATCGTCACGTGTTCAGTGACTCATAATTAGTATAAATACCAGGTTTCATTGTTATTAGACAATTAGTCTTTGAGTTATCGTCAACCAAGCAACATAATCGGGAGTGAAAAGTGAAACTTGGAAAAAATCGAATATCGTGCCGTTATAAAGTTCCTTACCAAGCAAGGAAAATCAGTGGCGACCATAATGAATGAGATGTCATTGGTTTAAGGCGACTCTTATCCAGGAAAACCCATGGTGTACAAATGGCACAGTTTATTCAAACAAGGAAGGGAATCCCTTGAAGACGACCCGAGGCCGGGCAGGAGCATCGAGGTGATCACGTTATCCATTATCCAAAAAGTCGAAAAAATTGTACTCGACGATGCTCGACTAAAGAAGAAACAACTCGCAGAAATGGTTGGAGTATCTGATACAACCATTTTTAGAATTCTGCACGATCATTTTGGCCTGACAAAGGTCAATGCAAGATGGGTGCCGAGAATGCTCACGCCGACGCAAAAGCAACAGCGCGTAGATTGTTCACGTGCATTTTTAGACCTTTGTAATGAAGACAAGGATGCTGTATTGAGTAGAATTGTTACTGGAGACGAAACTTGGGTTCATCATTATGAACCTGAGTCGAAACAAGACTCCATGCAGTGGCATAGAAAGGGCACAGCACCTCCCAAGAAGTTTAAGGTGTCACAGTCAGCTGGGAAACTCATGGCAACGGTCTTTTGGGACTCAGAAGGAATATTATTGATCGATTATAAAGATAAAGGTGTTTCTATAACCGGAGAATACTACGCTTCAATATTAGAGCGACTCAAAAAAGCCATTAAAGAGAAAAGACGGGGCAAATTGACAAAAGGTGTGTTGCTTTTGCACGACAACGCGCCCGTTCACATGAGCCGCGTTGCGTTGGCTGTCCTGCATAAGGTGGGTTTCGATATTTTGAATCACCCACCCTACAGCCCAGACCTGGCCCCGAGCGATTATTACCTGTTTCCAAAAATGAAAAAAGAGCTGCGGGGTAAAAAATTACCAACGATGATGAAGTCAAGGAGACAGTTTCGGTGTATTTTGAAGACAAAGAGAAAACATTTTTTTATGAGGGTATAAACAAATTAATTGAAAGATCTGAAAAATGTATCCGTCTTGCAGGTGAATATATTGAAAAGGAAAAATAATTTGTTTTTTTTATTTCCACCCCTTATCCCCCATTCCGCGAACATAAAAACGCTCCCTCGTATTTAAGCAGTAGAAATAGTGAAATTTTAGTTTTTATCAAGTCAACAATGACTCTGTTTTTAGGGCATAAATTTGGGTAACTTGGCAACTCCAAATTTATTCACACATAGAGAGCTGCCGCATTACAGTTTTATCTTAGCTGGAGTTCCGTCCGTCTTTTTTTTATACGTCCATGTATACTAATATTTGTTTATATATTTCTCAATTATAAATATTATTTATCCGTTAGCAAGCCTACCTAGCAAGATATTTGAAGCGGTATCCTTAATTTTGTAGAGATGAGAGGAGTTTAAAAGTTAGTTCATTATAAAGGCGCAGGAACTTGGAAAATTTTCAAATTTGGTACAATGATGATTAAGGAAGGTCTCCGTTAGGTACGCCGACGAGCAAAGCGAGGAGGAGTGTTAGGTTAGGTCAGGTTAGAACTGCGACCCTACAGCGAAAACCAAACATATTTTTTTAACTCATACTTACATGTAGTAGATGACCCTATCACCCTTTTATTTCTAAGTATCTGCTTCTGGACTTCTCTATCTCTATAATTATTTAAGAAGACTTATCAGAATTTCAATCTATATTTATTGATCTGAGGGAAATGTTTGCACGATTATCCTTCTAACCGCAATAAACTGTTATTAACCTTGAAATGACCGCTGGAAAGAAATAGATATCATCATACATAGATGTTCTTCTTGAGTTGCATTTATATTTTTCACTAAATAATTAACGGCATAAGTAAATCTTATTCTAAATAGTAACCGTTATGAAAAACAATATTATAAGTGCAAATATTTCCTTAGTAATACCATTATTAATAAGATGATTGTGATAATTGTCTGTTATGAAGAAAACTGTTCTGAAAAACAACATTATGAGTTCAAACATGTTTTCAGTAATGACAGTATTAATAAAAAAACATGATAACTGTTTGTTCTTGTTCCGTTGGTAGTAATAAAAATGTACGAACAAAAATAGTGTGAGGAAAAAATTTATGAAGAGTGATTATTAGGAATACAAAACGGTATTAAAACAAACAATAAGCATAAGATTTTTATGTGAGCCAATATGTGGACTCGTAGAGTTCATTCGTCTCAAGGATCTATTGTCGATAATTTTTCGTTTACTAAATTTATTTCTAGAATTCAATCTTCATTTTTCGTAAACGTTATCTCTAAATAGTTGCCAACAGTTTTCAGTTCCACTTTTGACTCCAAATTCAACCCAAATGAAGAGATCTTGTGGAAGCTGAAAGAGCTTCAATGGTTTTAATGAGTTAGCATGTGTAAAAGATAAATAAACTTTCAAAGATATGTATCTATAACTATGATCAAGAAAAGACACGCAAAATAAAGAATTGACTTTAATTATATAGGCACTAGTTAATGTACAAAACATAAACGCTCCTTTAGCTTGTCAGATAGGCACAGACAACAGTCCACCACTTGCTTCTATATTACATAACTCAATAGATCTATAGTTATTAAACCTTTTTAAACCTGATTCTTGGTCTTTTAGTACCTAATTCTTCTTCAGAACATTCATCTTATATTTATGTTTCGTGTGGTCTACCCTTACCGGTCTTTTTAACTAACATTTTCTTTATGTCTTTATGTGTTGTTCTAGACTTATTTCTTCCACTTGCCCATCCGACTTTAGCAAACCTATACTTTTTACTGAGTTTAACTTATACGGTTAGATAAAAAACCGATTATGTTGAAATTCATAAAATATAATAATTTACAAAAATAATTAAATTGAAAATAATACTTTCTGATTGCCTTAACTTTGTATGTTACGTTTGTATTATACTTATAGCTTCAAATTCCGTAATGTATGTACGATACTCGGGCTTAACTAAGTTTACCACAAAGTTATATACAAGATGCGACAACTGACACATCTAAGCAACTCAGTTTGTTTCCTGTTTTCAAATACTGTCTTCCTACAAGCCGCTAATATTAGCTATAGATATTTAACCCCTAATGAGTCCATATATATATACCACATTATTAGATAGGATTTCCCGAGACAATTTAAATGAACTCTCTTATTTGGGGTTGTCTCATAAAAGTTGTCTAAGAGTAAGGTTCTACGAGGCCCATGAGAGCTTTCGAACGGTTAGGGTATATCACTTTTTGCTCCAGAGATTAGTTGTAAATTGTTTTCTATTGCCTTCAACAATGTAGATCTAAGAGTAATTCTATGAAATTGTTTATTTTGAATTTTCGTTTTCAATCTGTACCTCAAATACTAAGTATATATCTGTACCTTCTTAGTATTGTGGCGTCTTCCACATACGGTGGAACGAATATATTACAATATATTACAACGCCATCTAACGAAGACACACCGAACTACGGAGTGACTGTTAGTCCTGTATCGCGATATGAATAATTCTCACCCCGATTAGCATATATACAACTTTCCAACATCAACTGTTGGGCCTGCCAGGTCATATCGCCTGGTTGAATGATCCTCCCTTTGCGTTGGAGGGACATGACACCCGTTCCTTTACAGTATGTATTGAATGTTAGGTGTGCTCATTATTTGTAGAAAATTGTTAACCGGCAGAAGTGAATATTCGTGAATGTATTAACATTCCTGTTAAAAATCACTTTAGTGCGTAAGTAATATGTAGGTAAATATTTATCACATTGCTTGTTGTATGGACTAGAAGTTACGAGTATGTAATATAGTTGTTAACGTTTGTAAAGTTTTAAGTAGGTAGTGTAATTTTTTCTTTACGCCAATGTATTTTTTATGCCTTGGGCAGTTATAAATTTCTTTCTCTATGAAAAGTACCCTATGTGTTTTGCTGTATTCCTGTTAACGTGTGTAAGCCTTTCATAATGATGGGATAAACTGTCGGCACCGCATACAATACGAACACGCATTGATTGATTATAATTAAATATTAATATTTTTTATAAAACAATATTATTTAACCTAATCCAGTTATCAGATAGTTCAATTATTTTGTATTAGTGTGTAAATATTTGAAATGGTATAGACTAATTATTATTTCTTATTTTGTTTGTTTAAAACAATATATACAAAAACATGCCTTGTACTCATTCAATTGTAGGCAATCGTTATGATTATCACATCCCGAGTATCACAATTAAAACTTGTATCATTCTAAAATAAAAAAAGGCAAAAATATAAATATAATAGAAAAATATAAAAGAAAATAAAAACTATTAGGTAAAAAAACTATTTTTTTTTAAATTAAAAACCACATATCCGTCCGTGCTTTTTTTTTTAATCGTAAAGTAGCAATTTCTAAGAAGGGGGCAATTAAGGACAAAGGCAGAAGGGGGGCAAAAACCGAACAGATCTTTTTTAAACATAGAACTGTTTCACAATCTGTCAGACAGTTTCTTTTACTGTTTCTACACGTATCCACCGTGGCCATAAACGCTGCGATTCGACTTCTTTGTATGGGCATTAAACGTGTTCAGTCTAGCCACTGCAAATATTGTGGAGGCGTTACAGTAAGGTGCTAACCCCATAAGGTGCCTATAGATGTTATTTTACTGAACACGAATGCCATCCAAACACCTTTTCGTATATGTAGTCCAGAGTTGACACGTGTAGAAAATCTGACAGTATGTTCTGAACTGGTGTACTTTAGTCTGTGCATCGGCATTAAAAAATCTCCTGGCTATCAAGTTACCAACTATTTTGTCAGATTTTGTAAATAAAACAATTTTAGTAGTAATTGTAGTATTTAATTTAGAATAGCAGTTGTAATAATTATGGTAAATAGTCGTAGTCTATCATATGTAATGTTATTCACAAAATTCAGGAACGACTACTAAGTATTTTATAAATTGTGATTGTAATAGTTTGTTTTTATTCAACTAGTAAGGAAGACTGGCATTACATTCGCTTGTATTTAAATCTCCTTTCTCTCCTCACTTACAAAAAGAAACATTGTATTCGTTATTATTTCTTTACTTTGAGTTTATTTTTCCTGACTATGCTTTAGACTGTACAAATACTGTACATATTTATGCAGTCAAGCATCTGTCTAGTTGAGAATCTGTATAGATTTATATATCTGTACAGATTTTATTCATAGTAGTTCCATTTCTTCACACAATCCTATCAGCGCAATCATCTGATTTTATGTAGTTCTAAGGAAGAGCCTACATTTTTCCAGTGAGATATGACAATTTCGATGGTGCAGTAAAAGTGCCGCGAAGTCGGAGTAAGTTACTTACTAGAAAGAAACTTTCGCTGTATACACTATGTTACCGTGCAACGTACCGTAACTTGCAATAAGTCTTATTTTACAGTACTTTTAGACTTTTTGAAAAACACACTTTGCCAAGTTTAGGAAAATGCATCACATCACATCAACAGCAATTAATAGTCCACTGCTGGACATAGGCCTCTCCTTAGAAAGGTGGTTTTAGCCTACTATACCATGCTGCACTGGCCAGACGGGTTGGTATAGGGTTTGTGTCAAGTTAGATGAGGTACCTGGGTCTGGTCCTAGACGGTAGGTGGCTCTTCGACGAGCACTTCCGACAGCTTGGTCCGAAGCTGGTGGACTCTGCCTCCGCCCTAGGGCGACTATTGCCCAATTTGGGCGTTGCCAGTGTTCCCACGAGGCGGCTGTGTGGGTGGCGGCTCTGACCGCCCCAAATAGGGCGCGCCTCTGGCGCCCCTAGAGGATATTGGCGGTCAGAGCCATACGCGGATACCGCACGGTGTCCACCGGTGTTTTTTAATACGTACCTACATTTTATAGATAAATATGGATGTTTGAGTTCTTTCTTCATTGACTAAGGATCCTTGATTTAGTTACAAACCCAGGAAAGAAGCAACAATCTGAAAAGGCTCCTGGGAAAAATTGGAAAGCCGGCCAAGAGGAAGGAGTCCTGCGCTGTACAGATCACATCCGCGACACCGCCAACAAACAACTTCACGAAGCCATATACACTGCTGAAGACCGTATAAATGGAGCGCGATCATCCGGAAAACAAGTCTTAGAGGTCACGACCTTCAGCAACGAGGATAAATAAATTTCACTCAGCTACATAAAACATGATTGTGATCCACGCAATATTTAGTCCTGAGTGAATCATCTCTTGATCGAATTCTAACTCACCATGTAGTTTCAATATAGTGAACAATATGTAGATTTGCCCGACAGATAGTACGTTACTATATATATATATTTATATAATTCTGTAGTGGGATACCGGTATGTTTCGGAGTAAACTACTTTTAAAAGTGACCTCTGCGCCCTTTCGAGTTTCAAAAAAATTGTTTTCGTTGCACCACCCCAGACTGGAATGCAATAAACTAATATAGATTCAGCTAGTGTTGTATAAATCCTTGTCATCACATCCTTAGTGGTGACAAGACGTAGGTCAATCGGCTGTATTTTTCGATTATAATCGAAATTTTGACGGTCTAGAACCTACAGTTTACCTATATCTAAATCCAGAAGTCTCATGCGTCTCACAATTCCAATATAAAAACGAATAGCATATTCTCAAAATTATTTAAAAACATATTACTGGCATAGTACTTGCTGATGCCTGTCAACGGTATCAGCATGTACTTGGTACTTGCTGACGTGTAATTTTGCAACAAAATCGTTGTTGCTTACCTTCACAGTTGGTCGACTCTGAATAGCCGATTCTGATAAACATCTCTGTTTGTATTATGTCATGGTAAAAGTGTAAAATAAATGAATATATGGCCTTGGCGTTGGTCTTGAACATTTTTAGGACAATTTCGACAAATTTTTTAGAACAAATCAACAATAACACGTCACATATAACGCTAAATTACGAATTAGGAAAAGCAGCATGCAATGTATGTTTTAAAAAAGAGAGAGAGAGAGAGTATTCTCACTCTCGCTCTCTCTCTCTCTCTTCTTCTTAACCTATAGGATATGATGTTGGCCAAAGAGATCACATAACTGGAACGAGGCGGACAAGTATTCTCTCGCAGAAGAGGTAACAGGCACCAGAATGCATAATCTTCTACTTACATATTAGAAACTAGTCTTAGGGTAGCGGGTCAGACTGACTGTTGTCCTTACGGACGTAGGCCTGAGTAGATAGCTCTCTGATCTGAAAGAGATCCCCTTTTGACAAATACAACTTTTTTTTTATTAAAGTGAAAATTTATGCGTGAAACGTTATGATGAAAAGTTATATTATCAATAGAGTATACGACAGTCTTGAAACTAGTTAGTTTTTCTATACCTGATTTTAATACATAACGACGCCATTTAAAAAAAGTATCTCAGTCCAATAAGAAGCCCTTGTATTTTAATCCGTCGGATTATATGGATTTATTTACCAGATAGGTGTAGTGTTGGCTTTGTAGAGTTTTGATTGTAACTCTGTGGTAAATATTATATGTGTATAGTTAGACTGAAATTATAGTCAGCAAAACGTTGACGTTTAATACGCTTCTGTGTAATCCTTCGGGGCTTAAAGACGTGACTGTGTGTGTGTATAAATGTATGTATGTGTACACAGCTCGGTACATCTCTTACAGATAATGTAGCGCTGTAATACTGACGGTGTACACGTGTTTTGTTGAGACGATTATATTTAAATATAAAAGCGAGACGCTCAACTAGTGTGTATATTAAATACATTGATATATGTGATAATGTCATCCAAAAACAACAAAGCTATGCGTGTTTCAACCAGTACGCTGTGGTTTGCACTTTATCTATTTTGTTGGAAATGCTGTTCGTTATTGTTTAACCACACATTGTAATTACTACGAAACCTTTTAGGCTAGTGGTTAATTATACATACAACCTTTTTATACATATACACGTGTTGCATGTATCTATGTGGTTAGGAGCATTGGGCTTTGATTTTTTTTATATAAGAAGCAATCTAACCGACGGCTCATCAACTTTAGGGTTAGATATTTTTGTAACCTCGCTTACTCAGTGAAAGGCACTAGAGAATTGTTAATGTAGTATCTTTTGTAAATTACGGTAGTACAGTGTTACTGTCAGCAGGACGTATCAAAGATTTTTGACGTGACAACGTCTTATAATTCGATGGAGCCGGCTGCACGCACGAGAAAACATGACTCATGCGGCGTTACCTCGCTCTGAGGCGTTCCATTTAAGGCGTGAAGTGCAAGCGAGAGCGCGGAACGAGTGACAAAGAGGCACAATCGGCCTCCGCGTTCGGCAGCGTTCGACATCTGTCTCTCTCCTACTTGAGTGAGCGATGCGTCCGCGGGGACAGCTGCTACTCGTATACAATAATACATTTTTGAAAAATGCTACCATTCCATCAGTATTTTCTTATGACGTTGTCACGTTCAACTATCGTCAGTAAACCGACTTTACAGACAACCGATTTTTTTAATGCAAAATATGCGATGGTGAACCATTTCATTTTCGCTATTTGTGAACCGGTTTGATAATTCTTTTTTAAATTAAATTGAGTTAGCTGTAGTCAAGGTTTGCCTTTATAGATTCCAAAAAAATATTATTTGATTAAAAATCAAGAGATGAAGGATACTCACTTGTTACAATTTATATTGTTTAGGTAAGCGCATGGAAATCAGTGATACTTTATTTAAAGTAATTATTTTATATTATTATTTTTAAGGTAGCAAACAATCAAATAGTTCAAATGAGAAGCGGGAACCGTTGCGAGTAACACGTACCGTTGCTAACCTTATCATATTCCCCATGTAGCTTAAGCTGCCTTGGCGGTAGATCTATGTTCTGCTGCTTGTTCTCTTCTGCACTATTCTACCCTTTAAAGGTTTAAATTATATTATATATAAATATAGTATTATATATAAATATATGCATATACAGCTAGAAATTTACTTACCATAGTCAGATGGTTATAAAGAGTCAATGATAAGTAATTAATAATACGAAAGTACCACAGCTAACAAGAATGTTCAATAACGAGGTTGTTCTTATACTAAAATCCTTCATTTTAATATAAGTGTCCTGTTTCCGGTTCACCTTGCATTCGAAATGTCGATTTATGAATCACAAGGTTAATTGTTAGAAGTGTGTAGCATATACATCGAGTTGCCAATTTCATAAAAGCAGTACGCGGTACGTTCGAGAGTCGGTAAGCGATCAGTATTCGTTTCAGAATAACACTACAAGAAGATTAAATAATAATCGTTATCAAAGTCATAAAAAAATTAAAGAAACATATAATTACTTTTTTAAGTTTCATCTTCTAGTAAGTAATAACTAAAGCTTCCTAGAAACAAAGGTTTTCTTTAACTTAACAATGGACGTCCTTAATCTCTATGTGAGAAATATTATAACAGGAAAATACCCGACTGGTGGGAAACACGAATGTCGACTATGTATGTTATAGAATTCCTGATGAACATTTCTGAGAATTAAATGAATAAGGTGCAGTTGATTGCTCATTGGTTAAAGTGACATGTAATGCAATTAAAATTGTAAATTGTATATAATCACAATTCGCTATTTTTAATACTATTTACTCAAAGTGAGAATTGGTGCCCTTGAGATAGTGACGTCGGACATTAGTTTTGATTAACATAATATTGTAATTTAATATACCTACATAGCTCAGAGCTTCAACTACTATTAGCCTAATGTACACTACCTTATTCGATATGATTATACTAGTTTCCATGACATAGGGGTCGTCCGATTTTATGATTACTATTTCAATCAGTGACATGTAGGGTCGCCAGGACGTGCTTGCCGCTTAATTGGGCGGATTATGGTAAATCTGAAGTTGGCAACAGTCACGATTGATATCATCTTCACATTTAACTATCGATATCTCCTTAGTCCAGGCGCTATCGTGTGTAGGTAAGTTCAACTCTTGTCCGTGTAATGTCACGCCTTTCAAAGGATTTTCTACTTACTACTGCGGTCAAGGTCACCACCCCACAAATCTGTTTTAGCCTCCTCCTATCTTAATTAACAAACTTAACTTCATTAGTTAGAAATGAACTTTCTTATTATTAATCGTAAGGTCTATGTTTCGAACATTAAGATCGTGTCAGTAATTAAGCATGAAAATGTTGTTTCTACGCAATATTCTTTATTTAATTTATTTATAACTTACCTAAATTACAGCAAAGCAGTTTTCAAAACATAGATAGAGGATTAAAAAGGTTGGCAACAGAGTACATCTCTCAAATCTTGTAAAATTATGAAAAAAATGTGAAAGTAGTTCGTTGCTTCTATTTTAAGTGAAAAATCCAATGGACAATATTAGATTTGAGCAGCGGTAGAGTAATGGTTAAGGCGTTGGCGACCAAAGGGTGGGCATTTTATGGTATGGGGTGTAAATGTATCACATGGTGGTAAGTGACTACCGCAGCTGATAGACATCTGAAACTCTAGAGTCACAAGTGGTTTGTTGCTTCTCGCCCCACCCAGTATGCAACTGACGTGAACCCACCCCTTATATAAATACCATCATCATCATCAACAGCCTTTACTAGTCTACTACTGAACATGGCCTCCTTAGAAATGAGGGTTTGGCCTACTATACCACGCAGGCCAAACCAGTTTGTATAGGGTTCGTTTCAAGTTTTCCATTTCTTTGCAGTGCTGTTGTCCCGCGTAGTTTACTCCCTTAGTCGGCTCTTACGACATCCACGGCATGAATAGGGGTGGTAACACTCTGTATTCTTAATCCATCACCACACGAATGTGATTCACGATGTACTAGGTATTCTTAATTTAACAATAAAAACAAATAGGGCATTAAACTCAATTTAAAAGAAATAAAGTAGGTACATTTTTACCTCTTTTCTAAACCGTCCTCATCAACTACATGCTAAAATGAATTCTAAGAGAGCAAAAACAACTTATGCAGGCCCTTAAGGAGCTTCAATGACTTCCTTCCAATCTCCATGATAAATTACTTTACAAAAAACCAGCTTTAAAGTTTTACTTTTATTTTAATTAAATTTTGATCCCTAAAAGAGAGAAATATAATCGAAGTAAGTTGAATAAATCTAATACTTCAAAGGCAAAGGAGTAACGACATAATCAATTTTTTTTGTTCAAGATTATGCGAGGATACTCTAGAAAACTGTATCACAAAAGGCATTGGTATCGCGTAAAATACTTTAATAGTGATAAATAGTGTAAAATGTGAAGTACCGACATTTTAACATTTATCAGACTTCAAAAAGGAAAGGTTCTAATTTAGATTGCTTTAAAGTATATATGACTAGTTCTGTTTAAAGAACAGAAAAAAGAAATTGTTTATTCTTACGGTGTTGGCCAATAGTATAAAAAACGGTTCGTAGAAAAAAGGCACGTTTTAAAATTTTAATCTATGTACGTAGATCGTATTTGATTAAAACATAAGTCAATAATACATAGTATCAGTTATATAATTTCTTCACAACGTGGAGCAAGAGCACAAATTCAAGATGTAAAAAGGGCGTATATATATGAGAATAAAAAACGACATTAATAGCAGGCAATAACTTGAACAGCATAAGTATTTTTTAACTTATCAACACATTCCTAATGCATTACGTTTTTTTTTTATTCGTCCGGCACCAGCTTCAAACACATCAGTAGGTCTCTAGCTCTAATGTTTTAATTAAGGCGCTCTTGCAGCGCGGTGTTTAGGTGTGCAAACATTACCTCACCCCCCGCTAACGTATCGTACGCAAAGACGCAGCATGTCAAAAAGCTGCGCGAATCGGCTGCGCGCCACTCAAACTTACGTCCAGATATTGTGCCACAGTGTAGCGTACTCGTAATGCAGTAGTTAGAAAAGAATATCATGTTTGACGTATATAATTCTAATTGGCTTTAGCACTTTTAAACTTTTGTTATTCACCTGTGTGTTAGCTTTCTACTAAAATAGGTATACACGAAATTAAAAAAATATTGAAATTAAATGACCGTTTAAACAGGCGAACTAAGGTTTATTAATTATTAGTTATAGGATATTAGGTCATTACTTCCTACATATATAATTTGTTTACTCAAAATCTCATAAACAATAGATGTTTTTGAAGAGAAAACTTCTTTAGCGGTGTTGTACACTTTTTTTGTAATGGGTAATAAATGTTAAACTCGCGTCAGGACACGTGACCTGATTGAAAATTCGTAAGAAGGATGGAGAGTAGACAGTCGGCGCAGCGTAGGAGAGGAAGTATCCCCCTCTCTTTCTACGGCGCGGCGAAAATGTATGCCTGCGCCTTTTTTTTTCCGTGCGGAAATCCCCTCGGATACCACCTGTCGGTGGCATGTCGGACTCGAACCGACTAAAACCGCACGCCGTCTCGGGTACTAATAGCCGGGGAACCAGGTATACCCTAGAAAGGAAGTCCCTGGTGCCCCAACTGTATGCCTGCGCCTGCTGTTTCGTTTAGGCGGCGCAGGGAGCTTGCGCGAATGTTCGTTTTTCTGAGAGATAAACTTTTTAATGTAATATAAATTGTCATGTTAGTGTACGATAGCGCAATAAATAAATATTGTATTCTACCACATAAATGATAGTACTTTTATATTGATAATTAAAACAATTCATGCAAAATTATTCCCTAACCATTCCAAAATATCAAAAATGCACAACGTTAATATTAAAGTTTTCACTTCTGCCGGCACTCCCGGAGTGCAAAACGTCGTTTTCTTTTAATACCTTATTCTACAAATTTTTCTTACTTCATCAGTTTATCAGCAGATTGGGTACCATAATACAGGCTTTAATTAAAAATACACACAACATAAGTTGAATAATTCACATAACTTAACAATAAAAGATGATGATTGAGGCGGAGGTTTTATTCTAAACTTTCTTAAGTTTTATATCAATCATGTCAAAGCGCAATAGGCAAGCGGGCGTTCCTATTCGCACAGCATAGTTAGCTTACAATAATGCGTTTCGTTACAGATAAAATTTAACCAACCTTGGTTCCATTTTTTTCTTTTTAGAATTCGTCGTCTTTTTCAATATATTGTATAAACACTGGTTCATATTATGATACCCACAAATCAAAAAGACATTTTCAATGGCCTGTGACATGTAACTGACCTTGAATTTGATGAAACCAGTTATCAATTTTTTTTGTAGCGGAGCAGCTGAATTTTATTATTTTCTAGTTCTTGCTGCAATCCTTCTTTGGCAGCAACTAATAAGCATTTCACTTCAACCAACATATCATTCCCAATCAAGCCATCAGGTGTAGCTCTAATAAATGGGTATTGCTTATCAATAAAAAGAATGCTTGAATGCTGAATTTGTTGTATGGCTTGCTTTTCATTTTCAATCCCATGAGCTACCGAGGTCACTTGCGACAAATTCTTTTTGTACAAAATATATTTTACCAAAGAAGATGTATCCGTAGAGTGTTTCTTCTTGCAAATATTTTCTAAATTCGAAGCTGTTATTTTTTTTTCTTATTTCAAGCCACTCACTCGAGTCCCTTTGTAGGACGATCGATCTTTCAATATGATCTCTGTCTGCTGTAAGATTGATTAATTTGTTTAAATAACTAGCTTTCCTTCGCTCCAAAACAAACATTGACATATCTGGTGCCCGACCTAGCTTGACCATAGTCGTGCTATAGGTCGTTATTAGCGTTTTGAAATCTACGTATCTTTTTTACTGGATGTTCCAAATCCAATTTACGTTTATGGGCCCTTTTTTTCGATGTACTTTAAAACTCTTCTTGAAGGACTTCTATTTAACATTTTTTTTTTGCTCAGCTGAAATGGCGGCATTCCAGATAAAAGATACGACTGCTACTGCACATCTTCCTTGGTACCCGCATCTGAGAGCAAAATTAATTCTTTTCCCACCGACAAATTTAGCTATAACATTATTAAATCTTTTGACCGTGTTGGTTTCAACATTTTCAATTAAACTTCTTGATTTCCCAGCCACAGTTGGAACAATGGCATTCAGTATAAATAAAAATGTACTATTCCGTTTTTTGCCTAATGTCACCTTTTACTCCATCATGCTCACAGTTGTAATCATGGCACATTCTAGGATCTCCGTAAGCGTATTGAACTGAATATGTTATATCTTTAAGAAGTACCGAGACGGCATCGTTTTTCGGAACATCAGACTGGTGGTGATATTTTTTCGACCGAATAATTAATTTTCTCATAGCCATTATTTATTGGTTCGTTAAAGTTTTTCTATACAACTAGAAAAAAATTGTCTCTTTGGCAAGGTTCCGCTTCTTTTTACAAAAATTTCGTAAAATATGATTGGGAAATTCTATTTTTTCAACAGTCAAATTCTGTGTTTTATAGGGTTTCACCTTTAAAATTTTAACATATGTGGAAGATTCACCATCTGCTATAAGACTTTGATATATTACTCCGTACATAGCAACAGATGTTTTAAAACCCTCCGCAATTATATCTGCTTCCATAGAGGTAGATGACCATCAAAGTTTTTGAAGCATTTATGTTCTGGAGGCGTTATGTTATTTTTACTAGCCCGGCTACAAACAAAACAGTATTTATTTTTTTACACCCATGTACAAGACCGCACCTGTTTTTCTGCCAATAATAGCAGCAGCGCCTAAGAAAGTTTTCTTGTTCACTGAGAATAGTGTCATTGTCTAGTTTTACACGACAAAACTAAAAAAAAAAACAGATATTCCATTTATATAAATACAAAAACTAACGTAGTACTATGCTCAATAGAAATTGATTTCTGTAGGGTCTCAACCACGCCTGTGAATATGCTTTGTCTCATCGAAGTGCTGCAAAATAACAGTAAATAAACTTATTTTACTGTTGAATTCCACATAATTTAAATGTGCCTGACTATACCAAAATTAGAGATTTCTAATAACATTTTCTGATTACCTTCTTTCTATACTACCAATGATTACTGTTTATTTACCGTACTCACATGCATACTGATTTTTTTAGACTGTGGCTCAGTGAAACTTATGTGTTTGTAAAATTTGACCATTTTTGTGTTTTATAAACATTGTAGACGGAAATAATTTACTAATAAAATAGAAGGAATAATTATATTAAAATTAACTTATAAGTATTCTGTTGAAGCTCTGTGAAAACGAATTTTACGTATTTGCGTGGGGGGATTTCACGGAACAAAATGACGTGCGTCCGACCTCAAACAAGGCTCAGCGAGCTCTGACAGGCGAATTTCGCCGCCGTAAGCAAGCGCAAACACATATTTTTTGGTTCCTTTTTTTATAAGTACAACTATGTGAAAATGTATCCTTACAAATCCCTAAAAAAAAATAAGCTCTATATTTTGGTATAAGTTTTACGTGAATCCATGGTGTCATTTTACAACAATTTCTATTTGAAATCGTGAGTTAGTGCTATGTTTGTGATTTTTTTTTATCGAGCCAAATTCCATAAATCATGTTTCCATCTTTACAGATCTCTTGATTATATGTTTAATTTTTTTTAAATATTTATTTTTATGCACAATAAATTGCATATTAGGGTATTTATTTCTCTTCAAAAAAGTGCAAAATCGCTGCAACCTCGCCTTAATGGATAACAGGTTTAGACAAGAATTGTCACATTGTAATTGTGTAAATAGATAATTATAAACTGTAATTAGGTATTAAAATAGTTTATCGTAGGTGCAGTAATTAAGGTCACTGTTCATGAATAAATGAGTGTTTAGTTGATTTTTGTACTGGTATTGCATTATAAATTGATTTATAGGTTTCGGTAGGAAATCGTTTTTAATACCAGTTATTTTTTTGCTTTTTAGTAAATGGGTGTTTTTTATACGGTTATTTGAATTAAAAAATAATGTATTTTATTGCTTTTAGTGAAAAGGGGGCAAACGAGTAGCCGGGTCGCCTCATGAAAACTAGAGGCTATGGTGACGTTGAGCGTTGAATAATATCTTTTATTTTATGCTGGGCTGTAACTGTTCATAAACTATAGGGTACAATCCTCGATAGAGCTATCATAGACATAATAAAAGAACTTTGCGAATTGACAAGTATACGTAGCTCTCAGCAGAGTCAAAACTTCAGAAGGAATAGCTCTATCTAATTTAGAAATCTCTAAACTGTTAAGTAAACACTACGATGAAAGAGCGTAAGCAGAAATGCACTGATTGATTTCTATATCATTTCTAACGAAATTTCATTCAGACACCGGGAGAGAACCTCCTCCTTTTTCGTCGGTTAAAAATAATTTTAATGTTTAGCGTAAAGTAGATGCATTTCGTTTATATTTAATATGGATACGTCAACTAAACGCACTGCTCCAAAATGAGACAACGAGGTTTCGGAGTAAACAAAAATGTGATAGAAGATAAAATGTGTTTTAGATTTTTGTTGATTTTTCAAAAACCACTCTACTGATTTTGGTAAAATTTAAATAGGGTAAACTGTGAAGTATACCATTTGGAACTTTAAAATAATTTTCCAAATCTATTCAGGCGTCTTCGAGTAATCGGTGAACATACATAAAAAAAGATCCGACGAATTGAGAACCTCCTTCTTTTTTTGAAGTCGGTTAAAAATTTAAGTATAAAATATATTTCTTAGGGTCTACAAAAGATCTTCAAATATAGATAGAACTCTCTTTAAAGTAGATTAGCCGAAATGAGCCCACGATTGCAGTTATTATATTAGGTCTGTGTATTGTTTGCGCTATTCCGTAATTGCCTAAAGTATTAATCCGCTTTGAATAGGGATTTCGACTGCATTTTATCTAAAAGTGTTTTAAAATACAATACACTAGAATCTGATGAAGACCTAGAAATAAAGAAAAAACACGCGCTTAAAGTAACCTTTAAACAATATTTTTACATAGGCCGAGCTGGCATCCAAAACAATTCCTATAGTTGAAAAGAAATTGACCAGGCACTGTCATAAATATGTTTATTAACTTTCATATTTCCTGTTCAACGTTTGGTAAATGTCATGCAGGGTCAGCTAACAATAACTCCCAGTGCTACTTGGGTAGGTGTCAGAAATCGGAAATAAGGTATTACGTCACTCTAGTACCCAGCGGCAGGTTATGGTATTTTTGGTCACAGGCAAAATTGATTGAATAGTCATTTTATTTTGGTTTCAATTATATGATATTGATAGTAAATTTAAATAAGCTTTAAATATTTGGTCTTGATATTGACATTTTTGTAAATGTCAATATTAACAATGTAAGACGAATATTAATCTTATGAATGTAATGAAATATGATAAAATCGTGGCCGAATCATAGAATTGGTCACTCTGTGACGTGGTCGACAATCTATACACATATAAAATTACTTGCACTGACTGAGTGACTGATTCATCAACGCAGAGCCTTTTTTTTTGTTGACGGGCTGGAAAATCCCTTCGGATCTCCAGCTCCTTGGGAATATAGGAGCCAAGAGTATGTGGTATTTCTCGGGCAGCCTTAGGCGCCCTGCTCTGGGGAGAACCCGGGCCATGTGATTTTAGGTCCCCCCCAGATCGACGCCGCACCTAACTAGGCCCTATTTCAGGAAAAACCAGTAGTTTCTCCCTGCTTATCAGCCTATCCAGAAGTTTCGGTCCGATCTCTTTTTTAGTGCGATCAGGCTGCCATTATATCCCCTTGCGCAGCAATTAATCTGCTACTACAAGTCCCGACTCTCTGGCGGCCCGCGGTCCCGTCGGCTGCTCATTCTGCCGCCGACGTCTTCTTCGCTCGGAATCAGCCCTCTCCCGATCCCGTTCAGCGGTCTCTTCCTGGAGCATTACAGCTTCACAGAAAGAGACCAGCCGTCTTCACCCGCCAGCATGGCAGCAATGACTGCTTACGGGGACAGGTCTCGTTCGATTTGGTCGACCAGGACTTCGCATTAGACGCCCACGCGAGAGAGTCTTCCAGCGTGTGCTGGGCGGAGTCCCAGTAGGCCGCGCAGTGCTGGCATTGGGCCGTCTCCTCGTCACCAAGGCACCCATGCCCAGTGATCACCGGCGTCAGTCGGTAGGTGACGCGACGTCCCTCCCTACCTACTCAAGTTTCGAGGTTAGGCAAAACGGAAATAACAGGCTGTTCCAACCGCGCGCGCCACTGCGCCAAAGCTTGTCGGTGAGCGTTCCGCCGCATTTCGAGCTCGTCCTGGTCGTCCCCGCTCTCACCCCGGCGGATCAGGATATCAAGAGACGGGCAACGTGCCAGGACTGTTCCTGCCTCCGATGAAATCGTGCGGTAACTTCGTACGAACCCCGGCCGCTACCCGCTGCACTTGATAGAGCTTAACTCGGCAGCGGGAGGAGGCTGATAGGCGATTAGCCCATATCGGCGCTCCGTAGAGGGCCATGGACCGTATCACTGCACACTAGAGGCGGTGAACTTCCTCCCGCGGACCTCTAGATTAGCCAATAGCCTCTGTTCTCTGAAGAGTTCCGACACACTAGCCCTGATGGTGGCCATAGCCTCTTCGGCGGCAGCCCTTTTGCCACCTCTGAAGCTCTTCGTCTTTAAAAGGCCTTCTCAACCACTGACAGAGACTTCTGAATTTTGGAACTCACATCGGCGGCGGATTGGCTTTTTAGCTCCGCCGCAACTTTCCTCACGTGGGACTGCTCTCCTTCTGAGGCAACTAGGGAAGTGGACGGACCCGATGCGCATTCGTCCATCCCTCGTGCGTCCCTGTCCTAGTTCTACTGTCTTTATCGCTATGCCTATGTCGCTCTGTAGTAGGACTACCTACTTGCTTTTCTTCGTTTGCCCGAGTGGGCGCCGGAAGACGCCTAACGGACGCAAAAACCTGGGCGTGTGCGCCCCCGTTAATTTGCCAGGACTCGGACACCTCTGTCCACGCAACTGTGCCCCCCCAAAATACGGGGGGCTGAACACTCCGATCTCAACCGAAGTGCTGAGGGATTCTCCGAACGTGGCGCGGTCGTTACCCTCTTGGGGTAATTTAGTTTTCTTGGTCGCTTCCATTATTATTTTGCTCTTTTGCGTGAGCTGTGGGTTAGGGGTGATTTTTTATAGAGGTTCTCTTCCTCGTGGCCTTCTCTACCCTCCTCCCTGTTCAAGAAGGCCCCCGTTCCCGATTACTCGGTGTTTACGGGTTGGACCGATCGGTTGTCGGAGTTCGGCAGTGACTACCGCAAGTTGCTCCAGCATCCGACGGCGATCCCGTCACCCCCGTGGTGAGACCTCGTGCTCCGATGTAACCCTCACACATGCCCTCTGCGCAACAGAGGGACACTTTAGTGAACTATACTTATCCAATAAATGCAAATATCTACACATCCATCAATTGTCACGCTATTTGCTGTGAAGAGTCTACAGAGAGCTACAAAGTCACAATTAGTATTTCTGAAATGTCTTAAAGAGATAAAAGATATTTCTACAGATCCTGATCACCCTTTTGACGGCATTTAACATGAATTTAAAATAAACCGCCTTTTAAATATAGCAGTAACTATTTCAAGTAGAAGAAATTTATGCGATCTCTTGATACCGCTAGAGCGTGAAAGTGGTGCCTGCTAACCTATTAATCGATACTGTCTCGCGTTGACTCGGGCAAGAGAAACCAGAATGTAGTGCAAATACTTCACCAAGGTTACTTTAGAGCAAAGACAAATGTTTAATATACCTTTCTCTAAATTTAACTCAGATGGAACCAAAAGATATACATTATTTCTTCTGTCCTTCCGAAGGTCGGGAGGCTTTCGTTTTACACTATGAAATAAGGTTTGTATTCTTACCTTCTCTAGAACTCAGCTTTAAAATACTTATGTATTTATACAGAACCCTATAATTTTAGAGAAATATCATTTAGGCAGACCTAACGTGCAGACACTCTTCAGCAAGTATTGAAGATATCCATATAACGAGTTAGCAGCTTATCTTTCTAAATCATCAATATGAATAAGGCCTTTTGCTCTTTGTCGCAGTAAGTTGGTAAGGATCGTGATAAAGTTATATCCCAAGGGATTTAATTATATACCGTTAGTTTAAAATTGAAAGCTGTTCATAATTATAACATCACAAGTATTATAACTACATATGAAGCGAGAACACACTAGTAATGAGACTTATTAGCCGAATGAGTTAAATTAGCACCTTTCTTGTTTTTTTGTTCATCTTTATTGTAATATTTCTACACTATTCAGTGTCATTTTTGACACTAAATATTTCCTATAGTGTCAACTGTAGTTTATTAGTGAGATAAATAACTTAGAAAGTACTACAAAATTTGTAAAACATCACCTTCATTAGTTCAGTTAAAAAAAGACTGCGTTTTTTATTGTTACATCGTTTTTTAAAATATCGCATAGGTAATTTAAAAAATATATTAAAAGATAACAGCAAATATTCCGATGAGATTTGATTCAATGACTATTTAAGTAACATACATTTTACTAAAAATCTTATAATTTATTCCTTTGACTTTTTCTTCCATTAATACCGAGTGACTTGACTTGTTTAAATAAATAGACATAATAGCACAATAGTAATAGTCGTGCCATTAAAAGAAATATATATTTTTTATTTATATTTTAATTGCAAAGTAAGAAATGAATAAAAATAACGATTTATTTCTTTATTAAAACATAACCTAACATAACGTACACATAAATATACAATGGGTTTAATTCTACAGGCATTATTTACCAGTCTTTCTCAGGGTGGTGGAGTGTAATGAGCGATTAGGCATACTACACTTAGCAATTCTAAAGAACCAAATATTAAGAAATACATTCACACAAAAAAAGAAGAAGCGTAAAAAAACGAGGAAGTAAAGAAACGAGGGAATTTACATTTATACATACACAATATATTATAATAAGTGTTCAAGTTATGATGATTCTGCCATATTACGTATGAGAAGAGTTCGTATATTCGCCTTAAAAGAATGGGCGGGTGCTGTTCTGATTGTCTGGGAAAGAGCGTTCTAGAGCAGGACAGATTGAATGCGGAAGAAAATGAGAGGAGCATAACAGACGACGATTATCTGTAGAACGGAGAGTTATGTTATGATTGAAACACAGGAATTGAAAGGAAGATATTAACTTTGTAGATGAGGTAAGTTAGTTGAAAATAGTATAGCAAGAGAGGTTAGGGCGCGGATGACGGCGCTGGTGAATCGGGAGTTAAATTACCTCAAAACGAAATGAGGAAACAATGTCTAATTTACAATAACTATTAATAAATTGAATGCAGTTAATCAGGAATCAGTCATATTTATTGAGAAGATCTACGAGGGTGCGTTTTTAAGTTCGCGGAATGAGAGGGTTGGAGGGGGGTGATTAGGCTCATTAGAATCGTCACGTGTTCAGTGACTCATAACTAGTATAAATACCAGGTTTCATTGTTATTAGACAATTAGTCTTTGAGTTATCGTCAACCAAGCAACATAATCGGGAGTGAAAAGTGAAACATGGAAAAAATCGAATATCGTGCCGTTATAAAGTTCCTTACCAAGCAAGGAAAATCAGTTGCGACCATAATGAATGAGATGTCATTGGTTTACGGCGACTCTTGTCCAGGAAAAACCATGGTGTACAAATAGCACAGTTTATTTAAACAAGGAAGGGAATCCCTTGAAGACGACCCGAGGCCGGGCAGGAGCATCGAGGTGATCACGCCAGAACTTATCCAAAAAGTCGAAAAAATTGTACTCGACGATGCTCGACTAAAGAAGAAACAACTCGCAGAAATGGTTGGAGTATCTGATACAACCATTTTTAGAATTCTGCACGATCATTTTGGCATGACAAATGTGATGGTACCTCAAATACCCTAGCCTGAGTAAAGCAGTTTTTCAACTATAAAACACGTAGCCAGCTCCCCTCCCTGTGGGGGAGGTCTAACGCTCCTCCAATTTCCGCGTTAGGCTGTAAGACTCGACCCTGACTGGACATCTTCCCACTGGCTTTTAAGTTCGAATAAACAACAAAACACCGCGATAAGAGGGAATCAAAGTCTAAATGAAATAATTAAATACATTGGTATTGGTTGTGCTTATCCTATCAGGCTTCCATCCATTGTGCACTTAAGCTTAAAGTGAGTCAATCAACTTCTACAACTGAATGCTCAAGGCCGCAAGGTCAGACACGTGAATACTGCTCGTCTGATGTGGCATTAACCCTTATGCTACCGGACACAACGCGTGCGCCGACGGCGGACTCGGACCGCTCGATCTCCATCAATTCATCAACAGCATCAGCGCTTTCCCGCAAACCGACCACCCAGGACAAGCCCATTAAGACGCTCTCCACTCAAGTACACGGCACTCACTGAACCTACACTAACCTCCTCCTAAATACACCACAATGACAGGTCACCGAAGGATAACCGTGTAGCAAGGACCGCGGCCTGGTTGATCTGATCAACCAAGGTGGTCATATCGCCTCAGTTATAACTCGATTCACCACACTGTAGAGCACTATAAAGGGGTCACTAATCATTCTATCACATTCAAGATATCTTAACCAATACCAAATGTGTAAGTAAAATTTAGCAGGGAAACTGCATGGAAACTACATCTAAATTATTAATTAATACCACGTTACTCAGACCGGAATATAAATACGTATAATACTAATCCTAAAACATAATAGCCAATAAAGACTCACCTAGCTGTCCTCAACGTTCTATATATTTAACTTACTCAAACTAACTGCAATACGCGCTTCCGAGCACGTTCCGCTTTTGATGAACACCCTCTGCCTCCTAGCTCCTAAGACCGACCGACTTGTCTTACGACTCAAGACCAACTGCCCGTTCCTTATCCCTTAACGTTCCCAAAAGGACCCCTAACTAAGGGCTTTTCTCACGCTTATTCGTGTGCTGTCTTGCACATGTGCCTATTTTTAGCTGCTGTCGTGGACCCTTGGCTATCCCTTTTTTATGGTATTCGTCTTAAGAACGCAATAAGTCTTTTGTTTATAATGGGCCATCATCCACTTCGCAATACTTGAGATCATAAATTTCACTTATTTATTAGGGTCTGCTTTTTGTTCGTCTAGACCTTAAATGCACGTGTAGATAACTTTCTAACATTACTTGTTTAAAATAACATTTATGTGAAGGTTTATAATTACGTGATTGTAGTACTATCACATTTTCCCCCCTGAAATTCAGACGCGAAGAATATAGCGAAGCGTATGGGATTTCACTTATCTTTAACTCGAGAACAGTGATTGTATTAGATCTTTGTTAAAATTTCTTTAACTTAGCAAATCGCATGATTTGTTGTAGTTGTATATATCCATGGTTCTCTACACATTTGGAAATCGGTTTGGCTGTCACGTCCCAGGCTCTACCTCACACCTTCAAGCCCAATAATGTCAGGATACTTTCCAAGCAGTTTTTTGGTTCATCTAGAACTAACCGCAGTGTTGGAATATTTCGTTGATAAGTTTTGGTAAATTTCCACTATAGCGTGGCAGTAGATGGGGTGATAGGAGTGGTTTTTGGTTTAGCAAC